>JAEOAD010000006.1:32602500-33802500 GCA_036365145.1 Orientallactaga sibirica
GACAGGTGGCAGAGGAGAGAGGAATGGGTAGAAAGCTCTGATATTCGAACAAGTTCTGTCTGTGTATTGCCTTTTTTTTTTCTCATCCATGGATGGAATTTAATTTTCATTTTCATTTTTTTATTTGCAATGAGAGAGAGAGAAAAAGAGAGAGAGAAAGAGAATGAATATGGGCGCCCCAGGGCTTCCTTCCACTGCAAATGAATTCCAGTTGCATGCAACACTTTGTACATCTGGCTTTATGTGGGTACTGGCAAGTTGAACCCAGGCCGCCAAGATTTGTAAGCAAGAGCCTTTACCTGCTTAGCCATCTCTCCAGCCCTTATTTTCACATTTTGTCTTTTTATTGACAACCCCCCTCATTACCTTCTTGTTTCCCTTTCCTGAATGCCCCCACCCACTGAACCTTTTCTTGTCAATAACTAGTCTCTTCTATTTTGACTTCATTTCCCTCCTCATATTATGCAGGTCTTGTGTAGGTAGCATTAGCCACTGTGGTGTGTTCCTATGTTCATTTGCCAGTATCTGGTTGAAAAACTTTGCATCTGTGTTCATGGGGGAGATTGGTCAGTAATTTTGTTTTTGTTTTGACTTTATCTGTTTTGGTCTCAAGGTAATTCTGGCTACTTAAAAGGAATTTGGTATTATTTCTTCCTTTTCTGTTTCATGGAATAGTTTGAGAAGCTTGATGTTAGCTCCTCTGTAACTCTCCCAACCAAAACAATGTCCAGGCCCAGATGGATTCACTGATGAATTTTATGGTTTAACATTAAATTATTTATTTGTGATCTGTCTAGTATTTTAATATAGGCACTTAAAAGTTATCAGTTTTCTTCTTAGGACTGCCTTCATTGTATCTCATAGGTTTTGGTATAATATGTTTTTATTATCATGTTTCTAGGATTTTTTTTTACTTCTGTCTTAATGTCTTCAATGATCTATTCATCATTTCAGTTGTGTATTGTTTGATTCCCATGAGTTTGTATATGTTCTGTAGTTATACTTGTTGTTGATTTATAGTTTAATCCCATTGTGATAAGAGTACAATGAATTTTTTAAATTTTCCTGTATTTGTATCCCAAGATATTGTCTATTTTAGAGAAAGTCCCATATGCTGCTTAACAGAGTGTGTATACTGGCAGCGTTTGGATGGGATGTTCTGTAGATGTCTATTAGGTCCATTTGTTCCATGATATTACTTAATCCAGATGCTTCTCTATTTTGTGCTGGAATGACCTGTCAATTGGTGAGAGTGGGGTATTTAAGACATTCACTATTATTGTGCTTGGGGTTATCTGCAACTTTACATCTAGTAGGGTTTATTTAATGAAATTGAGTGCACCCATGTGCATATATGTTTGTTTAGAATTGTAATGTTCTCATGTTGGATTGTTTCCTTAATCAGATAAAATGACCTTTTTAAAATCTCTTCTAACTAATGTTGGTTTTCAGTCTATCCTGTCAGATATTAGAATAGCAACACCTGCTTGTTTCCTAGAACCATGTGCTTAAAATACAATTTTCCATCATTTCATCCTAAGATAGTATCCATCCATCTTTTATGGAGAGGTGAGTTTCTTGGAGACAACAAACAGATAGATCCTGCCTTTTAAATTACTTACTTATTTTTTGTTAAGTAACTCCTTTGTATGGACACATCATGTATTGGTACCATCATTTTCCTCCTCCCTGCCCCCATTCCACAGAAGGCCCTGTTCAGTGGGATTGCTGGTATTCCCCATGGGGCTGTAGGTCCTGAGTTGTGAGAGCAGCAGTCAGTTATTGTGGGGGGGGGCAGTGTCTCTGGATATTCCCTCCCATTCTGTGGCTTTTGCTCTCTTTCCATGCCCTCTTCCTCAAAATTCTCTGAGCCTTGGTGGGTGTGCTTTAAGTCTGCTTTAGTGTTGAGCTCTCAGCAGCTTCTGGATTAATGCAGTAGTATGTTTTGAGTGTTCTTAGTGTTTGTCTCCATCATCTTGGTGCAGGTTGTCAGGCTTACAGTGGAAGCAGCACTCTTGTTCATCTCACCAGTTCCTCTGTGGTTTTACCTGGGCCCTGGCTGATGTGTGAGGGGTGGTTCATCTCCTGCCAGCGAGTCAGCTATCTGTTCTTGTCTTGTTAGTGGATTTTCATTGTCCTTGCTTATCACTGCTTTCCACTCTGGGTGCTCAGGCCGCAAATACTGTTACCTCAACCTAGACCTTGTACTTCTGATTCTCCTGCCTGTACCTCCCAAGTTATGGGACTACAGTTGTGTGTTACCACACCAGCTTGTGTGGTGGGGATCACACCTAGGGCTTTGTGCATTCTAGTCAAGTTATTCTCTAAATGGAGAAACTGAGCAAACTTTCAGTTCATTACAAGCCTCAATTTCTTTTTTTTAAAAATTATTTATTTATTTGAGGGAGGGAGAGAGAGAAAGAGAGAGAGGCGGAGAGCGAGGGCATGGGGCGGGGGGGGGGGGGAGAAACAGGCAGGCAGATAGAGAGAATGGATGCACCAAGGCCTACAGCTGCTGCAAATGAACTCCAGATGCTTGTGCTACCTTGTGCATCTGGCTTATGTGGGTCCTGATGAATCAAACTTGGGATCTTTGGCTTTGCAGGCCAGTGCCTTAGCGCCAATCCATATCTCCAGCTCCCCTTTTAAAAATTAAGTAGAAACTTTGTATGGACACATCATATGTTGGTACCATCATTTTCCCTCCTGCCTGCCCCCACTCCACTGAGGGCCCTTCTTAGTGGGATTGCTTCTATTCACCATGTAGTTGTAAGTTATGAGTTGTGCCATTGTGGGGAGACTTATGTGTCTGAATATTCCTTCCCACCCTGTGGCCAAGCCTTGATTTCTGAAGAAGTTTGGCAGGTATTTCAGAGAACCAGGTATTAGTGTCCATAAAACCTGGAAAAGATGACTCCCATCATATATGCCTGAGTCACAGCCCCTACCCCATACCCCAAGCGAAGCCCCTTCCTTGCACTTCAAGGTCATCTTTCCCCTCCCTGAGAAGCCTTACAAGTACCATCTTTTCCTTGCTGGATGTTCTGAAGTTTCTTTTCTTTTCCCTCGGGTCCGGTCTCGGATTGAGAATCTTGGATTCTGGCATCTAATGATTGGTGGGTGGGAATAAGCATCCCAATGAGAATAAGGAAATGAAAGGAAGCCAGGAGACAGTTTCCAAGGTGGACCAGATACTTGAGCTTGAGAGAAGTTGTATGGTAAGGAGTTAGGCAGATGAACAACGACTGTTTTGTTATTCTACTTGTACTGCTCCTTACTGATGCGTGAGGACATTAATCAAATGGAGATGCAAATAGAAATGGAGGCATTATGAAACTCTTTTATTGTGGATTTGTTTGGAATACTTATGTTGCTAAATAAAAATAAATGCCAGCAGTTTGTTTCCCATGTATTATATAATCAGTTCCAGAGAGAGTTCATTTACCGTAAAAACAATGTACTCTGTATCACAAGCAGAAGTTTATAAACATCAAAATTGTTCTATAAAGGAACATGATTTTATTCTTTACAGATTTTTTTTCTATCACTGTGTATGTGTGTGCTTTTGGGAATGATTTCTTACTTGAAACAATATTCTTCTTCGTTTTTATCTAATGATTCTTCTCATAGGAACCTCTTATGCTGTGCACTAAGTTAATGATAAAATACTAGGGAAATGAGTAAAAAACTAAATTGTGTGAAGCTTATTATTGAGCTAGTGGTCAACAGCTGCTTTCAGTTTTCTTAACAGGATACAAGAATATAGCCTCATCCTGAGCCACAGGCACTTGGGTGACACTCAAAGTCAAGGCATCATCTTGGATTTCCTGGATGCGGATATTGCTACAAGTTGGAAGTTTTTCTCTTGTGCCATCTTGAAGATGGTAAACTTCTAAAGTTTAATACCAAATGCTCCTTTTAAGCCTTACTTCTCAGCACTCCCCACTTGAATCCCCATTCAGTAAAACCATAATCTCCAATTATGGCCATTATATCACTGAGTCAGACTATAAAACTTTTAGAAGCTCAGATGTCACTTTTTGCCATGGACATTCCCAAGTACCCCAATAAAATGTAAAGTCTCCTTTTTGTTAAATTTTGCTTTTTTTGGAAATACCATCTGTCATGATTTGAATGAGAAATGCTCATGTGGTTGAACACTTGGTGCCCAGCTAGTGCCATTCTGTGGGAAGGTTGTGGAACATTTAGGAAAAGAGCCTTGTGGAGGAAGTGGATCACTGGGGGTAGGACTGGAGTGTTACAGTCTGGTCCCATGTCCTGTTTCTCTCTCTCTCTTTCCTGGTGGCTGCAGTGTGCCACTGGTTTTCTATTGCAGCTTGTCATGCCTTTTCTGAAACTGTAAGCCAAGAGACATCCTCCCTTTTACTTTAAGTTGCTTCTGGTCATGTTCACAGAAATGAAAAGTAACTGTTAAACTACTTATGTAAGACATATTCATTCATCCCTTTTTCCTTTATTCCTTCCTTTGTTCATTTAACAAGTCTTCATTGACTATCTACTGTGTGTTAGATTGTATTTGTGACAGGTTCCAGGCACAGGGCAGATCTTACTTTTGTGGGATGTGTTCTCTTGTGACACTGTAGATATCTAGACTCTTGGGTTTTTAGGGTAGTGCTTCTGGATATGTCTTAACTGCATAATTTCAGTTTACTAGTTCTTCTTTCCTGTAAACTGGAGATCAATTATAACTACTTGAACAAAAGGCTTTGGTTTGTTACAGGTCCCTGTTCTTACATTGCCTTTGTGATGGAAAATCCTTGTGATGTCATGTTTTCCCCTAGGTATAGGGTCAGGTGTTGCCATTGCTACAGACGGGGCTGCAAGGTGGACTCTCCTGGCTTAATTAGAGATGGCATGGACTTTTCTGTTAGGTGATACGTTTTTGTCCCTTTGGGTCTCTTACTTTCTGTGTACATGCAGCATGTTACAACAACTAGCCTAGCTCTCAATCCCAGGCCTATACGCATGTTTCCTTTTATGTCCACATTGCTAGTTTTTTTTCTTCTCTCTCCTTATTTTCTGGGATTGCTCCCTTAATTTAGGGCTAGGAATACATGTTTAGTTCAGGCTTTGTTTTCTAGGGAGCTCAAATTAAGGCACCATGGGTTTATTGTGATTCCATATAAAGAACTCAAAGCAGTACTTAGCATAGAGTGATAGTCAATAAATGCTAGCTGTTATTTTATTTTAATACCTTCGCAAGACCCTCATAATAGAAGAAAAAGATGATGACATCAAATTAAAAGAGAGACTAATGGAGAGAGGGAGGGGATATGACGGAGATTGGAGTTCTAAAGGGGAATGGGGGGAGGGGAGGAAAATATACGTTTTTTTGTATGTAAGTATAGAAGTTGTCAATAACAAATTTCATTAAAAATTTTTATTTATTTATTTATTTATTTATTTATTTATTTATTTATTTGAGAGAGAGAGAGAGAGAGAGAGAGAGAGAGAGAGAAAGAGGCAGACAAAGAGAGTATGGGCTTCTTGACGCTGCAAATGAACTCCAGATGCATGTACTATTTTGTGAATCTGGCTTTATGTGGGAACTGGGGAATCAAATTCAGGCCATCGGGCTTTGCAAAAGTGTGCTTTTAACTGCTAAGCCATGTAGCCAGCACTTGCAAGCTGTTATTATTGTGGGTAAAGTAAATGAGGGCACACAGAGGCATCTAAGATATAGGACGTATGGTTGTTTTCTCAGAAGACATGCTATCTCAACTAGGACTTTAATCCAGAATGGGATTAGCAAGAGTAGAATCTATGGACACCTTTGTGGTGAATATGCCAGGCAGACAAAATGTATTTGAAAGGGAGGATCTGAGAAACTGAAAACATGTAAAAAAAAATCTTATGTTTGTAGAATTCAGTTGATAAACTTCATGTGTTTGAGCTTGACAGAGGTATATGCATTCATTTATTTGTGTTAATATTTTTATTTTTATTTGAGACAGAGAAAGAGAGGGAGAGATAATGGGCATGTCAGGGCCTCTACCCACTGCATATGAACTCCAGATGCATGCACCACCTTGTGTATCTGGCTTATGTGGGACCTGGAGTATCAAACCTTAGGTTTCTCAGGCAAGTGCCTTAACCACTAAGCCATCTCTCCAGTCCTATTTGTGTTAATCTTTCAAAAGCTAGCATACAAAGTAATGGATTTATTGCATTTTCATACACAGGTGTCATTGTGCTGTGTTCTAATGAATCTTCCTCATGTCACTATACTCTCTGCCTCCTTCTCAATGGTCCCTTTCCTCACCTCACCCCAAACAGTGTCCCCTTCTGCTTTTATGTCACATTATTCTCTCCCCAGTACACTTTCTTAAAATCTCTCCCTCTTCTCTTATTTCTATTTTCATAATACACTCAGACACAAATGTATACATTCACTTCTAAAAGTAAATGTATGTTCTGCATATGCAAAAAATCCTATAGAACTTGTTTTACTGGGTTTGACTTGTTTTGCTTAACACATAATGATATCTGGTTCCATCCATTTTCCTGTAAATATCATGATTTCATTTTTCCATAGTTTTATTTATTTATTTGTAAGTTGAAAGAGACAGAAGTGAGACAGAGGGAGAGAGAGAGAGAGAGAGAGAGAAAGAGAGGATGATAATGAGCATTCCAGGGCATCTAGCCAGTACAAATAAACTCCAGCCACATGGCTTACATGGGTACTGGGGAATCAAACTTGGGTTTTTAGGTTTTGCAGGCCTTAACTGCTGAGCCATTTCTACAGCTCATAGTTTTTGTGTAGGCATCACACTTTTATCCATTCATCAGTTGGTGGAAATCCGGGCTGATTTGTTTCTTACCTATTGAGAAGAGTGCATCAATAAACATGGTTATGAAAGTGTGATGTTGACTTTGGAGTCTTTTGGCAATTTATTCAGGAGTGGTGTTGTAGTTTTACTTTTATTTATTTATTTTTTTGAAAAATTTCCGTAGTGGCTGTACCATTGCATATTCCAACCAGAATAATACTTCCTGTTGCCTCATACTTTCATTTGTTTTTGATGATGGAATCTCAAAGAAGTCTTAATTTGCATTTTCCTTAAAGGTGTAGAATACCTTTTCAATTATTTAATGGCCATTTGTATTTCTTCTTTTGAGAACTGTTTATCCAGCCCACTTATTGATTTGATAATTGGTGGGGTTAGTGTTTAGTTTTTGTAGTTCTCATTCAATCTCATTTTATCAGTACTTGGAATTATTTCCTGTACTATTTAGAAATCCTTACAGAAAATCCTTCCCTGTGCTTACATCTTGAAGTTTTTTTTCTCATGTTTTCATATATCAGTTACAAAATTTCTGTAGTCTGATTCATTGAGGTTTTTTTTTTGCAGGTTAAGAGATATAGATTTAGTCTCATTTTTGTGCTTGTGTATATTGAGTTTTTCCAGCAAAATTTGTGGTCAGGATTGCCTTTTCTCTCATGTATATTTTTGACAACTTTGTCAAAATTAAGGTGCCGGTAAGTACATGGTTTATTTCTGCATCCTTGATTATATTACATTTGTCTACTATTTATTTTTATTACTGTCTTGCACTTTTTTTTTTTTTTTTTTTTTGGTTTTTTGAGATAGGGTTTCACTTTGATCCAGGTTGACCTGGAATTCACTCAGGGTGGCCTCGAACTCATGGCTATCCTCCTACCTTTGCCTCCCAAGTGCTGGGATTAAAGGTGTGCACCACCACACCGGGCTGTCTTGCACTTTTTTGGCCACTATGGCTCTGTAATACTGTTTAGCATCATTTATTATGAGAACTTAAAAAAAAAAGACTTTTTATTGACAATTTTCATACATGAACATAATGTAGTTTGATCATAACACATTCCCATTACCTTTTTATGTCCCCTCTTCCCTGTTCCTTTCCACTTGAACCCCTTCTTTTTTTCCCTAACTCTTCTGTTTTTATGTCTTTTTTTTTTTTTTTTTGCCTTCCTCTATCATCCATGTTAAAATGGTGATGAGCTCAATACTATATAGGGCTTGTGTAGGTAACAACAGCCCTGAGAAGTCATAAAGTAACAGTCACTTCATGTATTACTCAGGGTTCTCTAGAGGAACAGAACAGATAGACTGAATTGTATCAAAAGGGAATTTTTTGGATTAGTTTATAACAGTCCAGCAATAGCAGGTTGCAGGCCCGAGAGTCAAGGAACCCGGTAGTAGCTGCTCAGTCCACGAGGCTAGATGCCTCAGCAATCCCGAGCCGGCACTGAAGGCCTGGAGGCATCCTGGAGAGACGCTGCTCTTCAGTCCACCCTGGTCTTCAGTCCACACTGGAAAGCAGCAACACCAAGCAGCAAGCACCCAGCACCAAGCAGAGAAGAGCGAGCAGCACCAGTAGCCAGGTGGGAGAGAGAGAGCCTTTCTTCCCAAAGCTTCTTTTTATAAACCAGGCCCCTCCTCCGAGGGGTGCCACCCACTCTGGTGGAAGGGCTCACCCTGGGGGAAGGATTCTTCCTTTAGTTAATCCTTCCTAGAGGCAACCTCAGACACACTTATAGAGGAATGTCTGTGGATTCCTAAACAAATCAAGTTGACACAAACTTAACCATCACCCTTCATATAATGAATAGTTTCCTCAAGTACCCTTCCCCTTCTTCTGGCTCTTGCGTTATTTCTTATGTGATGTTCCTTGAGCCTTGGAGAGTATTATAAAGATGACTGATTTAGTGCTGAGCACTCAGCATTCACTTAATTTCAACACTCAGATGAATTCTGAGTCTCCCCAGTAGTCACATCCAGCTGCAAAATGAAGCTTCTCTGACCCAAAAGGTGACAATGGCTATGATCTATTGGCATAAATAGAATATAAATCCTTAGGTGGCAATCAGATGAGCCAAACATATCCATTTAATCAAACAACAGTAGTTGCTTTTCATTTAGGGTCTATGACTTTCCCTCCCATAGGCTTTCTACTAGATTTTCAGTACCAGGCCTGAGTTCCCGCCCATGGAGTGGGCCTCACTTCCACCAGAGAGCACTTGGTTACTCCCTTAATAGTCATGCCACTATCATATTCCTGGCAACCTGCATGGACTAGTTAGATGTATAGTCTACAGGGCAGAACTGTGGTTGTGTTAGAGTGTTGATGGTTCTTATCCCTCAGCAGCTTGCGAATCACTTTTCAACTCTATGGCACCTGGTGAGTCGTGTGGAATTCTAGCTTGATTTTTCAGTGTCCTGAAATGGACACATGTAGTGTCTTTAGCAGGGTCTTTCCATCTAGATGTGGTGAGAAGCCAAGGTCCTTGACAATAGCCTGTATTATTATGATTATTATTGTTGTTGTTGTTATTGTTGGTTTTCTGAGGTAGGGTCTTGCTCTAGCCCAAGCTGGCCTGGAATTCACCATGAATTCTCAGGCTGGCCTCAGACTCACAGCGATCCTCCTACCTCTGCCTTCCAAGTGCTAGGATTAAAGACTTGTGCTATTTTTTGGGGTGGGGAAAACCCTGTTCTTCTGTTTTTTTAAATATTTTTTATTTATATCTTGCCCTCTCAACACCTTGAAAACCCTGTTCTTCTGTTTAAGCAGTTTTCTACCTTAACAATCTGCACATCTGCAGAGAAGTATGACCACTAGAAATCCACTCTCCAGCCCCTGTTCTTCTGTTTAAGCAGTTTTCTACCTTAACAATCTGCACATCTGCAGAGAAGTATGACCACTAGAAATCCACTTCCCTGGCTGCGGCTATAGCACAGACACATGGACTCGGAACCACTTAGTTAGCTATTTGTCATGTCCTTCAGAAGCAGGTCCTGCACTGGCCCACAGTGACTGGGGGGCAAAGGCAGATATCGCCAACCTTGTGGGCAAAGGTTCTAGTCCATTGTGCACACAGCAGGTGGATGATGCAGTGAGTCTTTCCAGGAGGAGGTATAACCCTTCCCTGAATCAAAGTATAACCCTGGAGTTGTTCCTAAATGGTGCAGCTTACATGCCTGATTCTCAGACCCTTCCAGAGACACTGTGAGATAGCCAATGGTGTCTTCAGCAACAGGGTCTTAGCTTTTACCTCAGGTGGGTAATTAAGGGCTTTACAGAAGTCTGTCTTATTTTGGGGACCTTGTAGGTCTCTCTGATCAACAGGTCATTGTGGGTAACAATAGATTTCTGGTACTGGGAGTGATAGGCCAGAGTCAAAAAAATTTTTTAAGGTTAGGCTCTTTCTTTTAAAAAAATGTTTTTATTTGTTTATTTGCAAGGAGAGAGAAAGAGCAAGAGAGAGTGAATGACAGGGCTTCTAGCTGCTGCAAACAAACTGCAGAGGCATGCCCCACTTTGTTCATCTGGCTTGATGTGGGTATTGGGGAATTGAGCACAGGTCATTAGGCTTTTCAGGCAAGTGTCTTATCTGCTGAGCCATCTCTCCAGCTCCTGTATTATCTAGAGGCAGATAGATAGATAGAAAGATAGAGAGAGAATGACAGTGTGTCAGGACCTCTTGCCACTGCAAACAAACTCCAGATGTGTATGCCACCTTGTGCATCTTGTTTTACATGGATACTGGGGAATCAAACCTGGGTCCGTTGGTTTTTCTAGCAAGTGTCTTAACCACTAAGCTGTCTCTCCAGGCCTTCTGTATAACTTTGAGATTAATTTTTCTATTTCTGTGAAGAGTTTTGATTGGGATTACAATGGGAACATGCCATAGTCCTTATCCTTGGTTGAGTATGGCTCAGTGTCTGAGACAGTTACAATACAATGCAGGATGATTTAAAGAATTCTAAGATGTATTTTCCTACCCTCTTCCCTTCATAAATTAGTATTTTTTCCTTTGAAAAGTGAAAATAATTTATGCTTAGGGTTAACCACCGGAGCTGTTTAGATGATTCCAATTTTATTGGCACTGTTGAAAGCATCTTCATCAGGACTGCCTTCTCTCTGCTAGGGCTGACTGCAGTATTGACCTTGGCCAAAGCAATGTCAAGGAGATTCTTCCCGGCCTGTGTGATCTGACCTTGACACCCACAATGAACAAATGTGTTGTTTTCTCTATCCAGACTCAGTGGTCAGGGGAGCCTGGTTGTGGTGGAGTCGTCAGCTGGCTTCTCTCAGGGATGCTCTTCTGAGAGTGTCTGGGCTGCCCTCGAGCTGCAATGTATTGGGTTGTTGGGATACAGGTGACATGGGTGTATGGGGACACTTTTTGTGGCAGTGGACACCTTTGGCATTGCCCTCTTGCCCTTCACAGCCTTGCTTCGCTTCAGCTTAGGGAGGGGCATGAGCTTCCTTTCTGTTGCTTTTGGGGCTATGTTGGTGGCAAAGCTGTCGGGTCTTCTACTGGGCATGTTAGGATAAATCAAGAGCAACCCTAGAACCATTTCTACACTCCTACTTGAACAGGGGGTTGGAGGCTGAAATGAGTTTGAGATCAAATGAGTTACCCAAGTTAAATGAGGATTGTTATTTTTGATTTTGCAGTCTTTAATCCAAGTAAATGAATTGTGAGTCTGAAGAAACAGAACACCCCATGCAACATTTCTGGAAATAATCTACATAAAAATCCATATTTTCCGTCTGAGAACTCATAATACAAGTGTTTATGTAATGTTCTTGGGAAATGCTGCTTTACATGTCTGAAAATTGTCCGTCAGTTAATTTTTCAATTGAGTTCAAACACTTAGATTCCAAAGCTCTTTTTAAAAATAAATACAAAAATATTTCTGTAGCATGAGCCATTATCAGTTGAAAATGCATCAACACTGACTCAGTGAGCTATGGGTTGTTAATGGATGATGAGCTGATAACAGGAGAGCCAAAATGTGGAAGAAGAGTGCATGTGTGTGGGCTTTGGCAAGCCTTGAAAACCCAAGGATGCATGTGTGGATGTAGCTGGATGCAGGGGAAAAGGTTGAGGTTTGGCAATGCGAACAGTACATTGACAAGAGGGAGGGAGGGCACCACGTTTTCACTGAGGGAGGTGGAAGGATGCTGGGATGTATTACTCAAAAAGCTCCAAGGCTTGGTGGAAATGAAAAACTGAAGGGGACAGAATTGACTTTAGATTTAAGCATTTAATTTTAGGAATTTATGCCTCCAAAAAAAATAAATGAACTGTTAGATTCTGCATTAAAATGGTATTATTTAACAGTTGTTGATAAATATAACAATGTGAGTGTTAAAAACTTCAAGAAGTGCAAAGTTCCTGAGTAATGTTTAAAGAATGAGAAAAATAAATTTTGAGCCAAAATAATTCACCTACATATCTCTTTATCATAAAATAATATGTAATCATTTAAAAACATGTCCAAAATATAGAAGATAAAGAAGAGGGCTGGGGAGATGGCTCAGTGGTTAAAGGGACTTGCTTACAAAGCATGAGGCCTGGGTTTGATTCACCAGGACCCACATAAAATCAGATGCACAAAGTAGTACAAGTGTCTGGAGTTCATTTGTAGTGGCAAGGGGCTCTGGCATGCCCATCGTCTCCCCCTCTCTCCTCTCTCTCTCTCTGTCTCAAATAAGTAAAAATATTTTAAAAGAAGAATAATAGAAAAATAATTCATATTACCCATAATCATAATTCAGAAACAATTACCAATGATCTTTTTTGCTTTATAAGTATGTACTGCATTTTAGTCACAAAGTTATACTCGTTATGTTTCCTCCCATTCCACTCTCCCTGAATTCCTCTTTCCTCCCTATATCTACTAGTGATATAGGATTGAAGTGAACAATTCCTCCTTCCTCAGCAACTATTAAGTGCCAGTGGCTCCTCAGAGAGCAGTGGGCCTCATGATCCCCTGGGATGTTGACTGGTCTTAAACGGCTGTGAGTTTATGAGTGCATTGGCCATGCCATGTCTTTGACCAGTTATGACACTATTGTCTCCAGTCCAAAGTAAGCAGCAAGCTTTTCTGCCCAGGTCTGAGAGCAGTCCTGGTCCATGGATATTCACATCATCTTTAGAAGACAGTTTAACAACACACCTCTTTAGTAAATTAACAGTTGGAGATCCGCCCCCCGCCTCCTCACAATGCCTAGAGCCTCTCTAGCCATGGGCTTTTACCTTGATATGTTGTATCAGACATGACTTTTCTCTTGTATACAGAGGGTCTCAAATCCAATCAGGAAGTGGTTGGTTACCACCCCCACTTGCAGTCATGACACCATTGTATCACTGGACATCTCTTGTCAGGCAGCCCAGTATTGTTATCCACACAGTCCACTTCTGAGTGATGTGACTGATGACTTTTCTCCCCTAGCAACCTTATACTATTTTCCAGAATTATTATCACTAGTAAATAGGGAGAAGGCCTCTATTCACCTCTATTTTTATTTTTCTACAACTTGCAGCCAGAAAGTATGGATTCTTCAGCAATAGGGTCTCCTCAGTTCTCCTGGGCAGCCAAAGGTAATGACAGTAGCCTGTATCATGGGGGACCTCTAGGGATGATTCACATGGAGGTATCCTACACCCATCACTGTTATTTTCAGTTGATAAACAGCCCGTGGCCTCCGGGAGCAGCATTACTCATCTGTGTAGGCATTGTCCTCTGTTCATTCTTTTATTTTTAGTTAGTTTATAAGGTAGTAGACTGTCAATGGCTATTTCACATCTCCCAAATTCTAATATAATTAATTAACTAATTAATTAATGAGAGAGAAAGAGAGGGAGAGAATGGGTCCACCAGGGCCTCCAGCCACTGTAAATGAACTCCAGATGCATGTGCCACTTTGGGTGTCTGGCTTACATGGGTCCTTGGAGAATTGAGCTGGGATCCTTTGGCTTTGCAGACAAACACCTTAACCACTAAGTCATCTCCCCAGTCTACATCTCCCAAATTCTAATTAAGTCTTCCTATTCCCTTCTTCCACCCATCCGCCTGCCCTCATAATTGCTTAACCTTTTCCATCCCTAGCATTCCCTCCATAACCTTGATATTTCTTGTGTTTGGTTATCCTCCCACTTAAGGATTTTTATTCACTCCATGGGATTTTTCTACACTCTGAATATCAACACATACTCTAAGTTATACACACAAATCTGGAAATTCATACTTAGGATCTGTATGTGAGAAAGAACATGTAGCTTTTCTTTCTGGACTGAGTTGCTTCACTCAGTATACTATTTTCCAGTTACATCCATATTCCTGCAAATTTTATAATTTCATTTTCCTGTAAAGCTGAATAAAATTCAATTGTATGTGTGTACCACGTTTGATGGACATCTGGGCCAGTTCCGGTTCCTAGAGCAGCAGTAATCCTGGCTGAGCACGTATGTCTGTGTTAGGACATAGGGTTCCTTAGGAATATGCCTACGCGTGGCAAAATGCACCATTTAGCATTGTGAAGAGTTCCCATGCTGATTTCCACACTGTCTGCAACAACTTATACTTTTACTGGCTCCTCACGTCTACTACAGCTCTCTAGCATTTGCTATCATTTGTTTCTTTGATGGCAGCCTCTCTGGATAAGGTAAGATGGAATTTCTAAGTGGTTTGATTTGCCTTTCCCTGATGGTTAAGAATATCGAACACACACACACACACACACACACACACACACACACACACACATGCACACAGTTTTCTCAAGGTAGGGTCTCGCTGTAGCCCAGGCTGATCTCGAATTTACTATGTAGTCTCAGGGTAGCCTGTAACTCACAGCAATCCTCCTACCTCTGCCTCCCATTTTAAAGGTGTGCACCACCACACCCAGCTCAGGATATTGAATATTAAAGAATATTTATTACCCATTTGTATTTCTTCTTTTGAGAACTCTCTGTTCAAGTTCACAGCCCATTTTTGTTTGGATTGTTTGTTTTCTTGATGTTCAGTTTTTTGAGTTCTTTGTATGTTACAGATATTAGTTCTCTGCCAGATGGATAGCTGGTAAAGATTTTCCCCCATTATGAAGGCTGTCTCTTCACTTGAAGGACACCTGCATTTGCTATATAGAAGCCTTTTAATTTCACAAAGTGCCCTTTGTTGATTGTTGGCCTTATTTACTGCGTGACTAGAGGTCTACTCAGAAAGTCCTTACATATGCCTGTATCTTAGACTGTGTTCCCTGTATTTGGCTAGTAATTTCAGGTCTTATGTTGAGGTTCTTGATCAGTTTGGAGGGATTTTGCCTTTAAAAATTTAAAAACATTTTATTGGTAATTTTTAATTCATGTATATAATGTATTTTGGTCATTCCCCCCTCAGATTATGTTCACTTGCTCCTCTCTTCCATCATCTACTACTGAACCCCCTTCTTACCAACTGGATTGATTTTGTGCAGTAAAAGAATTAAGGATCCAGTTTAATTCTTCTATATGTGAAAACTCAGTTTTCCCTTCATTATTTTTGAAGATATAGTCTTTTATCAATTGTGTATTTTTGGTGTCTTTGTGAAAGAAAAGGTGGCTGATGTCACATGGACTTGTACCTGGGTCCTCTGTCATATTCCATTGATTTGCATGTCAGTTTGGTGCCATTACCATGATGCTTTTATTACTATGGCTTTGTAGTTTAAGTTGAGACCTGCTATGGTGAGACGTCCAGCATTGTTCTTTACAAGGTTGTTTGTATTTCCATATGAATTTTAAGATTGTATTTCTTTTTTTCTTTTATTTTATTTTTAGAGTGAACGAGCAAATGAGAGAGAGAGAGAGAGAGAGAGAGAGAGAGAGAGAGAGGGAGAATTGGTGTGCCAGGGCCTTAGCCACTGAAATTGAACTCCAGATGCTTACACCACCTAGTGGGCATGTTCAACTTGTACTTGCCTCGCTTTTGTGCATCTGGCTAATGTGGCATCTGGAGAGTAGAACATGGGTTCTTAGGCTTTGCAAGCAAGTGCCTTAACTGCTAAGTCATCTTTCCAGCACTAAGATTGTATTTCTTTAAAACACGGTGCTGGAATTCTGATTGAGATTGCATTGAATATGTAGGTTGCTTTTTTTTTTTTTTTTGAGGTAGGGTGTTACTCTAGCCCAAGCTGATCTGGAATTCACTATGTAGTCTTAGGGTGGTCTTGAACTCATGATAATCCTCCTTCCTCTGACTCCCAAGTGCTGGGATTACTCAGTGGATGACCATTTTTAAAATATTAATTTGAAACCATGAGCATGGGAGGGAAGTCATCCATCCTCAGATGTCTTAATTTCTTTCTTCAGTGTTTATGTTTTCATTGTGTATGTCTACTGTTCATTGATTAGGTTTAGATGATCTGTCTATTGGCAATAGTGGGGCATTAAAGTCACCCACTATTATCATATTTGGATTAATGTCTGATTTAACATCAGTAGATTTTACTTTATAAATTTCAGTGCACTTATTATTTTTGGGCAATATATGTTTAGAATTGTTATATATATATATATATATATATATATATATATATATATATATATGTATGTATTTTTTTTTGGTTTTTCAAGGTAGGGTCTCACTCTCACCTAGGCTGACCTGGAACTCATTATGTAGTCTCAGGGTGGCCTCAAACTCATGGTGATCCTTCTACCTCTGCCTCCCAAGTGTACCACCATGCCTGGCTTTAGAATTGTAATAATTTTTGCTTAATTGTTCCCTTAATGAGTATAAAGTGACCTTACTTTTTAAAAAATATTTTATTTATTTATTTGAGAGAGACAAAGAAGCAGATAGGTAGGTGGAGAGAGAGAGAGAGAGAGAGAGAGAGAGAGAGAGAGGGGAGAACGAGTGTGCCAGAACCTCTAACCATTGGAAACAAATGAACTCTGGAAACATGCATAATCTTGTACATCTGGCTTTATGTGGGTACTAGGGAATCAAACCTGGATCTATAGGCTTTGCAGGCAAGTACCTTAACTGCTTTTTAGTACGTTAACTATCTCTCCAACTCTCAAGTGGCCTTCTATATCTCTTTTCATTACTTTTGGTTTAAAGTCAATTTTGTAAGATTTTAGTATAGCTTCAACTGCTTGTTTCCTATTTCCAGTTGCTTGGAATGTTGTTTTACATTCTTTCACCCGAAGATGGTGCCTGTCTTTAATAGTCAAATGAGTTTCCTGAAGATGGAAAATGGATGGATCCTGTTTTCTGATCCAGCCTGTTAACTTGTGTCATGTGATGAGGAGATGAGTCCATTGGCAGAGTTGTAACTGAAAGGTGTGAGTTAATCCCTGTCATGTTTTAGATTTTGTGGAGTTTGGTGTTTTCTTGATCTTCATTTTTAACATTTAGTTTTAATTATTGTTTTTTATCTCATGTAACCTGTTGAGTCTGTTTATTATTTGTTGTGAAGTATTCTATCCAGTGTTCACTAAAGGTCTGGTTTAGTGCTCATATATTTATATAGCTGGATTTTATCTTGAAAATTTTTCTTTCTCCTATTATGAGGGATAATTTTGCTGAGTATAGTTGTTTAGGTTGTCAGCTGAGTCTTTCCATATTTAAAACACCCTATTCCAAGCCCTTCTGATTTGTATGGGTGTACCTTTGTAAGTGCCAAGCTGTTTTGCTCCTTCTGCTTAGTAGCGTGTGTGTGTGTGTGTGTGTGTATGTGTGTGTGTGTTAATATAATACGATATGGAAAATTTCTCTTCTGGTCCTATCTGTTTGGTGTTAAATATGCCTCTTGTACCTGGATGGGCCTCTCTTTTGTAAGATTTTCAAGTTTTTCTTCTATAATTTGATGAACATATTTTTTATGCTCTTGAACTGAAGTTCCTGTCTTGTGTGCCTATAATTGGAATGCTTGGTCTTTTTAGGGTATCCCTCTTCATTTTTCTCATGTTGTGGGTATACACATTTTTTTTGACCTTGTCATTGATATTTGTCTCCTGGTCTATTACCTCAATCTTGTCTTCCATGTGATATTGGAATAATGATTCAAAAATGAAATAATGCAATTAAAAGACTTCTGTGATGTATTCTTGGAAGCCTTTTAATTGCATCATTTCATTTTTGATTTCCATTAGATTTTTTAAATTTTTTTAACATCTCTCTATCTTTATTGTGTTCCATTTAAATTTCTGGTTTGATTTTCTAATTGAATGTTTTTGATTCTATGTACTTTTTGGTATTCATTCAAGTCCTCTTTGAATTCTTTGAATTTATTGTGTTAACATGTTCTTTGGTTGATTCTCTTCCATTTTTCATTCAGCTGTTTATCTTTTCATTAAGTTTGTTGAACATGCTTATTGTAATTGTGCCTTACAATTCTTTGTCTGGAGTCTGCTTTAAGTAATTTCCAATGGAAGCTTCATCTATGGGACCAGGCATTCATGGTGGTGATATCTTGCCTTAGTTTCTTGGATTGTCTGTTTTTCTTGGGGTTTGCCCATTTGGAGATAATTCCTTTGTCTGGCCACGAATGTGGCAACAGTGTCACCATTGGGCCTGTGTTAAGTAGCCTGCTTTGCCTTGCTCCAGGAGGGTGTAGGAGGGTGGTCTGGATACAGCTCTGGATAGGGTGTGGGGTGATCCTATGGTGCTGCTTACCAGGGCCCTGAGGGCCTAGTCTACCTTACTCAGGGATGGGTATTCCTCTCTTGCAGCTTTCAGTTAACCTTCTTGTAAGAGCTTATCATATTATTTTCCTTTACCCATTCAACAGTGTTGGCTAAAGTGGGACATCTGTGTTACTACCAACCTTTCCTATTATGAAAGAATGCTCTATCAACATTCATATGTAACAGACACATTCAGCGTTCAGTTCTCTTGGCCATATATTTCAAAATGGAATTGTAAGATCACAATGTACTATGCTAACATTTTAGGAAATGGCCAAACTATTTTCCAAAGTATTTTACCATTTTTATAATTCTAGTAGAACTGTATGAGAATTTCAGTTTCTCTACATCCTTGCTAAAACATATTACCGTTTTGTGTTTTGCCATCCTAGTGGCTGTGAATTATCTGTTTGTGGTTTTGAGCTTCATCTACTTAATACCTACTGATCCTCATTGGTTATTAGTGTACCTTTGGTGAAATTTTTATTTAAATTTTCCCCTCATTTTTATAATTGAGTTGTCTTGTGAATCTTTATTTTATTTTTTTCCCATATAGTACTTGTTGGATTTGGATTCTTACTGGTTTTCCAAAGCTTTTAGCTAGGTCAGTATGCTATCTATGTGAGATCTCTCTATTTTATGTAATATATGCATTAGTGCTATAAGTTCCCTCTTAGGGTCTAGGGACTGCCTTTATTGCTTCCCATAGCTGTTGGTGTGTTGTGTTTTCATTCAGTTCTCAGAACTTTTAGAAATAAGTGATGAAGACAAAGTGGATTGTGGATGGGAACGGTTTGGGGCGGTCTTACTTGGATCAAGGTGGGTTGGGGATGGGAATGGTGTTTGGGGTGATCTCATTTGGATAGCGTATGCAGAAAGGAACAGCTGAAAGTGATTTGACTAGAGACAACCACAGCCATGGTAAGATCTGGGGCAGGACTTGGGAAGCAGAAGAAATACCAAGTGTGATGAAAACACTTTATCAAGTACTGGTGGCAGCAAGCCAGCCCTCCTGTGTGTGTGTGTGTGTGTGTGTGTGTGTGTGTGTGTGTGTGTGTGTGTATTGAGAGTACGTAGAGAGGGCAATTGAGTGCTGAGCCAAGCACATGCATGTTTAAAATGTTTAAAGACTGCCCTGCGAAGAATGGACCAATGGGGGGCAAAATGTACTTCATCCTTTAGCCTCAGGCTTTCCTGGAATCTCGAAACCTCAAGGTTCTACTTTCAAGAGTCTGCCTCTCACCCCCAACCTCCGGTTTTCAGGCAGCAGTGACCTGGGATTAAAGGGCTGACCCAGAGGAGGAGGGTTTCTCCAGCAGGAAGGCTCTGCCCGTCCTTTTCCTCTCGGAGTTCGCTAAACTCTCCCAGCTGATAGTCCCTAATTCCGTTCTCCCCTGGGGCTTCCTTGTGCATCCCTGTTCCCCGTCATGTTCAATGTCCAGTCGAGCCCATTCTGGTCCTAGCAAGACTTGAACTGACTGTATTTCCACTAGAGTTACTCTGCCATTTCGCCCTTCAAAATTGAGATCCGAAGCCTAGGTCGGACCAATGGGCTGCTGGGCAGGGACATTCCGCGCTCCCCGCCCCGCCCCGAGCTCAGGACCTCCCAGCCCCGCGCTGCTCCGCTCCGCTCCGCTCTGCTCTGCGGCGGAGAGACGGGCTGCGTGGAGGGCTGCCAAACCGGTTCAGCCCAGCTTTTATCCGGGTCGAGGTTTTTCACTACTTGGCACACTCCTGTTGCCTGGCATAACCCGCATCTGGCTGCAACCGCCATCCAGAGCCTGGACGCAGAGCCAGGTAAAGAGACCATCTCCTCTCTTCTCGGTGACTAGTCTAGGGGGTCCCAGGACTCGCCCTCCAGGGACTATAGCTGGCACTAGAGATACCCTGCGGGTCCCAGCTCTCGCCCACCAAGGACCGCAGCTGTCACTAGGAGTGTCCTGAGGGTCTCACCTCTAGCGTTCCCCACCACGGACTGTAGCTGGCACTAGGGGTGTCCTGGGGTCCCAGGGACTTGTCCTCCAGGGATGGGAGTTGGAACTTGGGGTGTCCTGACTGCCCCAGATCTTGCCCTTCAAGAACTGCAGCTGGCACTAGGAGTGTCCTGAGGGTGCAATTTTCTCCCTTTCGCTGAAGCAGTTTGCAAATTCTGTTCCCAGCCTGCAGGCTGAGTTGTCAGGGTTTGTCTTGCAAACTTATTAGTTAATGAAGCCTATGAAGTTTGCTGGGAGCTGATTTCTGTCTATGAGTTCTTGGCTCCTGAGAATGAATAATATGCAGGGCCGACCTCCGGGGAACCCATCCTTTCTGCTGTTATCTGCTGGGCAGGACCTTATATCCACAGGAAGGGAGGCCTCATGGTCATGGGCATCCCTGAGTTGGCAAACACAGACTAGATAGATGTCTGTATCTAGAATCTCATTGTAAGCGACGTTGAAGATATAAAATGTTTCTGTGTAGAAGATGCACTTCCGGAGTTTTGAAAAACACCTTGCTTGAGTGGCACCCTGACCAGCATTATAAAAGCCATTCTCTGGTGATTTCAAAGTGTAATTGAAGTTTGGAGCCCGTGACTTAGGGGTGATTCTGACTCTGGTAAGCCTGGTACTCTGAGAGCAGCAGCTTTCCGTAGGGTGGTGCCTACCTCTATCTAGTGCCTCTTGTCTGCAAGGAGCGCTCCAGGTGATGTGGGCTGGGGACTGGAGTCGGAGAACTATTGAGTATGGTGAGGCAACTCACTAATACCTGGCTCATAGATTCCCTCCACAAAGAGGAAGAAACAGGCCATGTTGCAGACAATCTTAGCTATTCCTCAGTAAGGTTTTGCTGAAATTAGTATAAAAAACAATACACACAAAAATCCCAAGAAACACTGTGGACTTAGGAGGATTCTAAAATGGTAGGAATGTAACTACCACTTTTACTAATTTTTACATAGTAAAATTTGCACGTTCTTTGGGAAAGAATAGGAATTTGTTTTTCGGTTTAAAATGCTGAAGTAAAACCAAGGAAGATATGTGCACAGATCTTCTTGTAAGGACACAAATCTCTGGCTCCTCTTGAGGCAGCCCTGGACCATATTTTGTTCACCATTGCATATTATAGGACATTTCTTTTCATTTTTTCCTCAAAATATTTGGGTGTTTAAGTAATTCTTGTCAATTCCCCCAAGTGAAAGAAATTTAGCCTCATAGTTCTCTGATTATTAAGGTCGATTCCCCCCCCCCCAGAGATCTGAGATTTCAAAAGTTTGGCTAAAAAAATCCCAGCTGTTCCTAAGCCATCAGTACAGAAATAGAATGACTATGCAAATCTTAAATGGATCAGAGAATCTGACACTAAATAAGAAAATTTAGAATAGGCAATATTCCAGACCTAGCATGTGTGCTGCAGTGAACACAGGGCCAGCTGGACCGAGATTTCTTGTAGAGAAAACATTTATCTTCCAAGTTGCTATGTTCTCTGTCTGTTTGTGACTGAGGTATCTAGGTGTGCTAAGGGACAGGTGTTTAGAGAACACGGGGAAGCATAATGGTTAGTAACAGAAGCCTTGTCTGGAGGTACGCCCAGGTTCAAGACCTGCTTCTCTGCTGTCCATGCTCTTGAACAATTTCACAATTTTCCAGACCTTCCTTTCCTCTGTAAGGTCAGGACTGTAATAGTATATTTACCTCATGCTTCCCTCATTGTTGTTATAGCTAGATGAAATAATGCTTCAAAGTGTCTAGCATAATAGATTTGTTAAATAACAAGCACACACACAATACTCTATAGCAAAACCTAATGCCCAAACTCCAAAATGAAAAATATATTGCTATATGATCTGATTCTGCATTTACATGCCAATGGCAGCCTTAGAATTTAGTTTTTCCTTTTTATCAGAAGGTGGTATATGTATATCCACAAATTTATCTTCATAATATTGTCATGTTTTATATGGAACTTTGTAGAACAATGTTTACTAGATTAGTTTCAAATCAATAGCCTCTTCCCACTCTCTCTGCTTGCCAATGAATAAATATATAAATGTTTTTAAAAAGAGGAAAAGTCTGAGCTGGTATAAAGTTAGGTGTTGTACTTTAAGGATTTTCTTATTTAACTTAATTAATTTCAAAACTTTAGAATGGGAACACACAAAATCAATTCATTTTCTGTTACTTGACTAGAATTGCTCTATGGGATCCTCTTGGGACTAAATTTAGTGAAAATATTTATGGTAACAATGTTGGCCAGTGATTCATTCTTTGAAATTAGTCTCAATTCTCTTTAATTTAAAAACAGTTTTTTTAACTTTATTTATTTTTGGAGAGAGAGACAGAGAGAGAGACACACAGAGAGACAGACAGAGAGAGAGAGGGAGAGGGAGACAGATAGAGATGGGCGCGCCAGCAGTCTCTCAGCTGCTGTGAATGAAATCCAGATGTGTGCGCCCCCTTGTGGGCAAGTGCGGCATTGCGCCCTTGCGTCACTTTGCATCTGGCTAAACGTGGGACCTGGAGATTGGAACCAGCGTTCTTAGGCTTAGCAGGCAGGCGCCTTAACCGCTAAGCCATCTCTCCAGCCCTCAATTCTCTTTAATTTTGATGGCAAGTAGAATACTGCCTACCTGAGAAAAGAATGCTTTTTCATAATTCACCTTGGGTGTTTAAATGCAAGGTGTTATAACTTGGCCCATCTCGTGACTAGAAGACATAAGGCAAGTTCCAGCATGTTAACATCTTAGCAACTCTTCAGGTTTTCATTAAGATAGTTTTAAACTATAATATTAAAAACATGACAACAGACACATATAAGATGAAAACCACAAAGCTTCATCCCCAAATAATATGTTTAATGGAATTAGAATTTAAAAAACATTTATTCATTTATTTAAGAAAGAGAAAAAAGAGAAAGAGACAAAGAAGGTGGGAGGGAAAGAAGGAGGGAGGGTGAGTGAGTATGGCCATGCCAGGGCCTCCTGCTACTGCAAATGAACTCCCCATCTATTACCATTTTGTGCATCTGGCTTTATTTGGGTACTGAAGAATTAAACCGAAGCTGTCCAGCTTTGCAAGCAAGCATCTTTAACTGTTGAGTCATATCTCAAGTCCCCAGAATTAGAATTTGATGCCATTCTAATTATAATGAGTAGGACCTCCTGTTTGGTTCACTATATAATGATTTTTTTAAAAAGAAGATCAGAGGCATATCTCTTGATTGGTAAAATGAAGGCATGTGAAAATAAATTAAAACTCTTAATAATTAAGTTACATTTTGTGGATAATTTCACTGAAAAGTTAAGAGGATCATCATCATCATCATCATCATCATCATCATCATTATTATTATCTTTATCAGAGAGAAGGAGAGAGAAGAGACAAGTGGTGCTCCAGGGTCTTCAGCCACTGAAATTGAACTCCAGACATGAGTGCTATCTTGTGTGCATGTGTGACTTTGTGTGCTTGTGTTACCTTATGCATCTGTCTTATGTGAGACCTGGAGAGTCGAACATGGGTACTTAGATTTTGCAGGCAAGCACCTTAATCTCTAAACCATCTCTCTAGCCCCTAAGAGGGTCTTTGATGTCCCTATTAGGAGTGACAGAGGGGACAGCGTTGCTTGTGGGAAGTGGCCAATCAGGAAAATGGTCAATATTGCAGTGACTTGTAGGCACAATGCTTCCCAGCAGAAATGACCGTTATGAAATCAGGTTAATTGCATTTGGTTCACGTAACTTGGCTGTCTCAGAAAAGCTTTGATGAGAGTTACCTGACATTCACTGAGGTTCATTTTAGTATCTTGTTTCTTCCCTGAGGGATGGTTTTACTATCTTGAAACTCTTTTGAGTAAAGCCCATCACATTATTTTGTATTTATTATCTTTTATTAGCACATTATTATATTTCTTAGCACATAATAATAATTCTTTTGCTTGATTTCATTATCTTTCTTGTGAGAAACAAAGATGAAATGTTTATTGCTGACATATGGTTCAGTCTCATATGAAGAAAATTAACCCTGGAATCTGACTTCCCCTCCTTTCCGCATAGACTCATGACCAAAAACACACACTGTGACCAGATTTCCTGGCCCTTGACACTGGTCTGTCACTTACAAGCTACATACCCTTCTCAGTGAGTTATTGTGAAGAGTAAATGATAAATAAGTTCATATTTAGAATACTGAATCATAGTAAGTAAATGATAAGAATCTTCTATTACTTAATTTCATATACTCCTTAAAGATTTAAGCTGAAGCTTTCATTTGAAGCTCTTTTTTCTGTTTTTTATTGCCAAAACTAAGACCCAAAATCATATAGACAGTTTGGTTATTATGCTTATGTATAACATATATGCTTATATATTCATAAGCATATATCTTTACACATATGTATATATATCTATGTCGATTTCATGATGTCCATAGTTTAGCTAGAGAACAATTTGTTTCAGAACAAAGTACTTCAAGTTTCTCAGAAAGTGATGTAATACTTTGAACAATATTTCTCAACGGTCTCAGGTGATATTGAGAATAATTGTTTTAATCCACTGTTCTCAACTCAGTTGCCCATTGGAATCACTTGAGAATTTATTTTATATTTTCTGTATGTTTAGAATTCATTATTAAAGGTGTAATATTGTATTCTTTATAAAGAAAGGTCCTGTAACATGCCTACACATTAACTATCTTCATGGAAATCTTTTGTACTCAAAATTTTTTGACCAGGAAGGATATTAGAATTTGCCTAGTGTAAGTGAGGAAACACAAGCTTAGAAATGTCATTGTTAACCACGTGCTCATGAATAGTTACTGGTGGCTCTTAACTACAAATTGTTTCCTATATTCTACTCAGTGCAGTTTTCATTCAGCTATCAATCTTCTGAAGTATGGGATAATTTTACCAAAGAGACATATACTCCCACTAATAGAGTACTGCTGGAATATTACAGTTATTCTAGTCACACTTATCTAAGTTCAATTTCAGGAATATGTATGTAAAATGTTTCCTTAATGAAGAAGTAGTAAAAGCAGTGTACTCACTGTCAAGAAAACATCTACCAAAATGAAAGAATAATTGTTCATTATGCATGTTTTGTTTTTTCAAAGGATACAATTTAGTTTCTCTTTATAATTTCTTTTACATTTTGGGTTTTACAAATAAAACTGAGATAATATTTGAATATTTCAAGAAACATTGATGGTATCCTCAAATACAACTTTGGTGACCTTCTGGGATTCCTGCCAATTATTTCTGTTTGATTTGGTGATGAGTTTGTATTTTGAGCTAGGTTAATTTAGCCATGATGGCAATGCTTATGTAATCAATTAATTGTTTATTTTTAGAGTTATTTGTACGGAAAAGAAAACATTAAGAAACAAGAGTATTTCTTTGAAAATTTTGGCTTTTATATTTTCATTATGTAACCTGTAATAAAAAACTCATGGCATATGTATTAGATTTTTATGATAATTGAGAATTCACAAGTAATGCAATGATGGCAGCAGCTTGCTGAAATGTGTTCATAAAACATTTTAAACCTTGTTTCTGGATCTTTCTACTTTATTAGGACAAGTGAGTTTGATTTTACTAACTGGGTGTGTCTAGGCACATTTTTCTAGCAGCAGCCAGAAGAGGACAGAATATTAAAGATAAGACAAGGACAAACATTCCTGCTGAGTATACAGCCACTTGTCAAAAAGCTACTGTTAAGAAGGGTTAGACAGAATATTACCAAGTTCTATCCAGTGAGTTTATTACTATCCAATTCACAGTGTGATTTTTTTTTTCGAGTAGAAAAATCTCTTCCTTTTTTTTTTTTTTTTTCGAGTTATGGTCTCACTCTAGTCTGGGCTGACTTGGAATTTACTCTGTCATCTCAGGGTGGCCTTGAACTCATAGTGATCCACCTATTTCTGCCTCCCAAGTACTGGGATTAAAGGCATGCGCCACAATGCCCGGCCATTCCGTATTTTTTTTTTAAGTAAAAATAACATCTTGCATATTTCTTGAATTGAAAAAATATATAAGACAAAATAACTCTGATTTAAAACTAAACAACAACAACAAAGATAGGATGATATGTCATCTGATTTCTCCTCAGTTTCTGCTTCTCTTTTGATGTATCCCATGTGCTGATATTCAGAGAGCGCTTGGGATGGTTCATAGTAATCACTTGGCTAGAAGTACAGAGTAGTCCCTTTGGAAACCATGATTTTCCCTAGAAATTTGTCTTCTGATATTTACATATTCCTTAATTTGACTGTTCAAAACACCTGTTAGCTAGTATTTATAGGCTAAAGTTTGAAACAGAAATATTGAAAATGTGAGACATAAGCTGTGAAGCAGGAATAACATGTGCCTTACATTTCTTGAACAGCTAAAATGAACTATCATAGAGTGCGTGATGTGATGGTTTGAATTAGGTATCCCCCATAAACTCATGTGTTTTAAATATTTGATTCCTGGCTGATGATAATTTGGGATGTAGAGCCTTACGCGAGGAGGTGTGTTGTTGGGGGTGGGCTTTAGGGGTGTTACAGCCAGCTCCCCTTTGCCAGAACTTGGCTTACTCTCTTGCTGCTGTTGTCCACCAGCTGAGGCAGAGGAGATGTCCAGCCTCTGCCCATGTAAAAATTTCCCCTGCTGTCATGAAGCTTCCCCTTGAGTATAGCCAAAATGGATAACTTTGCTCTTTGCTGACTCTATTGAAATCAGGGGGTTTGAATGCTGAAGGAATATCCTGCTATTCAGCCAGCTTTCTTCTCTCCTGGATTAACAAATTTGGTAGCCTGCCTGGTACTATGGGAGTATAAAAAAGCCAGACAGAAAGGGTCACTGGATTTGTAACACAGTTTGTATTTGGGAAGTCCACTGGGCAATGTGAACCAGAGTTGTTGAACTCCCTGCAAGGAGACCTGATGGAGCCATGAGGATGAACTATGGGTTGCAGTGGAGATGCTAGGACTTTTCGAAGGTACCAGCATTCTTAGATGGCTACCAGGGAGAACTGCTTGGAGAAGTTGGCATTAATTGTTCCCCAGGCTGTGACAAACCCAGCCTGTGAGGCAGAATTGGAACCCCAGGATTTTGCCACTGGTTACAGATGTCAGACTTGAAGCTATAGGGTTTGTTATCTGCCCTGTTTGTTAAGATCTTGCATTGGTGCAATCTTTCCTTGTTATGCTCAATGCCATCTTTTGGGGTGTGAATGTTTATTTTGTGCCATTATGTTCTTTGGTTTTATAGCTCACAGTTAAGATACTTTGAATTATGGAGATGTTTGGAAATTGCTGGGATTGATAAAAACTATGGGGACTTTTAAAGTTGGATTCAGTGCATTGTATTTTACATCATGGATGGTCATTTGTTTATGAGGGCCAGGGGCGGAAAGCTGTGGCTTGAATTTGATGTTCCCCATATA
Source organism: Orientallactaga sibirica (assembly GCA_036365145.1). Taxonomy (NCBI): domain Eukaryota; kingdom Metazoa; phylum Chordata; class Mammalia; order Rodentia; family Dipodidae; genus Orientallactaga; species Orientallactaga sibirica. The sequence goes on from JAEOAD010000006.1 coordinate 32,630,367, forward strand.
CTCATATGTTTTGAATGCTTGATCCTCAGCTGATGCTTCAGCTGATGGCAATTTGGGAGGTGGAGCCTTGCTGGAGGGTTTGCATTTTGGGGAGCTGGCTTAAGGGTGTTATAGCCAGCTCCCCATTGCTAGAGCTGGGCTCACTCTCCTGTTGCTGCTTTCCACCTACTGTGGCCGATGTGATGTCCAGCCTCTGCTCATGCCATGTGGTCCCCTGCCATCATGGAGCTTCCTCTACTCTTATTATCATGGACTCTTTCTAGCTTCCTGACCTGTACCAACTGTCACTCTAGCATACTATAAATCCAAAAAATCCAAGCTAGGATCTTTCATGTGAGAGAAAACATGTGACACACCTTTACGAGACTGGGTTACCTCAATTAGCATATTTTCCAGTTCCATCTATTTTCCTCCAGATTTCACAATTTCATTTTTTTACAGTTGAATAATATCCACTATATATGTATCACATCTTCATTACACATTCATCAGTTGATGGGCATCTAGGTTGATTGCATTTCATAGTTATTGTGAATAAGGAAGTAATGGACAAGTCTGAGCCAATATTTCAGTAGTAGGGTGTAGAGTCCATAGCGTGCATGCTAAGAAGTGGGATGGCTTGGTCATATATAGTTATATTTTTAACTTTTTGAGAAATTTCCACAGTGCCAGCACCAGTTTGCATGCCCATCAATAGTAAAGGAAAGTTTCCTTTTCCCTGTGACTTTGCCAGCCTTTATTGTCACATGTTTTCTTAATGAGAGTCATTCTGACAGGGGGAAAAGGAATCTAACAGTAGTTTAATTTGCATTTTCATGAGGGGCAAGGATATTGGACATCTTTAAAATATTCACTGGCAGATGGGAGAGATGGCTTAGTGGCTCAGGCGTTTGCCTATGAAGCCTAAGGACCGAGCTTCAATTCCCCAGAACCAGATTTAAGCCAGATGCACATGGTGGTGCATGCACTTGGAGTTTGTTTGCAGTGGTTTGAGTCCTTATCACACCCATTCTCTCATAAATAAATAAAAATAGAGCATTTATAAAAAACAAAATATTCATTGGTCATTCATATTTCTCCTTTGAGAACTCTCTCTTAAGATCCATAGCCCATTTTTTAATTGGGAAGTTTGATTTATTATTGTATAGATATTGAGTTCTTTGTATATTCTGGACATAATCTTCTGTCAGATGTATAGGTAGCAAAATTTGTACCTGTTTCTTTGGGCTGTATTTTCACTTGATTAACAGTTTCCTTAGCTGTACAATAGCTTTTTAGATTCATGAGGTCCCATTTGTTGGTTTTGGACCTTATTTCCTGAGTGACTGAGTTCTCATTGAGAAAATATTTACCTATGCCCACATCTTGAAGTGTTTTTCCTACTTTATTTTTAGCTGATTCAATGCCTCAGGTTTATGTTAAGGGTTTTGAGTCATTTGGAGTTCATTCTTGTCATGGTATGATACAAGGACCTTGCTTCCATCTTCTACACACAGATATCCAGTTTTCCTAGTACCATTTGTTGAAGAAGCTGCCTGTTCCAGCTACTAATTTTTGGTATTTTTGTCAAAAAATCAGATTCCAGTGGATACATTTTGATGTAGTTATCTTCTCATTTCTAGGACAAACACCTGACCTAGAACAGCTTATGAGAGGAAAGAGTTTATTTTCAGGCTTACAGTTTCAAGGGGAAGTTTTATCATGGTGAAGAAAGCTAGCTTACTTCATCACACATCTGTAGCAGAGAGAACAAACAGTCAGAGCTCTGACCACAGTAGGCTGGACTCGAGATCCATCCCCAGTGACAAACTTGCTCCAGCAGGGTTCCATCTGCTAGACTAAGTAGGAAGCCTAATGAAAATTATTTGAGGTGGGGCTGGAGAAAAAGCTTAGTGGTTAAGATACTTGCCTGCAAGACAAAGGAATCAGGTTCGATTCCCTACTACTCATCTAAAGCCAGATGCACAAGGTATCACATGTATCTGGAGTTTTTTGCAGTGGCTAGAGGCCCTGGCACACCGATTTTCTCTCTATATCTGCCTCTCTTTCTCAAATAAATAAATCAATAAAATATTTTAAAAACACCCAAGTCGATAAGGAACATTTACATTCAAACCACCATGTTCTGTCCCAAACACTCATGACCAGCTCACAATATGAAATGCATCCAATCCAACTTCAAAAGTTCCCCTTATCTGCAATAATTTTAACACCGTTCAAAAGCCCAACATCTCAGATGAGATTCAAGACAGTTTCTTAACAGTGAGCCTGTAAAATCAATGTACAAGTTGCATATTTCTAACATACAATGGTGCAGAGTCAATTGTCCCATTGCAAAAAGAAAGTATAACAAAGAAAGCCTGGACCAATGCAAGATAGATAATCAGCAGGCAAACATCAAACATCTGCAGGTCCATGTTTGGCATCTACAATCCTTGATGGATCTTGGACTTTCTTTGGCTTCAAAAGACTTTGGCAACTTTTTGCCCCTTCATTGTGCATCTTGCTGTCTGAGAAAATCCTTGCAAACCAGAGCTATCAGCTTTCCTTGGTGGCCATTCCATACTCCTAACATCTCTGAATTCCTGAGGTCTCCATTTCAACCCACAGTTTGTCTTCATAGTTCTGTCCTTAGTGGCCCTCCATGTAAGGGTTTCAACCCTGCTTCATATTGTTGCATCATAGTGGTTCCTGGAACAGCGTGCACTTCATGATCTTTTATTTATTTTTTTTTTTTTTTGGCATTTCTCATGTTTCTAAAAACCAGCAGCAGGTAGGTGACATAGCTAAATCTGTAAATACATAGGGAATAAACTTGACCTTGGGGAGCAGGATACACCTTCAAAATTCTTGCTTCAGTTTTTGTCCTTTCAAAATAATTTGCATTGTTACTAGCTTGGGTCTTCAGTGAGATAAGTTACATATCTTTATCACTGTCCCAATGCAAAACCATTGGCCTACCTTTAATGGTAGTAATTTCTGTAACAGTTGCATCTTAAATATAAAGCCAGGCTCTGTGTCTGTAACTTCAAATTTGCTTGAATTTATTTCTGTGGAAAACTTTACTTCTGATCAATACTTTCTTTGACCTAGCACACCAGCCTATTGCTTTCAAATTCAGCTTGGGTCAAATTCTCACAGAATGCAGTTAACTTTTCTACCCGTTGCCCAGTTCCAACAAAGGTCTTTCCTATCACTTTGAAACTTCCTAAGCCAAGCTTTCACAGTACACAAATCTCTCTGCATTTAGGATTTTCAAACACTCATCAGAATAGCCCATCAAACTCAGATTATAGCACTGCAAAGAATCTGTAGTACAAAGAATGATATCTTCCACATTCTTTCTGCAAACACATTCCAAAAGACCAACCAATCAACCAACCAAACAATAACAACAACAACAAAACCCAAAACACATGGTCATATTCATCACAACAATGAACCCACTTATCAGTACCAAATTTTCTCTGTTTCAGTTAGCTTCTCATTGCTGGGACAAAACACCTGATCAGAATCAGTGTATGAGAGGAAAAGGTTTATTTTGGTTTTAAAGGGAAGCTTCTTCAAGGTGGAAGACACTGGCTTACTTGAGCATACATCCATATCAGGAAGAGAACAAAGAGCCAGAGCTTAAACATGTATGTTTAGAATTCTAAGATCCTCTCGATGGAGTTTCAGAATCAAAGTAAGAGTATTGCTTAGTATTACAACGACAGAGAAGAAAATAGAATAAAGAAAATTAGATAGAAGAAGTGGGTAACTGTGGGGATGGGGAAGATCAGGAAGAAAGAAAATGGTAAAGACGTGCTGTTATGTAATTTAAACTGTCCCAACTCTAAGGAGACTGAGGCACAGAGACCCCCTCACTTCAAACCAGGTCACACACACACACACACACACACACACACACACAGCCCCCTACTGAGAGGAAAATAAAAAAGTAAAGAAAGAGAAAGAAAAAGAGAGCAATGAAGAAAAAGAAATAATAAGAGAATGACAAAAAAGAGAAAATGAGAATAGCACATGACCAAGCTGGCCTTTTAAGTGGGCATTGTTTATGAAATAAAATCAGAATAAAAGTGAAGCAGAGAGGGCTTGATTGGAGTCCATAGTCTGAGGTAGCTGGTCCCAGCCTTCTCTATCCAGGCTCCCAGCAGTCTAGATGATGTCTACTGGTCCATTTCTGGTGTATAGTCTGTGACTCTTGATCAGAGTCTCCTGAAAGTATAGTTCAGGATGGGCCTTGAGTGGTGATGCCCATGGTAGCAGCAGTCTTTTAAAAATGTCATCTTGCTATAATCCTGGTCAAGTGCTGGGGAGAGATGATTTTTGTGTTCTTGCTGGCAGTGTCATACACAACTTTTGTCTGTTTCCCTTCTTTTTCTGCTCTTTAAAATGCAGGCACAGTGCAGATTTCCTGAGGCTGTCTGCTGTTGGCTCTCACTCTCAATGGGAGGGGTAAGCTCCTCTAAATTATTGTCTGTCTGGGATGGACTCTGAACTTTTCTATTCTGCTTTGTAAAGTTCCATATTTTACTTTGCTATCAAAACTAGAGATACGTGTTATCACCTACCTTTTCTGAAAACTCTTTTTCAGTTTTCTTTGATTTATCCCCTCCAGAGGGTCTAACAGACTATTCCTGAATGCTGTCTGCCATCTTCGTCCATATACATCAATAATCTTAGTTTATGTCTTGATATATTAACTACATTTAAACATTATCTTTTTGTAGCTATGAGCTCTTTCTGAGTGTTAGTTACTATATTTGCTTAGTTTGTACAAAGCTGCTTTTTAAGTGATTTTTTTGTCTACTCAGTTATATGCCAATTTTTATATTTGTAATTTCATATTTAATACTATATGAATATTTTTTACTTTTACTTTAGATTTTCCCTAGTGACTGTGGAGTTGGCTGTATACTGACATCTAATATTCACAGATGTTTCTTGTTCTACTTGAGATGTGTCAGAAGGGAGCCTACCTGAAGCTTGCTTTGCCAATATAGTCTAACTTCTCAAGCTCACAGATTTCTAAGGACATGAATGGAGAGTTCTGTTCAAAATCTGCCACTCTTCTTCCTTATGTATAAACCACTTCCTTTCTGTTGAGTGTGTCTACCTCTGCCAGGAGAGCTTTTTCCCCTCATCCTTGTTTTGATTCCTTTTCCTTCCAGCTTTTTTTTTTTTTTTTTTTTTTTGGTTTTTCGAGGTAGGGTCTCACTCTGGTCCAGGCTGACCTGGAATTAACTATGTAGTCTCAGGGTGGCCTCGAACTCTCAGTGATCCTCCTACCTCTGCCTCCTGAGTGCTGGGATTAAAGGCGTGCGCCACCACGCCCGGCTTCCTTCCAGCTTTGAATACCATTGTGCTTCTGACTTTCCTATCAATGTAGGTTATGGGTCTGAATGTGTCATGTTGAATGTCAATCTGACATATTTTAAAGTACTGGTAACTGTGGCCATTCATGAACAAGAGTCATTTTGGTGTCAGTTTTATTATTTCTACTACAAAAGCCATGTTTTGGGTAAAGCAATATATGGATACTCATAATTGTTCCCCTGGATATTGGATAATGTGACCCAAAGGATCTTGTTTACAATTTCTTCTGAAAAGCATTTGTGTAATGTAATAAAGTGAGAGCATCTTCTTTTGGATAAATTCTAGCATATTGTAATTCTTAGACTGCATTTGGCACTTGATTAAGAAATGTCAGTTTCCTGTGATGAACAAAGTCCAATGCAGCTGTGGCTGTTTGAGTTCATTAAATATGAAAGTCTATATATAATGGAACATAACCAATTAACTTGAGTGAAAATTTATAATCTCTTGAGTTTATCATATTTGAAGGTAAATTTGAAGATGAAGACAATAACATCTTGAATTTATGTATTACAATTCCTTTGTGCAAGTTTTTATACATATTTGATGATATCATCAATAATAGGCTTAGATTAACAGAGAAGGGGTTTAAGATATCTTTTTTTTTTTCTTTAAATCTATTTGAGAGAGAGGGAAGGAGTATATATACAGAGAATGGGCATGTCAGGGCCTTCAGCCACTGCAAATGAACTCCAGATGCACGCCAACCTAATGCATCTGGCTTATGTGGGTACTAGGAAATTGAATCTGTGTCCTTTGGTTTTGCAAGCAAGTGTCTTAACCACTAACCCATCTCTCCAGTCCTAAGATATATTGTTAACTATTGCACACTGTTTTCACTTCCTAAGGTGTGAACTAAAATATTTACAAGCAGAATGTTTTATGTGCCCCTTGACTTGATTTTTCATTTTCATTGTTCCTCACTTTGAAGTACAATTCTATCAACTTCTGGAAAGCCATGCATAGTTTTATTTACATGTAAGAATCAAACACATCCCAATGCCCATTTACACAAACCCCTTTTACTCTCCACCATGTAAGAATATTATGCTAGTTCTCTCCTGGCATTCCATTTGACAGGTAGTCTAAAGTTGACTGTGGAATTTGCTGACTATTGTTTTTGTGTGTGTTGAGAACAATGTGAAATGGTTTAAGAAATATCAAGTTTTGGATGCAAAATCATACTGCAAGCAGTCAGTTGGATCTATGTCATACTTGTCATTTTTTTTTAAAATGAAGGGCCTTTTCATGGGATTAGTTCTTGTTTAAATAGCATAGCAATGAAAACAAATAAAAAGAGAATGAACTTGTATAACTGTATGGCATTGGAGCTCTTTGTGACAGATATGTTATATATGTATATTATAATTTTGATTATACAATGTTAATTTACAGAAATTTATAATAGATCATTAGGTCCAGTTCAGTATAATAGAAAGAAATGACTTTATTTGAAAGTTAGCTAGTATTGATTCTTGTATGTAATGGTATAAGTAATGAATAAAGTGTTAAGATACTAGAAGTAGCCAATAGGAAGTAGAACTGATCCACAAACTCATTTATCTACACCTCTTTACACCCTGATTCACGGAGGGAATACTGAAATCCAGCCAAACTTGTTTTCCTGCCCAGATTTCTATAGTTCCTTTGTGGCCTTTGCTGGCTCTGAATAAAGACACCCTAGCCTCCAGACCTAGCTGAACAAGGCCAGGAAGGAACTGAGTACGATAACTCATCACATTTAAAATGGCTATTACCCAATTGGGTATGGTGACTCATCACATTTAAAATGGCTATTACCCAACTGGATATGAACCTTAATTAACAAGTGCAGGGTGTTCATCACTTTTCTGTTCCAGAGCTTCCTTTTATATGTTAAAAAATAGGAGTAGGCCAGATCTCCCTGTCCCCAGACACCTCCTTCCAGTTCCCTGGTTGCTAGTTTATTTTCAAGGATGGTCTTTTAATTTTCCATTCTTTTAAACATGATTGTTTATTTGGTTCTCTTGAATGTCACGATGGTAGATTATATTAGTTGATATTGACTCTTCTTTTCCTCAGGAAACCTTAGAGGCATTCCTACTTGTGCCAATGGAGTTATCTGGGAGGTACAAGACTGTTCCATATTAGTCATGTAGTTTTGGACTCTTTAAAGTATTATGGAGGGAGACTGAACCAAAGTCGTCACACATGCTAAGCATATGCTTCAACAATGAGTTGTCCTGCTAGCCCACAGACAGGATTTTCATTTTTAGAAACAAAGTTTGGATTTTGATCTGGAAGTGTTAAAAAGGATAAGTTGGAATAAAAATAAAACATGGCTAAGGGGCTGGAGAGATTAGTCAGTGGTTAAGGCACTTTCCTGCAAAATCTAACAACTGGGGTTTGATTCCCCAGTACCCATGTAAAGTCAGATGCACAAAGTGGTGCCCATGTACCTGGAGTCCATCTGTAGTAGCTAGAGGTCCTGGCACACCCATAGGCTCTCTCTCTCTTTCTGTCTTCTCTGATTGTAAGTAAATAAAAATTATTAAAAAATGGTTATGTAATTTGAGGATAGGTTTGGAAACACAAGAATTGGTTAAAACTCTTGTATTTAATAAACAAATATAGATTTCTTCTATGTATAAAAGAAACTAAAAATTAAGCTGAATTACTTAGGAAATGAGAATTTTGGAACTAAATTTATTAATGTTGTTACTTTATAAATATACATATAAAATTACTACACTTAAACTTTTTAAAAAATTATTTATTTATTTATTTATTTGAGAGAGAAAGAGAGAGAGAGAGAGAGAGAAAGAGAGAGAGCACACCAGGGAATCCAGCCACTGCAAACGAACTCCAGATGCATGTGCCATCTTGTGCATTTGGTCCTTTGGCTTTGCAGGCAATTGCCTTAATCGCTAAGCCATCTCTCCAGCCCAAACTTTTTTATTAGTTAAAGGTAAGACTCGTATACTGAAATTGTAGACAAGTCATTATGTCCAACATGTATTTTGTGATGTGATTTTTCATCTTAAACATCAAAGCATAAGTAAGCCTGATAAATATCATCACTTTATAGAACATTACATTGTTTTAAAAGTGAAAGCTAATCTATCTATCTATTCATTCTGGTCAAGAGTGCCATTTTAATTAATATAGAAATTGTATTTATTTCTAGTAAACCAATAAAATGTGGCTCTACAGAATTACTAAAAAATTATCTTAGAAGCTTGCATTTTTTTATTTTAGGAGAAAATTTTTTAAAAAGAACAACTAATTGTACACTCTATAAATGGTAAGTGCTAAAAATATTATCTTTCCTAGTTGATTTATTAATGAAATGTTAAAGTTACTTTCTCAGTTCTGGGACAAAACACCTAACCAGGAGCAGCTTATTGAAGGAAATAATTTATCTCAGGTTATAGTTTCAAGGGCAAGTTTCATCATGGTGGGGAAAGCAGAGCAAAATCAGGAAAGAGGCTCACAATGTTGCATATCATCAGGGAGGAAGGGGCAAGGTGGACTGGATCATAAAATGCCAAAGCCCACCCCCACTGAAACACCTCCTCTAGCAAGGCTCCACCAGCTGGTGTTCAAGTTTAAGGCTAAATCATAAACACATGAGACTATGGGACATTTTGTATTCAACCCACCAAAGCAAACATTACTATTGTTTTTTTTTAAAATTTTTATTTTTTTGGAGAGAGACACAGAGAGAGAGAGAGAGAGAGAGAGAGAGAGAGAGAGAGAGAGAGAGAGAGAGAGAGAGGAAGACAGAGATGGGCGCGCCAGCAGTGTCTCAGCTGCTGAGAACGAAATCCAGATGTGTGCCCCCCCTTGTGGTCAAGTGCAGCATTGCGCCCTTGCATCACTTTGCATCTGGCTAAACGTGGGACCTGGAGACTGGAACCGCTGGAGATTGGAACCAGCGTTCTTAGGCTTAGGAGGCAGGCGCCTTAACCCCTAAGCCATCTCTCCAGCCCTACTATTGTTGTTTTTTTAATGAACATACAAAGTAGTAGATATCATAATGATGTTTTGAAACATTTAATTTATTTAGTTGAATTCCCCTCCTCCCTCATCTTTCTCCACAGTCCTTTCTCCTTTACTGTCATATGTGTGTTTTTGTCTTTTCTCCGACCTGTCATCTCATTTACCTTTTCTTGGTCATCTTTCTAGCTTTTTATCATTTTCCCATGTTTGCCTCCATTTATATGCACACATATAAATATTATAAGCAAGGATGAACATATGAGAAAGAACATATGGCTTTTAGTCTTTCTGAGTTGGTGTCACCACATTTAATATAATTCTTTCCAGATAATCCATTTCATTCAAATTTTATAATTTCATTTTATTTACTGCTGAGTAAAATTCCACTGTTTATATGAACCACATTTTCATTATCTATTCATCTGTTGATGGACATCTAGGCTGGTTTCCTGTCCTTGCCATGGATGGAAAAACAACAAATGTTTATGAGGAAGGATCTCTGTAGTATAGAGTCCTTAGGGTGTATGCCCAGGGGTGACATAGCTTGGGTCATCTAGCTTTTTTACAAATCTTTCTACTGATTTTTATAATGATTGTATGGTTTGTACTTTACCCCATTGGTATCAACATTCTCCCCAACATTTTTATTTTTAAAAAAATTCTTGATAAAAAAATATTCTGACTGGGGTGAGCTGTTATATCAAAGGAATTTTAATTTTAATATTCCTGATGGCTAAGGAAGTTGAATACTTTTAAAAATACTTATTGGCCATATGTGTTTATTTGTCGTGAATTGTCCATTTCAATTAGGCCATTTGGTGATTGGCCATTTTGTTTCTTTGTGTCTAGTTTTTTCAGTTCTTTATAAATTCTGGATATTTGCTCCATCTGGCAAAACTTTCTCCCATTCGGTAGGTTGTCTGTTCACTTTAATGATGCATTTGTTTTCTGTGCAGAAATACATTAGTTTCATATAGTACCACTTACTAATTCTTGGGGCTATTTCCTGTTCTGTAGGAGTCCTGTTAGGAAAGTCCTTGTCTATGCCTACATCTTAATGTGTATTCTGTTGTTTTCCTCTAGCAGTTTCAGAGTTTTGGGTTTTAAATTAAGGTCTTTGGGCCACTTGAATTGATTTTTTAAAACTATTTTTATTTATTTATTTGAGAGAGAGAGAATGAATGGGTGTGCAAGGGCCTCCAACCACTGCAAACAAACTCCAGGTGCATGTGCCACCTTGTGCATCTGGCTTATGTGGGTCCTGGGGTATTGAACCTGGGTCCCATTGGCTTTGCAAGCAGGTGTTTTAACCACTAAGCCATCTCTCCAGCTCTCATATTGATTTCTGTACATTGTGAAAGATATTGAGTTAATTTCATTCTTCTGCAAGTGGATATACAGTTTAGACAGCAGCATTTCTTGAATAGGCTGTCTTTTTTTTCAATGAATGTTTTTGATACCTTTGTCAAAAATTAGGTGGCCATAAATATATAGATTTATTTATGGGTCATCTACTCTGTTCCACTGATCTACATGTCTGTGTTTGTGCCAGTGTTAGCCTGTCTTTGTCACTACTGTTCTGTGGTGTCATTTGAGGTCTGGTATTGTAATTCCCTGCTATGTTCCTTAGCCTTAAGGATTGTCTTGGCTTGTCATAGTATTTTGTGTTTCCATATGAATTCTTAGATTTTTTTTCCTTCTAGTTCTATGAAGAATATCACTGGAATTTTGGGGGAACTGTGTTGAATCTGTAGATTACTTTTAGTAATATAACCAATGCAGAATAATGGGTTCTCATCTACTGGTTTCCTTTTTCTAAATTTTAATTTTTTATTAATTAATTAATTAATTAATTTATTTATTTAGAGATTTGGTGTGCCAGGACCTCAGTCACTGAAATGGAACTCCAGATGCTTGCATCACCTAGTGGGCATGTATGACCTTGTGCTTACCTCATCTTTGTGAATCTGGCTAACAGGGGATCTGGAGAGTAAAACATGGGTCCTTAGGCTTCTCAGGCAAGCACTTTAACCACTAAGCTATCTCTCTGGCTTATTTTTTCATTGTTTTAATTGCAGAAAATTTTCACTTCCTTGGTTCAATTTATTTCTTTATACTTTATTTTGTGTTTTTTGAGCAAGCATAAATGAGATGTTTCCCTTAATTTCTTTTTCTGTGAATACATTATTTATATATGATAAGGCTATTAATTTTGTATCTTGAAAGTTGCCCCAAAAAGTTTATTGCATCTAGGAATTTTCTAATAGATTCTGTAATATTTTTAAGTATATAATTATTTCATCTACAAAGAGGTATAGCTTAACTCCTTCTCTTTTTTTAAGTCCCTTTTATATCTTCTTCTTCTTTTATTGCTCTAACTAGGACTTCAAGCACTACACTGAATAAAAATGGTGAGAGTAGACATCTTGGTCTCATTCCTGATTTTAAAGGAAATACTCTCACTTTTTTTCCATTTCATATAATGTTGGCCCAGATGTGTCATATATAGTCTTTATTATTTTGAGGTATTTTCTGTCTATTCGAATTTCTCCATGACTTTTCTCTGAGCGTTTAACTTTGTCATATAATTTTATACATTTATTGAGATCATATGATTTCTGTCCTAATGTGTATTTATATATTGTATTATATTAGCTGATTTGCATATGTTGAACAAATTTGCACCCCTACTATGAAAACTAGTTGTTCATGATGTACAGTCTTCTTAATGTGTTCTTTAATTTGGTTTGCATGGATTTGTTGAGAATTTTTGCATCTCTATTCAATGGATAAATTGATCTGTAGCTTTCTTTTTTAATCCAGTTTTTAAATAAGGCTAATGTTAGCTTTTTGCAGAATAAATTTGGTAATGTTCCTTTTCTTTTTATTTTGTGGGGCAGTTCAAAACTAGTTTATGTTACTTGTTTATTTTTTAAAATATTTTATTTACTCATTTTCAAGGAGGGAGGAAAGAACACAGGGAGATAGAGAATATATGGGCACTCCAGGGCTTCCAGCCACTGCACACAAACTCCAGATGTATGTGCCACTTTGCATCTGGCTTTTCATTGGTACTGGGAAATTAAATGGGGGTCATTAGGTTTGCAGTAAGCACCTTAACTGCTGAGCCATCTCTTGAACCCAGTCTATTTTATAGTAGGTCTTTCATAAATATTTGTTGGAATGTAGCAGTGAACCCATCAGGCTTTTCATTCTGAGGATACCTTGAGGCCGTTAATTATAGCTTCAGTCTCATTTTTGGTAGGTCTGTGGTTGTTATTAACATTTTTTTTTTTTTTTTTGTGTGTGTGTGTTTTGAGGTAGAGTTTTGCTCTAGCCCTGGTTGACCTAGAATATATAGTCTCAAGGTGGCCTTGAACTCAAGGAAATCCTACGAACTCTGCCTTCTAAATGCTGGGATTAAAGGCATGTGCCAGCATGCCTCATTTTCCAGTTTTAATATTGGTAGGTCATATACATTTGTAAATTTGCTAATTTATTCTATATTTTCCAACGTTTGAGAATATGTGTTTTTAAACTGGTCTGTAATGATCATCTGAATTTTAATGAGGATCTATTGTAATAACTCATTTTTCATCTCTAAATTTGTTAATTGATTCTATGTATTGTTCTTTTCACTTTTATTGCATCAATTTCTGCCCTAACTTTTATTATTTCTTGCTGTCTACTGCGGTTGGAATTGGCTTCTTCTTATGTTCCTATAAACTTGAAGTATATCATTAGGTTGTTTACTTGAGCTTCCTCTGATTTTTAAAAATTAATTAATTAATGTGTGTGTATGTGTGTGTGTGCATATACCCAGGGCCTCTTGTCACCGCAAAAGTGTCACCAGACTCTTGTGCCACTTTTTGGGCCTGACTTTACATGAGGACCTGGAGAGCTGAGCGTGGGCTGGCAGACTTTGAAAGCAAGCACCTTTAACCCATCTCTAATATTTTAGTATGAGAACTTGTAACTGTGAACATATTTACTAGGATTTTTTCAGTAGTGCAAGTGGTAGGTTATAGTATTTTTTCATTTTTTTCTAGGAATTTTTATGTTTCCTTCTGGTTTATTTAGTGACCCACTGTTCATTCAATCTCTAAGAATTTAGCTTCTTTTTTTTCTTTGTTTTTGTTTTTCAAGGCAGGGTTTCAATCTAGTCCAGGCTGACCTGGAATTCACTCTGTATTCTCAGGTCTCGAACTCACTGCAATCCTCCTACCTCTGCCTCCTGAGTGCTGGGATTAAAGGAGTGCATCACCATGCCCAGCATAACTTCTTAATACATCTCCATAGTTTAACAGTTGTGACTGAACCCGTTACAAGACCACTACTCTATGATGGAGAATATGCCCTGCACATGCCCAGGGTCTTACTGCTGACATGGTATGACACAGGACCATCACAGATTTCTTTTGCTGCTCTGGAAAACAATACAGTGCTTAGCATTGCAAATTTCAAAATATGTTTAAATGGACTCCTACCATATATGTTCACCAGCAACTTGGTTTTCACTGCTTGAGGCAGTCTCTTGAGAGGGAGTTAGCACTGATAACCAAAAAAACGTGTATGGTATTTAGCCCTGGGAAAGAAGAGAAGATGGTAATAGGGAAAAGATGGAAATAGGAAATATTATCACATTGTTATTTTATATCATACATATTTTATAAATGTTTTTATATCTAACCAATAAAGCAACTTAGAAGATAAAAATATAATCTTTATAGTTTTTATAGTCTTGCTAATGATTTCTACTTTTATTTCACTGTGGTCTGATAGGATACAAGGAATTATACCTTTGTATTCAATTGACTTGTATTTTGTAATTTACTGTTTCTTTGCTGACTTTTAGTTTGGAGGACCTATGTAATTTTTTAGTCTTTTGTGTTGTTTTATAAAGTTTGGATCCATAATACATGCACAAATTTTATAATTGTTGATATTCCTGATAAATTCTCCTTTTATTAATAAGTAGTACTCCTTTTTATCTGTTCTGGCCAATTTTGATTAGAAGAATAGTTATACTGATTGTTTACAGCCTCTATTTGCTAGTTCATTTGACTTCTGTCCTTTGACACTCAGGAATTTTGGATATCTTTAACAGCTAAATGTGCTTCATGGGCCCAAGATTCTTGATGCTGCAAGGTCCCCCAAGGATAATGGAATTTGAAAGCTTTCATATACACCCAGCTCCTCAGAGCTTTGGTTGCACAGAAGATGAAGGAGAGGCCACAGCTTCTCACCTTGCTGGAGGTCAAGGGCAAGCCAGAGGCTCTGAGGTACACACAGCTCACGGGAGATAAGAGCAGGCCAGGGACTTTCAGGTGCACACAACTTGTAGGAGGTCAAGGACAGGCCAGAGGCTCTCCTTGGCCTAGAGGTCCCCAGAGATGAAGTGTGGAGCTGGATATTTGGGGGCACACAGAGTTTTTTAAAAATACATTTTATTTATTTATTTGAGAGAGAGAAAGAGGCAGAAAGAAAGAGAGAGACAGACAGAGAGAGAATGGGCATGCCAGGGCCTCCAGCCACTGCAAACAAACTCCAGATGCATGTGCCCCTTCTGCATCTGGCTTACGTGGGTCCTGGAGAATCGAACCCGGATCCTTTGGCTTTGCGGGCAAATGCCCTAACCACTAAGCAATCCCTTCAGCCCCACACAGAGTTTTATAAAGATGGAGGGCACGGCTACAGGCTCTCAGGTGTGTAGAGCTTCATGGAGATGAAAGGTCAGGTGGAAGCTCTCAGATGCAGAAAGCTCCTTGGTCATGGAGAGTTGGGCTGAAGTCTCTGGATTGCTCAGAATTCTCCATAGATGAAGTGCAGACTGAAAACTCTAGGTTGTGCAGAGTCCCCTGGAGGTATGACCCCTTTATGGGTCAGAAGTCCCACAGGAGTCTCACATGTGTCCACCTGTTTGGGTTTCTAATGGAAGCTGGGGGCTGACTGTCAGCAGTGAAGTTGTGGTGTCTCATTGGCTTCTCATCTGCTACCATACTCTGAGCATACTGAAGAACTAGTATGGCTGGGGTGGTGTCAGGGGCCCACGGGAGAGAGCTGCTGACAGTTTTTCTTTCTTTTATAAATTTTATTGGACATTTTTATACATGTACATATTGTATTTTGATCATAATCTCCTCTCATTACTTCTCTTGAGCCCCTCCTCATCCCCTTTCTGAACCTCTCTTCTCAATTAGTCCCTTTTCTACTTTGTTTATCCAAACAACTGTGCTTGAGATTCCTCTCATCAAAACCAGTACAAGATCTGAAATTTATTTACCCTGAAGTATGATAGCGGATAACAGTTTGTGTTTCTCAAGGGGATAAATAGAGTTCTTAATCTAGAGAAATGAATCTTTGGTAGAATTTCAGCCTTATCAAGCATATGGGATTAGTCTTAATTGACTGTTGGATGTGGGCCTTAAGGAATTTTCTCTTTGTTCCAAAGTTACTCCATAGGCTTTGCTTAAATATGAGACCAAATCTATGCTCTGACAGAATATAGTAGCATGTCATAGTATACAATGCATTCATTTCCATTTCTATAACATATTGCAGGTCATATGAAATTCACATCTGGTCAAGTTTTACAAATAGGACTTGAGTCTGCCAAGCATTCTGGTTTTCTGGTACATGCCATCACTCCAAGTCAAGATCATGAACCACACTAGAGTTTGGTAATCTGGAACTGTACACTGTTCTAAGTTATTGAGATAGTTTCGAATTCCTTTGAAGACTCTTGAGATCACCACTATAGACTTGTGTTAGAAAGCTGGTTAATTCACACTCTCCCTGTGCTCTGCAAGCTCTCCCTATAGATCATGTGGTCAGGGATGAGAATCTTATCTTATTTACTAAAACTCTCCAAAGCAAGTGTTTCTCAACTCTTGTCAGTGATTCATTTTCAAGTTTGATGTTTTTATTGAAAGCTTCGTTGTCATACCAATGAATTCTTGCCTAATTTAGTTTTGTCACCTTGTTCTCTACTCTGTGGGAAGCAGAGGACATCTGATTTTCATATAAACTGTAATACTGAAGATACCAAGCAGTATATTGCAATATAAAAGCAGATTAAACACCACCACCACACAAATAACTGAAGGTAAAACAGGTTAGGGAACTGGAGCTTTTTTGGGTTCAGGGTTCAGCTACATGTAGGGCTGACATTCTGCTGTGTCAATTTTAGTCCCAACATCCCTAGTTAATTCTGCTTGAAAAGCCAGATGACATTACTAAAGTCAAGGAACTGGTTGGTTTTATATTGATTTAATTCATAAAGTAAAAAATATCTCATGATAGTCACCCTTTCCTTTTGGGATTATGAAGAAAGGAACAAATATCTCTCTCAAAAAGTAGAATCATTTTAGATGGGTCCATAAACTTTAAGTGACAGAGTAAATTTTCTAAAATGTTGCCTTGCTCTAGTGTCAGGATAGAACATAATATGTCTCCATATTAAGAAAGCAAAATGCCTTTACTTTGAAACTACCCTTGTCGGGCAATTCACGTATGACTTTCAGTTATTTTTCTCTTCAATGGTGTTTTACATTTCTAATGTTAAAGTGTAAACTTCAAGATATTTGGATCTTAAGAGAAATTCTGCTTATTCTTTTTACTCTGACCAATCTTGGGAAGAATATTTGAAATAAGATGAAAAGGGATATTATAGAAAAGCAGGAATAATATTGATTGTAACATCACACCTAGAGACCAAATGTTTTATAAAGTGGCTAATATATTTTAAAGTTGAATGTTGTAGGGGAGGAGATGCTAGGCAGCCAGCATATGACTAGGAGGAAAACAAGTTCCAGTGGCATCTGCCTTACAATTTGTTGATAAGAAGGGAGATGCCAACCAGCACCCAAAGGACTTCCTCCATACCCTAGGACAGGGGCATGCTCTTTATTCAGGACCCTCTTTGGGCTGCAGTTCTGTGCATAGACTGACATCAGTCCTCTACCTACAAGCTTAACCTAGGGTCATAGGCATAATACAATAGGGTCTTCTTCACAAAGGCATCAACATATTTGCTGATAGATAAGAAGGGAGCACTATTGTGACTCAGCCTATATAACTGCATAGACACAATCACTAGTGAAGTCCCCTGTAGGAGGCTCTAACTCCTTATTGTTTCTGAGAAACACACCTAGCTAGCAAAGATGTCCTCAAACTAAATGCGAAGGAATAGAATATAACCTACCAGGCAAGCAAACTGTAAATAAGCAGACACAGTGATTCTTATATCTGATAATGTAGAATTCAGAGAAAAGTCTATCAACAGAGACAAAGAGGGCCACTATGTATTAATCTAGAGAAAATTCGTAAAGAAGACATAACAATTATATACATTTATCACCCAATGTTGAAGCTTCCAATTTAACAAAACAAATACTAATTGGCATAAAAGGTCACATAGGTCTTGGCACAATTTAATGTGGGACTTTAATACCCTACTCACATACTAGAATAAGCCTTCCAAACTAAAAATCAGCAATAATACTTTAGAGCTGAATTATATTATAGACCAGCTGGATGTAACAGATATCCTATAGATCTATAGACCATCTTATCTCAGAGCTAAGGAAAACACATTCTTCAAAAATATTTTAGTTATTTTCAAGGAGAGAGAGGGAGAGAGAGAGAGAGTGAGCGAGCGAGCGAGCCAGGGTCTCTAGCCATTGCAAATGAATTCCAGATGCATGCACCACTTTGTGTACCTGCCTTTACAGCTTTACATGGATACTAGGGAATTGAACCTGGGTTGTTAGGTTTTGAAAGCAAGTACCTTAATCACTGTGCTATCTCTCCAGCCCAGGGAAACACATTCTTCTTGGCAGTACATGGAAGCTCCTCCAAAATTTACCAAATCATAGGTTACAAAGTAAGTTCTATTACATACAAAAATTCGACATAGTTCCTTACATTTTATCAGATCACAGTGAAATAAAACTAGAAATCAACAGCCAAAGAAACTACAGTAACTACACAAATACTTGGAGACTGAACAGGTGCTATTGAATGAACAGTGGAGCATTGAAAAAGTCAGGGATGATATAAAAAATTACTAGGAATGAATGAAAATGCTAGCACAACCTTCTGGATCCTCTGGGATAAAATCAAGGCAGTCCTAAGGGTAAAGTTCCTAACAACAATTGCTCAGTATGTAGTATCTCAAAAAAGTTATAATAGTCTCTCATACAACCTACCTATACCACACATTTATTCTAAGGACTCAACACTCTACTACAGAAATACTTACACAACCATCTTTATTGTGGTTCTATTTACAAAAACCAAGAATTGGAATCAGCCAAGAAGCCTATCAACAGATCAATGGATAAAAACATTTGGTATATATACTAATAGAATTTTGTGATGTAGTACAAACAATGACATTTGCAGGAAAATGGATGGATTTGAAAAGAATTACATTGAGTAAAGTTACTCAAACTTAGAAAGACCCAAACTGCATGCTCTCTCTGATATTCAGGTCTTAGTGTGTGCTATCTATAAGCATGTACACACACACACACACACACACACACACACACATATGGATCAAGGTTAATTATACCTATAAAAATTCAGAGGGATCTGAAATAAACAATCTAATGATACAACATAAGGCTCTAGAAAAATAATATGGCAATAAGTAATGGCAATAAATAATAAATATTAGGTAAAAAATTAACAAAATAGGGACTAAAAGAACAATAAACAAACCAACTAAACAAAGAGATGGTTCCTTGAAACATTAACAAAGTTGATAAATCCAAATAAACCAAAAGAAAGGGAAGACCAAACACATGTCCATGGAGTTGTCCCAGCAGACCCAAAGGAAAACCAAAAGGTCATTAGGAAATGCTATGAGGACTTACATTCCAAAAAGCCAGAAAACCTAGATGAAATGGATAGATTTCTCAATGCATCTGCACCTCAAAATTAAAAGCCAAAAGATGTAAATATTATAAACAGACCCATAATGCACAATGATTATATTATAATTTATATAATAATATATTAATAATAATATTATTAAATATTATATTTATTATAATTATTAAAAGTCTACCCCACTCAAAAGTCCAGGACCAGATATTGTCACTACCTTCTGTCAGACTTCTAAGAAATATCTCATAACAACACTTCTCAAACTGTCACACAAAATAAAAAGGGAAGATACACTACAAAACTTGTTCTATGAAGCTAGTATTACCCTGGTAATGACAGTGGACAAAGACACACATACAAACAAAACTACAGATCAAGTTCCCCAATGAATATAAACACAAAAATTCTCAACAAAAACAGAAACCAAGAACACATTAAGAAGATCATCCATCATGACCTTGTTGGCTTCATACCAGGGTGCAAGGTTGGCTCAACATAGGTAATTCAACAAATGTAAATAAACTAAGGACAGAAACACATGAACATCCCAATTGTTGCAGAAAAGATATTTATGAAAAAGGAAAGCACATGCATTGCCCTTCATATGTGCGGGACACTTTTACTCTGCATGTGTGAGACAAATGCTTGAGAAAAATCTACTTGAAGGGGAAAAGATTTATTTTGATTCATTGTTTCAGTACCTCTCAGTTGTTTCCGAACCTATGATGAGGTAGTATGTCGTGATTGATGGGTATGTGAGAGGAAAGCTTCTTATCTCATGTAAGGAAGGGAGGAGACAGAGAATAGAGAAAGATAAGAATAAGGAGGAGGAGACAAAATGAAGAGAAGAGGAGGAGGACAAGGAGAAGGTGATAAGAGGGAGAAAAGATAAAAAAGGAGAAAAGGTAGGGAGGGAAGGAGAGAGAGAGAGAGCGAGAGAGAGAGAAGAGCGTGTGTGAGAGAGACATACTAGGGTCAGCTATACCATTTAAGGGCATGGCCTATGACCTACTTCTTCCAACTAGGTCCTGCCTCCTACTTACCCATCAGCTATCAATCTATCAACTCACTAATTGATTTTTGAGATTAGTACCCTATGATTCCACTGCCTACGGACACTGCATTGAAGACCAAGCCTTCAGTAAACAGGTCTTCTGGTGACATTTCATACCCAACCCACAAGTGAGAAAGAAAAAAAAAATCAAGATAATCAGGAGACAAAGATTATAGAAAAAATAACATGTTCCTGTCCTCACATCTTGCCACTTACTGATTTTAATATCAAGCACCATCAGCATGTCTACACACTAAACAACTAATACATGGACTGATAGTCATAGAAAGTAATATTGACAGCCAGGTGTGATGTTACTTGTTTAATATGTACTTGAGAGGCTGGAGTAGGAGAATGTCTATGAGTTTGAGGCCAGCCTGGGTTAGAGACTGAGTTCCAGGTCAGCCTGGACTCTTTGCCTAAAATAAAAGGCAGTAATATTGGGTGGGGGTGAATGAAGCATGTTTGCCCACAACTGTGAGTACCAAAGCTGAGCTCCCCAGAACCAACATAAAACCAGATGCTGTAGTGCAAGCATCTGCAATCCCAGACCACTTACAGTGAGAAATGAGGCTGAGAAAGAAGAGTTCCCTGGACACTTATACAACAACTAGCATGGTCTACACAGCAGTGAACAAGAGACCCTGCCTCAAATAAGGTGGAAGGTGAGGACTGACACTTGAAGCTCTCCTCACACCTCTATGTGGACGCTGTAGCTTGCATACATCTGCACCGACACACATGAACATTCACACACATGCATGTGCATGCACACACACACACATGCACACACACACACACACTAATGGTTGACCTCAGGGATAAATTACATTACTAATTTTAATAACAGATCATACAGGCATTACAAAAGTTCTCTTTTCATTGACATGCACCTTGTCAACATTTGATAAAAATGACTCAGGTGATAAAATGTATAGGAGGGTTCAAGTCGATGGCATAGTCACTCATGAGTCCCCGAGGTACCCATGATAAACTTTAACTTCTGGGATAGGGCAGTTCTAATCCATGTGATTCATTTTGAAATTTTCTCAACACTTCCCTGAGAGTCTTTTTTTAAATAAACAGGAACTTAAATATAATGAAAATATGCTCAACTGCCAATCATACGAACACCCACTTCATATATGCTAAAAGCCAAAGAATCGTTTTGTACATGATTTATTTTACTGAGCCTTAAATGTAAACAGATGAATTTCTTTTAGTGCTATCGTACCAAACTGATTCAAATGATTTGTTTTATAGCAGGAAATCTGCATTTCTTCATAGACATGGATTTTATGTCTGAAATTTAATTATTCCCTAGAGAAGAAGTCTTATTTTGGATTTCATCCTCTGAAGGTACTGGATATTGAGATTATGTAATGAATTCATCATAGGCATGAGATCTTAGAGCTTGGCACATGCATGTATTGAGAAGCATAAAAATATAACCACTATTATGTGAGGGTGTGAAGTGTAGTAAGAATCCTCCAAGGCACCATTACTAACTTCATGTTGTGCAATCAGTGTTCTGTGAAACTGAAAAAGTAGGAGGCCAACACTGAGACTGTAAGGACTCATGACAAGGAATAAAAATAAAATATAAGCCATGGCATTATGTGTGTTTCTCAATTTGCATTTGAAATTGTTTTCTGGAAACACATGATGCACTATTTCAAAAACATTTTGATTCTGAGATAAAAGAAGTACCCATGAAACATTTAAAGTTTTAATGCATGATCCAAAGCAGAGAAAGGTAACCAACAAATGCAAGTCCTTCAGTATTTTAAACAAACTGTTGATATTTATCTTATTCTCTATTTCTTAGGGCTAAAAATTATTTACTTAGTTTCTAGTATGTAAACTAAGACTTAAAATGTTCAAATTTAATGTTGTTTAATAAAAATATGATTTTCAGTTCTGAGGCAAACCAATGTTGACTACATCAGTGGTTTTCTGTGGGAAGCTTTTGTGCCATGGTATCGGTTATCCACATATTGGAACATTTCCATTTTTTTCATGATGGAAGGATGTGTTGCCGGCATCTAGTGGGTAGAGGCCAGGGATTCTTCTCACATCCTAAGATGTAAAGGAAAGGCGCTGCAATAAAGTGTATTATCTCAAATGTAATACTTGGGAAACTCTGGATTGTATGTACAACAGTATATTGAATGCATTAATAAGAATTGTAAGCTATCATTTAACAGGAGCACTTTAGCTTTTGATTTTGTTTCTTTATAATTTTTATTATATATATTCATTTACGTGGTAATGTGTTACATAAGGATATTTGCATGTGAATATATACTGTATGCTGAGCATATTACTTTCCATATTTCCCTAACTTCTCCTTCAATTAATGAACAGATAGATGGTTTTATTTTGGCATTTCCATACATAATGTCATTTTACTTTGTTCTGATTCACTCCTACCTCTGGCTGTCCTCTCCCATCCCCACCACTGCTCTCACGTTACATGAATTCCATTGTCCTCTTCCCTCTATATTCTCCTTCCTAAAACCCTGTTTGACCTGTTTCATGATCATTTTCCTACATTTATGATCTACACACATATATGCATTCATGTACACACAGATATATATATAAATCTATATCCTCAATACATGTCTTTCAGAGTCTGTCTTACTTCATTTAATGTAATGTTAAATGTTCCATTCAGTTTCCTACAAATGTCATGGTTTCATTTTTTCCTTATAGCTGAAAGATATTTAATTTTGTATATGCTTTACATTTTCTTTTTCCATTCACTTGTTGAGGAATATGTAGGCTGGCTTCATTTCTAAGTTGCTATGAAAAGCACAGCAATGACCGTGTGTGTGTGTGTGTGTGTGTGTGTGTGTGTGTGTATTGTATGTTTACTTATAATCTTTTAGTCTTATGCCAAGAATGGGGCACCTTGGTCATATTAGTTCAGTTTTAGTTTTTGAGAAATCTCCACATTAAATTCCATAGTGGCTGCACAGGATTACAAAACACCAGGCATACACAACTGTCCCTTGTCCTGTATTATTCCCATGATCTTGTTTGTTTTCCTGTTGATAACCACTCTGGCTGGGATGAGATGGAACCAGTTAATGCCTGGATATTATTTATCTCCATCTAACAATATTTATCAAGCACTCCTATATTATATGGTGCAATATACTATACATGTATAATATTTATAGGTAAGTAGTATGTTTTTGTTAAATAAATATGTAATTATATATAATCCTTTTACATATCAAACCCACAGCTCTCAGAGGAGCTCAGTGATTGAGTTCCCTTAGATAAAATCTCAACTTAATTGGTAGTTAGACTTCACATGATTGGAAAGTTAGACTTCACAGGAACGGAAATCTACCAACTGCAAATCTCATTCACTGGCCCACTTGCCTAGAAAAAGGTAATAAAACCCACATTGTGGGGCTGGAGAGATGGCTTAGCGGTTAAGGCGCTTGCCTGAAAAGCCTAAAGACCCAGGTTTGGTTTCCAAGTACCCACATAAAGCCAGATGCTCAAAGTGTCACATGTATCTGGTGTTTGTTTGCAGTGGTTGGAGTCCCTGGTATGCTCATTCTCTTTGTCGCTCTTCTCTCTATCTCTTTCTGCTTGCAAATAAGTAATAAAACATATTTAAAAACTCATATCCATTTAATTTTAATTAAAAGTTAATCATATGTTTCAGTTATAGTTAAGAATATTATGTCCCAGCACTATTTCTTCTTATTCTGAAACACAATATATCTTATAATATATTGCATGCAAACTCTCTAACTGAAAAAGTTACTTAAAATTGACCATATTCTTAGAAAACCATTTGATTAATATATTTACCCTTGAATGTAACGTGCTTTCTTAATATATAGAACATTTTTAAGTTGTCTGTAATATATAATCATATTCTAAAAAAGTAAAATCATCTTGTAAGTCTGCAAATTCATTTCCTCATGTATTGACTTTTCAGAAAGAAATGATTTTGTAATAATATTTAAAAGATATTACAAAGGGCTCGAGGTATGGCTTAGAGGTTAAGGCGCTTGCCTGCAAAACCAAAGGAACCAGGTTCAATTCCCCAGGACCCATGTAAGCCAGATGCACAAGGGGGCTCAAGCATCTATATGGAGGTTTTTTGCAGTGGCTGAATGCCCTAGTGCACCCATTCTCTCTTTCTCTATTTGCTCTCTCTTCTCTCTCAAATAAATAAAATAAATAAATAAAAATATTTTAAAATAAATAAATAAATACAAATAAAAATATTAAAGCAGGAAATCTCACTGAAATTTTCATTGTTCATTTAAAAATAGTAGCAGGTATGGAAAAATCCAGCTTAGCTTTCATGTGGGAATGAGCTTTTTCCTGGGCCAAAAGACATGTGTTAAGAAAATAAAGCTTGAATTTTCTACAGTGGTGCAAGAAGGAAACCTGGAATCTCTTCTTTGTCAGAGGCTGAAAATAGTCCAGTCCTAATTGTTTGTATGCAACTAGTCTCACATTTGTATGGTATTGGCTCTCATAAAGATGCTCTGTTGTGGAAATTATTTGTGTAGTAGAGAACAGAGTAAAAGAGAGGAACAGAACTCTCAACACCTCCATAAATTATCCCAGGATGAATTGGAATTTTAAAGATTTCCCTTACCAAGAAGAAAATGTGTGTGAACAGAGAATTAACTTCTTGCTGTTTTTATATTTAGTTGTATCACCTTTGGGTTTTATTTGGTTTGCAAGTGCAAAGCAAAAATATGAAGTTTCTAAAACAATATTTTCTCTAGAAACAATAATGTTGGCCTTCATGTGGGTTTGGATGGTATCTGGGTGAGCTCAGTTGGTTGGTCTGTTGGAACACAGTCATTAATGTCCCAGTGGACTGGATAACATTCCATAACCATCCACATATTCTGTACACTGTGTCCCAGCCAGTCATTGTCTCAGAAAGTGCAAGTAGATTCTTGTAAATCTATCACCATAATGAAAAAAAGAAACTATCATACCAATGATATTTTAGAAATTAAAAATATTGAACTGATTACCTATAATGTAAGGCAGTGGGAGAATTCTTGACTCAAACACTGCTTTGATGGAACTCACAAGCAGCTAGTCAGGAAATTTGGAGCTACACTTACATATATGAATAGATGTTACCTTACAGGAAAGTGCCAGGTGACCACATAAAATCTGCAGCTAATGAGCCTTGAGTATTCAGAAAAGGACAATTCTTTTCAACCACAGAAATCACGTGTTTTTCTATTTGTATTTCTTGCTAATATGTTTAAAGGGAAAGAAAAATAATTCATTTAGTTCTTAAAATAGATTAAAATCTATGTAAATCTAAGCAATTAAAATCTATGTAAAGTGCTTCTCTGCCACTTCTCATAGGACTGACCACCTTTCAAAGTAGAAAGGTGAAGTTGTTTTGACTTTAGAGAGAAGAATGGCAAAATTCAGAAAAAAATAACACAAGAGTTTTAAGTTATATAATGAGTCATTAGAGAGAATTTAATCCCATTTCAGCTGAAAAGCTACACGGTGTCACCTATGCATGTTTTCCAGAAGCATGTGTAGGAAACTACAAAAGAAGCTACATTTGGGAAAGTATACAGAAATGTTACTACTTTGATGGGTAGGTCTTTGCTGTGCCAGGCAATGATGGTGGCACTTCACAGGTACAAGGTAAGGGTCAAGAGTAAGGGATGGAGTCCAGAGAATGTAAGCATCCTATTAACAGGGTCTTTGAGAATCAGCTATCTGGGATAAATGAGAGCATAGAGGAGCTGCTACCTGCATTGTCAGAGAAGTTGATTACCATAGGGTGAACATTTACATGAGGAGATGGATGGAATAAAGTGAAGATATTTATTTCTTAAAGCTTTCTATGAAGGAAAAGACAAAAAGGAAAATGTGAGTAAAAGTTCAAAGGGAAGAGTAAGAAAGAAACAAGCATGCATCCAAGTTGGAATTGCTTATCATATGTATAGGACTTCATTGAGAGATAGTTATTGGACACTGAGGAGCTGACCAAAGTTGCACAGCTGAACAATTTGAGTCAGAGTCGGATATGTATTTGTGCCCTTTGGCTTTTCTTGTTGTGTCTAAAAGTAGTGACTCATGTAAAAAATCACATGGAATGAAACCAAGGTTGGCACTATTCCTTGAATAGCAATGAGGTACTTAAGTATAAAAAGCATTAAGACATATGAAATATAAGATAAACTATTTTAAACCATTATGTCATAACTGTCTTGGCATCTTATTTTTGTTTTGCTGAACAACCAATATACCATGATCATGATCTGCATCTTGGAAAAGAAAAGAGCCTTCAGTGGGATGATGTTGAGTCTTCTGGCTGAGAGAGGTCCTTGTCCCAGCACTGGAATCTGAGGACAACCATGGTCTAGATTAGGTTTGTTCTGGCATACTTCAGTTTGTTGTATTTCTTTCCAATTTGAATGATTTTTTTTTTTTTTTTTTTGGCCAGGAAGAGTTGCATTTGTAGCAGTCTTGGTACAATTTTCAAGGTGGCCAAATTTATTTTTATAGTTGAAATCAGCCAGAATTGCCAACTTAACTTAGTCTGTAAAAACTACTTCAGGGTTTCCATGGAAATATGATTTCATCCTATCTCTGAAACCCCATTTTTCCCCCTTCTTTATCGTGGAATTTGAAACTATGCAATGATTATATTCCTGTTCCAAGAAAAATAAAAGAGGTCTTCAATTAGACAAATATTAAGTTAAGCTCAAAGGGACATTTTCATTTAGGGAGATGACAATAGCCACAGACTAAAAGCTTTCTAATTTAGTTATATACGATAATGATTTCTTTTAAAAATATTTTTATTTATTTGGGAGAGACACAGAGAGAGAGGGAGGGGGGATGCAGATAGAGAAAGATTGAACAGGCACGCCAGGACCTCCAGATGCTGCAAACGAACTCTAGACTCATGTGCCACCTTGTATATCTGGCTTTGAGGGCCCTGGGGAATTGAACCTGGGTCCTTTGGCTTTGCAGGCAAGTACCTTAACCACTAAACCACCTTTACAGTCCCCATGATTTCTCTTATTTTTCTTTTATATTTTTACTCTGCTCATCTTCCAGTTAAAATTATTGCAAGCTATGTTAATATTACTTCATAATTTTAATATGCTTTTAATTTTGTACTGATTTAGAAATGGAAGGAACATTGACTTTGACAATCTAAGGGCAACAGTGTCCCTTCAGTATACAGGACACCAAGTAGACAGGGCCAGGAAAGAAGTCCCCAACATCATAGTCTAGCTAAAACATTAGGCATATAAAAGAAAGTGTACTGAAAGCTACAAGAGAGAAAGACTAAGTCACTTATAAAAGCAGTGGCATGAGAATAACAGCTGATTGTCAGTGGTAACTCTTGGCTGGGAATGCTGTATTTCAAGTTCTGAGAGAAACAGAATCTAGACTACTTCATTCAATACATCAGTTACTTTATCATTGCTAGGACAAAATGCTTGATCAGCGGCAGCTTAGAGGAGCATGTATTTTGGCTTACAGTTCCAGAGGATAGAGTCTATCAGCTCAGGGAAAATCAGGCAGAAATAGGAAATTGGCGTCACATCATCACTTCAGCATGGAAGAGGTAGAAAGACATCAACACTGATGGTCTGCTATCTTTCTGTCTTTTTGTACAGTCCAGAACCCCCATCTATGGAATTGTGTCACCCACAGTTAGGGTGGGTCTTTACATATCAATTAATCTTATCTGTATATGCCAAGCAATTTGTTTCCATGGTGATTCTAAAACCTGTCAAGTTGACAATCAGAGATTAGCTATCATACCCAGGAACAGTACCTTTCATAATTGAAGGAGGAAAAAAGAAACACATTCAATGATTAAAAAGAAGGTAAAGGAATTTATCACTATTAATCAAGCTTTACAGAGCTTGAAGGAATGCTGTAGACTGAAGAGAAACATAAACACATCCAAGAGGCTACAGGGAAAAAATAAAAAATGCTAGGAAGGTTGTTAAGCAAACAAGGACTCAGAAAATGTAAATGTTCATGTTGCTGGTAACTGAGGCTCAGAAAGACAAATAGCACATTTTATTTCCAATGTGGATTCTAGCTTCAACATTTTAGTTTTGTGTATAAAATTAAGTTGCAATGAGGGCCTGTAGAAGTCAGAAAGCCAGAAAAGTATCATGTGGCAGGTTTGGTGGCACATACCTTAAATCCCAGTATTCAGGAGGCAGAGGTAGGAGGATTGTTATGAGTTCAAGGCCACCCTGAGACTACACAGTGAATTCCAGGTCAGCCTGAGCTAGAGTGAGACCTTACCTCGAAAATCCAAAAAAGATTAAAAAAAAAAAAAAAAAAGGAAAGAAAAGTGTCATGCGTGGGGGGAAAAAGGCCTTGGCATATATATTAGTTACTTTTCATTGCTGGTAGATCATGCTACCCCTAAGCACCAACCAGTTTAGGAATTAAACACCAATAGTATCGTGCACTAATATACTAGTTATTGCAGGTCTGAGTAGAAAGTGAGAAAAAGGTGTCAGTGTTGAGATGATAGAGTGGAAAACTAGAAAGAACTGAAACAGATGTCAGAATGGCAGGGACAAGTTGGGCAGATATGAGTGATTTTTGGCTAAAGGTAGAATGAAAAGAAAGCACTAGACATACAACCAGGTAACTTAAAACAGGAGGCTGAGACAAAGATTACTCGCGAACCATGTCAGCCCGTTTTACTTAGGAGTCTTATGAAAAGGAAAAGAAAGCATGGGAAAAGGAGAAAAGTAGGAGTAGAGAAGAGGCAGAGGACAAGAACAGAGAAGAGCAGAGATAAATTGACATTGGTCTTCTGGAAGAATAAATATGACCGCTGGCATACTGGCTTCAGAGTATGAATCCAATCTGGCCTGCTTGCTGCTTCCAGCCTAGAGATTTCAGCATCCCTTGCTGGGTTTCTAGCTGCCAGTTGCATTCCTGAGCATTTCTTTACAAGGTTGGGTTTTGCTCTGCTCTGTGGGTCACAGCTCCAGGTAGTCTGTCAGGGGTGAGTACAATGCTGTTGTGGCTCTGGGCTGTCCTTTGATGGATCAGGTCACTGGTCTAGTCCGGACTCTGGCCATATTGCATATTGAAGGAGGTCCTTTAGGAGTTGGATCAAGAATGCTGGCCCCAACCTCAACAGCTTTCTGTGAATTTGGGTCATAGATGTTGGGTTCTATCTTTATGCATTGAGTTTCGAGTACTGTTCCTGCCCCTAAACAGTATTTCTATATGTCTGGTTTGTTGCTAGAACCCCATGCTGTGTTCCCCTGCAGACTGACTCCAACCAGATTTCCATCTTGCTGATTACTAGGTGGTTCTCATTCAATATTTCTTCCCCACAATCTTGAAGTATTCTTGTTCAGTTTCATCATATAAGTGTGGTTCACAGAGGGTCTGGGACCACCAAGCCTCAGTACCAGTAAGCCCTTTTAGAAATGACATCCCACAGCTATTTCTGCCACATGACAGGAAGAGAATGTTTTCCTGGCCTTTCTCCTGTCCTCTGCCAGTGGGACTGCTGTACATCTTTTGTCTGGCTCATTCCTCTTTCATACTCTTTAAAATACTCATACTAATAGTGCAGTGTAGATTTTCTGAGCTCCTCTGACTTAAGGCAAGGCTTCTGCTCTCTCCTCTTGGTACTTTCCTGTCACTGTCAACAGGGAGCTCTTCCAATTAAGCTAAACCCTCTGGGATAGACTCTGAAGTTTCTCTTCTGTATTGTAATGTTCATTATTGTACTTTATTTTTAAAATTTTTTTATTATTTTATTTACTTTTGGAGAGAGACACAGAGAGAGACAGAGAGAGAGGGAGAGGAAGACAGATACGAGAACAGGCACGCCAGCAGTCTCTCAGCTGCTGTGAATGAAATCCAGATGCGTGCGCCCCCTTATGGGCAAATGCGGCATTGCACCCTTGCGTCACTTTGCATCTGGCTAAACGTGAGACCTGGAGATTGGAACCTGGTTCTTAGGCTTAGCAGGCAGGCGCCTTAACCTCTAAGCCATCTCTCCAGCCCTTGTACTTTATTTTTAAGCTAGAGGCATTCAGGCATCACCCATGGAGGAGTTCTCATTGCTGGGACAAACACCCAATCAAAAGTAACTTATGGGAGGAAAGAAAAAGTTTGCAACTGGCTCTCAACCTCACATATCTTGAGAGGGAGAGAGGGAGAGAGAGAGGGAGAGAGAGAGAGACTCCCCCAAGTGGGCTAGCTCTGAACAAACAATGGGCCATATATCCTGATGGATATACATACATACATATATATATATATATATATATATATATATATATATATATATATATATATATATATGTAGATATATGGACTGCTTGCTTGCTACTGTTCTGTTATTTAAAAATCATGAAAAGGTTCATTAGACTTTACTTATGGGAACAAATGTCCAGTAAATACTATGAGCAAGTCTCAACATTTTAGAAAGATGATTCTAAGACAATTATGAATGAAAAGATCTACTGTGGCCTTCCTCAGCCAGACTCACTGTCCTCCCATTAATATAGTTAAGATTCAGCTATTTTAGCTATACTTTAATATTCCAAAGATAGCAATAAAGTTAATTTGAATTTAAATGATTACTCACTGAGCATTTGTGTTTATCTAATATTCTAATATATTTAACTTTTTTCTCTTTTAGGAATACTAAAAACAAAACCTTGAGTTAAAAAGAAACATGTTTTGCCACATTACACTTCTTTGGATAGTCATGACCCTGCTTCTCCAGAATTCTGCATTATCTGAAGATGGGGAAATGAGAGCGAGTAAGAACCATTAATATTGTTTCCTTTACTATCTGAAATCAATTCTGGAAATAAAATGATGGGACTTCAATGGATCTTGTTCATAATTTTTATGCTATAATTTCCTAAACTAAATGAATTGCAATATTATGCATTAGCTGAGCAGAAAACAACACTCAGAAGTCACTTGAGAGAGTTTTATGGTAATGTTTTATCCTATCATGAGGCTGTAATTCTCAATCTGGTACTGAGTCCAAATCCAACTGCCTTTGAGAGTTGTTATGTAGAAATAAGGTACAAGCCTAATAGGATATTAACAGAACTGAATGAGACAATAATGTATTAAATGGTTTGGAAAATTGACAATTTTTTTCTGTTTGTCTGCAAGAAAGCTTGAATTATAGGTGGAGAGCCTTAATAATTGTAGTTCTGTTACTCATCCATCATGTACACTTAGCTTTACCCACATGATAATTTACTTACAAATAGCATATTTACTTTTGAAATATTGCTTATATTCACAATTTCATAGTTATAAATATAGCATACTACTATACAGTAAGGTCTTACTCTAAATTAATTAGCTGTTACATCATATGGTTTAAGAACATGGTACAATTTGAATGTTTCTTAGAATAATACTATTTAAGATTTATATAAACCTGTCATCATTTAATTCACCAAAATATTCTATAATATTTGGTCACTTATCTCTTTTTCTGAGTATGAAAGGAGACTAACAGTTTTTAAGGTCTTATTGTTTCTTTTCTTTTTTTCTTTTATAGGGGAGAGCACAAACACAGTTTAGTACAGTTATTCAGCTTGTTAGGACTGTAACTCATATTTGAGCTGTGCCTTTTATTTGGTTGCTGTTGTTTTGAGAAAGGGTCTTGCTCTAGCCCAGGCTGACCTGGAATTCATTATGTAGTCTCAGGGTGGCCTCAAACTCACAGTGTTTCTACTATGTTTGCCTCCCAAGTGCTGGGATTAAAGGTGTGCTCCACCACGCACGGCTGAACTGTGCTTTTCATATCCAAGTCCATCCCTATGTGGTGACATCATTCATGTCTTTAGTCAGAATGTCTGGTATTTATAAATGACAATAGTTTCTTATATTTATGCCGATGCTCCTCTTGGTTAACCTTCTAGTTATGAAATACATGTTGTGAGGCTCTGTTACAAGAAGATTCAAGGAAGACCCATGAATACTCCTGTAAGAAATACAACCCCTTGATTCAGTGATACACCAGCACTAGTAGCCTCAGACAACAGTGAATGTCAGAATTTAGCATCAGTCAACATAAAAGAACAAACCCTCCTGCCCTTTTGTTCCCCTCCAAAACACCTCCAAGTCTACCTTCCAAAACCATAGCAGAAGGAAGGCATCCTCTAGGGTTTGTAATTTTTTTCTGGTCAGAAGTTCATTCCTTCTGTTCTTGCTCTGAACTCTAGTAATGGTCCCCTGGGAGATGCTGTTCTCGTTATGTCCCTCATAGCCATCAGAGGCCACCGCCACCTACTCTTGAGCCATTTTGACATAATGCCATAATCACGGTTGCATTTTTGTAGCAAATAAATGCTTTTTTCTCTGCTAGCTATCTATATTCAGTCTTCTTTAGTGCTGGGCAAGTGCTTTTATCACTGAGCTGGGTCACTAGCACGTCTGTTTTGGGATAATTTGGGCTGATATGTACCTATGTATAGGTATAAACAACACCTGTGAGTATTGTTCTTTTTTGCTGGTGTCTGTGATGGATTAGTGTCTAGGCAACATCACTCTCACCTCCAAAGGAATAAGAGATACTTTATATTTATAGCTAAATATGAGTGACCATGGTCTTGGACCATAGACTCAGATTATACCAAATACCATGCTCTAACATGGTAACAGTTTCATGACATTTTAATAGTAGCAGAACAAAAGAATGTCACACATCAAAAAACTGTGTATGTGTGTGTGTGTGTGTGTGTGTGTGTGTGTGTGTGTGTGTGTGAATGTTAGGCAGGTCTAGGTTATAGCAAAGTGGGAGTATCTCTACTTTAGAACTCAGATGTTATATAATGACTTCTTTGCCTGTGGGGTTGATGGAATCTAGCATCTGTTCATACATTCCAAAAGGACTTCCTCAGTAGTCACAAGCACGGATATAAGCCAAACACAGAGGTGGGCAATGGATGGCTATTAAAGGAGCTAAAGATAGCCCAAGATAATTTGCCTCTGGGCCTGCAATATTTCACCTCTCTGCAATTGGTAAAATTCTAAGCAGCCAATCACTCTTGTGGGAACTTTAACACAGACCTGGTCTTCTCTCCCCTGGGAACTTCAGTCCACAGTTTCCCCCTGTTGGCCAGGCATCACACTTTGTGCATGTACCACAGTGCTAGGAAGGGTCATTCCTAGGGTCTGATATAGATAGGGCAGAGTAGGCCACAGGGCTGTCTTCAGGAAAGATAAATTGATAGTAAACCCACTAATGAAGCAATCCCTGGGTCAGTTTAAATTTATCAACCATCATGCTCCAGGTCAGATTGTCCTGTCCTTTTGCTCTTTGTATCTGAGGGAACATTTGTATGTGACATATAACAGAAGCTTACACATAAAGTTAACCAAGAGCTTAACATGTCCAAAGGAAGTAAAGGGAAGACATGTGAGAAAAAGGCATTTTAACTAACCTAAAATTATATTCTTTAACTAGATTGACTATGCAAATATATTTCCTGAGTTATGGTATGATAAAAATCTATACAGAGAAAGAAACAGCCTTTTAATCTTGAATATAGAAATTATTTAACACAAACTGTTTCACTGCATTTTGGCTGAAGACAGGAAGTGAGACCTTTAACCACGATTCTCACATGCAGTTGGGAGACCCTCACTTAGCTTTCATGAACTCTGCCGGTATGAAACTGAACTGGCTAGTGAGCGCTGAAGTTGATAGAAACTTTGTTTTAATTTATTTCTCCATGTTCATTGGTTAACGTTTTTTGTGTCTCCACCACTTATCCAACTTAATGCATTTCCTTGACTATTGACATGAGCAGAGGTGTGGGGGTGTGGGAGGGTGGGTGAAGCTGTGTGTGCCTCCAGCATCCTGCCTTGGTCTCTCTCATGGCACAGGCATCCTGATGGTTTTCTCCTCACACAGGTTGTCGCACCGCTCCAACAGACTTAGTCTTCATACTAGATGGATCCTACAGCGTTGGACCAGAAAGCTTTGAAATAGTGAAAAAGTGGCTTGTAAATATCACAGAAAACTTTGACATAGGACCCAAGTTCATTCAGGTTGGAGTGGTGCAGTACAGCGACTACCCGGTGCTGGAGATCCCGCTGGGCAGCTATGACTCAGGCGAGCACCTGGTGTCCGCAGTACAGGCCATCCACTACCTGGGGGGCAACACCAGGACCGGGAAGGCCATCCAGTTCGCTCTGGACTATCTTTTTGCCAAATCTTCACGATTTCTAACTAAGATAGCAGTGGTGCTCACAGATGGCAAATCCCAGGACGAAGTCAAGGACGCAGCGGAAGCAGCCAGAGACAATAAAATAACATTGTTTGCCATCGGCGTTGGGTCCGAAGCAGAGGACGTGGAGCTGAGAGCTATCGCAAACAAGCCGTCATCCACTTACGTGTTTTACGTGGAAGACTATATTGCAATATCTAAAATAAGGGAAGTGATGAAGCAGAAACTCTGTGAAGGTTAGTCTTCAACCAATGAGTAAAAAAAAAAAAAAAAAAAAAGAAAAGAAAAATTGCAATTTCTTATTGTGGCATAACTTGTTCAGCAGCCCCCGGGGAAGTTCTATTTAATGTCAGATTATAGTGTTAGAAGAGAGCTAAGTCCAAAATGTGTGTTAAAGTTATTCTGGATAATTTTATTTTAGAAATGATTGCTTACAAAATCTAAGTATGGACTTCTTTCTTTTATTCTGTTTTTTATTTTTTAGTAAGAACATACTTTGTATAGATTCATCATGTGTTGGTACCATCTTTTCACCCCTCCCTGCCTCCACTCTGCTGGGGGCCCTCCTCAGTGGAGTTGCTTGGTATTCCCCCATGGGGTTATGAGTTATGCCTTGTGGGGGCACCAGTCAGTTGTGGGGGAGGGGCAATGCCTCTGGGCATGATTTCCCAACCTGTGGCTCTTACAGTTTTCCTGCTCCTCTTCTGCAAAATTCCTTGAGCCTTGCTGGGTGTGTTTTAAGTCTACTTCAGTGATGAGCTCTCAGGAGCCTCTGGATCTCTGCTTTGGTGTGCGTTGAGTAGAGCATCCTCAGAGTCTCTCTTGCTCCCCATGGCACTGATTGTCAGCCTCACCATGGAAGGAGCACTCTTGTTCATCTCGCCAATTCCTCTGTGGTTTCACCTGGGCTTTGTCTGAAATATGAGGGGTGGTCTATCTCCTCAAGTCTCTCTACCTTCTGAAAAAGATAAACAGATTCTCCATTATAATATTTTGTTGCATTTTCCTTTTATTTATATCTTTATGGTGATTATAAAAATAAAAACACAAAGAATGAAAAATATTAATTATAAAATCATATAACTTCTGGGCCTGGAGAGATAGCTCAGATTACAAAGCCTGATGGCCTAGGTTCGATTCCCCAGTACCCATGTAAAGCCAGATGTGCAAAGTGGTTTATGAGTCTGGAGTTTGTTTGCAATGGCAGGAGGTTTTCCTTTCTCTCTCACAAAAATAAAAGAAAATAATATAACTTCTAAAAATGAATTTTCCTGTATCCTCAGTCCAGTCTCCCCCCCTTCAGTGTGTTCTTGATTTTATTCATATGGATGCTAAATTAGGGTGTTATCTCAAACTGTGTGTTTATTAAATACTCCATTTTCACATTCTCTTAACAATACTACATTGTAATTCTAAAAAGAATTTCCCAACTTTGACACATTTACCGCAAACCTATATTTTGTTAACATAAACCAAAATAGTGAAAATTCTTGCCAATAATTCT
Organism: Orientallactaga sibirica; assembly: GCA_036365145.1. Taxonomy (NCBI): domain Eukaryota; kingdom Metazoa; phylum Chordata; class Mammalia; order Rodentia; family Dipodidae; genus Orientallactaga; species Orientallactaga sibirica. The sequence continues at coordinate 32,666,431 of JAEOAD010000006.1, forward strand.
GAATGGGAATTTCTTATTTCACTGGGAAACAAAAAAGAGTCAAATTACAGAGTTTTAAAGATTAGACAAAATGTTAAAAACTGTGGCTAAGAAAAGCCCAACTTCCTCATGAGAAAATTTGAACACTAAAATCCTTAGTTGTATATTTGGATCATTCCGTAAAATCCTGATTCTGTTAAATACATGGTATCAGAGAGATTCAGTTTGGAAAAGATTAATATTGTTACTATGTAGACATGCTTAAAATCATTAGGAATTGATTCTGTGCAGGTTGAGAGGTTAGGCTCTGGTTTTATTGTTCTAAACGTGGATATCTTGTTCTCCGAGTACTATTTGCTTGAAGGTATTGTCTCTTCTCTAAGGTGTGGTTTTGGCATCTTTGTCAAAAGTCACGCAGCTATACGTGTGTGGATTGATACCTGGGTCTGCTATTGTATTCCATTGATCTACTTGTCTTATTTTGAATGCTGCTTTAAATGCTATGGCTCCCTAATGTAACCTGAAGCCAGGTATGGTGACTCCTCCATCTGGATTCTTTTTGCTGAGGATTGCTTGGGCAGTCCAGTGCCTTTTGTGCTTCAGCATGAGTTTTAGATTTTTTTTTTTTAATTTCTGTGGAGAATGATGCTCAGATTTTGATTGGGATGATATTGAATTTGTTGATTTCTTTTGGTAGAATGTCTATTTTACATTATTAATTCTAAGCTATAAATATGGGAGATCTTTTGATCTTTAAGTGTCTTCAGTTTCCTGAGATCTCAATGGTTGAGCGTTTTTTATAATTCCTTGAGTGACTGGAGTCTTATTCAGAACGTCTTTCCTTATGCTTGTGTCTTAGAGTGTTCTTTCTACTCTTTCTTTCAGTGATTTTAGAGTTTCACGTCTTATATTGAGGTCCTTGATCCATTTGGAGTGGATTTTTGCATAGGGTGAGAGAAGAGCATCTAGATTCATTCTGCCACATGTGGTTATCCAGTTTCTCCAGCAGCTTTTGTCGAGAATTCTCTTTTTCTCCAGTGTGTGTTTTTGGTCTCTTTGTTAAAGATTAGGTGTCTGTAGTTACTAGAACTTATAGCTGGATCTTCTCTTGTATTTCACTGATCTGTGTGATTGCTTTTGAGCCAGGCTCATGCTGTTTTTATCACCATGTTTTGTAGTATATCTTGATATGGGGTATAGTGATACCAAAAGCAGTATTTATTATGCTGAGGAAACTGTGGGGTATTTGAGGCCTTTTTTTTTAAATTCCTTATAGAATTTGAGTTTTTTTCTATTTCTATGAAGAATAATGCAGGAATTTTGATTGGAATTACATTGACTCTTTATAATGCTTTTGGTGGGATTACTATTTTCATGGTATTAATTCCTTCAAACCACCTGGAATTTGGCTTTCTGTTTCACTTATTTAACTTAACTTAATGTCTCTCAGTTCCATTCATTTTCTGTGATGATGTAATTCTTTTTATGGCTATATAATACCTCATTGAATATGTGTACTGCCTTCTCTTTATTCATTCACTTGGTGATAGACACCCTATTTTAGCTATTGTGGATCGTGCCGCAGTAAACTCAGGCACATGGGTGTTTCTTTATCATTTCCACTGGGCATATACATAGTTAGAAGTTGTATCATCAGATCACATGACAGATCAATTTTAGAGTTTTCTACATTGAAGATAATCTTACCTCCCCCCCTTTCATGTAGATGCTTTATACTTCATTTTCTTGTGGTTGATCTGGCTAATACTATTTTAAGTGGAAGTTGTAAGACTAAATGTCCTTACCTTGTTCCAGAACTTAAGGGGAAGTAAAATTTTTCCAATAAGTGTGATTTTAGCTATGGCCTTTGTATATTAGGGCACCTTCTTCATGTACTTTTATTGAGATTAGCATGACAAATGTTGAAAACTGTCAAATGCTTTTGCTGTATTTATTTTGATGCTTCTATGGTTTTTCTCCTTCCTCCTGTTAATGTGGTGTACCATACTAGTTATTTTTACATATTGAACCATTCTTGCACCACAGAGACAAATACCACTTGATCATGATGTCTAATGGCTTTGGAATGATACTGGACTCAGTTTGTTGGTATTCTGTCAAGGATTTTTAAATCAACATTCACTACTGACAAGTAGGCTTTTTTTGTTTTTTTTTTTTTTTTTGGTATCTTTTCCTGGAAGTGATGGAGACTAGAGCTGGTCTTTTAAAAAGAGTTTGGAAAGCATTCTTTTCTGTACTTTTGGAAGAATTTAAGGATTATTTGGACAAGCTCTTTAAATGTTTGGAAAAATTCACAAATAAAGTCATGTCTGCACTTTTATTTGGTTGGTAAGTTCTGGTTACTAATTCAGATATATATTTGGAAAGCCAAATATATATATATATATATATATATATATTTAGACACACACACACACACACACACACATATATATATATATAATTTCTTCATGAAATTTTGAAATGTTTCAAAATTTCTGAGAACTTATTCATTTTTCTAAGTTAGCTAATTTTTTATAGTAGCTTCATAATTTCCTAAATTTATGTTGCATTACAATTATGACTTTAATTTCTAATTTTGAGTCTTATCTTTTTTTAAAAAAATGATCCTAATTTTATTTATTATTTATTTGAGAGAGAGAGAAAGAGAGAGGGGAGGGAAGGAATGAGGAAGGGAAGAGGTAGATAGAGAGAGAGAGTGAGGGTGAAAGAATGGGTGCACCAGGGCCTCTAGCCATTTCAAATGAACTCCAGATGTATGCACCACCTTGTGCATCCAGCTTTACTTTGATACTGAGGAACTGAATGTGGGTCCTTTGGTTTTGCTAACAAGAGCCTTAGCCACCAATTCATCTCTCTAGCCCTGAGCCTTCTTATCTTTTATTTCATCTAATTTAGATAAGATGCCAAATTTGATATTTTTTTTAAAAGCTATTAGGTGTGGGGAGACCATTCAGTAGTTAAAGGTGCTTATTTGTAAAGCCTACCAACACAAGTTCAATCCTCCCCAGCACACATGTAAAGCCTGACACAAAATGGTCAGGCATCTGTGATCTCAATGCACCTCCGACAATGGAAAAGCAGAAGTAGGAGAATCTGAAACTCATGGTGCTCATGTGCAGTGACAAGAGAGCTCATCTTGAAGAAAATGGAATAATGGTACAGACCTTGACTTTGTAGCCCTCTGACCTCCACACACACCCTGTGGCAGGCATGCACCCCCCTCCACACATACTTGCCCACAAATTAATTAATATTACAAAAATTAAGTTTTTTAGATTTTTTATGTTGTTTTTTGTTCTCTATTTCATCTTTTTGTCTGTGTATGAATGTATGCTGTGTGTGTGTGCATGTATGTGTGTTCACATATATGTGAGTACACATGGGTGTACAAGGGTGTGTGTGTGTGTATGTGTAGCCCACAGGATGACTTTGGTTACTTTCCTTGATTATTCTCCCTCTTACTTACTGAGACAAGGTTTCTTACTTGAACTGATTTTGCATTTATGGTTCTAGCTTGATGAATGTTCCCTCTGTGTCGCTTGAGTGTTGGGATTATAGGTGAGCTCCATGCTCACCCATTTAGTTGGGGATCTGAACTAAGGTCTTTGCACTTGTGCCCAAGCATTTCACAGTTTGAGCCATCTGCCTGGGCCATCTATTTCACTTATTTAGACTCTAATATTATTTCCTTCCCATTATTAGCTAGGGGCTTAGTTTATACATTTTTCCAGTTCAGTGAGATGTAAAATTATAATAAAATTTTTCTGTAAGTTTTAAATGTAGACATTTACCATTACAGACTTTCTGCTTACACTGTTTTGTTGCATTCCATAAGTTTTAGTATATTGTGTTTTGTGCTTACTTGCTTCCAGATATTTTTAAATTTCCTGTCTGATTTCTTCTTTGGGTTTGCAGTTCAAATGTGTGATGCTTAATTTCCACATATATTGAATTTTCTAGTTTCTCTCTGCAATTAATTTTGATACTTCCATTCTATTTTGGCTGTAAAATACATTGGTATGTGTTCATTCTTTCTAAATTTAAGACCGTGATTTAGCATATGATCTACCTTGGAGAATGTTTCATATGCACTTGAGAAAAATGTGTATTCTGTTGCTCATGGATAGAATACTTTGTAGGTATATATTATATTTATTGAGCTAGTCTACTTGGTCTGTAGAATTGCTCAAGTGCTTTATTTTTTAATTGATAATCTGCTTTGATTTTCTAGTCACTATGTTTTAATTTTTATTTTTCTAGTCACTGTTGAAATTTATTTTTGTCTTGTTCCATATATATGTATATATAAATACCTACATATATATTCATGATGTTGGGTATGTATACTTATAATTATTACATTTTTTAGTGAATTGATCATTTTATCATTATTGAATGTCTCTTTTTCTTATGCTAGTTTTTAACTTAAAGTTAATTTTTAAAAATTATACATAGCTATCCTTGGTTACAATTTGCATGTTTTTTTTTTCCTGTCTTCTTACCTTCAGCCTGTATGTGCTTTAGTTTAAATTGGATCTATTACATTGGGTATTAATTTTAGATTTATCCATTCAGCTTTTACAGTTTAGTTAAGGAGCATGATTCATTTACATTTAATGTAATTATAAATAAGAAAGTATTCCTGTCATCTTGTTGATTCCTCTGTCTGCACTATAGTTCTTTGTTCCTCTGTCTTTCTTTGTGCGAATGAAGCTCTGGAATGATGTGTTTTGCTTCCTTTCTCATTTTTGTGTATTCTTCATAGGCATTTTTTTCTTTTGGTTACTATGTTAGTTACATAGAACATTACAAAGTTATAATAATATATCTTAAATTCAGAGCTGCTGAACTCAAATTACATATAAATGCTCTATACTTTTTACCCATTATAAACTGTCTTCATACAATTTGTTGTTGATGATCACAATTTACATCTTCTATTGTATACATAGTAACATGTTTTTATTATTGCTATTTATAATTTATATTTTGATTTCTATAACTCAATAAAAGTGATTGGTCTATCATAATTACAGTATTATACTATTTTGTATTTGCCTATATATTTATCTTTTCCCGTTTCATATTTTCATGCTTTTATATTTTTTTTAGTGCTATTTCATTTCTACTTTAATAACTGCCCCAGTTTTTATGGCAAATACAGTGGTAAGTGTTATCTAGGTAGATCTTATTCTTTTGTTCTTCCCTTTTTAAGGAAAGTTTTGCTGCATATAGTATTCTTGTTAGCTGGATTTTGTCTTTCAATTGTTTTGGATATATCCCATTTGCTTCCAACCTTCAAAGTCCAGTGACGGACATTTCCTTCATATGGTACATAATTATTCTCTCTCAGTAATTATTAGCAAAGTATGAATATCTATGGACCAGGTAACATATATTTAGTTGCCCTAAATGATGTGTTCTACAATGTAAGTAGCTTCATGAATGTTTATAGTCACAGGACAAAATACAGACATAAATCAGTGCATTTGCTAAATACATTGGTGGAGACAAAAAGCAGACAAATTATAGTAAAGCTGTAGGTTTCAGATATTATCTGACAATAGTTTTTAGATTTTGGGTGGGTGGAAGCTAGTTATATACTAAGAATATATTTCAAAAGTTTTATCTGATAGTCAAGAGGGATATTATATCAGATATAGAGATGGGCAATAAATGCTGTTAAGGGGGTTAATGCTTGCCCCAAATAATTTGACTCTGGATGAGAAATATTCCAACTCTCAAAATCCTGAAGTTCTAATCAGCCAATAGGCCTTGTAGTGTCTTTGACACAGATGTGGCTTTTTCAGGATACTTTAGTCCATAGGTCCCTATATTAGACAAACATTATACTTTGTGCATATACAGGTCAAATGATGGTTTCTGTGCTATAGTACTGCGAAGACTCATTCCTAAGATGCAAGAAACATGAGACCAAGTAGACAGGAAAGTAATATTCAGGAGAAGGAAATAGTTACTAACACCAGAAGGGAAGAAGTTTGTGGTTTATATTAATATTATTAACCATCATGATCCAAGTGTTTTCTTCTTGTCTCCTGAATCTAACATAACATTTACATGGAAATGTAATAGAAATATTATGTCTAATGTTAAAAGTATGTCATAAGCATATGGCATAAAGAAGCAAATGGATGAAGGCAATAGTCATTTTACCCAATCAAAGCATGTGCTGTTTGTCTTCATACTCTTTAATCAGACTGGCAATAATTTTTATAATATCTCATGGATTCCTTTAAAATATTTTATTTTTATTTATTTATTTATTTGACAGAGAAAGAGAGAGAGAGAGAGAGAGAGAGAGAGAGAGAGAGAGAGAGAGAGGGAGAGAATATGGGTGTGCCAGGGCATCCAGCCACTGCAAACGAACTCCATATGCATGTACCCCCTTGTGCATCTGGCTAATGTGGATCCTGGGGAATTGAACCTGGGTCCTTTGGCTTTGCAGGCAAATATTTTAACCACTAAGCCATCCCTCCATCCCCAGATTCCTATATATTCTAACAAATATATTATTTGAGGCTTGAAGCATTTGACATTATTTTTATCTTTAAAGTCTACATTTTTCTGGCTAAGTTGACTCTATATTCATAACCCCATATAAAATTGCTAGTTCTAATGTTAAGTGTTAGTTTTATCTAATGTTCAAATTATTGGAACTCTTGTTACTAACAATTTTCCTATGCTATTATTGTCGCATTACAATGGGGAAATAAATGATTAGTCACATCACAGAAGAAAACAGGTAATAACACAGCATCATTTTGAATTTCTTGGCAATAAAAGTATTCTTTCGCTATGTTCTAAACATTATTGGTGACAAAAGCAGATGATGTGGGCATTAACAAACCTAATCTCTTACTTAACAATCAGAAAGGGAACTGGGATTCCCGTTGAAGTCACTTTTGATCATTGGCAAAGTGTGAGTATTGTTTTATGTTTTTTCTAGTCCTGACTAGATATCAGATACCTCAAAGAGTTATTTAATGAAAAGACATTGGGATATTATTGAATAGAGTTTTATATTACAATTTCCTTTTTTTTTCTGGAAATAACATTTTCTCCCTATGTCCTATTGCTGAACATTAATCTAAAATTAATCATAAATCTATTGCTAATATAGACTTTTAATTATTTTCAAAGGAAATTAACCCTGTCCACAAATTCCAATAAGTAGCCCAGTACCTAGAACACCTGTCATGTTTCCTTTGGCTCTAGAATTTGGTGAATTTTGATAAATCCACCATGACTGCTGTTGTCACTGAAGACAGATTGTTTTTCTATGATATGTATAAAAAAAAGTCAACCCCCAAAATTGTATTCCACTGGTAATGTTCAAGAAAGATAATGTCCAAGAAAGGGAGAATTATCAGTGTGTTATAGGACTTCCCAAAGACTTCTAAGACTTCTAGGGCTTATGATAAAAGGCAGATCAGATGGAATTTGTATCCTTAAAATTACTGCTATAATTGGATTGTGTGTGGTTGATAACTATGGTTAGATCCCAAACTGTGGGGTTTCTAGCCATTTTTATATGGCAGATGGTCATCAAGACAGGATATGCTAAGACATCATAAGACTATAGCATAGCGTATCTAGGAATTTTTTTCATATTAGCATTTCCAATGACAATAGCAATATAGAATCCAAATGATTGAACCACGTTAATATCCTTACTTTTCTTAGTAGGGTAAGATTCTATTGTGTGGCTTTCGAAGTTCTGGGTCTAAATAAATGTACCTCAAAATAGACTTCCCTTTGGAAGATACAACTCTCTACTATTCTAAAAAACAAAAATTATTTTCTATATTTATTTGAGAGAGAGAGAAAGAGAGAGAGACAGATAGAGAGAGACAATGGGCACACCAGGGCCTCCAACCACTGCAAACAAACTCCAGACACATGTGCCCTTTTGTGCATCTGGCTTATGTGGGCTCTGGGGAATTGAACCTGGGTTGGTTGGCTTTGCAGGCAAGCACCTTAACCACTAAGCAATCTCCCAGACCTAAAAACAAGATTACTAATTTCAAATTATACTGAAAAATGAAGATTGTGAATATTTGAAACCTGATTAGTATTTATTTTGTGTGTATATGTATGTGTCTGTATGTATGCGTATGTTACTGTTGCTTATGAACATCCGGATTCTACTGGCTGTGCCTCTCATTACTGTACCTGTATTAAATTGCATACATGGGTTTGCCTTCAGTTTTTTAAAAATTTATTTATTTATTTATTTGAGACAGGGAGAGAGAGAGAGAGAGAGAGAGAGAGAGAGAGAGAGAGAGAGAATGGGCATGTCAGGGCCTCTAGCCACTGCACACGAACTCCAGATGCATGAGCCACCTTTGGCATCTGGTTTACGTGGGTCCTGGGGAGTTGAACCTGGGTCCTTTGGCTTTGTAGGTAAGCACCTTAACCGCTAAGCCATCCCTCCAGTTCTGCCCTCAGTTTTATGTGGGCACTGGTGAGGATTGAAGTGGAGTTGGCAGGCTTACAAACCAAGCAACTTTAACCACTAAACCATCTCTTTAGCCCCCAAACCTTGTAAATATGGAACCTGGTTCAAGTAGAGTAGGAGGTCTGAGAAGTCAATCATAACAAAAATATGATCAATGAGAGGACACAGTATCATTCTCAATTGTGGTTTCACCAAAACCAATATCAGCCTCATTCTAAAAGATAAAAGTATATAAGAAATATGTTATAGTTAGGTATGATGGCTCATGTTTTAAATCCCAGAACTCATTTATACTAGAACTCAGGTGGCTAAGAAAGGATTTCCATGTGTATAAGGCAAGCTGGGTTACAGAGCAAGTTATTCTGTGAAAAAAAAATTGTTGTAGCCAGGCGTGGTGGCACACACCTTTATCCCAGCACTCAGGAGGCAGAGGTAGGAGGATCGCCATGAGTTTGAGTCCAGCCTGAGACTACAGAGTGAATTCCAGGTCAGCCTGGGCTAGAGTGAGACCTTACCTCAAAAAAGCAAAAAAAAAAAAAAAAAAAAAAAAAGTGTTTTAAAGTATAAAACTTAGTAGAAATATTATCAGAGGAGTCTTGAGTCCAGTTACATGGTATTCTCAATTGCCAATGAGTCAAAGATGAGTATCAATCACTAAGTTTTCAAGTGCACGTGGAAGTGTCCTCAGTGTTGGCACATTTTGAGGTAATACAAACATAAGCTCATCTCTCTCTCCTTTTTTTTTGGGGGGGGGGGTAGGTAGGGTCTCACTGTAGCCCAGGCTGACCTGAAATTCACTCTGTATTCTCAGGGTGGCCTGAAACTCATGGTGATCCTCCTATCTCTGCCTCCCAAGTGCTGGGATGCGCCTGGCTTAAGCTCTTCTCCTGATGGCATCCTTTCCACTAAGTTGGTGGGAACATTTCATGTGGTGTCTCCTTAGGTGATGCAATCATCTGGTTTTCACCTCTGATGCATTTAGTTCCTTAGCTCTCAGGATTTCACAGGACAGACTCTGCAATTAATTATTAATTTGCAGTTATTATTAAAAACACCATTATTGTCTTTGTTCATTGTATAAGATGCTCAACAATTGTCTTATAAGGAAATAATTAATGATGTTTTTTTAATGGGGTTAATGTTACATTTAGAAGGACGAGTGAGTGTGTCTTTGGCAAAGGAAGCTGAAAGATTTGGTCAGTTTTTGACAATTGATATTTTATAATGCCATGTGCTCACTTAATCATCAATCTGGTGATTGACAATCATGGACAAAACGAGAATTCTGTATTCTGTACAATAGGCTTTTTTTTGAGGCAAGCCCAACAGACTGGCCTTTTTAATTTTCTTAGAGAGAGAGACATAGAGAAAGAGAGAGAGAAAGAGAGAGTGAGGGAGAGAGAGAGAGAGAGAGAGAGAGAGACCGAGACTGGTGGACCAGGGGCTCTAGCCACTGCAATGGAATTCCAGACATGTGCACCCCCTTGTGCATATGTGCAACCTTGCGGACTTGTAAGTCACTGTGCTTCTGGCTTATGTGGGACCCAGAGAGTGGAACATGAGTCCATAGGCTTTGCAGGCAAGTGCCTCAAATGCTAAGCTGTCTCTACAGCCCACAATAGGCATAATTTTACAAGCAGATTTAAATATATGTCTAGTGAAATGAATTTCTCCATTACTATGCAAATTAGGGCCTTCTATAATTTTGTTTTAATTTTATCCAATGTTAAAGAAAAAAAGGCAATTGAGACTTTACTCTCAAAAGCCTACCATACTTCCATGTTTACTGATAAAATGTATTTATGTATATTCATGTGTATCTCACAATTATTAAACTCCATCGTAATTAGCACTTGAGATTTTTGTTGTTGTTGAGAAGTGCTAACTTTCACTGCTTTTGCTTTATAGAATCCGTCTGTCCAACACGAATCCCAGTGGCAGCTCGTGACGAGAAGGGGTTTGATATTCTTTTAGGTTTAGGTGTAAAGAAAAAGGTTAAGAAAAGAATCCAACTTTCACCGACAAAGATAAAAGGATATGAAATAACATCTAAAATTGATTTATCAGAATTTACAAGGTAAACAGTATATGTTGATTTAATATTTCATTATATGTATGTAAGTGTGCTGAGATTTCTTTTGACTCACACATATGTTCCCTTTCCAGCAATGTTTTTCCAGAAGGTCTTCCTCCATCATATGTATTTGTTTCTACTCAGAGATTTAAGGTGAAGAAAATATGGGACTTATGGAGAATATTAACTATTGATAGAAGACCACAAATAGCAGTTACCTTAAATGGTGTAGAAAAAACCTTATCATTTACAACAACCAGCATAACTAATGGGTCCCAAGTAGTCACCTTTTCTGACCATCGAGTTAAGGTAAAGATGGCTGAGGATGATTATAGGGAAATACTATTTGACTTTTGGTATTGAGGGTTTGATATATATATATATATATATATATATATATATATATATATATATATAATTTTAACATGACTAAATGCATGACTTTATATTTTAATGTTGCTTTTATTGAAAAGTATTAATACCAAAGAAAATTGTTTATCAGTATGAGACAAAGTGTAAGGGAAATTAGCACATTTTGAGCACCCTGTTAGGTGCATATTTAATTATGATAAGCATCCTGTGAGGATGCTGTCACTCCCGAGTTTCAGACAAGCTAATGTTCAGGACTTACTGTCCTCTCAAAATGACACAGCTCATAATGAATTGAATTTTTACCTGGCTGATTTCAAGTCCATATCCCAGGTTGTTGATGTAGGCACTTCGAAGTAAAGATTGGTCTGTAAGAATGGATATTCAAAGGACAAAGTGAAAAATATCAAGGACATATTTGCAAGAAATTTCCTCATTGTAGTGTAGTTCGAGAGAAGAGCCCTAAAAGAGATAGAAGCTGAGCATTTGGAAAGTATAGAACAGAAATGAATCCAAGGTGTTTTGAGTTATGAAAGCTGAGTACGACTCTTAAAAAGGATGTGCTAGTCATGGTACTCAAAGTGACAGCAAAGTGAACAGCATACATGGGAGAAACCATTTGTATTCAGAGATTAGGAATTTATTTGTGACTTTGAGAGCACTGCTTTAGGAAATTATTTGAAACAGCTACTTTGGTATATGTATTAGAAAGTCAGGATTAATAAAATAAATTGTGTGGCATAAGAGGCTCAGTGGGTCAGGGTGTATTAGTATAAAATACAGAAAATTAGTATGGTCTAGATCCTGTTAGCAATGTTGGGGGCAATGGAATAGAAAGAGAATAAAGATTATTGTCTTATTTATGAACCTTACATATTTTCTTTTTATAGACATTATTTGATGAAGGCTGGCATCAAATTCGTCTCTTAGTAACAGAGCAAGATGTAACTCTGTTTATTGATGACCAACAAGTTGACAATAAGTCCTTGCATCCAGCTTTAGGGATCTTCACCAGTGGGCAAACTCAGATTGGAAAATATTCTGGGAGAGAAGAAACTGTTCAGGTAGGTAAATAATTATTTGTTTTTTGCATTGTATAGGACACCACCTTTGTTGTCCTTTGTAATGATATTTACAATAAGTACGTTTTATATTACATTAAAAACATTATCAGTATTTATCTTGGTTATGAATTCCCTATATTAATAAAAATATTTTACTTATTCATTTTCAAGGAGAGAGAGAGAATGGGTGTTCTAGGGCCTCTGGCTACTGTAGATGAACTCCAGATGCATGGGCCACTTTGTGAATCTGGCTTTACATGGGTACTGGGGAATTGAACCCAGGTAGTTAGGCATTGAGGGCAAGTGCCTTAACTGTTGAGCCATCTCTCCAGCCCTGAATTCCCTTTAAGATAATTAAATTGTAGCTAGTTTATGTGTGAACTTGTGTGTTTGCATATGTTATTAAAATGTAGAATTGAGGGTTTTGAAAATGACATTGCAGGTAAGAACACTTTCCACATCATGAGGGCCTTAGAGGGTCTGAAACTCTCCAAGTTTGACTTTCTAACCCCCAAGTAAAAATCTGAGTGTGCTCACACACATCTGTAATCCTGGTCCTGCAGAGGGGTGTAGACTTGAGAATTGTTGGGCTTGCTGACCGAAAGAGAGACTCTGTCTTAAGGAAAACACAGATGAGTAATCCAGAAAGATAGAGCTTGTTCTCTGGCCTCTGCACATGTGTCTGTGCACATATTAATCTATTTTGCAAGAACTGTTAGGAAATGGTCCCCTGGATAGAGCGTATAATTCTAAGAAATGTTAATTTCATATTTTCCAGAAGAAAAATAGTTTAAATAATGAATTGGAAAGGGGACTGTGGACACAGCTGCAAGTAGGGACTAAAAATTCTTTGCAGCTGTGTGAGAATAAAGTTAGATTTGCATACATCAGATTTGTTCACATACAAAATTGTTACCTAAAGAGAGATTATCTGACTCATACCTTAAAAAGTTTTGTTTTTATTTTTTTTATATCTCTTTAAATCAGAGTACATTTGTGTCTGGGTTGAATATTGTGCATGTTCTAGAAAAACCATTACTTGAAAAGGTATGACCCTTCTACTCTGTTTCTGTTGAGACTTTCCACTGAAACTGTCATATTCAACTACCATGACATTGGGTTGCTATGTACTAATGCTGTTGTCAAATTGTCTTAAATATTTAATTAGTAAAACATGTTGACCTTACCCACCATACAGCATTCCATCCCAGTGAGTTTATCCTTATGCACAGTCTATATGAACAGGAATGTGGTAGAAATTTAGAATAAGCAGAAATCCCAGAAAAACTTTTACTTGGTTTAGGAAAGACTGTTGAGACCAGTGTGTGTATACTAAAATGACCTTACTTGGTTCCTGAAAATAGGTAGAGATTTAGTTTTGACACTAGGATTTGTTCCTTGGGAGTTTTGCTGCATCACATCTTTATAGCACATGTGAGGTGTTCATCATTTGAATTGTTACAGTTTGAGTTTACAAGCTGTTGCAGTTACTTTCTCATTGCTAGAACAAACATCTGACCATAAGCAGCTTATGGGAGGAAAAGGTTTATTTCAGGCTTACAGAATCCAGGGGAAACAGTGACAGAAGAAGATGGCTTACTTCAGTAGATTCATAGCAGAGAAGCACCTTCAAACAGCCAACAAATGCAAACTGGCATTCTACACAGCTAATAGGACTGGACTACATGCTTAATTCATAGTGACATCAGCAGGGCTGATGGCGACTCAAATTGCAAACTCATTCTTCATCAAAAATATCTCAGGCTATGGGGGAAATACATTCACATTCAAACCACCACACTAGCCATAGTGGAGTTCCTTTATATGTATTTGATGTTCTTTTATGAACTAACTTAGGCTAAATCTTAACTCTACTGGGTTTATGTTCTTAGTTTGATGTCCAAAAGTTGAGAATCTACTGTGACCCAGAACAGAACAATCGGGAGACAGCCTGTGAGATTCCTGGGTTTGTAAGTGAGATACTATTTTTCTTCAAAGTGTTGCATTATCTTTTTCAAAGTAATAAATAAAAATCAGATGATATCTAAATCCTGTTTAATATGTGTGATCAATGTTTATTGTCAATGAACATCAAGTGATATGGAACAATATGTTTTGAGTTTGATAACTGAAATAAACTTAGGATGTGTCAGGGTATAGGCATGAATGAAAGAGATAATAAATTATATATATATATATATATATATATATATATATATATATATATATATATATATATATATTTGGAGAGAGATAGAGACAGAAAGAGATAGGCACGACAACAGCCTCTCAACTGCTGCGAACAAAATCCAGATGCGTGTGCCCCCTTGTGGTCAAGTGTGGCATTGTGCCCTTGTGTCACTGCATCTGGCTAAACGTGGGACCTGGAGATTGGAACCACTGGAGATTGGAACCAGCGTTCTTAGGCTTAGGAGGCAGGCGCCTTTTCCTCATGCCATATTGAATAAATTGTTTTTTGCTCTTATTTCCTAATCAAGATTTTATTATAGGTCTAGTGTATAAGGAAAATTTCCATTTATTTAGACATTTTTGTTTTTGAGATAGGAGGAATTAATTGCAAGCTAAAATGTAAGTGAGTATAGATGTGTGTATGTGTGAAAATAATCCCTTTTATTCTGGGCAAAAGATGATGCATTATTTTAATGGAAGTAAAGCAAAATGTTGGAAACTTTTTGACAGTGAGGATTCTCAGCTATATTTGAATTGTCCATGTATCACACTGTCATCCTTTTGTATCAAATCCAATAGCTGATGAATTTACATGCTCAGAAAAGTTGAGGACACAGACTTGCAGGTTTGAATAATTTGTTATAAAATCAAACAGAGCATTCTAGAAATGACTTATTCCAGGTTTTCTAGATTAGGTAATTTTTTTATTTTATAGACTTATAATTTCAAGTATAAATCTCTCTTAATAGTATTAAAAGTGATGTCATTTGGAAACGCATAGTGTGTACTTTATTTTTGACATTACTTTTACATGCACATATAATAGCACATACATTTACATGGCAGACTTTGAATTCACACCATGTGGTTTTTGTTTTTCTGTCTTTTCTCACTGTCATCTTTGACTCCATGTGGGCATTGTGCCTTATGGACTTTCATTCGCATCAATCTTTTCCAATTTAGTTTGAAACTGTTCGAATGATATTAAAGTATTTGAAATTGCTATTCAGCAAGAATTTGAGATGCTTTTATAGAATAAAGTGCATAAAATATTAACACACATAGTTTATGACTTGCTCAAGTATGTTTGGATTTTCATTTCCCTGGTTTCTGACCAATTTGCCATCTGTTAACCAGAGCATATAAATCTCACCTCGCGATTTTTTTTTTTTTGTTCTTGCATGGGGTTTGAATCAAGTAATGCTGGTTTTAAAATTTACCTTGTATCAGCTCTCATTAAATTTGATACTTCATATGTATTTCATCTGAACAACAGATTGTGAATTAGGAAGATAATTTATAAATTCAATTAAAACAATATTTTAAAACATATATGTCCTTTCTCTTTCAGAATGGAGAGGTAGGCCTGGATGCTATTATTCTCCTTAAGGTAGCATTTCATTTTTAGTGCTGCATAGATTCCTCCACTAGCTGTAAGTATATTAGACAATTGGAAACCATTTTCATATAGTTGAATATATTTAGTAATCATAGATGTTTTTTAAGACTTGGAATTTATTATCATATTGTAATAAATAAAATTGAAAAGTATAAGATATCATTTTCACAATCATATTGACATATGTACACGTGTTATGGGAGTTTATGTTTCTCCATATTGTTTAATTTCCATTTTTGTACATTTTAGTGTCTAAATGGTCCCAGTGATGTAGGTTCAACTTCAGCTCCCTGTATCTGCCCTCCAGGAAAACCAGGATTACAAGGTCCCAAAGTGAGTAATACTTAATACTTCATTCTTGTTAAAACCAAGAGGCGCTAATAACATAAAAAAATTCCTAATCATCATTGCCTCAGCTATGCCTTGTACCAATTCAAAACCTGATGTTTAGTCTTATTCTAATATGGAACTGCCTTTTGAAACCAAAACTGGAGCCACTAACATTAAATTTAAGTAGCATAATTTCTTTGTTTTGCTTATCTCACAAAACATTGCTGTCAGATACCAACAATGATATATCCTTGAACCTGGTTAACAAACTGAAGAACATGTATTAAAATAAGTTTAAAATTCCTAAAGGTCTAATTTATTAAAATAATTTTCAGGTAGAAAAGTGAGATTTAAAAAATTAACTTGTATTTAATGCCTGATTCTTAAAAATATAGGCACATTTTATATTGCTGGTGCCACAGTATGCATGATTTTAATCGGTTGCCTATTATATATTATGTGGTTTGAATATATTCTATGTTCTTAAGCATTAATAAGTTATTCAGTGATATTTACTTATCATTACTTATATACAGCCCAGATAACTAAGTAGTTGGTCCACTGAAGATATTATTCATTTATAATTAATTTAAAATAT
The DNA here is from genome assembly GCA_036365145.1 of Orientallactaga sibirica. Lineage (NCBI taxonomy): Eukaryota > Metazoa > Chordata > Mammalia > Rodentia > Dipodidae > Orientallactaga > Orientallactaga sibirica. Next base: position 32,682,937 of record JAEOAD010000006.1, read on the forward strand.
CACCTGTGGTGTTAACTTTTCCTGGGGAGATGGGAACAAACTTCTATTCATTCCAGATAGGACACTGAGAACAGTGTCCAAAGAACCTATTCTGGGATACAGCAGCCTCACAGGCCAAGATATCTGCCTTGGTGTTTGAGATCTGACATTCCTTCTGTGGCCTTTACAGTGGATTATGGCTAGTACTAAGGGAAGGCATGCCGATGAAAGTAATCTGTGGATCAGTTCACCGTGGAGGATGGGAGTGTCTGGTGAGGTGTGGGATTCCTCTTTCTTGCCATATCAGGGTTCAGGGTGTGTGCATGGAAGATATGCTCTCATATTTGGAATCAGAGTAAATATAGATCTTTTTTTTTTTTTTTTTTTTGCCACAGTGAGGGTTCAGGTGATAACAAGGAGCTGTGCATGTTGAGAAGGAGAAGTGGTATGAGAAGAAGGGCCTTTGCCTCTAGAATAGAATCATCTGTTATTATACATAGCCTGAAGCTAAGTAGGGGACTTTGCAGGAGCTCCTGTCAATGTACCAGTTGGGGTCTTAGATAAGAGAGTATCTTAGAGATGATGAAAAGATGGCATTAGTGAGTTGAAAGTATTGATAGAAGAGTTGGAGTGAGAAAGAGGTTCAAAGTTGTGCAGAGAAGAGTGGCCAGGTTAAGGGTTTTTATGGAATTAAAAAGTGATTAAAGGAGTTTGTATGAAGAAAGCATGTTGGAGACAGGATGAGAGAGGTTGAACGAGAAATGATGGCTTGTAAGTTCAGGAAGATTTTGTGAAGCTAATACAATGATAGATTGATAGAGTTGGTTTGAGGGTTTCCAGGATTAAGAGGAAAGTGGCCCCAAGGATATTTAGAAATGCAGGTCAGATATAAACTGGTCTATTATGAGGTCAAGCTGTTTTAAGGGCTAGGCCACTGCTCAAGGAGTAGTCTCTTAAAATTGACAGAGAATTCCCAGGGCAAAGTTTTGAGAAGAGTGGATATATAAGTAAAGGATTTGTTAGAGTTTGATAACCCAAGGGCAGGGACAGACAGGAAGGACTCTCTGGGTTTCTATAACATGAGTACGATGGTCTGAGTGGAGCCTAGGGGTTTGGACAATGAGCCATAGGGAACTTGGTATAAGGGTTTGTCTAATAGGTCAAAGTTGGGTATTCAGATTTGAAATTAGCCATAAAAGCAGAGGAAAGACAGAAGATCTAGTTTTCTTTGAGGAGGTGAATATCTTGTATTATGGTTTTGAAAATATGAGGAGTCCCACAGGATGAGGGAGTTAGAGAAAGTGTTAAGCAGAGGTAATTTGGGACTTGGAGGAGGATAGCAGTTTCCTTTGCTCTGAGCAGAAGTTAAGGAGTGTGGACTTTCTGAAGAAGTGTGTCATTTGGGGCAGGCTTTGAAGTGCCATAGTACAGCCCGACTTGATGACTGCACTCTCAGTGTTCTCCCTGTTTATGTGATGATGTGACACAAGCTTCGTGATCCTGACATGCTTTCATTGTCGTGATGAAACTTCTCCTGAAAACCGTAAGCTGAAATAAACCCTTCAAACTCAATGTAGGGAGGTTATGGAACATTCCAAAAAGGAGTTGGTAGGAGGCTTGGATGAATTTCTACCCATGGTGACATGGAGGGTGAGTATTGATTAAACTCTCAGGGCAAAATAGCCACAAAAGGGGTGCCCTAACAGTCAGGTGGCACTGTTCAGACAAAAGAGCCCCTAGAAACATGAGGGTATCCCCACATATCTTTGGAATGGAGACCAATAGTATGGATAGAAATACCTGCCACACAATAGTGGGATTTCTGCGAAGTCCATCTGGCAGACTATCAGAAGGAAGAATATCCCAATAGAAGGGGTGGATATCATCCCTCACCAAGAGTTGATTTGGTGAAGTCCAAATGGATATGGTGGGAGCAGTGGAGGTGATCTCTGTTGGAGCCACTAAAAGATGGGGGAAGGCGGAAGCAGAAATGAGGACTCAGAGAGGGGTCAGGAGAGGGCAAAGGACTCCTGTCTGGGTGCCTTTGCCCTGACTTCCTGTTTATGCCACTAGATATAAACTACAAGTTGGGCATAGAGAAGAAAGAAAGACACAGGAGAGTGGCAAAGCATTGATGAGCATAAAGACCAGTGGTGATGGTCTCTGGAAGGGGATTCAGAGCTGATGTTCTGCTCTAAGACCAGGGTAGTTCTAGGGCCCTAAGGAAGAACGAAATAGGATGATGGTGGTACACTTGATGCAGCTAACCAACGCCACTAAAGCAAGAGGGGAAGTTAGCCATTGATCCCATTAAGAGGAAGGAAGTGAGGGCATAGAGGTTTACTTGAAAAGCTGACGGCTTTTGCCATAGTTTCCCCACCATTCTGAAACTCCCCTCAAACTGTAAGCCAGGCATTTTACCCAGCAATGAGAAGGTTACTATTACATTAGCAGTTTTAGTTTTGGGTACTTTTCATTGCAAAATGCTCCTAGCACTTGTGGCTGTTGGGCATGTCTTTCTCATCCATTAGAATATGTTTGTTTAAGCTCTTACTGCTTTCTTAAAATTTCCCCCAGTGCTTTTCCATATCTATAACTCTCTGAAATCAGGACGAACCTCTTTTTTATTTTTTCAAGGTAGGTCTCACTCTAGCCTAGGCTGACCTGGAATTCACTCTGTAGTCTCAGAGCGGCCTTGAATTTACGACGATTCTCCTACCTCTCCCTCCCAAGTGCTAGGATAAAAGGCATGCACCACCATGCCCAGCTCTAATGAAATCTTTGAACAGAGGGGAGGCAGGATCATCTAAGCTCATCTACAGTGTGCTTTCCTGACTCTCAGGGAAGTTCAGGCCATATTTCCCAACTTTAGGGGGCTCTTCACTTTTGGGGAGACATCTGAAACCTCTCATGTTTTCTGATTCATTTCTAAGAAAATAGGTGTAGTTTTACTTATTTAAAATTCTCATATGTTCCCACAACAATTTTTTTTTAGCATTGTCTTCTCCAGGGGAACCCCTAATTTCCAAATTTTCATCTGTTTCTCATTTTCTTTCTCTTAGTCATGATCCAACCATTGCCACCTACAGCTTTAAGGGAAATTATAATTTTCCACCAGTCTTCAAGTTGGCTTTCCTTTCTGATCTGCTTCCCATTTTCTTTAGAAAATCTGGCAGAAGTGCAGGAACACACACACACACACACACACACACACACACACACACACACACACTCCTCCATCATTTCAAAGCACTTTCCCTTAGACCTGGTTCCTTATTCAGGTCAAGAACACCATATTGAAAAATACCATCTTTAACAATAACCAAGTTACACTTTTTTAGAGAACTTCTAGCTTTTACAAAAGCCTTTTTTTTTTTTATATATTACTTCAACAGAACCCAAACTAAAACAGATAAGATTTTGTGAAGGCTCTCAAAGAGATTTACTGAGTTGTTTTTTATTTTTATTTTTTTGATATAAGTGTCTAGACCAGGCTAAGACCTTGCTATGTAGCCCAGATTGGCATCAAACTCATGACCATGTTCCTGCCTCAGCCTCCTGCATATTAGTATTACATGGAAACAGAAGAGAAATCATGAGATGTGTAGGTATATAAGTGATTATTATTCTAAGACAACCCTGTTATAAAAAAATTGGGTCAAATGACTTTGACAATCCACATCTAGACTTTCCACATTATTACACTTCTTGGTGATTAAGCATAATATATCTGCCATTGAAATATAGGACCTTTGAAGAATAACATATGCAGTGTTATCCCAATTGCAAATTTAGGAAACAAGTGAATTAATGAGCTCATTGATTTATTATTTGCATATGTCTTGCATACATATACATCTTTTGCTTACAATGAAGGCTAGTGAAAAGGAAATTCTTTTTATAATTCCAGTGTCTGATTTAGTGCTTGGCAGTGATAATTTTTCATTAAAGATAAGATGCACACCTGACCCAAGCTTAACCTATATGGAATGTACCTGTTCTGTGTGAAAAGTGAAACAATCTGATGTGTAAGAAACTGCTGATATGCAAATGTCAACCTCTCCCATTTCAGTAGTTACAAAAATACTAATGGGAGCCACCTCCCCACATATGATCTAACTTTAAAATATTAGACCTACTGACCCAAAGATAGAAAGTATTCTCCTTTCAAGTTCTTAATTTTGCATTTGCTGTGAAGTCTCACTCTTAGCAGCCATATCACCATTTCCCGTGTTTTACTCTAGGAAATATGTCAATTAGAGACCCATTTGGATATCTTAGTATTCTGTGTCTAAAGTCCTGAATCCTTTTTAAAATTTCAGGGGCAATAGACATCAGCACTTGAAAGCCACACTTTACCGAACGAGTGGATTATTTTTAGCCAAGGAATAGGTTTGGGGTTATGAGAGAGGTAAAAGATTGATTTTTGAGATTGTTAAAAAATAGTCTCAGGCTAGATATTTTTGTGGAGGCCAGAGGGCCAACATGAAGGCTCATGGGTTTTGAGAAGGCTTAAAGGCATGTTATTTTGGCTTGGATGAAGCATTCCTAAGACATTTGTTTGGGATGCACAACTTAAAATATTAGCTTATTTTGCAAACACCACTGTTCCTTACTTTCTTCATATTTCTATGATTTGAGAGGCATATTCAGAGATGTTTTAGCTTAGTCCATGAAATTTCCACTCCTGTCAGCAACAGAAAAACTCTGAAGCACACATTCAAGTAAGCATCAATTAGTGTTCCTTTACATCAAATTTAAAAATTTTTTTAAAATTTTTTTTTTTAAATTCAAAATGTGTAATTATCCCAACTAAGTTAGAATAAAAGAATTGAGAATTTAATCATAGTTGTCATGCTATTAAGTCAAATGTCTAATTTAATACATTTGGAAATTTTTCATCTTTGTCTCTTTTTAAGTCTGGTTTTGATCAGTGTATGCTTTTAAAAATTTTTTCATTTATTTATTTGCAAGCAGAGAGAGAGAGAGATAGAAGAGAGGCAGAGAGAGAATGGGCATGTCAGGGCCTCTAGCCACTGCAAACGAACTCCACATGCGTGTGCCCCTTGTGCATCTGGCTTACGTGGGTCCTGGAGTATCGAACTGCGATCCTTTGGCTTCACAGGCAAATGCCTTAACCACTAAGCCATGTCTCCAGCCCGGTGTATGTTTTTAATATGGGCAAGAATGGTAGTGTTGAGGAGCATGGAATTGGGATGAACTGGCTGGCTTTAATTCCCATCTTCCAAACTATCATGACACATTTTGCAAGTTATCTTAACTCTGTGGTCCTCACTTTTCCTATCAAGAAAATAAAAATTACAAAATACTATTTAACAGGATTATGAGGATTAATTAATTTACTGTATAAATGCATAGAGTAATGCTTATCATACAATGAATAATGAGTACAGATTACAACATGTTAGCTTTAACAGTAATAAAATGGAATTTGTATTCTAATTGTCTTCTCACCTATAAGTTAAAGTAGTTTGACTTTATTACATTTTCTCTAAATTTATTGGAAGTGTCCTAAACCTACTTGAGTTTTTTTTTTCAGATAATTTGGTGACAAAAACAGTCAAAACGACCCATACAATCAATCAGCAATAACAGCAAATGTTTCTCTGCTGAGGCTACTGGCCAGGGTGAAGCTCTTCATGAAAGCATATTGTATTTATCTTGTGATCTCATGAGTGACTGTACATGCTAGAGAACATAGCTTTTTAAAAATATTTATTTATTTATTTGAGAGAGAGAGAAAGAGAGAGAGAACAGGTGCACCAGGGCCATTGCAAATGAACTCCAGATGCATGCATCACCCTGTGCATCTGGCTTACATGGGTACCGAGAAATCAAACCTAGGTCCTTACGCTTTGTAGGCAAGTGCCTTAGTCACTAATCTCCAGCCCAAGGACATAGTTTTTATTAACTTAAAATATTAGATATGTTTTGTATTTATATGCATCATAAATCATGAGCATCTTTTCTTCTGCTGCTAATATAGTTATTTCTGGCTCATCACAGAAAGGGTTAACTCCCTCAGGGCCTTTTGATGTCCTACTTTGTACTGATAATTAATATTCTACAAGTGAGTCATCAACAGATTTTGATTTAGGTAAATCAGAAAGTAAGTATTGAATTCTTTTTTTGTTGTTTATTTTAATTAATTTATTTATTTAAGTGTGACAGACAGACAAAGAGGCAGAGAGAGAGAGAAGGAGAGAATGGGTGCACCAAGGCCTCCAGCCACTGCAAATGAACTCCAGATGCATGTGCCACCTTGTGCATCTGGCTTACGTGGGTATTGGGGAATTGAGCCTTGAACTGGGGTCCTTAGGCTTCATAGGCAATTCCCAACTGCTAAGCCATCTCTCCATCCCGGAATTGAATTCTTCAGTATCAGTTGCCGTGGAAGGAGGGGTGAAGAGCAAATATGTGCATGTTGGTGATTGTGAATATAGACTTCATTTCCAAGGTGCCTTAATCCAAATGTCAAATGAAAATTTACTAAAGGAACTCTGACAAAATATTAGCTGTGAAAAAGTGATGTGCTACAGAATGTTTAATAGAAGAAAACACTAGGAGAGGCAGAGGAACAAGAACTATTTGGTGACAGAGAAGACGTCATAGATGCTTCAGTAGAAAAGAGGAAATTGTTGGGTTAGAATTACAAATGATCTGCTCCCCACCCCCTCTGAGGATTTATGGGTCTTCTTTATTCATCTCTTCAAACATGATATTTCCTTCTTGGATATTCGTCTTGTGAAACGACAGGAGGGTCAACTGCTAAGTGAACAGCCAATCTCTTCTTTATTGAGTCTGCATGAATTTCACATAATGATTTCCATCTTTCCTCTTGTTTTCAGGAACACTTCTCCCTATCCAAGAGTCTGAGTAATTTTCAAATCACCTAATTTGGCTGTAAAATTCCCTTAATCACTAGGGTTCCTTTTGAATTATTTCCTGATATAAAATGACAAAGAATTATTGAATAGAAATCAGTTAACTCTCTGAAGAAGTTTAATCACACTGGTGTTGAAGGCTCAATTTTTTTAGCACAATATTGCATGGGGACTTCATGGTCTGAAGAATAAGTGAATACAATATTTCTTTTTGAAGCACTTCTTAAAATTAAATTGTAAAACACCTTCACAACAATATGTGACATTATTGCTCTTGTCCATGGACGGTCACCATTTGAATGGTCAGCACTGCTTGGACAGCACACACACTGTGCTTACGCTCACTTCCATGCTAGAGACCCAGTGTCTAATGTCATCTCGGGTTTGCGCGGGCAAAGGTCATTTATTATTTTTTGACCTATGACATGCACTGAAGGGACCATGGGCATTGGGAGAGAGTTGTTTGGCTGGGCCTTGTTCCCAGGAATTCCCATTTTAGATTGTTGACCTTAGGCTAAAATTTGATGTAAACAGAGTGAAACAGCGATAGGAATAAAGGAAATGATTCATGCAGCTTTATATAAGTGAAATTACAGGGTTTGGAGAATGTACTTTACATAACTAAAAAGTTTATGATCTCAATTACAATATTATGTGACATTCATGTCTGATATGTGACACTGAGAAGAGAATTAGGTCTACAAACTCATGAGTCAAATACGAAACCTTAGATATGGAACTCCGACTTCATGGTTTGTTCAAACTTCCAAAAATTTATCCTATAATTTATGTTGATATTTGTATGAGTGAAAAATATTTTATTGTTATGTGCCTCTTGTACTTGCAGGAATAAATAATTAACTTTTATATAATAAAAATCTCATTTGTTAAGATAGGCAATAGTTTCGTAAATATATTTTGAAATTGCTCCTTTTATTTTCTTAAAGATGCAAAGTCTCAAAAAGTGGAATTCTAAAGGGATGGAATTGGCTCTGAACCTGGAGGAATTCAGATTGCACCGTGTATTTGGTGGTTTTTACTGAGCAGCTCTCTGCTTTCCCTGTCTAGGGGGATCCTGGACTGCCTGGGAATCCTGGCTATCCTGGACAACCTGGTCAAGATGGTAAGCCTGTGAGTACTGAAAGCTTAGTTATCTCCAGTACCGGGATTGTAGCAGTGTACACATTGCATTGGTGGACACAGTTAAACAGACAAAGAAGACTTTCTTCAAAGTGACTACTGGGGGAAGGAGACTGAACTAAATACTGGAACAAAGAGATGGAGCATCTTTGAATGCTGGAGAAGCTCTTGGACAATCACTGGAGGATTCTGAGGGAAGACTAGTCATTGTGATAGAACACAGTGACCCGTTTGACATGTTTGCCTCTGTGATTGGCCATGTGCTTGCTAATTGGGTTCGTCAAAGTTGGGCCCCTATGTTCCCATGGTTGCTCGGAGATAGTGTCCTAAATTGTTACATTTCAAAGTGATGGCTCTCATATCCTTAAGAAAGACATCCTAGTATCGCAAACCTAGAAAAAAATTGTTAAAAAGATTTATAGCTCAAAGAGATGAAGAACTCACAATTCCTACACCCATATTCCTTCCACTTCATCCTTTCTCCCTCCAACTAATTCCTCTACTATTTTTTTTATTGATTATATAAGTTTTATTGTATGAACCTGTTTGGAGTGGTTCATATTCTATTGAGTTATAAACTTTTATACCCTCTCTAACCTGCCCCAATCCACTGAGGGCCCTCCTCAGTGAGGTTATTGGTGTTTACTGTGGGGTCATGAATATAATTATCTGGAATAAGTAATAGTTCTAGGAACTGGGAAGTCAGGTGGAGTAACAAAGATGTCTAACAGGCAGCCTGAATGGGAGGTGTTAACATTCAGCCTGGTCAGTATAACCAGCATTCCAAATACTTTTAGGTATCTTCAAAAATATTTAAATTAGGATAGGGAACTAGCTCAGGGGTAGACTATGGTAGAGTATGCCTAGTATGCATGAAGCCATTAATTGAAAACCCAGCACTACAAAACAAAACATAACAAAATAACATTCCATATATATTTGCTACAATTACAAACTTGACCAGTAAGTTTTTGTATTGTGAGTGGTAAAGTTTTAAAAATTCTCTTATCTTTTCCCTACCTGTACATACAAGGTTTTAATTTAAGCATCCTTTCAAAGGTCGTGTTATTTTGTAAAATATATGCACTGGAGTTCATTTATAATTACACTGAAACTCAAATATTTTCTGAGGTTCAATAATGCTTTAGGGATATTTAAAAAGATTGCAAATTTAAAACACTTTATTTTTATTTTTATTTTAGAGAGAAAGAGAGAGAGGGAGGGAGAGAGAGAATTGGCCCAGGGCCTCAGCCACTGCAATCAAACTCCAGTTGGTTGTCCCACCTAGTAGGCATGTACGACCTTGCCTTACCTTTGTGCGTCTGGCTTATATGGGATCTAGAGAGAGATTGAACATGGGTCCTTAGGCTTCACAGGCAAGCACCTTAACTACTAAGCCATGTCTCCTGCCCTAAATTTAAAACATTTTTTAACAACTATTTCCATGTAAGGCACCTACCAATATGATTATGAGTAATTAATATTTTATGTGTATATTAAAATTAGCTTTTGAATGTTCAATAATGATTAACACTGAGAAACCTATCTCCTAAAATTATTTAAACTTTTTAAAATTGATAACTTTAATGTATGAATGTGTCCAATTGGTCATATGCCCACTGGGTTATACTCTTAAATCCCTTCTCCCCACCACCAATTCCACTGATTGCTTTCCTTAGTTGATAATCACGGTTCGGCTCATGAATGCGCCAATCAGTCTCTGTGGCAGTGGAAGGGGGCAATGCCTAAGAGTGTACCTTGCCACCCTGTGACTCTTTCATTCTTTGGACCACTTTTCCACAATTTTCCCTGAGCCTTGGTGTGTGTGTGTGGGGGGGGCAGTCGGTTATAAGTCTCTTTAGTGTTAGCTCTCAACAGCCTCTGATTTTTGGCTTCAATGAGGTTTGAGTCTCCTCAGTGTTACCACCATCTCCTTACAGGAGGTCCTCAGGCCACCAGGGAGAGCAGCACTCATATCTAATCCACCACTTCCTCTGTAATGCTTCCTGGGCCCCGGAAGATGCTCTAGAAATCTAGACCACTGATTTTCTTTTCTTCTCATTCTGATGGGTCTTGTGTCTCCGTGGTATTTACTACCATCTGTTAAAAAAAATGGATGCTTCCCTCTAGGGTCTACGTCGTTCTAAGCCATAGGCTTCTGAGTAGGTTCTCAGTACCAGGTATGAATTCCCTCTCAGTCAGCAGGCCTTATATCCAGAGAGACGTGGATTACACCATAACCTATGTGCCACTATTGCACTGGTAAGTACATCTTGCCTGGTTAATTACTTTTGTTGCTTGCTGGATCAAGAGTTTGTTCATGCTCTTGGTGATAATGAACCCCAGCTATGCAAATAGCACTTTCCAGCACTATGAGAGGTAGCCAGCACCAAGCTGGCTTCTGTCTCAGTTCCAGCATGATCTCTCAAAGTCCTGTGACCATAGTCGGTGGAATTCAGTTCCAGTGGGTAACAAAGTACTTTGGCAATGGCCTGCTTTGTTTGGGGGGGGGTCTCATGGGCCTCCCTGACCAATAGCTCACTGTGAGGGGTAACCCAATACTGGCACTGGGATTTACCAGCAACCACCTATGGTTTTTAGGGTAAAACTTTCTCCACCTCTGCGGGGTGAAAGCTTTGCTTAACACAATAATCTATGATGTTATTCTGACTTTACATCTATGATGTTATTCTGACTTTACATCACAACATATTTGTTGTATCTCCTACTTCAATACAGGCACACATACATTATGGTATCCCTGCTGACACCCCTTGCTCTTAGCTCCCTAACATCTGTGTGGGGCTTATAACCTCACGCAACAATAGGATAATACTTTTGTATTTTTTAAGTGATAATGACTGAGGCAATTTTTTATAGCTATAAGTAACTCAGGCACCAACCCAAATCCTATTTTCTCCTAAGTGTGCCTTTTTCTCCCTTAAATTTTGTTTTCTTTTTTTTTCCTTTTCAGCAGGAGATGTGAGGTTGGGTGGCCAAGCAGTAAATAAAATTGAGCCTGGAAGTCAAAACAGCTGATGGTCATTAGTGTGTGAATAGGGCCAGCACTCTGTAGGAGTGGGAAGGTGTGGGCGGAAGGATGGAACCTCTGGCTGGATACTGGAGCCATTTGAGCCAGGGAAATTTGGATGGGACAGTTTTCTGGGGATTCTGCTTTGCATGGATTTTGTGCTATACAACCCCCCCTTAATAAGCAATTGCATCTCTTCCACACGTTATAACCAGGCCAAGTCAACTGAAACTTTAAATAGTAAGTTATTCCACTCTGGAGAAATACTAATTCCATAATGAAAGTGCCTTCTACCAAAATTAAAGAGTTATTTCAAATCCTTCCATCTTCACATTGTTCATGAGTCGGGGAACCTCTGTCAATACAGTGTGTGAATACATTCTTTCTAATTTTACTCTTATCAAAGTGAGATGGGAGAGCTAGGTAATTAGAGTAGAAAATTAAAAACATATGCTCATATGGTGTTGATTTGTTACTGTCTGCTGTCTATGGAACAGGACTAGGTGAGGATTTTGGAGGGTTTCATGTTTTTACAGCACTGATTTCTGTTTTCTGTCATTGTTAATCACTCCTCATGAAGTATTTTACTGGAAAATAGGAAGCAAAAACCAAGCTTTTCCTGCTCAGTGGACAGAGCTGGGGTGGGGAGGCTCCTGCGTAGTGGTGACTTTGCCTGTGGCTTTGGTCTCTTCACCTGGAAAGGGAGGTGATGGTGCCAGGTGAGGTCTCGGTTCTCTGCACCTGACTTTCTCAGGTTCCATGAAGGCCATCACATTTCTAAGAGAGAAAGATGAGAAACCTTAAGCTGTAGAATTATGGAGATGGTTTTCCATATTAATGGCAAATGAGTTGGGGAAACTGGCAACATATTGGTGCCAAAAATAAGACAGTAGGTTGGTCAGTGGGTGACTTGAGGTGATCAGTGGCCCACTTTGCCATGCCCTGCTCCTTCAGTGTGCTGCTGAGCTGGCTAGAGGCCTGCTTCTATGGAGATTCAACCACTTATCAATGCTACAATGTGAAGGAAGTTTCTAGGAAATGAATTTGGATAGGCAGGATGGAGGATGGAAGTGGTATTACAGAGAGATCTCTAGGATGTTGCTGGGGCTTTGGCTCCTAGTTGCAGTGCTGGGGTTATTGGCATAGAAAAGTGACTATGATCTACGTTATTTGAAAAAGAAATGACTTTGGCTTCTGGGTTGAGAATAGATTTAAGGATTATAAGGATAAAAAGCAGGAAGCATCTCCTTGTGAAGTTCCTTTCTTATCCTTGGCCTCTTTTCTACATGAGTGTTCATGTTTTTCATATCAATCAGAAAGACCATTGTATACTTTAAGAAAATTAATCCTGTGCTACATAGTCTATAAACACTTTCTTCTGGTTATGTATCTGGTTCATTATTTTATTTTTAATTTTTAAAAATGTGAATATTTTCTCTTTTTATTCTTCTCATGTGATTTTGGGGGACATTAGATACTTGCCTGTATATTTATTTATTTTATTATGAATTTTAATGACAATTCTTTGTGTGTGTATATCTGTGTGCACATGTATATGGGAGTGAATTCTGAGGAACTGTGCATGCACCTATGTGTGCATGCATGTGAAGACCAAAGGACAGCCTCATGTGTCATTCCTCAGTTGTCATCTGCATTTTTTGAGACAGTGTCTCTGCAGACTGGAATTAGCCAATTAGGCTAAACTGTCTGGCCAGAAAGTCTTGGGGATCCCTGCTTTCCCAATGCTTGGTTCAAGCACATGACACTAGATTCTGGGACTTGAACTCAGGTCTTCATGTTTTCAAGACAAGCACTTTACCTCCTGAGCTGTCTCTCCAAGTCCTTAATGACTTCATTCTTAATTCCACTGGTAAATTATTTTTGGACTAGGGGTAAAGAGAAGATCCAGAAACATTTAAAAAAATTAGAAAAGGGCTATTCTGACATCATGAATTATAAACATAATAACATGAGGCTTTTATTTCTTTATTGTTCATATTAATGTTCATTTCATAATCTATGAGGTGCGACTTAATGTTGGTAGAAGAAATCAGCACGATAAATGGGTTTCCTGAAAGGTGGGTACAAGTTTTCCCTAGTTAGTAAACATAGAACATCTATTTTGAGAGCAGTGACAGTTGGCTTCTTGGGGGTTAGGCCTGGTTTATGATTCTACAACTTAGTGATATGCAGAATTCATTCAGAAGCGAGTTAGAGAGAGGGGGGAAGGAGGGAGGGAGAGAGGCAGAGAGTTAAGAGACAACCTATGAGGGAGGAGTCACTTAACTTCAATTGTAATCCCTCACAAGAGATACAGTTTTCATATATTCAAGAATGATGGTTGGGCTGGAGGCATGGCTCAGTGGTTAAGGCACTTGCCTGCACAACCTAACAACCTGAGTTCAATTCCCCAGTACCCACCTAAAGCTAGATGCACAAAGTGTTGCATGTATCTGGAGTTCATTATAAAGTACATGAAGCATCTTTCTAGAAAGAACATTGTCTATTTGAACTTTCACTTTCACTCAAACTAGCTCCTTGGCCAAGAGATCTATCTTCTCATTTACTCGTCTCCGTCCTTCCCTTACTCCCTCCCTCCCTCCTTCCCACTTTCTCTATTTCCTTTATCTCTTTCTCTTCCCTGTTCTCTCTCTCCTTTCCTTCAGTTTCTCTATCTGCCCTCATGAAGGTTTCAATGACAAACCAAAGGGTAGATCATATGCCTTGAATGAATTATTTTACTCCTGGGCAGTTTATCTCCCTTTTCTGTAACAAAATATTCTTTAAAACATATGTCTTCATAAGGCTATTTTTGATAAAGCTTAGCTGACTAGCAGATTCACTTTTCTCCACACATTCTTTCTATAGAAATCATGTGAATCTTTCCATGGTTATGTCATATATTTTTAAAAAAATAATTGTTTATATTTCACGAATAATAGGCAGTATGCACAATATGACTCTGTCTATTGACATTATGTATATGCACACACTAAAGCTACTTGCAAATTAATTAAACCCTCACTGAATTATTAAGTGATACTATGGGTATGGATGGTGTAACAGTTCATGCCTGTACAGTCTCCCCTGCTTGCAGTCTTTATGAGCACAGGCCCGATTCCACCTTGAGAGTTCTCAGTCGTGTGGCTGGTTGAACTCAACGGTCACTTGTTTGTTTGCTTGCTTACTTATTTTGTCATTCATTCTTCCATACACTCTCCATCTGGGTGTTCACTGTGTTGCTGACCCACTCCTTGGCTAAGGAAATAAAGCACTGAATAAGACAGGAAGAAAAAAAAAACATCAAATTCCACTGGAAAGAAACAGGTGATGCACATACATGTAAAGCACAAGCACAGCAAGAGAGGGACTGAGGCTAACAGTCAGTGCCTCCCATTGCCCATGAAAAGCGCAATCTCTCAGAAGATAGGGTACAAACTAAGAATTATTGAAAGGTGAAATATTACTTTTAAAAAGTTGCATGGCATATTGAAGTGCATTCTCTTACATATTGTGCTTCCTGTAGTATTTTGAACTTGTATTTTAGGAAAGTTTCCTCTGCCTCCTTTTTGCCTGTAACTGTCTTAATCTCTGACTGTCTACCCTTCACCTCTGTTTACTTTTTACCTCTGGCTGTCTACTTTTTACTTCCAACTGTTTACTCCTCACCTCTGTGTACTACTCACCTCTGTGTACTACTCACCTCTGTCTACTCCTCACCTCCAACTGTCTACTCCTCATCTCTGACTGCCTACTCCTTACCTTTGTTTACTCCTCATCTCTGACTGCCTACTCCTCACTTCTGTTTACTCCTCACCTCTATCTACTCCTAACCTCTGACTGCCTACTCCTCACCTCTGACTGTCTACTCCTCCCCTCTGACTGCCTACTCCTCACCTTTGTTTACTCCTCACCTCTGACTGTCTACTCCTCACCTCTGACTGTCTACTCCTCACCTATGGCTGTTGCATCTTCACATCCCACTTCACATTAGTATATCACAAATGCTCCTCCCTTAGCTCTCGTATAATTTTACATGTACTAATATTCTGGTAATATGAGAAAAAATTATTTAACCTCTGATAGTTGACAGCAGCAAAAGGATAATCGTTTGTTAGTTATATTTGGCAAGACAACATTTAAAAAATTTTTTATTAGTTATGTATATAATATATAAAAGAGCCATGATGGTACCATTGTTAGCCTTCTCCCTGTCCTCCCCCCATGGGTAATGTGGGTCTTGCCTTATGGGGGTAGCCATCAGTTATGTGGGAAAGGCAATGACTCTGCATAATAACCCAACTCATGGCTCTAACAATCCTTCTGCCCAGTTTTATTCATTCTCTTGAAGTTTATTTGCCTAAAACTTAAAGTCTGCCTGTGACTAGAAGAATTACAGTAAACATTAAAAGGACACACATGGGCTGGAGAGATGGCTTAGTGGTTAAGGCGCCTGCCTCCTAAGCCTAAGAACGCCAGTTCCAATCTCCAGGTCCCTTGTTTAGCCAGATGCAAAGTGATGCAAGGGAGCAATGCCGCACTTGCCCACAAGGGGGCGCATGCATCTGGTTTTTGTTCGCAGAGGCTGAAAGGCTGCTGGTGCGCCCATTCTCTATCTGTCTTCCTCTCCCTCTCTGTCTCTCTCTCTCTGTGTCTCTCTCCAAAATAAAAAGAAATATAAAAGAATTTTTTTAAAGGACACACATTTCATTTACTTAGATACCGTGACTCTGTGCCAGAGCATATCTGTTGGCACTTTGGAAAACTTTGAAGAAAATTGTGTAATAGAATGAACTTGGAATCACATTCTTCAATTTTAAGAAGAGAGGTGATAGCCAAGACAATGCCTCTGGATTTTATTCTTGTATTTAAGTTTAGCATATTAAAGGAAACCAATTTATTTACCCTCTTCACTACTTTGAACAATATATTTATGTATGGAATTTAGTTTGGCAGATTATTTTATGGTATGATTAGACTCAGACCCAGAAGAAGTAGTGACCCTTGCACTTTGTGTATTTTGTTTCTGAATTTCCATTTAAGTCAGAGCTCTGTATCTTTCCTGGAACATTGTAACTATGAATCATGGAAGATAATTCAATTGATTCTTTATTTCAGCCCTACAATTTGGCAGTAAGAACTTTTTTCCCTAAAAAAAAAAATGACTCATTTATAAAAAAGACTTTCTGTGAACATGGAAAAAAATTAACTATTATAAGAAACCTTACAGATTGGGGTGGGTTGGATTTTTGGATCTGCTAATAATTGTTAAATAGCAAAATTCATGTTGAAGATCATTAATTGAAGATTAATAAAATTCAGAAACTCCTGTTTTCATAAAAATAACTTAATGAACATTGTGAAAACTTGTCACTTTCCTGTTTTATTGCATTTTTCTTGTTTTAGTATACCCTGCTATGAGTCAACCGTATTTTATTCCTTACCCCTCTTGGAAATTGTTGTACTATTCCTTTCTATTAACCTTTATTTTCCTTTTGACCCCAAACTTGTTTTTTTTTCCTGAATTGTATACAATTCCTTTCTTCTTTTATTCTTCCATCCTTTCTTTTTCCCTCCCTCTCCTTCTCTTTCTTACTTCCTTCATCTTTTGCCCTGGGATCTCCCATTTTGGATATGGTTATGATTTTATTCTGTTAACAAATATATTTTCTCATAATGGGTTTTTAAAAGAATTATAGAAAATGTGATGGTTTATTTTGGTTGTCTTTTTTTTTTTTTTTTTTGGGTTTTTCGAGGTAGGGTTTCACTCTGGTCCAGGCTGACCTGGAATTAACTATGTAGTCTCAGGGTGGCCTCGAACTCTCGGCGATCCTCCTACCTCTGCCTCCTGAGTGCTGGGATTAAAGGCGTGCGCCACCACGCCCGGCTGGTTGTCATTTTTATAGGACCTAGAATCATGAGGGGCTATGTAGATTAGGTTAATTTATGCAGACATGCAAGAAGGATACTCTTGATTGGGTTTTTAAGGTGGCACCATTCCATGGGCTGGAGTCCTGGACTGTACAAAAGGAGAGAGCTGGCTGAGCACCAGCATGCATCACCCCTCTTCTCCCTTACTGTGGACCAGATGTGACCACCTGCTTCGAGCTCCTACCACCATGTCTTCCCTGCCACGATGGACTGTAACATGGAACTTTAAACTAAAATAAATGTTTTCTTTCTTAAAATGATTTTTGGAAGATATTTTCTCCTTGTGATGAGAAGATGACAGATACACCCATGATATTCTTAGATTGTGGGAAATGATATATTTTATTTCCTATAAATGATGTACCACTGAAGAAAAATGTATGTTTCTCCCAGCAACTATTAATCCCTTATCTGCCCAAGCAACCATTGACTGCCTAAAGATCTGGAAAAGGCCTAGGGACCCCTCTCCTCAGCTATTGTTCATTGCTTACAGACACTTGGGCCCATGAGCTTTTTCCTCTCATTAACTGCCTATAAATCCTCAGGGAAGGGAAGGGCCTTGTTAGCCCACTAATAGGCCTAATCTTGTAAAGATCTCATGCAAGGAATCACAACTGCTGAGTGTTCAAGACAGCAACAACCACATTGTGCTCAGAGGGCATGTTCCCTAATACCACTTTCATCCTTTCTAAAGTAAAATGAGCATTATTTTCCTGTCTTGCCATGTGAAATGCAGCCTTTGCTAGGAAAAGTGACACATCCAAACTCCCATAGAAAGTGAAGGGAAAATTCAGAAAAAAAAATTCAGCCCACAGTGTTTTTCCAGTTTCAAAATTCATTGCCTTTCCACTTCACTTGTTTTCTCCCAGTGTTTAGGGGTTTTCTGACTGCCTGAGGTCACATTATGAATCAGAGGTAAGCTGGGAACACAGTTCAGGGCATCTTCTTGTGATTTTAATGCCTTAAATTCCATGTCTTCTTCATATGGAATAAACATTATCAATTTCTTCAATGAGGAGAAAGAGCACAGAAAATTTTGACCTACAATAAAAATTTAATTTTCCCATTCTCTCTCTATTTGCCTCTTTCTCATTATCTCTCTCTTTAAATAAATAAATAAATACTTAAAAAGTAGTAGGGCAAATATGCCACTTAGTCTAACTTTCGAAAAGAGTTGAATAAAATATTGTTCATTAAATGTAAGCTTTGTAAATAATTAATTTTGCTCAACAGTCAACTTCTTTTCAGGAATTCTATGAAAATTCTTTTCTTCTTGGCAGTCAGACTTTTGAATAGTTTTAAAGACTCTTGACAAAATGGACTTCTTTGAATCTGATGAATCATTTTGGAATGAACAGATCCGATTAACCAGGAGCCATTTTCTTAAAGAGGGTGTTCTTACTGGCTCTGCCAGTTCACTATGATGTAACTTTGGGCTAGCTACTTGATTTTGTATGGTATTCCTGAGTTTCCCTCCATGACAGTGAGGACAACTTAGAGACTGCATAATGGTTAGTCATGAAGAATGTCTGATTAATAAATGTACAGCATTTAGCATGGAACAGGATTAACACTGTGGAATCATTGCTATTATGACTGTTCCCAATGATCACAGACTGCGGTGAGTCGGGTTTGATTACTCAAAGACTGAAGGTTTTGAGAGAGCTGAAGAACTCTCAGTGTGGTGTTTACAGTAACACACCTCTGCTCATTGAGCTGAAGAATATGCAAAGTCATGCCATTTGGAGTGGCCTACTTCTGCTCATGGCCAGCCATCAGAGTTGGGATACAATTTCAGGCCTATTTTATTCTGAAACTTTTGAGGAAATAAATTCAATGATAACAAGAGTAGTAGAGAAATCTAAACAAGGTGTATATATATATATCTACTTTATTCTTTCCCTTTATTGATTTCAAGAACATGGAATATTACTGGAAGTTGCAATGTTCTACTGGCAGCTGCAAAAGTCATGCTTATTGGGGGAAGGGGTTTTTATATACTTGTGTGTGGTGTGAATGACTTATAGGCAAATTCTCCCAATATCAGAGAAACAAAAATATATATATATATATACTACATACGGTGTTTAATGGGATAAATACAGCGATGAATACTATGGTCTCTCATTGCAAAAGAAAGGAAAAGGTCAGATTGTGTTATGTGGAGGAGGGATCTATTGATAGGACTAATTGTTTTCTGGTAAACTGAAATATTTAAGAATTAGGCAAAATATATATCAAATAAACATAAGTCTGAGCAATCCTGGAGGATGTGTCATGAAGAAAATGATGATAGTTGGTGATTAAAATTCTGTAGTTACTATTCTGGAAGTAACTGAGCAAGAACTTTATAAAATGAGACATACATTTGAGTGTGAAATGATAAAATAATAAGCTGAGATTGAACTTTCAAAGATAGCCATCATTATTGTTGCTATAGATCTTAAATGATATTAGAATATTTGAAGATTTAAGTAGAAAAGTTAGGAATAGTCAGGTCTGAAGACATAGCTCTTGAATCTTAGCTATGCAGGAGGCTGAGGCAGGAGTATCACAAGTTCAAACTCTACTTGGGCCATAGAGTGAAATAATAGACAGCCTAGGCTACTTAGTGTGACTCTATTGCAAAATACAAGGTGAAAGTGGTCTAAGATCATGGCTCAGTGGAATAGCACTTGCAAAGCATCCATAAGGGCTTAGGATCAATCTTAAAAAAGAAACAGAAAAAAATGTTCTGACAGGGAATAGGTGAATGTGAAAGGCAGTGAGAACATGTATTAATAGTCACATGGAAATGTGGCTTTTGTATTCAAGAACGAGGATGAGATATGTGTTAATATTGCTGAGACCAGACACCTGTTCAAAAACAGTAGTCTGGCTAACCTAAAAATCTTTAGGGCCTGAAATCTTACTTGAAGATTTTGCTGTGTGTTGAGTAAAGAATGAGTAGGTTTCCTCTCATTAAGAGTCATGCTATTTTTGCCTATTTCTAGAGAAGTATAATCTTTGGGGTTACAGGTGACTGTCTCACCCTTAGCAGACAGCTCAGCTTTGGAGTATAAGAAAGGACAGGTCAAAAATATATTCTTGGGCCGGGCGTGGTGGCACACGCCTTTAATCCCAGCACTCAGGAGGCAGAGGTAGGAGGATCACTGTGAGTTCAAGGCCACCCTGAGACTACAGAGTGGATTCCAGGTCAGCCTGGACTAGAGTGAGACCATATCTCAAAAAACCAATATATATATATATATATATATATATTTTTCCCTTGGGTTTAACATCACTCATTACACAGTGGATAGCATTCATCAATGCTTACTCAATTTCAGAGATTGATTCAGATGACCATAAATCAGATACGTATTTAATCCTCAGATTTTTATTACACTTCACTAGTTTGGTGTTTGAAACAGTCACTGAGTGAAGTTTTAAATGTGAGATACTTGGGAGAAAAATGAATCCTTAAGTGGAAAGCTGCCCTTTTAAATAATTTATTTATTTTTTTCTTAGGGGTATCAGGGAATCTCAGGATCACCGGGTGTTCCAGGATCTCCAGGAAGACAAGTATGTGATTTATTAATACATACTTTAGAAACCTTATTTCTAGTGAACCAAAAGCCATAATTAACAGAATCTAATTTTGTGGTTAATTTAGGGAGCTCGAGGCCTAGCAGGTTACAAAGGAGAACCAGGAAGAGATGGACAGAAGGTAATTCTACCCATATCAAAATGAGATCAATATTTTTAGTCATTCAAAGACAAGGCATGGTATTTATGATGGCTCGTGTTCATTCATAGTGCTCACTGAGGTGAATTACAAATTTTATTTTATTTATTTATTTATTTTTTTTTTTGAGGTAGGGTCTTGCTGTAACCAAGGCGGACCTGGAATTCACTACATAGTCTCAGGCTGGCCTCAAACTCACAGTAATCCTCCTACCTCTGCCTCCCAAATGCTGGGATTGAAGGTGTGAGTCACCATGCCCCAGAGAGACAGAGAGAAAGAGAGAGAGAGAGAGAGAGAATATGGATGTGCCAGGATCCCCAGCCTCTATCCCTGTACATCTGGCTTTATGTGGGTACTACGGAATTGAACTTGGGTCATGAGGCTTTGCAAACAAGCGCCCTAACTGTCATCTCTCTAACTCAAATTATAAAATTTATGGGTTCATTAGTATTTCAGTGGTCTTGAGCTATAATACAGGACAGTAAAGTGGTCTTTATTATACCACTAGATGGAGCAAACTTGGTATTTACAGCTCTGATGCTATCTTCCTTCTCTGTAGTAAAACTCACTTAGAGAGGAGAATTATGTCAGTGAAATGTGTCACTGTTGGCCTCAGTTCAATGCCTGTATGCCTATATGCCTGAATGCCTGTCTCTGATAGGCACTTATCTGGCAGGTTCTTTACCTTGCTATGCTTCTCCCCAAGGGCTTTGGTGGTTACCAACAACATTTGTGTTACTCTGTTCTTTCTACAACTTAAACATATCATGCTTCCTATTGAAAGATGCTTTCTTTACATGTTATTACTTTCCTGCTGGCCCTGATAAGCTATACACATCCCAGGTGCTCATTTATATTTGTTTGGATTCCATGTGGATTTATAACCTAATTTCTAGAACACAATTTTATTTCCAAGGTGTTTGAAGGCATTTTGCTAATTGCTACTGATAAATACCAACAGTAATTTTCAAACTATCATCCTTACAATATTCTTATTTTTTTTTTAAAAAATGTGTGCACAGTTGCAGTCATCACAGATAGTTGTGTTCTCAACATTCAGGAGGCAAAGGCAGGATGATTGTGAATTGGCACTAGGTTTTCTGGATCGATTTCCATTTCCATCACAAGAAACAAGAACAAAAAATGACAAGTAGGATTATATAATTAAAATGCTTCAGTACAGAAAAGAAAACAATCAACTGAGTGAAAAGACAGCATATAGAACGGGAGAAAAAATTGGCCACATATAGAGAATTAGCCTATAAAGAACTCAGGATACATAGCAAGAACAACAAAACGTAATGTGGTTTCAAAGTGAGTAAATGACCTGATTAGAGATGTCTCAAAAGAAGAAATAGAAATGTCCAAGGAGTATATGAAAATATACTTGGTTCATTAGCCATAAGACAAATGTAAGTCAAAACAAACTAGAGTTTTCATCTTAGCTCAATTAGACTGGTTATTATCGCAGCAACAATAACAGAAACGATGCAGAAAATGGGGTTAAGAGGAATGCTTCCCGTGTATTACTAAGAATGCATATAGTCCAGCCATTGGGCACATCAACACAGAGGAAGTTTAAGGAAATAAACCAGGGCTGCCCCTGATCTCGCTCTTTCACACTGGTTTTCATAATTCTTTCTTCATAATAAGCTCCTTGATTTTTCAGAAATTGGGAGTTTAAAAATATATCTTTGCTATGGCTTTGACTTGTGGCAGTGTAGGATATTTTTTCCAGGCATCACATCATGGCTATTGAGAGATTGTTCCACATAATACTGTTCTCTATTAGGATATTTTCCCAGAATAATTTCCATTTTGTGGCTTTTATCT
The DNA here is from genome assembly GCA_036365145.1 of Orientallactaga sibirica. Lineage (NCBI taxonomy): Eukaryota > Metazoa > Chordata > Mammalia > Rodentia > Dipodidae > Orientallactaga > Orientallactaga sibirica. Next base: position 32,705,483 of record JAEOAD010000006.1, read on the forward strand.
GAAAATTCTCACAGTAGGAATTTCTAGTTGAGATGATTAAAATTAAATGCATGCTCTTTCCAACATTAACATTTGTACATATAAATATTAGACATTAAAAAGTATATGGAATTTCAGGTTTGTTCTCTGAATTTACTAAGTCTAAAGGAACATTTACTCCATAAATGGACTAGTAATTCATTGTATTGCATGCTTTAAGGGTATTTTTTTTACATCAGAGAAGAACTTTAAAACTTCCTAAACTCTCAAGTGATGCTTTTGTTGTTTTCTTGTTTGTTTCTTTGAGGTAAGGTCTAACTCTAGCCCAAGGTGATCTGGAATTCACTCTGTAGTCCAGGCTGGCCTTGAACTCATGTTGATCCTCTTGCCACACCATCCTGACTACTGGGATTAAAGGCGTGAGCTGCAATTCTCATCCTAAATCATGCTTTTTAATCTTTATAAACCTGACACATTTTCTGGAAAGCAGAGTGTTGACGTTACCATCTTATTGCTAGGACAAAGTACCTCACCAAAAATAGCTGGTGGGAGGAAAGGAGGTGTTTTTGGCTTGTAGTCTTGAGAGGGAGCTTCATGATGGCAGAAGAAAGCATGGCATGAGCAGAAGCTGGACATCAGCTCTGCCACGGAAGGTAGAAAATAGCAGCAGGAGAGTGAGCCAAGTTCTGCCAAGGGGATCCTGGCTGTAAGACTCCTAAGCTGCTCCCAAGAACACACCTCCTCCAGAAAGGCTTCCCCTCCAAAATTGCCATCAAGCGTTCAGAACACACGAGTTTACGATGGTTATCTGATTCCAACCACCTGAAAGAGGGTACAGTATTATTAACCTTATAGGTTATTGTGAGCATTATGTGAGCCTATGTATATGTTTTGTTTAAATGAGGCAGTGTGAGCTTGTGACAATAATGATAATAATTTAAGATTGCCTTTCTACTATTGCCTAAGGTAAAGGTTTTGGAAACATATATACTTTCTCTAAATGCTGAAGTGCCCTATTTGAAACAATCAGGCAGAAAGTTCCTATCCCCACTACCTCTACAATCTTTCTTGTGTGTAGACCTGTATTGCACGGTTTCTCCTGTCCATGGATAACAGGCCCTCATGCTTGCACAGCAAAGACTTTACTCACTGAGCCATCTCCCTAGTGCTAAAAGGCAGCTTTCACTGTCGAAATAACCATTTGGGCCAGTGAAGAGAAGAAACCAGATCATATTTATGCCTTATATTAATATAAATATATTAAACACTGACATAACCCAAGATTTACAGAAGGCTAAAGGGATTTTTACCTGTCAAAAGTAGTGGTTGAAAAGGGTGTTGGGCAGTCTGAGAAATCAATTTTCTTAATTCAAAATGCAAAGGTAGCAGAAAATGCTGAATTTTGAAATTGTAGTTGTAATGAAACCAAATGGTAATTTGAACTCAGAGTTACATTTGGAGGGTACAATAAACCTTGAATAATTGGGGCACTCTTTAAAACATATGAAAGAATAACCTTTACAAAAGGCAAATCAATCATAGATAGCTGATCTCTCCAATACCAGACAAGCTGAATATCATCCAATATCTTAATTTACCTATATAAAAATGAGCCTGACCCAAAGCTTACCAGGACAGCCATTGTTCCTCTGTTAGCTATATCATTAAGATTTTGAAGCTAAAAGCATCCAACATTTTCCACAGAACTAAGTGCTGAATTGAAGTCAGTAAATACCAGCATGTTCGTATTCTTCATGTTTATTCTTTGGGAACTAATTTAGGGATTTTCACCTTATAGGCACATGTGAACAGTCACCTACTGTGAACAACTCATAAGAACCCCAAATTGAAATACCTAAAGTCCTAGAGTGATTTGAGATTCAGTTCATGGACTGATCATCCTGAACTGGATGAACGGAGAATGTTGCCCCTGAGCCATTTCAGTTACCTTGGGGTCTTGTTCTATGAAGCCCAAGTTGTTTTCAGAATAGGAATTGTCTTATGAAAGGTGGAGTCAAGATTGCTGGTGAAGTTCCTCTGGATCCAAAGTCCTTTCCTTCTCTGATCATAACTCACCCTAATAAGCAGGGATTAAACTGCCATACAGATAGATGCAATGTAGATTTGAATTTAATGATTTGCAAATTTATTTCCTATGGGTTTTGACTAGGTTGATGTAGAAGAAAATGTGATGATACCATTTAGGCTAAAAATATTTTTTAAAGTTAATTTTACTTTTGTTTGCAGGGTGACCGTGGATTTCCTGGTTTTCCTGGGCTTCACGGGATGCCGGGATCAAAGGTGGAAATGATATGTTCCCTAGAAATTCAGCAATGTCATAGTTTAATTAAAAGTATTTTTATAAGACAAACATTATAAACAAATGTATATACATAGAAAGTTTATTAAATTAAGTGATTGGGTTAAAATCATCACTTATATACAACTTTTTTATACAGTTACCAATGTATAAATCTCATAATTTAAAAATTGTTGAGCAAGTTTCTTAATTGTAAGGCCTAAACTGTAAACTCTGTTGCTATAATACTAACTATGCTTACTTTTTTTTTTGCATGTACAGCTGAGAAAACAAATTATTATTAGACATCAAATTATTTTAATTCCATTTTATTTTGATGTTGCTATATTAAATTGCTATTTAAATATCATAATTTGTGTTTTCTGTATAAGAAAAATAATTAATACTCTTTTCTCTTTATAAGGGAAATCTTCATATTTCTCTAAAATTCAATATTGTCTTTTAGGGTGAAGTGGGCTCCAAAGGCGATAAAGGGTCACCTGGATTTTATGGCAAAAAGGGAAGTATGAAATCCTACAACATGGACATTTTTCTGTAATTTGTATTGCAACTTCAGCTAGGCATTGTAGCAGTTAGCTTTTCTACCCTTTGCTGGACAGGAGGGGGTTGTTTAAAACAATGAGGGATTGAGATATTGTGTAGTGGTTAAGGTGCTTGCCTGCAAAACCAAAGGGCCCAAGTTCAGTTCCCTAGGACCCATGCAAGCCAGATGCACGAGGTGGCACATGCATCTGGAGTTTGTTTGCAGTGGCTGAAGGCACCAGTTCTCTCCCTCTCTGCCTCTTTCTTTGCCTCTCTCTCTTTCTCAAGTAAATAAATAATAAAAGTAAAACAGGGCTGGAGAGATGGCTTAGCGGTTAAGGTGCCTGCCTGCTAAGCCTAAGAACGCTGGTTCCAATCTCCAGCGGTTCCAATCTCCAGGTCCCACATTTAGCCAGATGCAAGTGAGGCAAGGGCGCAATGCCACATTTGCCCACAAGAGGGCGCACGCATCTGGATTTCGTTCACAGCAGCTGAGAGACTGCTGGCGTGCCCATTTCTGTCTCCCTCTCCCTCTCTGTCTATCTCTCTCTGTCTCTCTCTCCAAAAATAAAGTAAAAAATAATAAAAAATTTTAAAAAAAGTAAAACAATGAGACAAAAAGGGAACAGGAATAACCTGAAACAATCTTCTGACGTTTAAACATAATAGCCCATAATAATGCATGATGAATTTTAAAAATATTTAAACTGAGAGATGTCTTGGGGATCAGTATCTGCTTAAAAACATGTCTACTGAGAGTCAATATTATGAAACCTACTGTTCCCTCACACCAAAGGAAGATTGTATTTTCTTTTATTTTAGTAGGCAGCATGGTCATTGCTTTTTAATTTTGTCAAGATATGCATTGCTATGTCTGGATGCTCAGGATAATAATTCTCCATCCATCTATGTCCTCAGCCTTTTATCTTGACTCCATAGGGCTGGTGAATAAATGCTTTTGCGGAGACAAAGCCATCTGCAGCTCCATAAATACCATTACTTTATAATGAGTTTAACTTATTAGCTCTCCTATTTTACTTTGAATTAGACCTTTAAAACACTCTTTAATTTTAAAAATGTTGTTTTATCACACAGGGTGCAAAAGGTGAAAAAGGGAGCACTGGTTTACCTGGCCTTCCTGGACGTGCTGTGAGTTTAATAGAAAAACCTTCTCGACTAGTCTACTTTACATATATAGTATAATATGTTCCTTTAAAAGAAAAAAATGTGGGAAATATATTAAAAATGTGTTTATTTCAGGGAGAACCTGGAAGACATGGAAAGGATGGATTAATGGGTAGTCCTGGTTTCAAGGTATTTATATCAAAATAAAAAATGAAAATGATATCTGACCTTTTTGAGTGATCATTAGAAGAATGTACTAATACAGGGTGGAGAGATAGATCAGCCATTAAGGCATTTGCCTGTAAAGCCTAAAGACCCTGGTACAATTCTCCTGTACCCATGTATTGGAATCAGGTTCACATTGCTGGCATAAATCACTCGACTAAGAGCAGCTTGCTAAAAAAAAAAAAAAAAAAAAAAAAAAAAAAAGGTTTATTTTGGCTTACAGACTTGAGTGAAAGCTCCATAACGGCAGGGGAAAACGATGGCATGAGCAGAGCGTGGACATCACCCCCTGGCCAACATAAGGTGGACAGCAGCAACAGAAGAGGGTGCCAAACACTGGCAAATGAAACTGGATATAATACCCATAAGCCTGGCCCCAACAGTACACTGCCTCCAGGAGGCATTAATTCCCAAATCTCCATCAGCTGGAAACCTAGCATTCAGAACCTCCTTAGCCAATGAGGTGACTAAAAACTAAGGATTAGATCCCTGCACTAACCTAGAGGAACAGTGGTTTGCAAGAATGGCAGGAGATGCTGGCCTCATTCCTGACCTCCCTCATTATACTTGTAGAAGTAATGACTACAGTTGGATGCTGTATTATTCCATTTGTTAATGCCTGATCCACAGATTAACAGAAACAGTCATAACCAAACAAGCCCCAGGGTTCATTTGACACTCTGATAGAATCTACATAAATTTGCAGATAGAATGACCCTACTGGGGCTGAGTGTGCCCCATGGGGCAGTTGAGATTGATTCTGGATAGGCTAATAATGTGCAAGAGTAAAAGGGTTGGCCAATTGGACCAAAGCACAGCTTTCACTCCAGTTGCCTGGGAAAGTCTTAAGCAAGGGTCCACCGCAATACCATCAGACTAAGAAATGTTCAGGCTGGAGTGGTTTTGTATCTCCTAAAAGATATGAGGGTATGTGTCTGATTACATCAGACACATTTTCCAGGAAGTCCAAGTTCTCTCACCACCTTTCTAAGCAGAAAGTGCAATTGGCTTCAGATGTAGAAAGTCACATTATGCTAGAGGGTCTTTATATCTGTCCCTTGGTGGCTGGGAATAACAAGACCATATTTTACAAGACTTATTTCTCCAAGCATTTTTTGTCCTGAAAGTTGAGAATCATGCAATTCTCTTTCAACAGCATCTGAAGTCCATCCAAGCAGAACCAGACCACTTGAGCTTCTATCCTCCTTGCCATGTAAACATAATAATTGCTTTTATTTAGTAATCTGGCAGAATATTTAATCCATTAAAACCATATATTTCTTTCTCAGTACCCAGTCTCAACTTGTGTAGTTTGTTTTTAGTTTTTCCTAGGAGACTTTGAACTTAAAAGAATGCAAAGTAGAAGAGCAATCCCTAAATATATTTTGAAAAGTTGGTCTTTGGTTTCTCTGGTGGGGAGTCAGTGGTTATTCCCTGGTTACAGTCACCCATACAGTGCTTCATAAGGAGACAGTCCCATGCCTTTTTGAGAGGCCATGAGAAATCTGAGTAAAGCGAGGGGCATGCATTTAGTCCAGGGTAATTTGGTCTCTAAAATAAATTTGGCGATCTGTCATTTAGAGGTTTGATTTAGTCTTCCAACTTTCTGTCTGAGAAAAGGGGATGCCCAGGAGTATGATAATCCCAAAAAACATCTAAGACTTTCTTACAGTCTGAGCAGCAATGAAATGGCTTCTATTTTCTGACTCTACGTTTTATATTAACCCGATTCTCAGGATTATAAATTCTAGGAGTATCTTAGTAATGTGGCTGGCTATAGTAGTAGGGAGAGGAAAGGCTTCCACCCAATTAGTGACTTCGTCAACAGTGACTAGTGAAAATTTGTATTTTTTATTTTTTTATTTTGACAGAGAGATAAAGAATGGACATGCGAGGGCTTTCAGATGCTGCCAATGAACTCCAGATGCATGCGCCCCCTCGTGGTGCATGTGAGACATTGTGTGCTTTGATTCTTAGGCTTCGTAGGCAAGCACGTTAACCGCTAAGCCATCTCTCCAGCCTGACTAGTAAATATTTTAGTCAATTAATGTGCTCATCAATGATAACTAGTTAATATTTTGGTCAGCCAACCTTAGGCATTTCTGTATAATCAATCTGAATGATTTGAATTGCTTTAACCTGGGATTTTGCCATCAGATGGATGTTTGCTGAGATACTGGTTATTGATTTTTGAATAAGCCACACAGCAATTGACAACCTGTTTTGCTGCGGTATAAACTCCTATGCATCCTGAAACTCATATCAGACGTTGTCTGGGGACCACAATGACTTCCTTAAGGTAGCTAGGTCATAAGTTCCCTCATGAAAGGCTTAGATAACATTTCTCTTCTATCAGGTAGGACCTATTTTCCTTCCATTGTTTTGGTAGCTCCTGTTTTAGTTAATTGACCTTCTTCAGTCTCTGAATTTGGGGGTCATTATGGATTTGGAAAGGTAGGGCTGAGGGGAAACAGAAAAACGTTATATTTTAATGCTGCCTCCTTTGCCAGCTCATCGGCTAGTCTGTTTCCTGTCCAGCAATATGAACATAGCAATTTCCTCAGGCAGGTATCTCTGATTGGAGTCCATCAATTACAAGTACCTGTTGTGTTTTTGTTTCCCTAGAATTACTCAGGAAGTTTTGTCTAAAAACAAGTTAAGAGACAAAGGTATCCTTCAGAGCTGGGCAGAGATCTAGACAATATTTGATAGGATCTGCAGGATCTCCTCCATTTAAGAATTCAGCAGGGTTTAAACAGTTATCAATAGTTAGGATTCAGCAATCCTTTTCACCAAGAATAGCCTCATATTCAAAGATAAGTTAACCATCTCCTCACTTTTTGTGGAGGGATGGTTCATTCTTGGTGAGGGGTACTCACGATGAGCTACCAAAAGTTAGTTTCCTCTGTCTTTGGTGAGGAGAGCAGGGGCTGCCTTGAAACTGAGTGGAAGAATCTTGATAAATTAACCACCAGATGTATTTTTCCCTCTAACATTGAGAGGGTAGTCCAAGGGCAGGGACCTATCTATACTAACAAACAGATGAAAATGTTTCTCTAAGCAAGGAAGACCAGTATTGGAACACTCATTAATCTCTGTTTTAAAATTTTCATAACCTTGCTTTCTTGGACATCGCAAAGGACAGGATCTGGCTCTTTGTGAATTTCTTGTGTAATCCTTTTGTTTTAATGGCAAAGGAGTCCATCAAAGGTCTACAGTATCCTGTAGATGCAAAAAAAATTGAAGTGCTCTTTTATTCTTGGGGTGTGACTGGAATAATTAATACCAGACACTCTCTGGACTTAGTTTTTGACTTCTCTCACTGATTAGATGAACTAGGTATTTTATTTCTTTTTCTACAAATTGTAGGTTTTTTTTTTTTTTTTTTTTTTTTTTTTTCTAGCTCTGGCTGACCTGCAATTCACTATGTAGTTTTAGGTTGGCCTCAAACTCATGGCAATCCTCCTACCTCTGCCTCCTGAGTGCTGGAATTAAAGGCATGTACCACCACGCCCGGCTTAAATTGTAGTTTCTTTTTTGAAACCTTAAGCCCCCTTTTCCCACTAAAATTTAGTAGGCTATTGTGGAAGGCATGATCTCGCTTTTTTTTTTTTTTTTTTTTGGTTACTTCCTGAATCGAATTAAATCGCCCATATATTCAAGAAGTTTAGTTACAGGACGGGAAATACATTTCTCTAATATTGCCTTCAGAATTTGTTCAAACAGATTAGGGGCTTCTGTGAACCCTTGCAGAAAAGTACTCTATTGGTACTGTTGCTTCATTCCAGTGTCTGGGTCCTCACACCAAGCCACATAGATCCCTACTCTTCACTAAGAAGAAAGCTCTATTGCAGTGTGGTAGAATGCTCTATCACACTAAACCATCTATAGTAATAAGGAACTTTTGATAAAAAGATGCCAGGATTTGGGACCACCGGGTATCAGCCTGGAATGATCAATACCTCTCAGATATTGTATTTTCTGCCTATTTTGTCCTTGGCAGTTGTAGCAGACAGCTTCAGGTTCGCTGAGATGAACTTCCAGACCAGGCACAGTTATGGAGGAAGGGATATTATTTATTGACGCTTACAGATCCAGGGGAAGTTCCATAATGGCAGAAGTGGCCTGCTCTTCACAGGACCAGGCAAGAGAGAGAAAAGCCAAGCCGCCAGCTACACAGCACACAGAGCCAAACTACAGCAAAAAGGTCACACAGCACACTTCAGGAACTCCTGTTAGGCACGTTTGCATATCTTTACAATGGAATCTCAAACCCACCATTAACACCTTAAGACCGGCCCCCAGTGACATTGCCTCTAGCAAGGTGATTGCAGATGCAAACTATTAAGTAATAAAACATTGAATATATTGGGGGCCATATATTCAAACTACCACAGCAGTCGTCTAATGTTCGTAAAGTAAATGTATAACAGAGGAAATATTTGGCTTCAGTTGACCTTTCACTGTGTTAATGAAATGCAGGAATTCACAGGACCAAAGGATCATGGTTTATACAAGGCTACATGGTTGAGGTTTTCTCTAGATACTAATGATGCTTGCTAAGTTTTGTGGGATCTTCAGTTATTCATTTCCTACTATTTTGTGAAATTCATTTGAATATGAAACTATGAAAATAAAGTTTGAATATGTTTTAATGTATATAGTTCAGAGTCTCTTTCCCCCTTAAGTTGAATTCAAGTATTTGAGAGATTTATACGGAAAATATTTTCATTTTACTGAATCTTTTGCTTTCCTCTAGAATGTAATCTCTTTGCTTTGAATATGACATACATGTGGCATAATTGCTTTCAGGTTGAAGGTACAACACTAGGCTGCATAGAAGCAAACTCACGGCTCTTAAGGACTATTTGAAAACTATAGATGCTGGAGTGTGTACATGTGCAGTTTAAGAAGTTCCCTACTTCTCATAATTTTTCTCAGCCAGTTTAATCTACCTAAAATATACATTTTAGATGTTTATCTTAAATAATTCTATGTAGAATTAATGATCTACATTGCTTTCAGTAACAATCTATAGTGTTCATTCACAATGAAAATCTTGTTCCAATTTTAAATGCAAGTTTTGAAGGCAAGGTGAAATGAAAACCAAAATAATAGAGAACATTGGCCATACTTATTTTGAAGAGAAGAACACCTGTTCTTAGAGAACAAGTATACAGTACAATATTTATTTTATATATTCTTAATTGACTGCCAACAGGTATAAATGTTTGAAGTTTAAAACATCATTTGATGCATTGGATATCAAAAGGTTACTATTAATAATAACAAAGAGATTTTTTTCTTTTTATATCTAGAATGATTGTATATGTAATATTTTAAGATATACTGTTATGTTAGTGAGTCAGTCACAAATTGTAATTGTCTATTTCTTTTTAACCAATCATTCTAAGGGAGAAGCAGGATCACCAGGTGCCCGCGGGCAAGATGGACCACGAGGAGAGCCTGTGAGTCCCTTTTCCATTTAGTTCTCTGCAAAATAACCCTAATGAAGTCTTGAGGCCACAGTAAGAGTCCCTGTTGTTAGATATTATTAAAGTTAGGAAAGTAAGGACTGCAGCATGAATATCTTGAGACCTGAGGAAAGTAAACCCCTCTGTAGTCAGCATAGATGTATAAAAATGTTATTTAAACTTTAGTGTCATTAATAAAGGAGCTGAGAAAAATGAATAAAAATTGAAAATTGATATATGGAACATTTTGAGCAAATGCATTGAATGGATAACAAAACTATTTTCCACCTAATAAATATGCTAAATTTGTTCCCAACTTGATGAGGTTAACATTAATAGTTGCTGACTCGTGCTAGAGAATTTAGACCTTTGTACTGAGCCACAAGAGGGTTTTCTGTATTTCTTCCTTTCTGTTTATAAACTGCAGGCTGAAGTGATGGCTCAGTGGGTAGAGTGCTTGCTGAGAAAGCATGAGGACCTGAGTTCAGATCCTCAGAATCCATGTAAAATGCCTGTGGTGGTGGCACATGCCTGTAAGCCCAGCACTTTGGAGGCAGAGGCAGGGAGTCCTGAGATCACTGGCTAGCTAGTCTTTCTTAATCAGTGAGCTTCAGACCCTGTCTCAAAAGTGCAGAGCAACTGAGGAAAACTCCCCATGTTGACAATTGACCTCCACATACATGCACACACACCTGCACACACGTGTGCCCATACATATACAAACATACAGACACATGCATACCACACATGCAGACACACACTGAAATAATAAAAAAAAAAAAAACAAGCTTCAGTCTGCACATTCTTTATGATCTCCAAGTAAGGAATCAAGAAGGAAACTTATATATATATATATTTATTTATTTTTGGAGAGGCACACAGAGAGACAGACAGAGAGAGAGAGGGAGAGGGAGACAGATAGAGAATGGGCACGCCAGCAGTCTCTCAGCTGCTGTGAACGAAATCTAGATGTGTGCGCCCCCTTGTGGTCAAGTGCAGCATTGCACCCTTGCGTCACTGCATCTTGCTAAACGTGGGACCTGGAGATTGGAACAGGGTTCTTAGGCTTAGCAGGCAGGCACCTTAACCGCTAAGCTATCTCTCCAGCCTGGAAACTTCTATATTTTATGTAAGTAGTTAGGATCCTGGGGTGTTAGAGCACATTTTTGAAGATATGATTCAGTTTCATTAATTTTTAGTTAAATATGAGATGTGAGAACATTTGGAACTATTGTACTGGATCTAAAATCCTAACATCTAGCAATGTCTTCTGAAATATTGATTCGAAGTAATATGAAGATGGGTACAAATGAAATTTTCTTTATTTCATCACTTACATTGATCTGAAAGAACCAAAGTTAAAATTCCTTTACTGTTTTCTTCATTTTTTATTTAAATTTTAATTATATGAATATATTCATATAAATTTTACCTAAAATTTGATTATTATAAAATTTATAATACTCTGTGAAATACAAACTTTAAATTGTATTATGTGCACATTTACACATATATGCATAGTTTTATAAAAATGCATATAAGCTGAGCCGGGCGTGGTGGCGCACGCCTTTAATCCCAGCACTCGGGAGGCAGAGGTAGTAGGATCGCCAAGAGTTCGAGGCCACCCTGAGACTACATAGTTAATTCCAGGTCAGCCTGGACTACAGTGAAACCCTACCTCGAAAAAAAAAAAATGGATATAAGCTAAATAAAATTCCAGTTATGACTGATTCTTATTTAATGATGCTGCCACTAATTTTTAATTAAAATCTAGTTTATTTGTTTTTAGGGGATCCCAGGATTTCCTGGAAACCCAGGGTTAATGGGACAAAAGGTGGGTGTTAGTGAGAAATGAAAAACTTAAGCCGATATCTCATCATTAAAAGAGAAAATGGTGATAAATTCTTATCTTCACATAAAAGGTATTTTATAATATATTATGGTAACATTTAATTATTAAAACATATTTTTGAAGTTTCTATCTTTTTATTGTTTGTTGCCTTATATAGATAATATTAATTCAGATTTATGCATTTTGTACTATTTTTCTTCATTACATTTTATCTTGTGCTCCAAGACTATCATTTTGGAATAATTGACTTCTTCCAGAACTGCATCTTTACATGTTTTTTAGTAAAGATATCTTAGCAGTCAACTCAATATGTTTAACTATAAAGTTATTTATTTTAATCTTATTTTTAGAGAGAATTGTGTAGAGTATATCATTCAAAATTAACTTACTTCTCTTAATAAATTGAAGATTCTTTTCCATTGTTTTCTGATTTCCATTATTAATCATAAAAGCCCTGTGATTATGATTGCAATCCTTTTGTAATTGATCTGTTTCTTCCTTTTTAATTTTTATGGTATTTTGATTTTAGCATTCTTGAATTTACTACAATGTATTTATATCTGGGTTTCTTTTTCTTTTTTTTTCTTTTTTCTTTTATTTATTTTTTAATTTTTTTTGGTTTTTTGAGGTAGGGTCTCACTCTTTTTATTTATTTTCTGTTGGAAATAAAGTTTAATTTCTGATTATGTGGAATTATTTCTATTATCCTGATTAAAATTTCAGCTATTATCTTTGTACTACCTTCTGGTTTCATACTATTTCTTAATACCACATTGTTATTTTCATGTATTTGATTTTTATAATCTGGTTATAATTTTATATATAGCTTCTAATTCTTACTTATTCTGTTACTATATCTTATCCATTTAAACCATCACTTGATTCTAAAGAATTATATACAATCATATTTTCAATTTAGATGCTTTAAGTTTCAAACCACATTTAATAGTATTTTTTATATTATAGTCTTAATAGTCTTTCATTATTCCACTTTTTATAGTCCTAATATTTGAATAATTCCAGTATTTGAATTTTGCTATTTGTTAATATTATTGACTCAGGTTTTTGAGTTGCTAACTTTTGTTTCTTTATTGTTAATTATGAGTCCTCATTGCTTCAACCAAATTTGGAAGAATTCTTGACAGCCTAATTGGGGAATCAGAAGCTAACTCCTGATAGTTAAGGATATCATTTCTGACTCTCTCCAAATATCCATGAGTTGAAGGTGTCTGCCTCCTTTCCATGACTAGACAATTCGGTTGCCCAGTAACTAAGAGTGCGTCCTTAGACTCTTCTATCCTGTGATCCTACACCTACATCTTTGGCAAGATTTCTATACAGTTTCAAATCCTCATAACTATAGCTACAGCATAGAGTATGTTTTATTAAGTTGAGGGATCTTTGAAGATTTCCCTACTGCTTGGGAGATTGGTGCTCTGTGACAGAGGATTTTCTTTTCAGGATTTTAGTTGTGAATTTGTAGAGTCCCTTGGTTGCTATAGTCTGAGATATTGATATTATTCTATATCTCAAATTGTACTTTTTCTCTCACAATCATAGAGGCTAATCTTAATACCAAATAAGAGTAAAATTCACTTCTTTTTTCTTGTATCACCTTACCAACTTTCCGAACTATTTGGTATTATTGTAATACAATGGCAATGGCCACTCTGTATTTCATAATGACAAGATGAGCCAGGAATTCTGTAGACTCTGGACCAGGTCTTTAAGGTAATTAGGCTACTGCTCTCTCTATTTCTCAGCAGAGGAAGTGAAGGTAAACAAACCGGATTGCTGGGGATGAATTTCCATATCAGTACTGTGTTAAAAATATTCTTGAGAACCAATTGATAATGTTTCTTTGCTTTGTATTTGATTTTTAGGGAGAGATTGGGCCTCCAGGACCACATGGAACAAAAGGAGTTCCAGGGATGCCAGTATGTTCAAGTCATTATTGTGAGAGTGTTGGAAATGTTCTTACTCTATGTCAGGAGTTTGCCTTCTGGTACTCATGAAACTATACCACATAAAAAAGCAACATTATTTTTGAGTCCAAGATTTTCATTCATTTTTATTTAAGATATATTTATTTTCCTAGAAGAGTCCAAATTTTATGATTTTCATAAAAGCATCTCCTCAAGTAAAGGTCAGGGACTTTTACTACAGATAAATTATCAAACAACTGTACTAGGTCCATGCTAAGCATGCTGTGGGGAAAATACAAAACAATAAACTGATTTTTTTTTCTGGTTTCAGTAAGGAACTCAGGGTTGGGCAAGCACTCTACCACTGAGCTATATCTACAGACTATTTATTTACTTACTTATTTATTTATTTATTTATTTATTTATTTAGATAATGTCTCATTAAATTGCCCAGGATGGCCTTAAATTCTCTAAATAGCCCAAGTAGGCTTGAATTTGTGATTTTCCTGCCTCAGATTACCAAGTAGCTAACATTACAACCATAAACTTTCCATGCCCAACTAATTAAATTTTTTCTTTTTGAAAACTTACAAATTTATTGCCTAAAGGTATTAAAACTACTCTACAAAGTTTGTAAAGTAGTGATATTAGTAATTCCAATTATGTTTGTATACATTCAAAAAATTATGTTTGTTGTTTGAAGTGAAGAAGTTGATTTTAATCTATGAATAAAAGTCAGGCATGGTGGCTCACACCTTTAATTCCAGCACTCAGGAGGCAGAGGTAGGAGGATCACCATGAGTTCTAGGCCAGCCTCAGACTACAGAGTGAGTTCCAGGCCAGTCTGGGCTAGAGTAAGACAAACAAAACAAAACAAAAACACAAAATCAATCTATGAATGAAAATTCCTATAATTGGCATTTTGTTAAGTAAAACAGATCATTTTTATATTTAAAATATATGGTTTTTCACTTAACTGTGCAAAGCAGATAAATTAAACATGGAAGCTTTACTTAATACTTAGTGGAAAATCTGTGAGTCTTGCATGCAAGAGCAAAGAAGGAAAATGTCATTAAACATGAAATCAAGGCTTGAGGAGGTTTACCAAAGAAGGTTCCCTCAAAATGGAGCATTCTTCTACTTTTACCACCACTACCAAGTTTCTTATTTATTAAAATAAATTAAATTTAGTTATCACTATCTAAGCTTCCGTTGTGTGAAATGTTCTTTTCTGGGGAGATGCAAACACAGGACTATTTAGCCCAGATAGGGCACAGATGACAGACTAAAACTTGAGTGCGCTCAAGTCAGTTTTGAAGAGCCAAAGAGTTTATTGGAGTTACTTACAGAGCAGGGTGAGGGGTTACATGTAGGAAGATGAGTGACTCAAAGGTAGCTACGTAACAAGAATGCCCACCCCAGCATAGGCAAGGACTCACGGAAGCTGCGTCTCTGGAGCTCACTGCACAACCTGCAGGCAGGTGGACTGTTCTCCACAAAGCAGTTGTTTATCCTTACATAACCTTAGGGAGGGGGATCATGCAACCTTTTCCCTCCGACTTGTTGGCTTCATGTCTCCCTCTGATCCTCCAGGAGGGAATGTTTCAATCGAGAGAAAATGGACACACAACACTAGTTAGATAGAGCTACCCCTCAACAGACATTGATCCTCAATAATAGGTATATTTAACATTTATAATAGTTTATCTACTTGCTATGAAATAGCATAATTTTCATTTTTGAGGGAGGGTGTCAGGGTTTTATGTAGCTGAAACATACCCTGACCTTGCTATGTAACAGAAACTGGCCTTGAACTACTCATTCCTCTGACTCTCCTGCTCTAGGGCTGGGATTACAGGAATGCACCATCACACCCTGCTATGTTTTACATGTTGTATTTAGAATAACAGTCTCAATTGACAGTAAGGCATAATAATTATGGTCATATTGATTTGACTCTTTTTGATATCAATTAGTTTTGTACATTATATTTCCTTTGCCAAAAATGCTTTACATACATATAATAATAGTTCAAGTAGAAACTAAATTAAGACATCGTTATTGCAAGAGCAATTATCATTGCCATAGTTTGAGTCATATGGTTAGTTGAAATACGAATGTTTTGTAATGAAACTAAACTTATTATATTTAGAGAATTTATTAAATTGTAACCCTCAAAATATTGTTCAAGAAAATAAAAATTATGACTAATATTGAACAAGATATTATCTATGAAGAAAACTACTCTAATAAATAAATAAATAAAATAATATAGAAATAATAATTTTTGCTTTATATTTGTACTTTGAAACTGTGTTCTTACATTGTGGGTTTTTTTTTTTTTTCTGTTTTTTGTTTTTTCAAGGTAGGGTCTCACTCTGGTCCAGGATGACCTGAAATTAACTATTTAGTCTCAGGGTGGCCTCAAACTCTCAGCGATCCTCCTACCTCTGCCTCCCGAGTGCTGGGATTAAAGGCGTGCGCCACCACGCCTGGCCATTGTAGGTTTTTTAAGCAACCAAATTATAAGGACTCTGGCTAGCCTTCATTATATTTTACAGTTTGATGCTTGTGAGAAAATTTTCAAATAACGCATTATAATTTAGTGGATTAATTATTATGAGAATTTGTAACCTGGAAATGAGATTATATTTTAGAAATATTATTCTCTTAACTACTCTTGATATTCCCTCTCTAAAATATAGGGATTGGTGGGGAGCAGTGGCTCACCAGGTCAGCCTGGCACACCGGGACTTAAGGTAATGGCAGTGACAATTTATAACTTCTCTGACAATTTTAGCTACAATTTTACTATGGATGTGGTTTTCAGCATATGGACAATCGCTTGTCAGGACAACTTGTAGGCAAAAGCACAGCATATGAAATGGGGCAGAGTAGAGCTAAAGGGTCCAGAATCCCTCACCAATTATCTTTTTTTCCTTTTGGTATTTCAGGGGCATGGAATAGTGCTTAGAACTTATGGACACTGGAGTCAAAAAACACCAACCTAGAGCACTAATCATGGTGGAAAGAATTGCTCCTAATTTTCCAGTCTGTTTGGATATTTTTATTTATTGGAAGCATATAGATATTTAGATAATACCTTATAATAAATTTTATTAAGTGGTCATTCCCTATCCCTGTTTTTAGAATAACATGTTAATTTTCAGGTTTTATTAAAAAAGCAATGTATTCTCGACTATTCTATTTAGGTTATTAGACTAAAGTAAAACCAAAATGCTTTGCATCTCATGATTTGGCTATAAGTATATAGAATCCTGTGCTGACCTGAAAACTACTGTTTTCTAGCTTGTGGGTCAGTGTATCAACCTCTGTATAAGGTTATCAATTAAGTACTGGTTGTCTAGATCTCAACATCACGTGCAATTCTGTAGATGCTCTAGGGTAGGACACAAAGTTGTGTGAATAAGACAGAGAATAAAGCAAGTACATTCTGGCTAAACTCAGGAAACATACCAAGTACTTAGTGACTTAGTGGTAGGATGACCTTCCAGAAGAAAGATGGTGTTGCTACTCACAAGGCTCTCAGCCTTTCCCTGGACATTGTTTCAGGGCCGAGACCCTGGCACACCAGATGCATGGATTACCTAATCTCTTCTACCTTGAATTTCTAATACTTTTAGACAGTATAGCATGTTCTAACAGTCTATGAATTAGAAAAAAGCAGCTGCTTTTTCCTTGTGGAGATGGACCTCTGTGGATGTTGGAGTATCGTAGGTGCTAGCAAAGCATGTGTGCACAGAATGGGTGTAAAACCCTTGCTCTTGGGTTATTTTATAAGAGGATATATGAGTTATATATCTTTGCTAATTGGACAATAGTGGGCTCTCCTGTGGTCACCTGGATGCTCTCTTAAGAATGCAAGCTAGGGCTGGAGAGATGGCTTAGAGGTTAAGGCATTTGCCTGCAAAGCCAAAGGACCCCAGTCTGATTCTCCTGTACCCATGTAAGCCTGATGCACAAAGGAGCACATTCATCTGCAGTGGCTGGATGCCCTGGCATGCCCATTCTCTCTCTCTCTCTGTCTTTCTCTCTCTCTCTCCCTCTTTATCTTAAATAAATAAATAAATAAATAAATAAATAAATAAATAAAATTTTAAAAAGAATGCAAGCTAAGATGACATCATCTTTGCTGTTGGCAGCATCACATTGTTGACTCACCTTGAACTTGAAACCAGTTTTACCTGCTAGATTTTCCATGAGACTTTAGAACAATGCACTTGTTGCAGCATCTACCATTGGAATGGATTCTGCCAATTATTCTGGGAAGACAAGGAAAATTTAGTAGCACTGTTTATTTGTAAGTGACTTCCTAAGATTTATATTTCCACATCTTTCCCTGTTGCACTTTTGTTAGAAATAGAGACAAGATGTTAAAACTATACCTATTAATCTTTTAATGACATTTCACACTTTCTGAATGCACTTTATTTGTTCAGATTTTTTCCCTGCAGAAAGCTAGATAGTGAATATTTTTGGTTTGAGAGCCCCATTGATTTATTTACAGCTCCAAAATTTTGCTTATGTACTATGTAAGTAGCTATGGGCCATATACCATTAAATGGGTATCAAATGTGGCTGCGTACTGGCACAACTTTATTTCATATCATTTGGAGGCTGGGTTTAGCCCATTGGTCCTACCTGAGCTCTGCTTATAATCTATATGTTTATGTACTGTGTCTTAAATATTGTCAGTAAAGTTCTAGCTAGACTATTGTACAAAAAACATTACAGAAGGGAAGGAATTGAGGCTAACACTAGTTGATTTTGAAAAACTTCCAATTTAGATTATATAATCTTTAAAAATAGCTAATAGGACTAGAGAGATGGCTTAGCAGTTAAGGTGCTTGCCTGCAAAGCCAGAGGACCCAGGTTCAATTCCCCAGGACCCATGTAAGCCAGATGCATAAGGTCACACATGCATCTGGAGTTTGTTTGGAGCAACTGGAGGCCCTGGCACACTCATTCTCTCTCTGTCACCTCTTTCTTGCTCTCAAATAAATAAATGAAATGAAATATTTTTTAAAATAGCTATTACTTACTTAAAAGCCTACCTTACCATAATACTGTATGTTTTGTTTTTAAAAATTTGTGTATGTTTGTATTTTATAGGCACACGCATGCCATAGTGCACATGTGGAGGTCCAAGGTCAACCTTGGGCCATTCCTTCTTACCCTGTTGAGACAACGTCTCTTTTTTGCCCCTTGGAAGACCACATTAGCTGGACCTGAAAGCCTTGGCACTCTCCTGACACTGCTTCTTGCTACTCTAGATTGGGATTATAGATTCATGCACCAGTTTTGCATCTGTCTTTACATGACTGTTGGGATCTGAACTTGTAGAGTCAGTGTCTTTAACCACTGAGCAATCTCCCCACCCTCTATTTTGATTTTAAACAAAATATTAACTAAATGATATTTTGATATATTAAGATAAATCATGTAACTTTTGGTTAGTCTTGTCACCTGTAAGTTTTAGCTAATTACTTGTAAAAATAAAAAAGAACAGGGAACTATTATTTTATGGTTCAATAATATATTTCTTAAATACTTCAATTAAATCCAAATATCTCATTCAGATCCTTTTCACTCTGAGTAGCTCAGAAAACTTTGACAGCTGAAAGTGAAGTAGTTTTCTTTACTGTGAATTCAAGTTGATGTGATGTGATCATGGCACCACATTCACCTGTTTGATCCTTTTCTACACACTGGTTTGTCTTATCAAGTATCAGAGTACTTAAAAACTAAAGCTACATTGGACAGTCTCATGTTCTTTTGTTCATTAATTCATATTCTTTCTCTTTCTTTCCTCTTTCCCATATTTTCTCTTTGTCAAGGAGGTCTTGTAAGTTCCCCTTTGTTAGAGAGGACTGCACTAGAATCCTCAAAGTGAGCATGAACTAAATATTTCATGAATCCTTCAAAGAAGCCATTGTATGTTTGCGGCTTTCTTGAGTTGCATTCTAAAACAGCAAAGCAGGTCGATCAGGCTTCTCAGCCAGCAGATGCTATCAAAGAACGTGGCTCTCATCTGTGCAGTGTGGAGCCTGAGCTAGTTAGTGCTGGTTACTAAAGGTTTTCATGTCCTCCTGTATACTCGGCACTGCCAGTCTTAATAATTGATTGCAGAGAGCTTTGTAAATGCGCAGACTCACTTCCTTACTAAAGTGCTGTTTTTCTTAATAAATAAGCCTAATGTATAGAATCCCTGTTTCAAGCAATTGGAAGTTGAAATGTAAAAATTAATGTGAATGTATTCCCTTAAATGCCTGTATCAGTTAAACTGTGACTCAAAGGTCTTTTAATTCAAATTATTTTGGTGCAGGGGAGCAAAGGTGACCCTGGTCTTCAAGGGATGCCCGGAACTTCTGGACTCAAGGTAATTGTGCCTTGATACACTCACAAATGTTTCAAAGGAAATATATGTTCCCCTTGTTAAGAAAATTTATCATTTTATATTGTTTCACAAATACATCTAGTGGGTTGGAGAGATTTCTTAGTGGTTAAGGTACTTGCCTGCAAAGCCTAAGGACCCAGGTTCAATTCCCCAGTACTCATGTAAGCCAGATGCACAAGGTGGTGCATGTATCTGGAGTTAATTTGCAATGGCTAGAGGCTCTGGTGTGCCCATTCTCTCTATATATCTGCTTCTTCCTTTCTCTCTCTCTTTCTTAAATAAATAAAGAAATAAATATTGAAAACTACATCTAGTTAGGGATCATATACATCACAGAATTAAGATACACAAAAAGAAATGGTCAATACAGTTTTCATTTTTTGTGGTAGTAAATCATTGGGACATGAAATAAAATTTTTCTGAATCTTGTAAGAAGTCAAACTTGCACACTGATCTGAATATACTTGCTGGCTCAGTGATTATAACTTGTAGGCAGATGAAATCTTACTACACTTACAAAATGCTCTTATAAGTTTCTGTAAAACCAAATGTTTGATATTTATTTCAATGGAATTTATTTTTATTTATTTATTTCCAAGCAGAGAGAGAGAGAGAGATGCAAGAGAGACAGACAGGGATAATGGGTGCACCAGGGCCTCTAACCACTGCAAATAAACACCAGGTGCATGTGCCAATGTGCATCTGGACTTATGTGAATTGAACTAGGGTTGTTAGGCTTTGCAGGCAAATGCCTTAACCACTGAGCAATTTTTCCAGCTCTTCAATAGGATTCTAACTTCTCTTTCACTCTTTAAAAATCTAGAACAGTATTCAGTTCTCAGGAGTAGGTATCACAAGTAAGGAGAACAAGAGTTTGGTTTTCACAAAATAGTTCATTTGATGTGGAAAAGTTTGGGATTAATGGTAAAATATAAAACAACTCATAAGGCAGGTTCAACAATTCTGCTGTCTTACCCATAATAGATGGTTACAGTGCTTCAAAAAAAAAAAATCCACTGGGCGTGGTTGTGCAAGCCTTTAATCCCAGCATTCGGGAGGCAAAGGTAGGAGGATCACCATGAGTTTGAGGCCACCCTGAGATTACATAATGAATTCCAGGTCAGCCTGGGCTAGAGTGAGACCCTACCTTGAAAACCGAAAAATGAAAAAAAAAAAAAAAAAAAATCCTTTAATTCGGAAGGGAAAATCCCTACAGGATGATGGAGACTGAGGAAATTTAATTAAAATAACCCATGTAATAGTCCCTGTTTCAAGACAGTCATTCCATATGTATAAAGGATAATCTGTAAATTTGTAAATATTTAAATATCAGGATTTTGTTGTAACATTTTATATGAAAATAAAAGCTGAATAATGTTAAACAGTTATTAACATAGTAAATCAATGCAGTTGAATATTCTTCTATAATTAAAACCTTTTGTAAAATATTTATCATATAAAGACTATATAATATTAGTATATTTTTAGTTAAACATAAAATTATGCATAGTTAGCACACTTTAATAACTAAATTCTGTATTTGTGAGTTAAGCAAAATATGTGATGATAAGAGTGGTGGGAAACTAGGTTTTCCACAATTTATACTACTTTTATTAATACGTTTTGTATCAATATGCTAAAAATAGCAATATGGAAAAGTTTCTAGGAAGAAGAAAAGTGTTAGAAGATAGGCAAACAAAAGATACCTGCAAAATTTGTAAAACATATTTTATTTATTTATTTGCAAGCAGAGAGAAAGGAAGAGAATGGGTGTGCCAGGGCCTCTAGCCATTACAAATGAACTCCAGATGCATGCGCCACTTTGTGCATCTGGCTTTACTTGGGTACTGGGGAATGGAACCCAGGTTGCTAGACTTTTCAGGCAAGCACCTTAACCACTTGGCCATCTCTCTAGCCCTACCCATGTTACTTTTATTATGATTATCATTTAGGCTAAAAAAGTCATAAAATACCACTTTTATATAATTTTATATAATTTTAAAATATAAAATGCTGGTATAGCTAGGGGCAAGTGGGAAACATAACTGGACATTAGCAAGCTTTTCATGCATTTTAAGTCTGAGATGTTATGCAGAGATAAAAATGTGATTTTCCCAAGTCGATCTGTGGTCTTAATGGAATGTTTGTGTCACCCAGGGAGAACCAGGAGCCATGGGTCTCCCAGGAGAACCTGGATATATGGGCTTACCTGGGATGCAAGGAGAAAAGGTATGCATTGGTTGGGAGATGGAAGTCACTTTCAATCGGCCACTTGCAGGTAAATTTTCCTTTGGTGAAGTTAGCATGCTATGTCTGCTTATATTTGTAAAAATAACCCCCTTATGTATCTGGTGGATTTATGTGTTCACCACTGTATGCTAATGGCTCCAGCATGCATCACACCCAGCATGGGTTTTGTCTCCTAGGCTAAAACTTTGGAAGACAAATGCAGATAAGAAATTCTAAATGTACAAGTCGATACTATACTATAAAGCCGGTGTGTTTGGCAGTTAATCCAAATGAGCCAACAAATTTTACTTTTTTAATTATTATAAGGGGCTTAAAATACAAATCACATCTAGTCTTTTTAAAGTATTTTGCTGAGTTAATGTAGCAGCACTAGGTCTCTCTCTTTTCTCTCATTTTTGTCAAGTAAAGGAACATTGAGCTGAATTTGCATAAACACTGTTGTTTGTTTATAGTTATTTAGCAACAGTTGATGGCCATCCACCAAAAAAGTCCATGCCACTGCAAATACAAACATTTAAAAGCACATAGGGTGGCTCTTATTCTGGAAAGGCTGCAAACTAATCTCTGACCCTTTGTTCCTCTAGCTTCCTGCCATTTTCTGTTTCTATAACTCATGTATTGTCTGCTTTGCAGTTGTTACATGAAATGCGAACTTACATTTTTCTTCTAATTGGCTGTGGGCCATACTTGATGGGCCTCACAGTAGCAGTTGAACATTACAGTGAATACCAAGTAAATCTATTGTGGTGCATGTTTGGGCTCAACAGAACTGATCGATATTTGTTATAATTTCTAAACTTGATTCCACGATTAAACAGCAGAAAGGAAACAGGGAAACCTCAAAGCGTTTGTTGCCTTTTCAGATCAGTAGTTTTATATCTGCATAAGTGAGAGCATTGAACTACAGAGCGCTAGATTGGTCTCTTGTTTCCTTGCTAGCTAGGAAATACTATGAAATTTATGAAATATGAGTTTTCCTTCAAAAGCCAATTTTAAGCCTATGTTTTGTAAAATATCATTTAAAACTTGTGTTTTAATTTGTCATTATTTCCTACCAACTTGTGGGTACTATTAGCTTAATAGAACATTATCAGTTTGATTTTTATGAAACAATGTTTATCAAAATATGCCCTCAGTTATCATTCTATTTAATTTTAGACTGTGATCACCCAGAGAAATGTTCTACCTGGTAAAATAAAATGGAACTTGTGGAAAACTTGCTTTTGATTGTAGGAGAATGGTCTTTGAATATTTCATTTTGACATGCTATCTATAGTCTTAGAATCTAGAGTCAGCTTCTGTACGTCTAGGTATTTGTAGAATTGGCATGATGTCCTTGTTGCTGAGTTTAAATATGCTGATTTGAAAGGATACAGAATATACTACATTATGATAAACATGATCGGTTTCTTTTGCAGGGGAACAAAGGAGATCGTGGTGAAAAGGGTGCTCAGGTGTGCTACTTTGTTTGCTGTTCTGGCTCTGCAATTCAGTCAGGGCTTTGGGGCTGGGCGGATTGCTCAGTGGTTAAAGGGCTTGCTTGCAAAGCTTTCCAGGCCAGGTTCCATTCCTCGTGCAAAGCCAGATGCACAAAGTGGAGCCATATATCCAGAGTTTATGTGCAGTGGCAATTGGCCCTGATATGCCTATATTTTCTCTTTCTCTTTCTCCTTCCCTCCTTTGAAAATAATAAATAAATAACAGATTTCTAAAACATAAATAAATAAAATCAAGGCTTTCATCTTTCAAAATTCTGTATTTCTTTTTTAATTTCTTCCTATTTTATCATATCTAATTTTAGCTCTATCTTTCTCCTGTTTTCTTTCTCACACAATACCATATCTGACTTCAAGATATTTTACCATGTAATTGCCATAAAGAACTGAATGTCTTAAAAACATGCTGTGTTTAGAGCTGAGCACACACAGTCACTTATTCCTGTAACTGCACTGTTCCCATTTCCATTAACCTTGGCCCTTTGCAGAAAGAAACTTCTGTGAACCGAGGCTATGAGCTGTACCAATCTATGAGAGCAAGCGTAGATATTTAGAAGGCAATTTGACATGCTGTCTGATTAGCATTGCCACATAGTTTTAGGTCCCCACTCACCGCAGGTTCTATGCTCATAGATGTAGGCATGATTCTCATCCTGTGCAGTGGGCCTCAAATCCAATCAGAGAGAAGTGGGTTACTCCTATAACTTTCATGCCACTATTCCCAAGTGGACATATCTTTCCCTACAGACCTGTTGTGAAGTTCACAGGGTTCACAGCTGAGCAGAATTGTTGAGTACTTTTCTTTCCTGCCAGCTTGCATAGCGCTTTCTTGTACAAAGAAAGAGAGATGGCTGGAAGGAAGCTTCCAGCTCAGTTCCAGCTTGGTTCACTTAAATATTGCAACAAAAACATGTGGTGTCTTCAGCAATAGGGATACCATCTAGTTTTGGTGGGCAATGAAGAGCAATGGGAATAGCAAATGTTGTTTTATGGGCCTCTGTGGCCTGTGTGACTAACAACTCACTGGGAGTTATCTCATTCCTGGCACTGGAGTTTTTGATTCATACCCTAAGGGAGGTTTATGCATTCATGTAGGGGGTCCTTCATTTACTTAATAAATAGAAGGGTTCCATATGGCTTGGAAAAGTCATTTCTTTATGAGAAATTTTTATGGAAAATCTTCAGTTGTTGTAATTATTTTAAGTTAAAATTAAAATTAGAAGTGAGGCTCCCAGCATGGGCTCAAGGAATTTTGCGGAAGAGGGGGTGGAAAGATTGTTAGAGCCACAAGTTGGGGCATTTTTCACAGAGACATTGCCTCCCTCCCACACCATAATTCATGACCCACAATCCCATGGGGTTGACCTGCATCCCAAGTGAGGAAGGCCTCATCAGAAAAGGGGCAAGAAGGTGGGAAAGGATGGCACCAATGTGTGTTGTTTACACATTAAATATGTCCATATCTCATAAAAAATTTAAAAAATTAGAAGTGAGGTAAAATTTAAGTATCTGAGAGTTCTAGGCTCTGTATTCCAATGCCTTTCTTGGTATTTATTACTTTGAAATGTCTCATGTTGATTCAATTACACATATCCTCAACAGAACTTTCCCCAGAAACCACTTTACTGTTTTGTTGTCCCTACACATGCACAAACCTTACAGGCCATCCTAAAATTTAGTCTCTTGCTATCTTTTCACAGCCAGTTGTTCAATGTACTTGAACTTGGCCCTTTTACCAACATGCCATAGCTAAACTATGCATCTGCTTAGTGATCCTTTATCTGTTGCCTCTCACCACTGTCCCTAAAGGCACCTTGTGGTCTGATTGAATCTTCCTCTTTAGTGTTACCACTAGATGAACTAGTGTCTGCTCTTGCTCAGCTGCTGAAAGGAGCTATTTGACATGCCTCGTGCACATCCTCCTTTATGATCCATCCCTTATCTTTTCTCTAAGTGGCCTCCTGGCACTCATCCCTCTAGTCTCAATGTTTATTTAGACATTTTGTTCTTGCAATAGACCAGTTCCTCATTACTGATTTAATTACATATATTTCCCATCTCCCAGTAAGCAGCTTAAGGGCAATAATAAAGTCAGCAAATAGGTACCTATTCAAGAAATACTGGGAATTCACTTATGTAATTTGATGACTAAGTCACTAGGCAAGAGTGATTTAAATTTTTGTTAATAATTTGGGCCCTGGTAGCACAGAGGTCCAAGGTCATATTTTGGTGCTAAAGTGCTTCCCCAATATGTGGGAGGGTCTGTGTACAAACTCTAGTACCACCAAACAACTGCCATTAGAATTATCATTGATTATATTATGTAGATGTATTTCTTCTTAGGAATTACTAATCTGCTTGCCCAATGTAGGGGTGAAGTAGCACTTTAGAGTTTGGCATAATGTCTTAACCATGGATATCCAAAAGTATTTGTTAAACAGAGCAATGTGTTGACAGAGTTTTAAGATTATTTTTCTTATTTACTCTGATTTAAAGCTCTTCATTTGGATTTTTTTTTTACTAAAATATAGCAGTATGTATTTAACAAATTTAAAGAAATTATAAAGATAGTCAACATTTAACATAACTTACTGAAATTTTAAATGTATATCATATGCTAGATATAATGTCACATATTTAATATGGACTCAGCAAAATATCTTCATTTTCTAAAATTATTTCAGGGAATGTTTTTCTTGGTTTGTGAACAGTCAGTAGCTTCCCCTTGTCTCTGTCTAATCAGCTCAGAGACTACAGTGACTTTCCTTTCACTCTCTTCTCTGAGTGACTCTTTCCCATCTCTCATTTAATTTGCATATTCCATTAGTGCCTTTATGTCACTTTTTAAGAGTTGAGGATATAGTACATAATTTGCATTTCTGTGTAATCTTACCATAAGTCTGTTAACTAATCAATAATATTTCTTACATGTTAAAGGGTCTCAGGGGAGAAACTGGGAGACAAGGGATCACAGGAAAACAGGTATTTTTATTCTTTCCTTTGGTGAAAAGTGGAATAATAAGTCACATGACTGGGCCATCTCGGGAGAAGGTTACTTTTCAATGTAGATGAATGGGCTGAAGGTTAGTGGTCCTAAGCAGACAAAGATGAAAGTGCTTGGTGTGGGTGGTAATGCTGTCCTTTATTTGTATTTTATTTTCATTTTCTGACATTGCTAACACTAATGACTATGAAATTTGAATGGCAATGTTGTCTTCTGGCCAACCTTGTAAATGCCAAAAGCATAAAATTTTTATATTTCTTAGAGGAATTATTGGCCAAAATGCAGCTAGCTACATCATGTCAGCACCTACCTGCCTGCCGCCTACACTTGAGTTCCTTGTTATCTGAATGTTTGAGTGAAAAATCTACTAGTTTCTCGCTAGTTTGTCCACAGATTGTAACTTGTTACTCTAGAGATTTACTAACATTTTATTCTGAGGAACTGTGCTGTGAAACAGGTCCTTACAAGATCATATTTCTTCTTGCTGAACGGTTCCCATCCTATAATATGTCAGTGAGATTGCCGTGTGTCATGTAAGTTGAGTCAGAGTTTAAAGACAGGAGTTAAGGTTCATACAGCATGTTTGCTGCTGCAGAGCCTCCAGATTCAAAGTACTGAGCTTTGTTCCAGCTTGGGGTGGGCCGGAAGGGCAAGGCTGTCTGTACAAGTCTTCCCATGACAAAGAACTCCTACTCTGAGAGTGGGTAGGGGAAAGCCAGTATCGTGGCTAGGGATATAAAACTAGGTGTCAATGGATCCACCGTCAGGTGTCTGAGTCCCCAACATGGAGCACTATGAGAGCCCACACAACAGGGTGTTTGAAAACATAAGACACCAATGCTGTCTGTACCATGGGGTAAGTGCCACATATTAAGGAGTTGAAAATTTACAAGCTAATTATAGGAGCAGAAGTCACTGAGAGGAGAAATAAATTGTTTGCCTATAGTTATATTGAAGAAAATAAGTGGGTTTTAATTTTCTCTTCTGCTTGACTCAATGACTAATGGATAACACAAACAATTTCCCTAACAAGTCAGTTTCCCTAAATTAGTTACAGGGTAATTATAAATAGCTATCCTCATAGAATGTCTTCTCTTTAGCCATTCAAATGATAAAATAACTGCAAATAGAAGGCCGAGTCCTTTGGAATTTGAACTTAGGCAGAGCTAGCTCCCTGGCTTGTGGATGGATAACTCTTCCTCTAAGGTCCTTTTAACAGTCTTTTTCTCATTTCTCAAGGAAAGAAAAGTCATCTTCTAAGACAGGATTTGAACTCTCTAGAAATGTTTAGTCCTGCATGTGTTGGAAACCACATTTCCCACTGCCAGGAGCTGATTTCCAATGGTATACCCTGCTGAACAGTTATCCCAATCTCATTGTTACCTGTCACCTTACCAAACACTGCTGCTACCTGTCACCTTACCAACCATGACTGTTATCCACCATCTTACCAGACATTTCATGTTTCATTGTTTCTCTCACACAGTCATCTTAATGCAGTCTTGGATGACAGCTGTTTTAAGTTTTCTTTCTAATTCATTTTCCCTTTTAAGAATTACTTCATCGTTCTTTCACATAGCTCCAGTTAGATTATTATGCCTGGTAGGAATTGTCTCTGCATTCCTTAGAGACAAACCTCAGTACTTACAGGGCAGTCTTAGAGCAGGTTTTGTTCACTATATGTTGACAATCTTGTTGTAAATGCACACCAGACTTCAGAGTTTCCTGAATATTTTCATATACCTAATGGGTATTTTGAGGGTGCAGTCCCAGTCTAAATGTGAAATTCATTTGTAGATTCTATCAAATATATGTAATAATTTTGTGCACACATCAAATGTCAATGTGTATCAGGGAGCAGGCTTTTGGATTAGCAATACATAACTATATTCTTAGTTTTACATAAAACTAAATATTTTGTATTTTCATGTCATATTTTAATATGAGTATTTATTTTGTGACAAACTGGGTTTACCTATTTTGATTTATCTTCATTTAACTTGAACTTTAAAAACCAGAAAATGAATCAAAACAAAGTCAAACTTTATTACATGAACTGTTGTTATGCATTAGATTTCATACTGAGTTGCAGAAAACCAATTGTTAAAGTTGAATTATAAAACACTACCTACATATGTGAATGTTATGCCCCTTTTCCTGAACAGATATTGGGCATATTTGAAGTATCAGCACATGATGAATTGTAAAAGTAGAGTATTATGGTACCTTTCTTAAGGATTATCAGCTGTAACATGTCACTGTGATGCGTATATGAAAGATGAGGGGGAAGGAAGTTAATAAAGCTATCTAGATGTATCTAGCTACTTTAATGATCAATCAGCCTATGGGGTCACCAAGTGTCTGTGTCACTGGGAAAAGATATCATGTTTTATATAATACTAATTCTTAGGTCTCTCAGTTACCAACAGCAAATAGTTCCCTCTAATCATTTTTAGTGGTACATGTCTGTGTTTTATCTTATCTTTGGTCAATAGTACTCTATTAATTTCATTCTAAAAACATAAACTTGGGAAAATAAAATATTCATCATTCTCATATAGTAGCATAGAAAGTATTCCTTATATTTAATCTGGTTTGAATTTCATTTTTTCAAATTATAATGTATTTTTTATTCAATATAATACCATTCTAATCCATATAATTTGGCTCACAGCATATTAAAAAACTGGTATCTTGGCTGGAGAGATGGCTTAGCAGTTAAGGTGCCTGCCTCCTAAGCCTAAGAACCCAGTTCCAATCTCCAGGTCCCACGTTTAGCCAGATCCAAAGTGACGCAAGGGCGCAAGGCCACACTTGCCCACAAGGGGTGCATGCATCTGGATTTCATTCACAGCAGCTGAGAGACTGCTGGCGCACCCATTCTCTATCTGTCTCCCTCTCCCTCTCTCTCTGTCTGCCTCTCTGTGTGTCTCTCTCAAAAAAAAAATTAAAAAAAAACTGGTATCTGGTAATGAAATAGTTATGTAATTAAAATTTTTTATATTATCCAGATACACATTTAGAACTACTAGCCCTTAAAAATACAAAATGTTTCTTATGTGTGTTTTTTTTTTTTTTTTTTGGAAACACAGAGATAGACAGAGAGAGAGGGAGAGGAAGACAGATAGAGAATGGGCATGCCAGCAGCCTCTCAGCCGCTGCGAATGAAATCCAGATGTGTGCTCCCCCTTGTGGTCAAGTGTGGCATTGCACCCTTGCGTCACTTTGCATCTGGCTAAATGTGGGACCTGGAGATTAGAACCGCTGGAGATTGGAACCAGCGTTCTTAGGCTTAGGAGGCAGGTGCCTTAACCTCTAAGCCATCTCTCCAACCCTGTGTGTACTTTTGACAATAATTCTATCTATATTTTAAACTGAAATTAAGATTTTATGAAGTATGTAGTGAAAGGTGCTCACTATATTGCTAGTACTGCAGTTTGCACATTATTATGGTTTGTTTTCTGTTTTCTATTTTCAAAGGGAATTCAAGGCCATCATGGCACAAAAGGAGAGGTATGTTTCTTCACATATGATACCCCTTTTGTTCAGTTATTCTTGCTCGGCTTCTAGGTACTAAACAGATCTAGTTTTTGATGTTGTAAGCAGAAATTATCCTTCATGGTTTCTCAATAGAAGTTACTATTTTGTGATTTTTCAAAAATAAACATATGTATTGAATTTCATTAGCAATGTCATTCATTTTATCAAAACTAACTGACTGTTATTTACTGGGAACCACATTTTTTTCCTGCCTACTTTTTAAAATGCTTATTTTAAAATTTAATTATTTATTTATTTGAAAGAGAGAGAGAAAGAAAGAAGGGGAGAGACACAGAAAGGCTATGGGTGTGCCAGGGCCTCCAGCCACTGAAAACAAACTCCAGACTCATGCATTACTTTGTGTGTCTGTCATACATGGGGACTGGGGAATTGAACTTAGGTCCTTTGTCCTTGCAGGCAAGTGCCTGTATATTTTTCAATAAAGAATATTGTGGGGCTGAGGAGATAGCTCAATCAGTGAAGTGCTTGCCATGAAATGGGGAGAACAAGTTTTTAGTTTCCAGAACCCATGTAAATGCTAGGTGGGTGCATCTATGTAATTCCAGCACTCAAGAGAAGGGGAATCTGGGGCAAGCTGGCTAGCAAGACTAGTCAAGCTGGTGAGATCTGGGTTCACGTGAAAGACATTGCCTCAGTAAATTACATGGAGAACAATCGAAGAACACACTCCTGGTGTCGAGCTCTGGCCTTCACATGTAAGAGCACATATGTACAGTCACATCCACATACCTTCACACATACATACACATACATGCACACCATACATATATACACATACCAAAAAAAGAATATTATGCCCTGCTAGAATACAAACTTTTTGGGAACAGGACTTTTCAAGCCCTTGCTGCATCTTTAGCATTGTATGTGTGGCTTTCAAACTATAAGGTGAGTAGATAGTGCATATAGAGCTGGATAGTTGAAAGTATGGGTAAATGACAATTTAGAATATGTGAAATTGTCTTTCTGGCCAATTATGGTATTTTCAATTATTTCCTATGTAATTTGTATATATATAAATGTATTCATATCCTTAAGGACTTTCATGATGCAGTTATAAACTCTGAAACATTTAAAAGAACATTCAAAGGTATATTTTGCTTTAGACAGGTGACAAGGGAGAGCCTGGTATCAGAGGTGCCACTGGACCAAAAGGAGAAGCTGGGCTGAATGGCTTGATGGGACCCACAGGTCCCAGAGGACAGCCTGGGGAAACAGGTCCTCAGGGACCTCCAGGATTGGATGGAAAGCCTGTGTGTATCCCACGTTTTCACTGTTAATATATTTTTATAAATGTTTTTATATTTTGTGAATGTATATGTTGTAACTTAATAATTTGATGCAGGGGAGAGAATTTTCAGAACAGTTTATTCGACAAGTTTGCACTGATGTATTAAGAAGTAAGTATTAAAGTTATTTTTGTTTTTTTATTAGCACATTTTAATTGTACAGAATAATGGGGTGCATTATGACATTTTCACCCTTGTGTATAATGTTTTTAAACATATTTTTTATTTATTTATTTATTTATTTATTTATTTGCAAGTGGGAGAGATGAGAGAAAGAGAGAGGAGGGGGGAGAAAATGGGGACACCAGGGCCTCTTGCTA
This sequence comes from Orientallactaga sibirica, assembly GCA_036365145.1. Classification (NCBI taxonomy): domain Eukaryota; kingdom Metazoa; phylum Chordata; class Mammalia; order Rodentia; family Dipodidae; genus Orientallactaga; species Orientallactaga sibirica. Next base: position 32,737,240 of record JAEOAD010000006.1, read on the forward strand.
CCACAAACAAGCTCCAGATCCATGCATAACTTTGTGCATCTTGCTTTGCATGAGTACTGGGGAATTGAACTTGGGCTGTCAGGTTTTGCAAGCAAGAGCCTTTAACCACTGACCCATCTTGCCATCCCTGAACATTTAAAATAACGTCTTTCACAGTATATAAAAGTAATACACATTTTTGGTAGAACTATAGAAAATATAGATAAGAAAATACATGAAGGGTTGGAGCGATGGCTTAGCTGGTGTTTGCCTACAAAGCCTAATGACCTTGCTTTGATTCCCCATTACACATGTAAGGCCAGATGCACAAAGTGGTACATGCATGTGGAGCTTGTTTGCAGTGGCAGGAAGTCCTGGCATGTCCATATACACACTCTATCTCTCCCCAAGTGAATAAATAAAAAATATTTTAAAAAAGGAAAGCACATGAGCCTATATTTGATTTTTCCTGATTAGTATTTTGTAAACATGGAATATTATATTGCACTTGTAATTTTAATAAAACAATTTATCATTCTATTAATTTTGTAACATAATTCATGATAGTTTAATTGATAAGCATGGATATAGATATTTAATTGACTAATTTCCTTTGGAGCCACTTTCATCTTTTCATTCTATTTTAAGCAAGTGCTGGAATAAAATTATTATAGGCAGCAGTGGCTATTTCTAAAATTAAATCACAGAAATAAAATTCAATGGTCATAGATTGGGGAGGGGGTAAAGTTTTAAATGATTAGGAATAGTTTAGCTTCATAGTATCATATAAACAATGAGGGGGTCCTTTTTCTTTAAGCCCAGCTACCAGTTATGCTTCAGAGTGGAAGAATTCAGACCTGTGATCACTGCCAGTCTCAGCATGGTCCCCCTGGTCTTCCTGGGCCACCTGGTCCGATCGGCCCTGAAGGTCCCAGAGGGTCTCCTGGTTTGCCAGGAAGAGATGGTGTTCCTGGATTAATGGGTACTCCAGGACACCCTGGTGCTAGAGGATTAAAAGGTACTCAACTGGTTTGCATAAGCTAATGAATAAATGAGGGTCTTAAAAAAAATCCTTAAACCTTTCAACAACTTTATGACTGAGTTTAAAAACCATTTGATGGATAGGTTAAAATTGTTAACACATGAAGTTATAAATGTTGGCAATACATTTGAAGATTTTATCAGATCTTTAAAGAGGGAAACATGGACATATTTCTTTTATTTTAACTGGCAGTTTCTGCATTGTTAACTTTTTCAAAGATTTTTTCTATTACAGAAAAAAATGTTTTGGAATCAAGCTTTAAATTAACTCACAATTTACTTTTTTGCTGCCTTTGAAATTTCATATTAAGTGTTGCTTGACAATCTTCCCTTTTTATTTAATACTACATGAACAACTTAGATGTTTCACAAAATTAATAGACGAACAACTCTCACACCAAAGACTAATAATATATGTGTATGTACATATAATCTTTTCTCAATATGTAACTCACATTAAGCCTTTCATCTACATCACTGATAAATTTAGAAAAGTTTCCTTCAAAAATATGTTTTGCATTAGTAATAAAAATACATGGCAAAATTTTTAGGTAGATTTATTTTTTGTTTCAATGTGGATATTAGCAACTTAAAGAGAAACTTGCAGAAGGCAGTCATTTTATGTGAAAATAACTTTCCACACATTTGCCACTCTGCAGGTCAGCCAGGAAGAAATGGAGAAAAGGGGAGCCAAGGGTTTGGGTACCCTGGAGAACAAGGTCCTCCTGGTCCCCCAGGTAAGAACTGGACTATCTTGCCAATCTACTCACACTGGCATGAGCTCTTGTGATACTCCTATCTCCTTCTTCTGAGTACAGAGGACTATGGGTATGCATCACAGTACCTAGCTTGATGTACATTTTACTTTAAGAAAAAAAAATCATAAATCTTATTAAAATCTATATTAAATAATTTGAAGCTGATGTTTCCTTTGTTAAGTGATAGTTGAAAATTGAGATTTTGCTACTAGAATTCTTCACATTTGATCTTATATTCATGAATTATTTACAATTATGCTATACTCATCACTTTGTTTAATATAAAACCCTTAAAAGTCTGGGTGGTTTTGGTCACTTCTGCCTATCTAGTACAAAACACTGTTTAATCTTCATAATTCTCAGAGAAGCAGAGTGAAGCTGAAATGGCTCTCTGGTGACCTCTGCTGACTGAGTAAAGCTGCTTTCCCACACTTTGTCTCTAAATTGCTGACTTTTTCTGTCGTGACATTATTGGAAGATTAATTTAATGTACATGCATAGCTATGTTTTGATTATGTATTTGCTATTATGTTTGGTGACTCAGAAGGGGTGGAAGTGGATCAAAATGATTTAATATTGTTTATCTAAAACACTTAAGCAATACTTATAACCACGATTAAGTGTTAAATAAGTGTTTATCCTTAGTTTCAGCAGAAAGTAGAGTAGTATCAACTACCTCAAATTGTCTGCTCTTTCCAAAATCTGAATATTTTGTTTTTTAAAAAATATTTTGTTATTTATTTATTAGAGAGAGAGAGAGAGAGAGAGAGAATTGCAGGGCCTCTAGCAACTGCAAGCAACACCTTGTGCATCTGACTTTATGTAGGTACTGGGGAATCAAGACCTGGTCCTTAAGCTTTGCAGGCAAATGCCTTAACTGCAGAGCCATCTCTCCAGCCCTGAATTTTTTTAAAATTTTTATTTATTTATTTGCAAGCAGAGAGATACAGAGATAGAAGAGAGGCAGACAGAGAAAGAATGGGCACGCCAGGGCCTCTAGCCACTGCAAACAAACTCCAGATGCATGTGCCCCTCGTACATCTGGCTTACATGGGTCCTGGAGAATCGAACTGGGATCCTTTGGCTTCGCAGGCAAACGCCTTAACCGCTAAGCCATCTCTCCAGCCCCTGAATTTTTTTTTTTTTAAATGAGGCAGGGGGGTCATGCTCTAGTCCAGGCTGACCTGGAATCCACTATGTAGTCTCAGGTTGGCCTTGAACTCACAGTGATTCTCCTACCTCTGCCTCCCTAGTGCTGAGATTAAAAGCATGGGCCACCATGCCCGGATCAGCCTTGAAAATTTTGTTTCTGTTTTCAGTCATCAACTTTAAAAGGCCAGTTGTCCTAAGCTGACTTTCATTTCCTTGAGTATGTTAACTGAATGAACCATGGTGTGGTTGACAAATTAGTGCTATAATGTCTATGTTATACTATAGCAATGAATGCATATATAGATCTGGAATCTACAATTATGTGTGCTGTGAATAGTTGTTTTTTTACGATATAAACCATGTAATAACTTCATCAGAGCTTTGTCCCACCTATATATTATCTGCTAATTAAACATGATATTGGAGAGGCCTGGAGGCCCTGCGCAGCTGGGTGGATCAACACCATGAGGTCCATTGGCACTGGGTATGACCTGACTGCCTTGACATTCTCTCCTGATGGAAGAGTCTTTCAAGTTGACTATGCAGTGAAGGCTGTGGAAAACAGTAGTGCAGCTATTGGGATCAGATGTAAAGATGGTGCTGTCTTTGGCATAGAAAAATTCGTCCTTTCTAAACTTTATGAAGAAGGCTCCAACAAACGACTTTTTCATGTTGATCGACATGTTGGAATGGCAGTAGCAGGTTTGTTGGCAGATGCTCATTCGTTAGCAGACATAGCAAGGGAAGAAGCTTCCAACTTTAGATCTAACTTTGGCTATAACATTCCACTAAAACATCTTGCAGATAGAGTGGCCACGTATGTACATGCTTACACACTCTACAGTGTTGTTAGCTGCATTTTCATGTTAGGATCTTACAGTGTGAATGTTGGTGCACAGATCTATATGATTGACCCATCAGGTGTTTCATACGGTTACTGGGGATGTGTTATTGGCAAAGCCAGGCAAGCTGCAAAGACAGAAATAGAAAAACTTCAGATGAAAGAAATGACCTGTTGGGATGTATTCAAAGAAGTTGCAAAAATAATTTACATAGTACACAATGAAGTTAAGGATAAAGCGTTTGAACTAGAGCTCAGCTGGGCTGTGAATTAACTAAAGGAAGACATGAAATTGTTCCAAAAGATGTAAGGGAAGAAGCAGAGAAATATGCTAAGGAATCACTGAAGGAAGAAGATGAGTCAGATGATGATAATATGTAACGTTTTGTTCAGCACCTATTCTGTTAAACGTTTCTGTGACAGTCCCATGAAACTATTTAGCATCATGGGCTATACACAGTGACCAATTTTCATTAAATTTTTGTCTTGTAAAAAATGATATTGGTAAATGTAGGCTGAAAGGAAGAATAAAGTTTAGATAATTCTCTAGATGTATCAATATATTAGCTCAGTGTCCTAATCAGTAGCATTATTGACAAATTACTAAGTTTGGCCTGTTTATGAAAAACTTTTATAGATTTTTGTCATGTGCATATGTGTGTGTGGTGTGCATGAGTGTGTGTGTGCTCATAAGTGCATGCATCTCATTGTTTGTGTAGGTGCTCATGCATGTGTGTGTGTGAAAGTGGAGGCCAGAGGTCAACAACAGGCATCTTTCTCAGTAGCTCTCCATCTTATTCTTTGAGACAGGGTTTCTTGTTGAAACTACAGTGGACTTACTTGGCTAGACTGATTGGAGAGGAAGCTCAGTGAAGTCCCTGTCTCTCCCTCCCCAGTTCTGAGATGACAGTCACATGCCACTATGCCTGGCATTTGACATGTGGTCTGGGACCCAAACTCAGAACTTCATGTTTGTGCAGCAAGCACTTGCCTCACTTCCCAGCCCTGTTTGTGCAAAACACAATTTTTAATGGTTCTTTGCAAAGGGGAAAGCATGTATGATTGCCAAGAAAATTAATGCAAATATGTAAAATGTTCAAGAGGATTTTTCTCAGTTTAAATTACTTACAGAAATAGCCATGTCACCATCAAAGACCCCAATGCTTTAATCACATATTTCTAATGTCTGATGTAGGTCCAGAGGGGCCTCCAGGAATAAGCAAAGAAGGGCGACGAGGAGATCCAGGGACCCCTGGCAAAGATGGAGATCATGGAAAACCTGGGATTCAAGGGCAGCCCGGACCCCCCGGCATCTGTGATCCCGCTCTGTGTTTTAGTCTACTTGTTGGAAGAGATCCATTCAGAAAAGGACCGAATTATTAGTGGCTGATGCCTCATTGCACAACCTAGACCTGGTGCTTTTCTCTTGTGGACTTTTACATCTCAGGAAAATAACCAACAGCAAACCCTTGAACAGAAACTTAGTACCTCTCTGTTTCTAGATTTTTCCTTAAGGAGAAATAGAGCAAAGTTCAGCTATACTGATTTTAAAGCTTCCTGAGTACCCTGGATCCTTGAGATGTATGTGGTAGAGTGAATTAAATATTCTAAAGTCCATTTATTTTAGTCAAACCTCAACATGAAATTCAACTGGTGCCAGTAAGCTTGTGGATTTCAGTCACTGTGAAATATTTCACCTTTTGTCTCCATGCAGTAGAGTTCAAGTTTATGTTTGTGTGTATTTCATATTGCATATCTTAAAGCTCATGTGTCCCCCTCAGTTATGAGGTATTTGACTATAGAAAATAAAATCAGGGCTGATAATCAGTTAGAATAGATGGTGCAGCTCCCCTTCTGTATCCATGGGTTCTACAGCCACAGAATCAAACGAAGCCACATGGGAAACATTTTTTAAAAATAGATCTGGGGTCTGGGAAGATGGCTCAGCAATTAGAGACACTTGTTTGTAAAGCCTGATGCCCAGAGTTCAATTCCTCAGTCCGTACTACCGACATAAAGCCAAATGCACACCAGTGGTGCAAGTGTCTGGAACTTGTTTGCAATAACAACAGGACTTTGTGCACCTAATCTCCCTCTTTCTCCTCTCTCTCTTTCTCTCTCTATGTATATCACTCTCTACTCACAAATAAATCTTTTAAAAGATTCTGTATATCACATATAGACTTTTGAATTTATTTCATAAAAACATATTATAGCAACTATTTCCATAACCTGTATATTGTCTTAGGTTTTATAGTAATCTAGAGATTATTTTTAATTAATATGGACTGTGGAGATGTGCATAGGGCATATGCCAATCTATTCTGTCTTACCTAAAGGGCATCTGCAGATTTGCTGTTCCTGGGCCTGGAACCTTTCCTCAGCAATACCAAGGACCAGCTCTATTGTAGAGTCATTTTCTGCAGTGTCTATGCCTATTGGTTGACTGCTTATTGTTCAGTGTTGTGAATATCATGTTTGAATAAAACTAATGTACTTTATTTAAATTTTAAACTTTAAAATTAGATCAAGGATTATGCTGAGAAGGAGTGTTGGTTACATTGAGAACAGTCAAAATTCTCAAATTTTAAAACATTTTAGAAAAAAAAAACCTGTTCCATTGTGTGATGAATTTGAAAACAATGTAAGTTCAAAGGAACTCACTTTGCTTATTAATTGGAATGTTTGCTACATGTCTTCATTTTCCATTTCCCTCATATGCAATCACATATGTTAATATTCATTGTAGGAAACCTCATGAGAATAAATGCTCCACTTTGAAGGGAAGGTTATTCTAAGAACACCTAGTGCACATGAATATCTTTAGCAGACTTTAAAATGCTATGAAGTTTTTGTGGACTGCTGTTAATATTTTTATAAAGAACATCATTTGAGATACTTTGCCAGTCTCAAACTTTTGTTACATGCTTGTTTTGCAGAGTAAAGTTCTGTACATACTTATTGTAGTCATTTTATGCTTAACTTGAAATGCTTATTGAGGATATTATATATATCATATGGCCATTTATTTGATATAACTCAATAGACTGTTTACCATATTCTTAGGAAATTGCTTCATTTTGTATAAATTCACCATCTGATCCAGTGAGTTACTCACCTGAGCAGACAGAGCACCTGCTGCTTAGCCCTGCTGTGGCAGTTATCAATGTTTAGCTTACAGTATAAATTCTTCCACTTTATTGAGGACTTTGAGGAAAAGTCCATAAATGTTAGCAGTTAAATGAGTGTAAGGCTTTTTAAAATTATTATTATCTTCAGCAAAGCCCTAGCTATCTGCTTAGGTCTGCCACGCTTCTTCTAATTATGGTATTTGCTGCTAAAACTTTGTGAAAGGAGTACAATAACATCATACTTTCATCCATTCAACCAGCACTTTGTGGTTAAAACCAGGTATACAAAGGTAATATAGCTGTAATCATTCCTGGCAAATACACACATGCATTCTAAGAAAGAGGCAATAAGAAATGTATAAGAATGTTATTAATTAAATTATATGCCCCCATATTTATTTGTCAAAGCCCTAACACTATGTAACTATATTTATAGAGAGTTTAAGAGATAATTCCAGGTAAAGAGGTTATGTTATGTGATGGGGTTGGGGGCTTTATAAGAAGCCTCTACTTCTCCTCTCAGTGCAGGAGCACAGAGCCAGACGCCACTCTGCATTCTGGAAGAGATCCTCACCCTGCTAACATCCTGATTTTCAACCTCCAGACTACAAAACTATTTGGAAATAAAGTTATGCTGATAAAGTTAATCATTCTGTGATATTTTTTCATCATGGTCCAAATGAAGGTAGAGAAAACTTCCCTAGAACCAAGATTACAAATGAAAAACCAAGATTTTCAATGCTCAGAGACATCAGTATAACTGAATCGTGTAAAGATACTGAAAATAAGAAAATCCTGGAGGTTTAGAAGAAGTGCAGAGAATTCTAAGAACAATGTAGTCTGGGACATAAACCATGCTTACCTTACTTTTTCTGTCTCTAAAATCTTGGTTCCTCAAGACGAAGTGTTTCTATAATTTATTACATTATATCACAATTCATTTTGTCTTGGATAAATTATAGATTAATTCATGATACATTAATGTTCAAGAGCAAAAGCAGAAGTTTTCTGTCCTCCTGCTTTGCACTGTGGTTACCCAACTCCACCTTGTTGCATCCAAGCACAGGGCTTCTTTAGTGAAATTGCCACATTTCAATTCCTACCTTCTGACCGACTATGAGTCTTCAGAAAGTTTATTTACTGTGGTGCTTAAATTTCTTCATATAAGCTGGGTGCAGTGACACCTGTCTGATCTCAACACTTAGGGGGCTGAGGCAGGAGACTCATGAGTTTGAAGGCTTGTCTTAAAAATCCCAGCACTCAGGAGGCAGAGGTAGGAGGATTGTCATGAGTTTGAGGCCACCCTGAGACTACATAGTGAATTTGTGGTCAGCTTGTGCTAGAGAGACTCTACCTTGAAAAACAAACAAACAAACAAACAAACAAAGAAAATCAAAAATTATTTGATGGCTAGAGAGATGGCTTAGCAGTGAAGGCGCTTGCCTATGAAGCCTAAGGACACATGTTCGAGTTTCCAGATTCCGTATTAGGCACAAGGTAAGGCAAGTGCAAGGTCACACGTGGCCACTAGGTGGAGGAAGCGTCGGGTGTTCGATTGCAGTAGTGGAGACCCTGGTGCACCAATTCTCTCTCTCTTTCTAAAAAATAAAAATGTAATTGAGATGAAACAAAAATTAATTAGTGGTTTAAATAAAAGTCATGGAATTTACAAGAATCACATATGATGTGGTGCTAACAAATCATGAGAGAAAGTGAAATCAAGAGAGATCGTACCATTCAAAGCTAAAACACTGTGCATGCATGCATATGTATGTGAGTGTGTGTCTGCCAGTGGATAAAATGAAGCTTATTCATTGTCATTCAGAAAGAAATTGTCATTCTTAAGTGTCAGAATCTCAATAAAGTCTTTCTGGGTGAGTTTTTCATCATCTTCACATAAAGCAAACATGTCTAACCTTGTGGCATCTCTGGGCCACATGAGATGAAGAGGGATTGTCTTGGACCACACATTAAATGCACTAATGAAAGCTGATGAGTGAAAAACAAATCGGTAACGGGGTTTGAATGTGACATGTTCCCTGCGGTCTCATGTCTTTGAATCCTTGGTTCTTAGTTGGTAGGGCTCTTTGGAACAGTTGTGGAACCTGGAGGTGCAGGATGCTGGAGCATACAGACTTACTCCTCTAGATGTGCATTGATCTGGAAGCCAGCTTTCATCAGGTTCTGCCATACTCTATTTTTGATACCATGAACAACTTGAGAACATGTCTCAAATGATAAATCTTTCAACATTTGGCCTCAGCTTATAATGTCACAATAGTCAGCCAGCATCAACATTTCCCAGAATTCCTGCAACTGGAGCTGACCTCATTCCTTTGCCCTGGTGACATCCAGAGGCTTGACGAAAATTTGCATGACATTATCCATCTTTCACATTTTTGTGTATAATTTTTCTGGAAGTATTCAACAATGATAGCTCATCAAACATGAATTTGGGGTGGCAGTTGCATTGCCTTCTATTAATTTTACAAGTTCCTCTCTTTTACCCATCCATAAGCCCTGGGGAACCATTAATAACTTTGTCGGGCATGTTCATATTGTTCAAAGAAGTAACATAGTTTTTACTGCTTTGTATAAATCTCTTGATTTACCTATATCTTTTAGTTGTATAAAAGAAGTCATTTTCTTCAGCGACTTTGTATTTGTCATCAGTGCTTTTAATCAGCCTGGCAAGTAGTGCCATGTTGGTAACATGGATGCTATCAGCCATCACTGAAGCATAAAATTTAAAATTAGTAGCTTTAGTTTTCAAGCTTATTGTTTTCCTTTTATTTTTCAATTGCCTGGGTGTAGTCTGTTAAAAAAAAATTAAGATATTTTACCTGCCAGAATCTTCATACATTGCTTCATAAACTCAGAATGGTTTGTCTGCAATTTTTCTTTTTCTGGGAGGATGGTTCTATGTCTTCTAGAAACCATTTGTTTTAAGGCGGGGATAAAAAAAATTGCAACAGATAAGGGACAGAGGGAGAGGGATTGTATGGGCACACAAGGGCTTCTAGCCACTGCAAAAGAAGTCCAGATGTACAAGCCACCTTGTGCATAAGACTTACGTGGGCACTGGGGCAATTGGGTTTTGGGGAAATTGGGTTTTGCAAGCAAATGCCTTAACCACTAAGCCCAATATTTACTTTTATTTTTATTTTTATTTTTATTTTTTTTGGTTTTTCGAGGTAGGGTTTCACTCTAGCCCAGGCTGACCTGGAATTCACTATGTAGTCTCAGGGTGGCCTTGAACTCCTGGCAATCCTCCTACCTCTGCCTCCCGAGTGCTGGGATTAAAGGCGTGCGCCACCACACCCGGCTTCCAATATTTACTTTTATTATAAACAGTTATTCATGGAAAAATCAAGATTTGGGTTCTTCCACACCTCAATTTGGCTTTAGAATTTTAGGAGGGGCTTGGTTTAATTCTCATCACTGAGACCATTTCAATTGAAGTGGAACTGAAATTCATCCTTTGATTTCCAGGAGGAAATCCAGTAGGAGGCAGCAAAATACACTCGTGTGGGATCCACACAGAAGCTGCAAGCTTTTTCTTATATTAACAACATAAGCTATCTTATATCTCTTTGGCCTGATATTTTTGAAAACATTCTCATTTTTATAAGTATGGTTAGATTTATTTTCTTAATAAAACATATTGTCTTAATAAAACAAAATTATTTTGCTGGAAGTGGTAGCTTATGTGGAAGCAAGAAGATCTCTACTTCAAGGGTACCCTGAGCCAAATAGTGAGATCCTGTTTCAAAAATAAAACAAAAACAAACACTCAACTTCCTCAAACATAGCTGTTTCCGGTAAGAAAGCACTATTGCTTTCCTTAGTTGAACCCTGAGACAGAGTTGATAAAACTATGCATATTTTGATGTTCTACCTATCTGGTTTCCCTTTGTGGAATTCTATTTTTTAAAGTGCTCTGGCAAAGAGTTTTGATGAATTCTTCTGACTGATAATTATATTATCTAGTAAAACGTTCAACATTCACTCTGGGACCACTAATTGGAATTTAGCTGTGTGATGCTTAAGGGAGACAAAAACCTGACTTTATTATTATTTAGAGATTTGGGCCTCAATCTCTAATAGAAACTTCCTAGAAAGCTAGCTTTCTGCTATCCTCTTTCTTTAATGTCAGAGTCTGGGCCCAGGCTGACTTAATATATCAGGCTCAGCCTCAACATACCAAATTAATAGTGAAAGCAGCAAAAGGAGATTAATTAAATGTTGACACATTGAGTAAAGAGTCAAAGATCTCCAATGACCTCCCCGCGTCCAAATCCAGGGTCCTGACTCAAGATTGGGGTTTAAGTAGAGGGTCAGAGACATTGACACCTCAGTAGTCCTGGTCAAGCTATTGTCTCTCTGACAAGTGATCTGACAAGTTCCCAGCACTGGGTGACATTCCTCTCGGGATGAGACAAGTTTCCCTTCTGACTGGCACCAGACTTTGTCCCATTCTTTCTCACAGCATGAGATGCTCCAGGAAATTCCAATTTTTTGAGTTTTTTTTTTTTTTTTAACAGTCTTATAGCACTAGTGTCTCTTTAAAATGTCTTCCTTTTTGCCATGCCAGTTCCAGTATCCTTGAAAGAGATTTCACCCAGTGCTGGCAACTTGTCAGACCACCTTTTGGGAGAGACTGGAGCTGGGACAATGATGGTGGGACCATAACTTGATTAGGACCACTTAGCTATGCAGACCTCGTCCCTCCACTTAAACAAAACCTCATGTCAGGACCCCTAAGTTGGACTTGGGGTTGGAGCGGGTCACTGGATCTCTTTGTTTATCTTCCCAATGTAGCCACATGAAAAAATAAATCGTTTTTATTCTTTCTACTATTATTTGTTTGTTTAATCGTGTATTAAAGATGGGTAGCCAAACATGGTTTATTATGACTTTTATGGCCCAGACTCTGGCCCTTAATGGCTCTGGTAACAAATAAAGCATACAGCAAATTGTTATGCTTGATGCAAAACAAAACAAACAACAACAACAACAACAACAAAAACAAAAAAAAAAAAAACATAGCAAGACCTCTTTATGTGAGCGGAGTGAGAACCAGCTGCCCCAAAGGCTACCTTTGAGCTCTCCTGCTAACGCTGCTTATGGTGACAAAGCTTCCCATACAGAGGACTCAGGATACTTTCATGAACAGGGAGTTTATTAAAGGCTTGGAACTCACAGTGGGTTTTAGGCAAATGTGAGGGGCAAGGAGTCTTGTGAATAAGGTGAGGGGATCACAGGTTACCAGTGCTGAAGCAATAGAATGTGTTGTGTCCACGGCAGTGGGGGGTTGGTGGGGGAACAGGTGTGATCCCAGAGCCAGGGGGAGAGGGAGAAAAAGAGGAAGAAGAGAAGCGGAGGAGGGGGAGAGGGGGTACATGCTTTTGTAAAAAAGAAGGCAGATGAGGCTGAGGAGATAGATAGATGCAGAGAAATTTGCACGTTGCTCCACGAAAGAGGTCAGAAAAAGAAAAATAATTGCACTAAGCCTTTTATCTAGTCCATGCCCTTGGGGCCTGGCAGACTTTCCTAGTGGGAAAAGGACTGGTAGTGGCGTGTGCCAGTGCTTAGGGAAAGGAGACAGGCTGACTAGATCCCCCACAGAGCAAGCCCTTTGAAGAAAGACCTCAGTTTTGGCCAGTTGAGGGTGGGAAGGGGGTATGAGATGCTAACATTCACTGTATAATTTTGTGTAGAAAGCTTGCCTTTGGGCACTCCTGCTAACACTGATTACTGTATACATTTGTTTAGAATCTTGCCTTTGGGCACTCCTGCTAACACTGCTTGCTATGTAAATTTGTTTAGAAAGAGACCTAGTGCTTTGTTAGAGTTCAAGAAACCTTTCTCTCGGGTCCGCCCACTTCTACAGGTATGCCCAGGAGCAGATAATCCCTATCTACTTTGTTGACTAAGGCATACTTCCCCAGGGTTTAGGTAAGGAATACGACCTCCTCCCTCCCACCTGAGGCCCTGGGTGAGGGTGTATCAATCCAAACCTCAGCTCCCTAAGAGAACCCTAGAGGGCTGGAGAGATGGCTTAGCGGTTAAGGCGCATGCCTATGAAGCCTAAGGACCCTGGTTTGATTCTCCAGGTCCCACATAAACCAGATGCACATGGTAACACATGTGACCGGAGTTCATTTGCAGTGGCTAGAGGCCCTGATGTGTCCATTCTCATTCTTTCTCTCCCTCTCTAATAAATAAATAAAAATAAAATCTTTTAAAAAAGAGAGAACCCTAGAAAGTGGCCGTATATTGTGATAAACACTGGTCCAGAGGCAGTTTAGGGGAGGAAAGGGTTTTTTCAGGCTTGGAAACTTCATCATGGTGAAAGAAGCTGACACACTTTATTCCATACCCATTTCAGAGAGACAACAGCCAGCCTCAGCTACCATGAGCTGACTCTGAACATGTCTTAGGAGTGGAGTCAACATCTGACCCCCACACCCCCCCAGTTATATACCTCTTCCAACAGGGTTCCACCTGCTGGAGTCTTAGGTAGAAAGGTTCATCTTAACACCTGAAGCTATGGGGCCATTGACATTCAAACCACCACACAGACACAGAAAAGGAAATCTCTTCACTGTAAAGTTTGGGAGTGACCAAGACCATGCAGACTACTCTGAGGCAAAGATGAAAGCTTTTAGTCCAGAAAAGCATGAACTGCCAGGGATGACTTAGAAGAGAGGGGCACAGCCAAACTGAGTTATCAGGTAGTGAGCTTTATAGGGCTTTTTCAGTTTCCAGAAGGTGTTAACTTGAATAGAAAAGTTCCTTTAGGGGAAATCATTACATTAACCATTTAAAATAGCTAGGGCGTGACACCAGAACAGTGACCAAGGGTCTTATGCCATAAGGGGGCAGGAAACCATGACCTGGGGCATTGTTAGGCAAGGAAGGGATAATGACCAAGGGGTTTCGTGAGGAATGTGGATAATCCACTTCCTTATGCCTCTGTCACCATTCTGCTGACTTTGGTGACTCCATCCTGGGAGCCCATCCTGACCTAACACTCACCGTCATGTGGTCTGGCTTGCAGTACTTCCTTCATGACCTCCTCTTCCCTTCTCTCTTCTACTGGGAGGTTCAAAGTCCCCTTCCAGCTCACTCTGAATCCCACCACTCTCTTGCCGGATGTTAAAGAAAACTTTGGGTCCAAGAAACTATCTCTGTATTGCATTGTGAACCCCAAACCTGACAGTATTGTTAGTGTTCTCTGTCTGTATGGTTAAGTTAGTTATGCCCATGTCATTTTTCTTTAAATTTCAACTCACAACCTTTTTGCAACATACTTTAAAGTACCCATTTTCTTTTCTTGCTCCTCTCACCTGTTGCATGCTACAACTGGGCCTGGGAGTCTGGCACCACTTCCTGTTATGGTAACTGAAGATACCTCTGAGCTGAGAGGAAAGACTGCATATAATGTTTCATAAGTTTGGTCTAATTTTACATTATCTGCCTGTGCCTGATGTTTCTCAGAGGTAGCAGATACTTATTTACCTTGTGGAAATCTATTCTTCCCTAGGGCTCAAGCTATTGATGGCTTATGTGTCTGTCTCACGTGAGCATGTTTAACTGTTGAAAAACCAAAGCTAAAGTTTGAATGTCTGAGGTCCTTTCTCATTTTCAAGCCATGTTGAGGGGGTCAATTCACAATTCCTGTGTCAATGTTAGCCCCAAGATCTAAAACTGGAATCTGTTATTTACAAACAATTCTGATATTTAGATATAAACTGTTGGATATCTTTCTATTTTTCTATTTATCTATTTTCATAGTCAGAGAGTAATAAGAATGATGAGACATAGAATTGCTTTATGTTAATCAAAGTAACACTAAATAATGCACATCAGATTTATTTCTATAGATTTCTATACCAGGATTATCTCTGTGTCTGGTTAAGGGGTTAAAGCCACTAAAAATGTTCACAGGTGTACAGATGAATTTTTAGGTAATGTTAAGTTGGCAGAAATAGGTTTCTATGTTGTTAAGTTTAAAATATAAAACCCTTGTTTGTACTTGCTTTCATGGTGGACAGATCTTATGGCAGAACAAAATGCCAAGCTTCAACTCTGCTTTTGAAATTGCCTTCACACTCAATTACAAGGTCAAAAAATGAAGATGCATTTAAATGCTTATTATAATGAGTTAAATCTTACATATTGCTTGGTTTGGGTTTGTTGATAGAACTTAGGACTATTAAAGTCTTTTACCTATGGTCACAACTGTTAGTTGTTGGGGATACAATCTAAGTGATTTCCATGCTTCAAAATAATAGAGTTATAAGTAAAAGTTTAAGAGTGAGTGTACAAAAAAGTTATGTAAAGAGGGTTTACTATCTAATAACAAAAGTAGTTGTAATTTGTCCCATACTCAAGTTCGAGTCATCTAAAGTGTAACTGACATCCTTCTACGTACCCCCATAAAGAAGACTTCATAAGAGTGACGAGACACTTCTCAATTTCATTGCTCAGGAGTTTTTCTCCTTATTTAACTGGGAGATCATGTCCCTTCACCAGCCTCCTTTAAGAACAGACCCACAGACTACAATGAGTCAATTAACTTTGTTAGGCAGCTTTTTACGAGATTGCAATCTGAGCTCCACAGAGGACCCATTCCCCACTGCACGAGATGGGGCATCGCCCTGCTTTTCCTTTTTCCAGATAACAGAAACCTGTGCTGAAGGCACAGATCTTCTTTTCCATTTGTGCTGCCTGAACACCCTCTAGAAGTTAAGGAATCAGGCACAATGAGGGAGTGAGGAGAATCTTTTTTTAAATTAATTATTTATCTATTTGAGAGAGAGGGAGAGAGAAAGAGGCAGTTGGAAAGAGAGAGATAGAATGGACAAGCCAGGGCTTCTAGTTACTGCAAACAAACTCCAGATGCATGCACCACCTTGTGCATCTGGCTTACATGGGCCTTGGGGAATTGAACCTGGTTCCTTTGGCTTTGCAGGCAAACGCCTTAATTGCTAAGCCATACCATCCTTTAGCTACCCTTATTTTGCAGGGGGGAAATGAAATAGGCTGAGATTCCCTACGTCAAACTGTCTTTCTCTCAGACCATTTAGAGCTGGCCTAAAGCTGGAGGCTTGACCCTCAGCCCTCTCATTTTCTTGACAGACAGAAACTATAAAGTTTCAAGGTCCAGGGCTTGAGATGCTATAAAACATTGGAGATTGGTTTTGTCAGAGGGGGCTGGGCCATTAAATAGATCAGGGAAGAAGTCCATTGTCTCTCAATCCTTGGAAACCCTAAACAACTGGAAGTTCTTAAGAGTCACAGGATTCTGCTAATTGTGAATCTCTTGATATAGAGACATAGCATGCTCACTATATCAGTTAATAAAGATGCCCACACATCAGGAACATGTTTTCTGAACTGGGAACCAGAGCCTCAAAATGCTTTCAGCCAATTAAAACCAGCTAAACTAGAGCCCCCACCCTAGAGTCCCTGAATTGGAAAAGTATTCGATCTATACATGTCAGAGTGAAAAACAATGGCCTTGAGGGTTCTGATTCAGGCATGAGGACCTGCACAGCAACCTACTGGGTTTTTTAGTAAAGAATTAAATCTAGTGAACAAAGGTTGGCCAGCTTGCTCCCCTAAAAGAAATTTCTGGTTAACTGATAATTTCCTTCTAAGAGGGACCTGGTTTTCAGATAAGAACTTGTCCTTACTAAATCCAGCTTCACACCCTTAAAAATCCCAGACTAGTCTCTTTTTCCTGATGTAAGTTTCTTAATAGAACAAAAAAATCCACAGGGCTGGCTATGCAGTAGTCAACTTCAATGAGGTAATTGAAAGTGCACTCTGTCTCTGAGGCAATAGTGCTCCGCTAACAGAACTGTTGGGTCTTACTGGGGCACTAAAACTAGGCAAATATCAAAAGGTTAATATTTACACTGGCTCTAAATATACCTTCCTGGTCAACCATGCTCATGCCACTGTTTAGAAACAAACAAAATTTATAGATGTTTTCAATTTGTTTTTGAAAATTGTCTCCTGGGACATTTACATGTTTTGCCTATGCTTAAAAATGTCAAGATATAGATATTTTCTATTTATTAGATATTGCTTACCACATAACCAGACAGTTTAATTTAGATGTTACAAAGTAAATCTTTAAGGTTTTATTCCATTTTTAACCACATGGTTTATTAAAAACAAAATGTGATCTTATATGCCCCCTATTCACACATTTCTTCAAGTCTGATGTAACTGTACTTCTGGGCATTCGATAACTAAACATAGTTGCAAAAGTAATGAGAATATTGCGGCAAAGAAAGCAGTCAATACTGGTCCAGGACCCCAGGTCAAGTATGCCCAAGGAGACAACAGGGCACTATTAGAAGGTGCTAGAATTCTTGTAAGCCACTTGGTCTCCTCATCAGAGGGGACATGAAGACTCAGGGGTTGGATTCCAACCAGTGTATAGTCTACCAAAAGGAAGCCAGAACAGAGGAACTCCAAGAGAAGCCACATGGTCAGCAAGGCCCTGACTCATCCAAGCAGACGACTCACTTTCCTGCAAACCTGGTGGCACCTAGATATCTGACACGGGGGATGGAGGAACCAGTACAGTCCCCATCCAGTAAACTCCTATAAAAGACCCTAATCTGGGTCTCAAGATCAGCTTTTCCATTTATGCAACCCCTTTTCTTGGCAGGAGCTCTGCCTTATTTCTTTATCTTAAGCTCCATAATAAAGTCTTTCTAAACTGAATCCTCTATGGTCCATACATTTAAGTCATCAGAATTCATAAAACAAGATTTTGGAGACCAGTGACTGAGTGGAAGGTTTGTGTGACCACAGTGTCCAGCACCCTAATCCTGAGTTATTACCCAACCAAGACACCACAAATCCCCATGTCATCTGGAACAGATGCACTGATGAGATAAGTACTCAGTAAAATCTGACAGTACAATGTTTTTTAAAACAACCTTTTATCATAGTAAACTTAATCATACCCATAGTATCCATGGCACTGGGGATGGGTCCATCCTGCCACCTGCAGCCTGAGATGATTTTTTATTCATTTCTGTAGACTTTCTAAAGAAAATAATTTGAACATGGAGCAGTTTGAAGTAGAATTGAAGCTTATTAAAAAGAAATGATAAAGTCCAGGGTTAATTGAATTTAAGAAAAAAAATGGTGCTCATGGAAAAAGCAAAACCATGGTTTGGACTTCAAGTGACAGTCACTCTTTATTGTCTTCACAATAGTCACGCACAAAATTTTGGTGAGTTCTGAAACCATTATCTTTACTGTAAACAAAAGTTGATCAGTTTCTTTGTGAGATTCCAAGAAAATATCTGGGAGAGGAGTCAGCCCCTACTTGAGGTCATACACTCTAAGCCTGACTTATTGCTATTCTAACAGACTCATTTGAAATTATTTCTACAATAAAAGAAAGGTTGTCCCTATGTTGGCAGCTTTCTCAGTGAATGTTAATTATCCTGGGATTCTTGATTCTCAGCTAGAGAGACCTCAACCTGGCTTTGGAGTTAGTATTCCTCCCCATCTGCAAAAGTTCCTTATATTTTTATTTTGCCTCACAATTCATCTTTTCTTTAAAGTTTTATCTTTCATAAGCCAGCTGTGACTTACTAAGACTTTGCATGACATTCTAAGCTTTCTGGTTTTGTTCTTATTTTGATTTCCATTTTAGAATAATCCTTTACTTCTTAATCTTCTTTACCAAAAATATATTCTATATCTCTAATTTTCTATGTATTTTTCTGACTTGATCATTTCTTTTATGACCTAAAGTTCCTAGAAAAGCAGCTGACTATTTCAAACAAGGATGATTGGACTGATTACAACTTCTGTGATGCTGGAGAAAGTTACTAGTTCAGAACTAAATTATTTTTGGCTATTTTTCGTGTCCTTAAAAGTTATTTATTTCCCTTGTCTTAGCATCTTTATAACTATCAGGTAAAACAATTTTGGCATGTCCTAACAGCCTACTAGCTTATGCCAACTCAAAGGCTAAACATGTAATCAGATAGCAGCTGAGGCCTAGAGAAAAAGTTCCTTGCTTTGCTGTAACTCACCTGCCTGATGTTTCCACCAAAGTGCCATGACTTCAGATCATTTGTACTATAAAACTTCATGAAATGTTTAATGTTTTGAACAACCTGAATCTGTTTCCAAAACATGGTCACTCATATTTGGCTCCAGAATAAACTCTTATTCTCTTTGAGATGAGAGTTGAGTTTTACGTCAACAGTTGACATCCTATTTTTCCTTACAAAAATTTATGAAACATTTCTTTATTAGTAACATCATTATCTTCCAGTGAAAAGACAGGAAGCTGTTTATGAAACATAGGCAGAACATATTAAAGGTCCTGGTGACAATTTTAACTATTCTTGCCAATGAAGGTAAATTGACTGCTTGTTAAAGATTTAAGTGTTATTGTAAGAGTGAATAGAAATTGAATTTTTTATAAAGTATCCACTAACTTGTCATTTTGGCCCAAAAGGCAAAAAAAAAAAAAAAAAAAAAAAAAAAAAAAAAGTCTAGCATTTGTGCATTTATTTTGTGTGCCAGTTTTCTTTCTTTGGGTCTTCTGCTTACCTCTGCATTGTTGGAAAGTTGAAATCAGATAACTCATTATAAATACTTGAATTCCAGGAACAGCAGAGCCTAGAAAGTCTAACTCCCAGATAAGTGAAATTATCCAGTAGAGCAAGGCCATATCCTGATGCAGGAGCAAGGATTTCTTGAGAACTCCCCATCTCAGCATCTTGATACAGGCAGCCATGCCTAACCTGCTTGGGATCCCACTCTAAGGGTTTTTTTTTTTTTTTCCAGTTACACTATAAAAGGAAATTAGGCTAATTTAACAATATTAATTTAACTGAGCAAGCACTTATTTGGTACCATGTAAACAATATAAAAAGATAAGTATGTACGTGTTGCAGTTGGGTTTGTATTGCTGGCAGAAATCATCTGATGAAGAGCAACTTTTGGGGAAAAAAGGGTTTATTTTGGCTTGTAGGCTTGAGAGGAAGCTCCATGATGGCAGAGGAAAATGATGGCATGAGCAGAGGGTAGACAACACCCCCTGGCCAACATCACATGAACAATATCAACAGGAGAGTGTGCCAAACACTGGCAAGGGGACACTGGCTATAATACCCATAAGCTTGCCCCCAACAATACACTGCCTCCAGGAAGCATTAATTCCCAAATCTCCATCAGCTGGGAACCTAACATTCAGAACACCTAAGTTTATGAGGGCACCTTAATCAAACTACCATTCTGCCCCTGGCCCCTCATAAACTGATAACCATACATGAGATAAAATACAATGCATTCAGTCCAACTTTCAAAGTCTCCACATTTTTTATCAATCCTAATGATGTTCAAACACCCCCATAATCCAAGGTCTTTTAACTGAGCTATATTTCCAAAAAAAAAAAAAAATCCCCAAATCACTACTCATGGCACAGAATAAACATTCATGCTGCCAAAGATGGCATTGGGCATAGCAAAGAAATATTCAGCCCATACAAGATTTAAAACAACCAAGGCAAACCTCAAACTCTGGAGCTTCGAGTCCAACAACTCCAGCCAGTGACAAATCTCCAAGTCTGATAAAAATTCTAACCAGCAACAAGTCCCTGGCATTCCAATTCCACCCCTCTAGCTAGGCTACTCACAGTCCTGAAAAACTTCATCCAGGCTGGCAGCTTTCCATGGCAGCCATCTCATGGTCCCTGCATCTCCACTGGGTCTCCACTGAAACCCATAGTTCATCCTCATGGCTCCATTGGGTCTCCATGCAGTCATCCAGCAAACCTGCTTCACACTGCCCATGGCTGTTTCCGAAACACAGGACTGCTTGCAAACTCGATGGCCCTCTCTTTCCTGCATTGTTTATACTCCACAATACCAGGTAGGGTGTCAGTTTGTTAATACAGGGAGGAATAAAGCAGGCTTTGAAGAACAGGACACTCCTTGAGCATTCAGGCCCCTTCAAAGAGTCCACATTCTTCCTGTTGCCCCAGTGCAGGTCAGCTGGCCCAATCTCAATGATTATAATGTCTCATACAGTTGCAAATGGCCCAAAGATTTCTTTCTGTGCCATATCCCTCTGCTCAGTCCATTTTGATGCAGTGTCAAACCCAAAGCAGCTAATTGGAGAAAAGGTTTTTATTTTGGATGTTTTCATGGGGAAGCTTCACGAGGGAAAGGAAAACAGGACATGAGCCAGGACATCACTTCTGCCAAAGCAGGTGGAAAACAGTTAACAGAAGAGTTCGCCAAGCTTTGACAACCAGGAGCTGGCTATAACACTCCTACGCCTGCCTTCTCCTTCAGCAAGGATTCACCTCCCAAACTGCCCCCAGCTTGGGACCAAGCATCAGAACACATGAGTTTATGGGGCACATTTGATTCAAACCACCAGAGAGCATGTTTGTTTGTTGTTATTGGTATGTTTTAGGCAACACAGAACATTTAGTGAGCTTTGAACCTGGCTACTTTTGTTATAATCAGACTTGGATCTTTATTCAAGCATGTAAACAGTATCATATCAAGATGTCTTTGAGGCAACAGGGACATTTGAGTATAAATTAATGTCAAATGATTTTGTTAATTGGTTAAATTTGATGAAGGTACAAGGAATCTTTGTTTTTAAAAAATATATATTTAAAGGTGTAGACTGATATATTTGCAACAAATAAAAACTGTAGTATCACTGATAATTATGAATATTTTGATGCTAGGTGATAATATTTTATCTTGTTCTTTCTAGAATTATGTTTGAAAATTTGTGTAATATAATATTTTTTTAAAAATAGCAATCAATGAATGGGGGGCAGCAAGTGGGATGTTTAAGAGGCATTGGAAACCTGAATAGAGAGAAGAGAGATGGCATCTTTATGTTAGAGGAAGGAAGTGGGTCTCTAGAGAAGAATGTTCTAGATAGAAGAGATAAAGAAGTGTGAGGTAGGATATGTCTGTCATGATAAAGAAATAATATATCAGGCACTAGAGAGATAGCTAAGCAGTTAAGGTGCTTGCCTGCAAAACCTAAGCACTGGAGTTTGATTCCCCAGTGGCTACGTAAAGCCAGATGTACAATGCGGCACATGTGTGCAGTGGCAGGAGGCCCTGACTTACCCATTCTTTCTGTCTGTCTGTCTCTCTCTCTCCCTACCTCTTTCTCTCCCTCAAGTAAATAAATTAAAAAAGAAATAGGTTGGGTGTGGTGGTGCATACCTTTAACCCCAGTACTCAGGAGGTAGAGCTAGGAGGATTGCCATGAGTCCAAGGCCACCCTGAGACCATATAGAGTGAATTGCAGGTCAACCTGGGCTAGAGTGAGACCTCACCATGAAAAAAAAGAAGAAGAAGGAAAGAAGAAAATCCAATGGCAACAGGTAATGGGCAAAATGATAAGTACAGTTAAGAGGAATGGGAATAGGAAGGGAGGAGAAAAATGTATCTGAAACCACGTTTAATAAAGAATTTCTTTTTTAATTATTGTTTTTTATTGACTTTTATACTTACATACAAAAAAAACCACCTGATATTTCCCTTCCCTCCCCTCATTCCACTTTAGAACTCAAGTCTCCATCATAACCCCTCCCTCTCTCCATTAGTCTCTCTTTTAATTTGATGTCATCATCTTTTTCTTCTAGTTTGAGGGTTTTGCGAAGGTATTGCTAGGCACTGCTATTGAAAAAATAACAGTAAGGAGAATATTTTGAAATGGCAAAAAAAAGCAGCCAACTTAATTGACAAATGGTCAAAGGACCAGAAAATCTAACTCATATAAAGGAAATGCCAACTGAAAACTTTTCAAGGTTCTTTAGCTCATTCCACATCAGAAGCGCATAACCGCAATGATGTGACCTCTATTCACACGGTTCATGTGGTGATGACTACGCTCCATCAAATCTCACAGTCACAAGTCCTTATACTCCTACTGCTGTGCCTTCCCTGCCATGATGGAATGGGCCCTCTTGCAGTGTATGCCAGAATAAACCCTTCCTTCCTTAAGCTGCTATCAGTCAGCTATGCATGTCTCTAGGCATTGCTCCTGAAGTGCACCCAGGGAAAGTTGCCCTTGAGACCCTTTCCTGAGACAGTCTGTATCCAATTCAGTGAATCTATACTCTTGTTCCTTACATACAGCAACTATGGATGCCCAGAACTCCCTAAAGGACAGGATGAGTCTTCTCTTACAATGGTACCACGGGTCAACTTCTCCCTCTACCCAACTTTTCTTCTCTTGCTGTCTTACAACTCTAAGTTTTGTGTATTTTTGGACAAACTTCCTATATGGTAACTTCTGCATCAGAACTTCTTTCTAACCTGACATCCCAGCATATGGCTACTGCTGTAGTGGAACATAATCTTTACAGAGGGAAGCAATGTTGGAATTTGTAGAATATGGTTCCTGGAGTTGCTAGGATTTTCTCTTCATTTTTATTATGGGTGTGTACAAGAGGAGTTCTGGATCTGAGCTATATTTATTACTTTAGAGAAACTAAATGTATGACTTTCCCCATAACGTCAGTCTGTATTTCTGGGGTGATGTGATATGATCCAGGTGGAAAAATCTCCTCCAACTCCCCAAACATGTAGATACTTGAATGGGGAGGAATAGAGAAAACTTGATTCTCTTCTTACCCACAGGAGAAGCACACAGTTGCTTTCCTTTCTCCCAGTGAGTGAGAATAGCATTTGCTTAGTATAGATGGGTGGGTGTGTGGGTAAGATCCTTGGTTCTCACTCTGTCTGGAGTAACTGTAAACCTCTCAGAGGCCACGTAAACCTCAAGGGCTTCCCTGGCTTTTCTGACTTGCAGATGTGGCCACAGTCCCAGGCCTCATTTTCTCTTGAAATGTGAACGCATATCTATATAGTTAAGTAAACTTATCTGGACTTCTGTTATGACCTTTCCAGTTATAAATTAATTTCCAAGCAAGCTTAAAAATATTCATTCAGGGCTGGAGATTGCTTAGTGGTTAAGGTGCCTGCCTGCTAAGACTAAGAATGTCAGTTCCAATCTCCAGGTCCCACATTTAGTCAGATGCAGTGATGTAAGGGCATAGTGCTGCACTTGCCCACCAGGGGGCACATGTGTCTGGAGTTCATTCACAGTGGCTGAGAGGCTGCTGGCATGCCCATTCTCTATCTGTCTTCCTCTCCATCTCTCTCTGTCTCTCTCTGTGTCTCTCTCATATATATATATATTCATTCAGAAAGTGCAAATAGAGCAGAAACTAACATTTTCTCTCCATCCCATAGCACCATGGTGGACAGAAGCCAGAATGCTTTCACTAGAAAAGTTCTTGTCATGTGACTAAACTACAGCTTTAGGATCTACCCTTGCAAGAATCTGAGAAAGTATGAATCATGTTTAGAATATATACTTTTATACTTGAATTATATTACATTTGAGTTATTTTGTTCTTTTGAAAAATAAAATAAAAACTTTATTTCATAACATACACTATTTCCTCCTACCACCCTTTTCCTACTGCTCCTTCCTCTGATCCACTACTTTCTTCCTAGTCTTCCTTCTGTATCATTGTTTTTTTTTTTTTTGCCCCTCCTCTATTATCTGCAACAACTTGTAGGTGTGCCCAATATTATGCATGCCTTATACAGATAATGACAGCTACTGTGAGGTCATGAATATAATCATTTTATGTTTGGGAGACAGCATTAGAAAGCACTCCACCCCACCTTTTATAACTTTTTTTACTTATTTATTTGCAAGCAGAGAGAGATAGAATAGAGACAGACAGAAGAATGGGCAGTCCAGAGCCTCTAGCCAGTGCGAACTGACTCCAGATGCATGAGCCACTATGTGCATCTGGCTTTATGTAGGTACTGGGGAAATGAACTCAGTCGTTTGTCTTGCAAGCAAGCACCTTAACCACTGACTTTTACATTGTTTCCATCACCTCTTCTGTGATAGTCCCTGAGCCATTGGAAGCTGTGATATAGATGCTTCATTAAGTTCTGGACACTCAGGTGCCACTTTTTGTTCTTTAATTATTTTTTCCATGAATTATATAATAATGGATATTTTAAATAAGTGAGATTGTGAAATCTGTAATGTAAGGTACAAATAAAATATATTTGCATAATCATTAGATAATGATGATGAAAATAGATATTTATACCATACAAAATTGTCTTGTGTTGAACACATTCTTAATATCGCCCATCTTGTTTTGTCATTTTTTGTTTAGTTAGCATATAAATAAGCTTCATTGTGGCATTTTCATAATTAATTATAGTTTTTAATTTTACATTATTTTAAAATATTTTATTTATTAGAGAGAGATAAAAAGAAAGAGAGTGAGTATGGATATGCCAGGGCCTTCTGCCACTGCAAATAAACTCCAGACACATATGCCACTTTGTGTATCTTGTTTACCTGAGTACTGGTACTTGAACCTGGGCTGTCAGGCTTTATAAAACAGGCCCTTAACTACTGAGCCATCTCTCCAGTCCTATAGTTTGGTTTTTAAGCCTCCCACTGCCCTCCTACATTCCTCCTAGCTGTATCTTTTCTCCATCTGCTACTTCTGCCCAAATATTTCTACCTTCTGCTTCCATATCATAAATATTTCATTAACCTCTCTTGTTCTACACTTCCCTTGACTTTAGACCTCTTACTTCCCTCTCATAGTTTCTTTTCTCATTCATGTTCTACATATCTTATATACGATCTGTGTGAGTATAATGTATATGTGATTAGTGCAGCAGTAAGCATGGATGGGCAAATATCTCTGTGGTATACTTACTTCCAATGCTTTGGGTGTGCTCCATCATATGGTAGTTCTATTTTTAGTTTTGTGAGGAGCCTCCACAACAATAGTGGCTGTAGTTGTTTACACTCCCACAGCAGAAGTAAAGTTTCTTCCTTTATTATTTCTTGTGCTATTGGAGTCATTTTCAGAAAGTTTTCCTGTGCATATATTTGTAGTTATTTCTTTCTGTTTGCTCTGGAATTGAGAGTTTAAAGTCTTACATTAAAGTGTTTTATTCGTTTTAAATAAACTTTTGTGCAGGGTAAGAGATAAAGGTCTAAATTCATGATTCTACATGTAGACTCCATTTTTCTAGCACTAATTTTTGAAGAGGCTGACTATTCTGCAATGTGTTTTTGACATCCTTATTAAAGATTAGTTGGTGGCCATATGAGTTTATTTCTCAGTTGCCTGTGCTATTTCTTGTGTTCTTGCCAGTATCATGCTGTTTTGTTACTAAACCTCTCCATTATAGTTTGAGATCAGGTACTGTAATGATTACAGCATCTCTTTCACCTTAGGAGTGAGTTAGCAATTTTGAGCCCTTTGTGAGCCCATATGACTATTAAGATTGTTTTTGTTAGTTCTGTGGAATTTTACTGGGGATTGCATGAACTATGAGATCACTTCTGGAAATATAACCAATTTCATAATACAAATTCTACCAACCCATAAGCATGGGGGGGGTCTTTCCATCTTCCAGTATGTTTTTTATTCCTTTATTATCTTAAGTTTTCATTGTAGAGATGTTTATCACCTTGGTTAAGTTTACTCCATGATAATTTTGAAGCATTTGTGCATTAATTTTATTTCTGATTTCTTTACTGGTAAATTTGTTATTGGTGTATAGTAGGGCTACTGATTTTTGTATGTTGGTTTTGTATCTGCTACTCTGTTGAAATTTTTTACTCAATCTATGGGTTTTCTTGTGAAGTCTACAAGATCTCTGCTGTGTTTACAACACAGTAAGGTCAGAAGATCCTAGAATCACCATTGCAAGGCTTGAAGAGAGACAAGGCAATTTGGCTAATTTTAAGAGTGGTGGAGCCAGGGAGCTCTCTTTGTCTCAAAGGATCAGAGAGGCACAGAACCTTTGCCCCTCATATTTTTTATTCTTAGGCTTATGTGTGTACACAAAGTGCATATGTATTACAAGCAAAGACCTTGACATAATACAGACTGTCTTGAGAGAAATTCCTTGGTTTTACAGTCCTGTGGTTTTAAGATAACACATTTGTTTGCTATGGTAAACAGAGCATTGTAGCCTGCAGTTAGGATTTAACTATTTTATCTAACTTGAAAAAGAAGCAGCTGCATTCCTCAACTTGCATCAGTATACATGTTTATCTGGCTTTGCCGTCATATCCTTGACCGAAGGTACTTTTGTGCAATTATGCTGTCAGGATGGTTTAGTTATGCCAGTGGTCTCCAGCAGGACATTAAGCATCAGTATATGTTTCTTGCCAAATAGAGAAAATTTGATTTCATTCTTTCCTATTTATAACCTTTTCTTTCTTTCTCTTCTCTTATTGCTCTAGATAAGACTGAGGATTATAATTAATCAGAGTGTAGAGTGTTCACTTGTCTCAATCCTGGTTTTATAGGAAATTCTGTTTCTCCCCATTTAGTATAATGTTGGCTATATATTTTTTGTTCATAGTCTTTAGTATATGAAGTACGTTCCTCCATTCCTGGTTTTGTCAGGATTTTTTTTTTTTTTTAAATCATGAAGGTATATTGAACTTTGTAAAATGCCTTTTATATATCAATTGAAATCCTTAAGTCTACTTGTGTACTGTTTTACATTTACAAATTGTTTTTATTTGACTATTTTTGCATCCTTGAATAAAACCAAATTCATTATGACATGTGATCTGAATGTCTTATTGATTTCCATTAGCAAGGATTTTATTGTGAAATTTTGCATCTATATTCATCAAGAAAATAGACATGTAGTTTTATTTTCTTCTGTCCTTAACTGGGCTTCTTAGTGTTCCTTCTATCCCACCCATTGCTATAGCTTTTAAAAATTATTTTATTTTATTTTATTTTGGAGAGAGAGAGAGACAGAGACAGAGAGAGAGGGAAGACAGATAGAGATGGGCTCGCCCAGCAGCCTCTCAGCTGCTGTGAAGGAAATACAGATGCATGCCCCCTTTTGGTAAAGTGTGGCATTGCGCCCTTGCATCACTTTGCATCTGGCTAAACGTGGGACCTGGAGATTGGAACCAACATTCTTAGGCTTAGGAGGCAGGTGCCTTAACCGCTAAGCCATCTTTCCAGCCCCGCTATAGCTTTTATAAATTGCTGTTTATTCTTTTCTTTATTGCTTATTACTAGTAGTAGGGAATAGCTGGTTTTACATTATAGATTCCCCATAACTCTCCTGTGTTCATTATTTCTCTAATGAAGTTTATTGTTTCTTGTCCTTTCATGATTGAGACACTTCTTCCTCTGTTTGTTGTTGTTCTTTAAGTATATTCTGCAGTGTGGGTTTAGTTCTTCTGCCATTGTTTCTGAAGTGTTTGTCCTTTTAGGTGAATTGGTAGGTTTTTTTCTTTACAACTTTTAACATTGTTTCTTGCAGATGTGTGTGCCACTTTGTGCATCTGGCTTTATCTGAGTACTGGGGAATTAAACCTGGGCTAACAGGCTTTGCAAGCAAGTGTCTGTAACTACTAAGCCATATCCCCAGACTGTGATTTGTGTTTTTAAAATAACATTGCTATAATGTCAAATGGATATATTCTTCTCTGGTCATTTCTACTTGGGGTTATAAGTCCCTCTTGTGTTTGTATGTTCAATTATTTTTCAGGATTTGTAAAGCTTTCTGGTATCATTTTATTGAATAGATTGTTTGTGCCTGTATTTCTGATCTCAGTTCCTTAGTCTATTTAATGTATTCTTAGGTTGGTGTCTTGATTATATACCAGAGTTCTTGGAAATTTTAGTCCTGTTTCTCTTTATTGATGTCTGTATGTAGTACTTCATAGACTTGTCCTTCAATTCTGATATTTTGATTTACTTGCTCAAGTCTATTTTAGCAGGAGAGTAAAGAAAGTTTGTTCAATAATGGAAGATATGTAAACAAAATTAGATGAATATATATAGTTTAATATGACATATTATATGTAATATATCATATAATATAAACACAAAAAGTTTTTATAAAATATGATAACAGGCCTGGAGAGATGGCTTTAGCGGTTAAGGCGCCTGCCTCCTAAGCCTAAGAATGCTGATTCCAATCTCTGGGGTTCCAATCTCCAGGTCCCACGTTTAGCCAGATGCAAAGTGACGCAAGGTCGCAATGCTGCACTTGACCACAAGGAGGCGCACGCATCTGGATTTCATTCACAGCAGTTGAGACACTGCTGGTGCACCCATCTCTGTCTCCCTCTCCCTCTCTCTGTTTTTCTGTGTCTCTCTCCAAAAAAAAAAAAAAATGATAACATGTAAATATGACAAAAATAGTAGTAAGACTAAAACAGGGGGAGGCACTTGGAGAGAAACAGGAAACAGGAACAGAAAGTGAATGAGGAGCTGGCACAGGGTCTTGTTCAGGCCTTGACTGCTCAGTGCATGGGAGAGTGAGGGTAAGAACATGGGAGAGAGTGTCTTTTCTCTGATCAATGCTGGGCTGGTCTGTTTTGGACATGCCTGACACCCACCCGAGATACCGTCACTTTGGTAGTTTCCCTTCTTTTCACACTAGGGTTCTTTGCCCACACTTACAGTCTGTGGAATGGGCAGATTCTCACCCTCCTGGGATCTCTGGCTTGCACCCCTCAGGTGACTAATGTGTTTGCTAGAGATGAGAGGGTGGGGCTTCCAGCATATTGGGAGTGAGGGAGGTAACTACAGGACTGAGATCTGTACAGGAAGAGGACCCGTCTTTGTACTTTTAAAACCAGGCATGTATTAATTACCCTCATGGAAGGATACAGCTGTGGATGTCAGACTGCTGGAGCATCCGGAAAGCAGTGAGCTGTAGAGACAGCAGATCCCTCAGGCTCGTGACCCAAACTCTGTAGTTATTTTCAAGGGCTGAGGTCTATCTCGGGCCACAGAGCGCTGAGCTATCTTGCCCTATGCATGTCACCGCCTGAGCAGAGCTTTCTGGGACCTGAACTTAAAGCTTGGCAGCTTCTGACCCTCCCACTCTCCACGCTTCTCCCAGTGGCTGTGACAGGTACCTTCAGGCTCCCTGACTTGTGTTTGGTCCCTTTGCTCAGGCTCCTGGAGAACTCAATTTCAAACCAGTTTCTTGTTCAAGATGTGCCCAGCCACTGTCCTTTGCGTCCTGCGGAGTGACAAGTGAGATTCTGCCCCTCTGTTACCTGTGTGCCAGAGGAATCACTACTCCATGAAAACCTTTGGTGTTTGGAATGCATGTCCTCCAATAGATTCAGAAATTTTATTAAAACTTGGATTTCTAGCTACCTGGCTGAAGGAGGTGTCTGAATTCTAGTCAAGATATGGACTTATGCGGGCCTGGGGCCTGGGTCCCCTCCGGTTTGGCTGCCTGTTTTTTTTTTTTTTTTTTTTGCTGTTGGTGGTAGGTTTTCTCTTTTCCACTAGTTTGGAACTTCCCCTGGATCTGTAAGCTTCAAATAAAGGCCATTTCTCCCATAAACTGTGCCTGGTTTGGAGGTTCATCCCAGCGACCCGAGGCTGTCTATTACAACCTGAGACTATTTGGGGCCTGTGAGAACTGTGGGCCAATGGTGGGTAGGACTGCCAGCCTTTTCCATCAAGGATAGTTTACCTTCCCCATAAGGCTTCTTTCTTCTTCCCAGCACCTTGCCAGCTGCTGCCCACTCAGTGTACTTCTGTTCACTGTGTGAGCTTCGTTTACTCCATATGTTTGAGCTGCCCTATTGCTACCTTTATGAATTTCCAGAACTCTTTCTCTTTTTGGAGTAAAGTTTACTTTGTCTTACTGTCTTCAGGTCACACAGAAACATTGTCTAGTCCATAATCTTACCCAGTAATGAAGACCTCCTATTTTCAAAATGTCAAAGCGTAATTATAGATTTTTTTTAGTGTATGTTAACAGGCACATGAACAAGAAATATTTTAGCTAATGGTTATTGAACCAGAAGATATGCAACAAAATCGAATCTACTTAATAGGATTGGGAAGGAATCTACCATTCTTTTGTACATGAGGCATTGTGCATGCTTTTTCCATAACTAAGGAAAAACTTTAAACATTGGTGGGTATGTCTGTGTTCGGCTTAAGCTCAGTAGTGAAAATAACAAAGGCTGAAGTAAATCGTAGTACCTCCATTAGTCTCTGAAATGTTTTGTATAGACTTTGCAGATAGACTGAATTCTAGTTTTCAGAAGAAAGACTACACAGAACATCAGTCTCTCATCTAATCTAAACCTGTGTTTCCTGCATTAACAAACACAAGAAAAGTGGTGAGAAATGTTCATGCTACCACCTGACAGGCCGCTATCAGAATTTCAGTCTCTGTTGAGGTTTCTGCTGCCCTCTGGTGTCCGAAATAAACATTTAAGTTCTTTTTTTTTTTTTTTTAAATAACAATAAACTGAATAGAAACTCTTTAATTATAACATAGCCAGGAAAACAGAACAATTGATAACAGAAATAGAATGAAATTCTCTGCACAATTATCCACTCTGAGTCTACATAGTGAATTCCAGGTAACCCTGGGGTGGAGTGAAAGCCTACTCCATAAAACAAAAAACAAAACAAACAAAAAAAGAAAGAAAAGAAAGTAGCAGCAGACAACAAAATGAATAAAGCTATAGCAAATCATATTATAAGAAAAAAGTTGGTAATTATTGCTTTGATAGTGTAATCATTGCAGTCATGAGTTCATGGATATTGTATTATCATTCATACAATAATTACATCTTTCATGACTTGTTTGCAATTCATATCATTCTTGCCCTACTGAACAAAGGTAAAAAGGATTGGCCAGAATCAAATATACGCTCATGAAATCACCCAGATAACTTGAAAGATTAGTTTTACAACTCTGTAGACAAAACATCTGGGTGGCTAGGTGAAGTTTTCACTTTCATTCAATTGTTTCCGAATTATATCTCTTTCAATAGCCTAGTATCACCATGATAACCATATTATATATGTACAGTTTTCTTTTGCTGCATATTAATGATCTGAAATCAATTTAGGACTTAAATCATAACTACAATAACATTTTAACATTTAAGTTTTAAATATTCAATTCCAAACCAAATCAAGAATCACCTTCAGCCAGGCCCCAGCTGAAACCACAGAGGAATTGGGGAGATGAGCAAGAGTGCTGCTTCCATGGTGAACCTGACAATTAGTGCCAGAGTGAAGGAGATAGACAGTGAGGATACTCAACACTTACCAAAGTAGAGATCCAGAAGTTTCTGAGAAATAGAATTAAAACACACCCACTAGGTTCAGGGAATCTTTCTGGAAGAGTAGGTGGAAACATTGTAAGAGCCATAGGTTGGGATGTCATACCCACAGGCACTGACCCACCCCCACCCCCACCCCAGTAAATATGCTGTTTTCACAATACATGGCCCACAACACCATAGGGAATACCTGTAACCTACTGAGGGAACCCCCCCCCCCCAGCAGAATGGGGGCAGAGAGGAGGGAAATGATGCTACCAACACATGATGTGACTACACAAAGTACATTCTTTTTTTTTTTTTTTTTTTTTTTGGTTTTTCGAGGTAGGGTCTCACTCTGGTCCAGGCTGACCTGGAATTCACTATGTAGTCTCAGGGTGGCCTCGAACTCTCGGCGATCCTCCTACCTCTGCCTCCCGAGTGCTGGGATTAAAGGCGTGCGCCACCACGCCCAGCCACAAAGTACATTCTTAATGAAAAATGGGGGGAGAGAAAAAGTTTCTTTGAAATCTACCATAGTGAAACCTAATTTTTAAAATATATTTTATTTATTTGTTTATTTACTTGAGAGAGAGAAAGAGTCAGAGAGAGTGGGAGAGGGAGAGAGAGAGAATGGGTACGCCAGGGCCTCTAGCCACTGCAAATGAACTCCAGATGCATGCACCCTCTTGTGCATCTGGCTCATGTGGGTCCTGGAGAATCAAACTGGGATCCTTTGAATTTGCAGGAAAACGCCTTAACTGCTAAGCCATCTCTCCAGTCATGCCCCCGCCTGTTTTTTGTTTTTCGAGGCAGGGTCTCAGTCTAGCCCAGGCTGACCTGGAATTCACTATGTACTCTCAGGGTGGCCTCAAACCCATGGCAATCCTCCTACCTCTGCCTCCCAAGTGCTGGGATTAAAGGCATGAGCCACCATGCCTGATTCTGAAATCTAATTCTTTATTTGCAAATAAACACTAAATAATCTTTTTAAATCATAAAAAACTGAAATTAATTTGCATCTCCATCAGATTGTGGATTTTTGTATTAAAAGTGGATGTGTTAATGGATGATGAACGACTAAAAACTATAGTAAATCAACAATACTATCTTTATGTTATGTACACACATCACACACACACACACACACACACACACACACACACACACACACACACACACCATGAACTTCTAAATGTGCTGGGTTTCTCATGTATTCAAGTATCTCTTAATTTTAACTAGGCATACTTATGATATTTAATGTCATTGGGTTTCTAAGAATCAAAAAATCCTTTGATAAATTTCCATCCCTAATTTTTAGGCCCCTACTGGGAGAAATGGCAGAAGTAAACACAGTGGAGTTTTTTTTTTTTAATTTTACATATATGTGTTTTAGTATCCTTGTTTCTTTTATTAATTTTAACAAATTATTTATTTGTTAGAGACAGAGATAAGTAGATAGGTAGAGAGAGAGAGAAAGAGAGAGAGAGAGGAGAGAGAGAATGGGCATGCCAGGGCCTCCAGCTACTCACACTCCAGATGTGTGTGCCCCCTTGTGCATCTGGCTAACTTGGGTCCTGGGGAAATGAACCTGGGTCCTTTGGCTTTGCAGGCAAGCACCTTAACTGCTAAGCCATCCCTCCAGCCAAAACCTCTTCTTTATCCATCAATCTATGGCCACAGTATATTTAAGGTTCTGGAATATTTGGGTTGATACATGTTGTTTCCCTTAACCATTTTGTCCATTTTACCCTGTGATAAGAAGAATATGACTGAGGAATTGACCAGCTTTCTCCTTTCCCTCTCTCCTCTCCTTTCTTTAATTTCCCCTCCAGGTTCTATTTTATGGGTGATATTTTTGTCATACTTATGTTTAAAGTAGGATACATAAAGTTTGAGCAAAAGTAAAAGCGAAACTTCAGGCTGTATCATAAAGTTTTTGAAGGTCTTTGTAAATTATACATACACTGTAGTTCTCCTTCCTTTCTCTGCAATGGGGTATTTTATAGGTGTTTCCTGGTGTGGAAGCAGAACAGAGAGAAGGGAAAGGAAACAGAAGAATGGCCTCCTGAGGGAGGCTACAGGCTCTCAGTGAGAATGACAGAGGGAGCAGTGTTTTCAGGCAAGTGAAAACTGACTTAGAATTGGATCTAGTTACACAGTTTAGGTCTCTAAGGGACTTTGATTGCACTGGTACTATTTATATGTGCTCACTCTCTTAGTGAGCCAAATTGAGGCCAAAGGAACGAGGTTCTCCTGAAAGTGCGGAGATTCATTTCTCTGGAGTGGTCTAAAAGAACACTGTGTCATTCCAACCAATCATCCTGTTCTCACTTAGAGATGAATGTTTTAACACCCAAAGAAAACTGATGGAATTAGGGCAGATATATTTTGAGAACCATTTTACCTTAAAATAAATGGAAAACACAGGGCCCTGTTGTATACTTGGATGCACAGAGAATCATGTGAGAATACCTAAAGGAATAATTTTGAAACCTAGCTCAGGGTTTCCAGGGTTAAAGCTCTTTTCTTTCACACAGAAACCACCAGAACAGTTACATTTAGCATTAATGATCTGTGATCTGTGTCCTGTGGATTTTTTGTTTTTTAATGTGAGGATTGGCTTATGGCAATCCCATTCCATTTAAATGTGCTTTGTTCACTTATCCATTGCATTAATTCAATGTTTATTGCATGCAAAATATGTCTTGGGTCATTAATATAGAAGGACACATAAATTGTGGTATCCTCCTCTGAGCAATTCATAGACCATAAAAAGATTGCTGCTGAGTCTCCCTTCCCTTTCTTACTCCTCATTCTGTGATTGTAAGAGTAAAGGAAAATAAAGATGAAACAAAACTTAATGCTATTTTGCTGGATATATTTGGAGTATAATCCCTTTATATGTTGATCTTTTTTATTTTAGAAATCGAACAAGTCTAATATATATATATATATATATATATATATATATATATATATATTTACTAAAACCAATAGATATTTTATCACCTATGTTAATATATTTTATAATGATTATTGGTATAAATAACGAAAGCACATATCTATAGTACTTTACATATACCAATAATAAATAGGTAAAATATGTTATAAACATAGATATTTTATTTTAGCCCTTTGGTATTTTTGTTCTTGATTTAGATTATTTTCCATCCCTCAAAACAGAAATGAAATAACACTTCCTTTATTTCATTTTTTAATAGTATTGCTGCCTCCTCTGATTTTTAGTGGAGCATATATAGTCTCATGTTCTATGTCTGACAAATTTGGCAAGATTTCTTAAAAGAAATAGGAGTGCCACTGCTTGGTTAACATGTGTTTTGCTATTCTCACAGGCTCAATCAAATTAAAGTTAAAAGTCCAAATGAACTTTAGCAAATGCTTCAATAAAAAGAACATTTTTGTTAAGATGAATCAATAATATTTCTGAAAACATATTACAAATGCTTAGTTCTTCCATCTCTATTTACTCTATGTATTTACTCTATGTTTGTGGACAAGTTAGGGTTTATATTCTGCAGAATAAGATTATCTTTTGGACTTCTCAAAATAAGACCTTTCAAGACTCTAAAAATTTATCACACCTAACTAAGATTTCTCTGGCTTCCGAGCTATAAATCATCAAAGCTATTTAGACTGTGGGTTCTTAGACATCTTCTATGGTCTGTTGGTCTCTGGGAAACAGGTAATCCTGATACTCCTGAGTATATTAGGAAGGCTACACAAACCCCAGGATGTCTTATGAAACTTAATATGTGTTATATATTTTCCATTTTTAGAAAGGATTTCAAACTTTTATCGAAACTCGTGAGTTAAGAAAACAATAGGATAATTTTTATGCTTCTTATTATGATTCTCAATAATTTTCTTATTAGTCTCAATAATTAGGAAACTTACTTATGAAACCTTCCTTAGAGGGTCTTCCCTATGTAAGTATTAGCATATCACTAGGTTGGTCAAAAACATATGGATGTATGTGTTTTTTCTCTGTCTAAAAAGAAGAAACTGGCATTTTCTGTGTGATCATCAAACATGGTGTAGCACAGATAGAGGCCATTTTACCAGTCTGGATCCTATGAGAGAACAATAAATGAGCATCTGACGGATTGTCGTGTTATCCTAAGCTGACTGATAAATGAAGCAGTCACTTTCTATATATTTTCCACAGTAGACTAAACCCATTTCCCTGTGCTTGGGTTAAACAATAAAAATTTAATTGATTTATTGTTTAACCCAAACACAGGGAATTGGGTTTAGTCTAAGTACATTTTTTGTACATTGATTTTTGTACCATTTCACACATAATGGTATGCTATCTACAGTTACCTCAACACAGGCTTTTCCTTTTTCTGGAACTCTATTTGAATTCTGTCTTTTCAAATCGGTGAGTGCTTCTGCTTCCAGCCTAGATGGAATAACAAGAAACACATTTAACCTTCAACCCATTACCTGAAAGCACCAAGAAGAAAAATACTGACATAGTTTATAAAGATTCATATTCATGTAAAGCAAAAGGTTTCAAGAAGCTAGACATAAGACAATAGTGGATAGTGGTCCTGAGGAGAAAAAAAGATCCTGAGGACAATCTTATCAGTTGGAGATCCTTCAATGTACAAACCCACTTAAATACTTGAAGTTGCAAATTGCCCCACAATTAAACAAGAGACATTTTTATTTTTGTGTGTCTTTGTGTATGTGGAGGTGCATGGATATGTATATGTAAGTTTGTATGTGTGGTGATGTGTGTGCATGTCAGCTCAATGTGGGGTATCTTTTTCAATTGTTCTCTACTTCATATTTTGAAACAGTACCTGAAGCTCAATTGTTTCACCCACACTAGCTACTATCAATCCGTAGGGATCTTCTGTCTCTCCAGCACTGGGGTAATAGGTTCGTGGTGACATGACTAGCTTGTATGTGGGTAGTAGAGAGCTGAATTAATATCCTCCTGTTTAGGTAGCAAGCACTTTACTCTGTTATCCATCTCCCAAGCACTCTGAAATATCTTCATAACTACTGAAGCTATTTTCATTAATTAGCTAATAAAAATTAGAAAGTAATTTAAACATATGTGGATTTAATATTAAAATATTATTAAATATTAAAACACAACTTAATATTAAAATAATTTATTTGTAGCTAAATAGTTTAGCTTGTTGAAGTATTTGAGCAAGTACCTTCAAAAGACAGTAACCCATAACCCCATGGGGAATAACCAGCAACTTCACTGAAGAGAGCCTCCAGTGGAATGGGGCCAGGTAGGAGGAAAAAGATGGTACCAACACATGATGCATCCATACTGTGTATTTTCATAATGAAAAATTAATAAAGAAGAATAAGTTATTAAAAAAATGGTGAAACAGCTTCTGAGTGTGAAAGATCTTGTGGATTCCAACATGAAACTTCATATGTGCTGACTTGTAAAATCCAGTTTGCTTATTTCTTTTCTTTTCCTTTTTTCTCTGTCTTTCTTCTTTCTTTCTTTTATTCTTCTTTTTTTCTTTTTTTAAATTATTTGTTGTTTTCTAGGCAGGGTCTCACTCTAGCTCAGGGTGACCTGGAACTCGGGCTGACCTGGAATTCACTATGTAGTCTCAGGGTGGCCTCAAACTCCTAGTCTGCCTCCCAAGTGCTCAGATTAAAAGTATGAGCCACCAGGCCTGGCTCAATTTGCTTATTTCTAAAAGCATTGTACTTCTAAATTTAAATTTTATCTTACTAGTAAATCTATAATACTTTTGCTATTAAAAAGAATTAGAACTGGGAATTCTTTAATTACAATAAAAGATTCTATGACTCCAATCCTGGATTAGGAAAGTATATTCATAGATTTCTACAAACATATATTTCAGAGAATTATTAGTTAGTATCTTTAGTTAGAAAACAATCAGACTGGTCTCACTGGACAAAGCTCTCACTATTCAAGCTGTGGTACCCAAGTTTGATCCAAAACCCCATCCAAAACTCCAGAAGCTGCATTGTGACCCCAGTATACTGGTGGTGATGGTGAACTCAGCAAAGAAGAGCACAGTGAGAATCCAGAGATAGACCCTGCTTCAAAAAAGTGAGGTGGGGCTGGAGAGATGGCTTAGCAGTTAAGGTGCCTGCCTGCCAAGCTTAAGAATGCCGTTCTTAACCAGACACGTGTCCCAAATGCGCAATGCTGCACTTGCCCACAAGGGGGTGCATGAGTCTGGAGTTTGTTCACAGTGGCTGAAATGGCCCTGGCAGGCCCATTTTCTGTCTCTCTCTGCCTGTTCCTCTCTCTTTTTGTTTCTCTCTTTCTCTCATTCTCAAAAAAAAAAATGACCTGAAGGGCTGGAGAGATGCCTCAGAGGTTAAGACACCTGCCTGAAAGCCTAAGGATTGGAGTTCAATTCACCAGTACCTATGTAAGCCAGATGCTATGAAGGATTAGTTCAATTTTAAGCATTTTCCTTTATGTTAAAAATATCCACATAAACTTCCAGTGAGTTGTTTTGGCCAAGGAGGTAACAGATGCCCCCAAAACTTTATAGGCTATTGCTAAAGCCCTTGGTTTCCCACCAGGTAAACCCTATTGCTGAAGACTCTGCATACTTGGGCTGCAAGGTCACTGAGAAATCCCGCTGGAGCCTAGCTGAAAGCCTCCTCCATGTAGACCACCTGACAGAAAGCTGGAAAAAGCTATGCTGCATGCAGTTCAGTGGGAGAGAGAGAAAACATTTGTGAAGATACTGCAAGCCTTAAATTTGGTCAGCCAGAACAAATGAGCCAATGGGTGCAATAGTGGCATGTTTGTTATGGGGGAAACCAACCACTCTCTAAATGGACTGGAGGCCCGCTCCCTGATACTGAAAACCTACAACAGGGGTAGTCATAAGCCCTATGGGTGTAATATCTGCTGGTGTCTGGCTAAATGTATATACTATGCTTACCAAACTGCCCAGTAAGCACTTCTCTTAATGTCCATACACATACATTAATGCTACTCTCACATAAGCATGCACAGACAGTAAGCATCAGTTAGAAAGAATTGTATTTGACAGAATTCATATCCCTTCTCCTTAGAGAATACAAAGAAGGAAGTGCAATATCCCCATGCCTTGAATACCCTGGAGACTACTTGACTGCTAGAAGTAGGTGGATTTATTTCTCAGTGTTCCCCCAAATTGCTCAAGGTTCTTGGCTTTTATTTCAGATTCCAAAAAGGCTTTATTTTTGAAATCAATGAACCTTTTTAGGGTTCCTACTCTACAAATAAGTGTATAGCTATTAGACATGTTATAACCAACATTTGAAGTAAAAAGACTTGGTAAGTGTTAAAAGTTTAAGGGAATCTAATATATATATATTTATATATGTTTTTGCAAATCAAAGTAGATTTTGTTATCCCCTGTGTTTTTTTCTTTATTATTATTATTTTTATTATTATTATCATCAACATATTTCATATGGATACCTCATATGTTGGTACCCTCTTTTTCCTCATCCCTGCCCCCATTCTGTTAGGACCCTCTGCAGTGGGGTTGCAAGTATTCTCTATAGGGTTGTGGTTTATGCATTGTGGGAGCAGCGGTCAGTTATTTTGCTGGGGTGGAAGTGTGTCTGGGCATGATGTAGCAACCCGTGGCTCTTACAATCTTTCTGCCCCCTCTTCCACAAAATTCCCTGAGTCATGGTGGGTCAGATTTAAGTCTACTTCAGTGATGAACTCTTAGGAGCCCCTGGATCTCTGCTTTGGTAGGTGTTGAGTATCCCGAGGGTCTGTTTTCCACACCCTGGTGCTGATTATCAGGTTCAGCATGGAAGCAGCACTCTTGCTCATCTCCCCAGTTCCTTTGTGGTTTCAGCTGTGGCTTGGCTGAAGTGCAAGGGGTAGTTTATCTCCTTGGGTCTCACCACCTTCTGGAAAAGAACAGATAGTTTAAATGGGATAAGCATTATTAATTTAGGGAGAATTTGATGTGTGTAGCCCCTCTTTTAGCCAAAGACTAGTGAGAGCTTGACACTGGAGAGCATAATTTTTGTCTCCATAGGATTCTGATCTGGTTCTAAATTCCAGATATGGGTTCCTTTACACTAAGTGGATCTCTTAGCCAATCAGAAAGGTATTGGTTACCCACCGAGGCTGTGTGCCACTATTGCACTGGCGTGCACATCTTGTCAGGGTGTTTGAGTAGCTTAGACTTCTGGTTGCTCAGAATGTTGCTGGCCATTTTTCCCCAGGAGCTCATGTAGTGCTTTCCAGCACTAGACAGGATTTCTGGGGACTGGCTTTCTTCTGGATTCCAGCGAGGTCTCTCCAGGATCTGTGTCAGCATCATATAATGTCTTCAGCAATAGAGTCTTACCTTTTGCATTAGGCAAGTAATTAAGCACTTTGACAGAAAGCTGTCTTGATTTGGGGACCTTGTAGGACTCTCTGATCAACAGCTCAATGTGGGTAGCAACCAATTTCTGGTCCTGGGAGTTACAGGCCAGAGACAAAAAGAAAAATTTCTTTTAAGCTTAGCCTTCATCCCACCCTCTCCAGGGCCTTTCTTTCCAGGTGCTCCCAACTTACTGCTGTTGAGGGTGCTGAGGGTTATATCTTTTAGTCTGTCTCCAAGGATAAAGGTTTCTATGGTACCAGTTCATTTTAGATTTAATTTTGTGTTTGTCCCCCCCGCCAATTTCCCTCCCCCCAAACCCTTCCATGCCTGTTGTCTGGGCCTTGAGTTGCCTATCAGGTATGTTAGCAACTCTGGCAGGTCCAGGTTAGGAACCACAGATAAGTGAGACCATGTGGTTCTCTTTCTGTGATTGTGTGAATTTGCTAAGTATGATCTGTTCCAAGTCTGTCCATTTTTCTACAAATTTCATTGTATCATTTTTTCTTACTGCTGAGTAGAATTCCATTGTGTAAGTGTACCACAACTTCCTTATCCATTCATCCAGTGATGGGCACCTGGGTTGATTCCAGTTCTTAGTTATAATGAATTGAGCAGCTATAAAAGTGGTTGAGCAAGTATCTCTGTAGTGAAGCATGGAGAATTTAGGATAAATGGCCAATAAGGGAATAACTGGGTCTGCTGGTAGCTCTATGTTTAACCTTTTCAGGAATCTCCATATTTATTCCCATAGTGGTTGTACAAGCTTACATTCCCAGTAACAGTGGATTAGGGTTCCTCTTTTGCCACATCCTAGCCAACATTTGCTATTGTTAGATTTTTTTAATGATTGGCATCATTACTGGAGTAAGGTGGGATCTCATGGGAACCTAAAAAATTGATGTAGTAAAATAAACTTTTAATCAGGTATTTAAATTTTGATATACAAACTTAAAATAAGACTCTACATCAGCCTTTTAAGTTTACTCATCAGCCTATTTTTATTCCAGAGAAGTCACTTTTATCTAATTTATTTAATTGTTTCAGCTTCAAATTATGTTTCAAATCCCCATGATGGGACTATATTATTCTGGATAATTAATGCCAGCAGCTCAGTGACATTTGTCTCAGTGACTGGCATTTGCTCCCATCTGCAGTGTGAAGAGGATCAGACAGCTCTGGTGTTGGCTTCCTGTAAGGAAATAATTTAGGGGGTTCAAGCTCCTTCCATTAGGTAGCCCCAGCATGGGGAAGACAAAGACAGTGCACAGAAAGGATGATAGTCAGGTCGATGTGGTACTTGTCTTTCCACAGCTCACTGGCTAAAATCTAGTTGAATGATCTCAGCTGATGGGGAGGATGCAAGAAAATGCTATTTACCTGGCATCTCTGTCTCAGGGAAGAATATATGAACACTGTCTAGTCAATAGTTTTTCATTTCATCCTCTTGAATTTGTGGGACTTTTTTGGCATATGTGTGTGAGTGTAGCATGTGTGATGCGGTGATGGTGCTGTATATGTGTGTGGTATATACACATGAATGTGCAGATGTGCATACTCCATGCATGGAGGCCAGGGAAGGACATTAGGTGTCTTGTTCTATTGCTCATCCAAGTGTTTCTTTTCACTTATTTCTTATTTTTCCTTTTTGTTCTTTTTTTTTTCAGAGGGAAGAGTCTCACTCAACCAGGGTTTGCCATTTTTTCAGTCATTTGGGCTAAACAGAGAGCCCCAGGAGACTGGGGTAACAGGCATGCATGGCCATTCCCAGCTCTTCATGCGAGTGCTGGGCAATTGAATTCAAGGTGAATCAGGCCCTCTCAAGCACTCATGTTTGAGTGGTAAGAACTCTACCGCCAGAACCATTTCTCTAGCCCTGGAAATTATCTAATCATATTTTGAAATGAGATGTGCCTGATAATTGTATATCTTATATAGGGATCCAGGCCTATTTTATATTTATTTCTGACAAATAAGTTTTTTTAAATAGTGCTCAAAAATATTTAAAAGAAAATTGTCAAAGATACAGTGGATATATTATTTTTGTTTCTGAGATAAATCTTAGACTAGTTTTACAACATAATCTCCTTAGATTTAGGAGGTATTAGAATCAATAAGAATTAATCTTTCAAAGCAGGCTGTCAAAATGTTCAGAAACCACCTCATATGAAGAACTCTTTAAAATTCTATTACTATAAAGGACTTCCAAGGATTTTGTTCCATGTATGAATGGATCATAACTTCATTATGATGCTCCTGGGAGTGCATTCATATTCACTCATCACTCACCACCAAGTGAACTTAATAGTCTTGTGTGACCAAATGTTCACCCCTTCAAAAGGTCAAAGTGTATCAAGTATTAAGACATCATATAAACTGCATATAGCAGTTCTTTCTAGAGAACAGGCTTACTCAGAAACCTCATTTATTTCACTCCAAGGAGTTTGTTACCACAGATGATGATAGTGAGAATCTGAGGCAGAGCAGTTGACCATTCATGTTTTCCTGTTACCAAAAGTTAAATGCTTGTTTTCTCATAGGAAATTGCTTAGAAAAAATATCTCTACTCTGGGAATGCATTTGTAATTCACACAGAAATGACTTGAATAGCATTGGAGTTATTTTAAACACATGATAAAGGTGGGAAATTTGAAATATGAACTCAAAGCTCCACAAACATCTAGTAGATAGTAAAAATAAGCCATATCCATTCCTTG
Organism: Orientallactaga sibirica; assembly: GCA_036365145.1. Classification (NCBI taxonomy): domain Eukaryota; kingdom Metazoa; phylum Chordata; class Mammalia; order Rodentia; family Dipodidae; genus Orientallactaga; species Orientallactaga sibirica. The sequence continues at coordinate 32,780,405 of JAEOAD010000006.1, forward strand.
TACACACCTCTGTGTTTTCCAGTTCTAATAACAGCCATTGTCCCTTGAGAATAAATCAATATTCAACATTTACTAAAATGAATGAGGTTGATGCAGAGTGTTTACTTGTAATCCATTTATACCTTATACTATTCTATTTTTTGCATAAAGTATCATCTTTTGCAAATTGACTCAGTGTAGAAGAAATAAGTTTCAATGGTCTTGTTGTCCTTATTCACCGTCAAATCTCAAGCTATATGAGTGTGTCATGAAAAACTTTTCTCCTGGGGAGACACAAACATATATGTCTTTACCCCGCTTAGGGCACAAATTACGGAATGAAGTACAATTATACCAAGATCAGTTTTAGTCAATCAGTGAGTTAATTGAGGTTACTTACAGAGGGTGAGGGGTTGTTTATGGGACCAATGGGTGACTCAAAGGCAGCTTCATCATCAAAAGCCCACCCCAGCACAGGTGACAACTCTCAGAAGCTGCATCTGTGGAGCACATTGCACAACCTGCGGGCAGCACAGCTGGTTGAAAAGTCTTGAGCACACTGCACAACTGTCAGGCTGCTCAGTCAGAAAGTCTCTTCCCAAGCAGTTGCTTTCCATTTTTATAATGTTAGGGTGGGGTCTTGTAGTGTTTTCCAAAGACTTGTTGACTTCCTGAGACTTCTGAGCTTCCTTCCTCCCCTCAAGAGGCAAGAGGGAGTGTTTCAATTCGGAGGACACTGCTATACACTTCACCCCTTCCTCTGGCTCCTACATTCTTTCCACCCTTTCTTCCCCAAATTCCCAGAACCCTGGAGGCAGGGGAGATAGATGCCCATCTATGGCTAAGCGTTTGCCACTATGCTACAACAACTGTCACTTAGTCTTGGGAGCCTGTCCAGTTGAGTCTTTCCATCATTAACCACAACCAACAACAAAATGTTCTCCAATCAAATGTGTAACAGGTTAGCAAATATCAGACATCAGTCTTCCAAACATATCAAATCTTTTCCCTGAAGCAAACAAAAATTTGGACACTCTAGGGAAAAAAGACAGAACAGACTCAGAATTATAGTGAAAGCAGAGATAGCCGACTTTATTGTAAGCAGAAAGATCCCTTCAGGATGCTAGGGGCCCCGGCGCTGGAAGTCCATCTGATTGGCCTCTGAGATAGGAGGGGGCTTATAGGGTCTGGTCATCATTATATCATTCTGCATATGCTAATGAAGGATCACATACAGCTCTTCTCCCTTGTGCTTTGGGGATGTATAGGACTTCTGGCATTGTAAGAACACTGTAGGACACTGCCTTCTCTAGCTATTGCTTACTCTTACGACTCAGCCTTAGTGGAAACTTCATCAGTGCTTGCCATTTTGAGGGCCTCCCTCCTTCCACTGGCCCTGTGAGCTCAGCTTCACTCTGTGGGAAGGGGCAGTGTGACCATAAGAAACACCAGGTCTAACAGTGCAATCCTTCCAAGGCTGAATGGGAATAGTCTGGGCAGCCCCCTGCTCCTACCCTGTGAATGGACTGGGAGATGTTAGGAGTAGGAGAGCAGTTGTGCTGTGGAAGGGGTGGCCCAGCACCCTGACTCTCACACTACTGGCTTTTGTTCTGTTACTTCTGCTTCAAAGGCTTGTTCATTGTCATTCTGTATGCTCTTACATATTCCACACCTCTGGATAATGTCACACAAAAGGGCCTTTACCACTTCATGGGCAAATCCATTTCTGTATGATGGGAAGGTATCTAGCCACACCAATAATAAACAATCTTGGAGCCCCCTGGCAAGTGGGTGAAATCTGTTTGCCAGTCTTTTCCTAGCCTTTGGATCCCAGTAGGGGGTGGATGGTTGTTGTGAGGATTAATTTTTTCGACAAATCTTGCATCCTTGAATTATTTGAGCCTTTGTATTATTCCTTTACCCATTGGGTGGTTCATATTCAGTGTCCCATATAAACTCATGTGCTTTGAATGCTTGATTCCCAGGTGAGGCAATTTTGGAGGTAGAGCCTTGCTGGAGGAGGTGTGTTGGGGATGGGCTGAAAGGTCTTACTGCCAGTTCTCCTTGCTAAAGTTTGGATCAGTGTCTTGCTGCTGTTGCCCACCTGATGCTTGCAAAGAGGTGATGTCCACCCTCTGCTCAGATTTTTTCTTTTTTTAGAGTTTAGTTTAATTTTTTAAACAAAGTTTTAGAGAGAGAGAGAGAGAGAGAAAGAGAAAGAGAATGGGTATGCAAGGGCCTCCACTACTGCAAACGAATTCCAGAAGCATGTGCCATTTTGTGCATCTGGCTTACATAGGTCCTGGGGAATCAAACCTGGGTCCTTATGTTTCCAAGGCAAGAGCCTTAACTGCTAAGCCATTTCTCCAGCCTGTTTTGTTATGGCATTTTCAATACTTCATATTGGTTGACTTTCTCCCCACATCTTCTCTTCTCATCACCCTCACCTCCCATTTCTCCTGATGTAACCTTTTGACCCGTTCACCTTAATATCTTAGGTGTTTTATTGTCTTGCACAGCTCCTTCTCTTAAGCAATTTTTGTCCAGTCTCATGGCCCCTTGGCTTTTGCCCACATTTACTTGCATCTGGATATACATATTGAATAGTTATAATCTACACATGAGGAAGAGCACAAGGCATTTGTCTTTGTTCATATATTTCCAGTACCATGCATTTTCCCACAACTTTTAAAATTTCAGTTTCCATTGCAGCTGAAATAAAATTTTATTGTGCATATGCACCAAATTTTCATTATTCATTCATGATCCAAGTAAGTGTTAAGTGATCCCTAACCTCAAAAATGCTTGAGGAAAGAGCTTTTTGTGGAAAAATGTCTATTGCATTTTCTATCACTATGTATCATAGTAGACAATGTACAGGGTGATGCAGAGAAGGCTGACTCGTGGTTGGTAGGTGGGGTAAGATGCAGGAGATACTCTCCAAAGCTGGTATCATTTTGGAATAATGACTGAACTTCCATCCTAGAAAATGCATCTACAATCCTGGGCAAATTGTCTAACAATTATCTTTGGGTTTCTTGGCTGTACATTATCACTTTATTGGTTATTCACAATATCACTTACTTAACCAGGGACACAGTGTTTTGTTCCTCCTGGCTTCCAAAAAATCCTTCTTAGTCAAGAGTATCATCTTCTACTGAACTGGAAGGCAAGTAAAAAATGTCAGTGCACCCTTTATTTCTCTATTCCACATCCTCTGCATTTAATCCATACACAGGTTCTCTCTACTGACTTTCCACATTATACTTCACATTTATAAATGTCTGTTTTCACAGGTACTAGCCTAGTTCTAGCCATATTTACTTCCTACTTAGATTATTACAGAGTTTACTACTGACTGATTCTACTTTTACCCCTGCAATCTAATACCATATTATAACTGGAATGATATTTGAAAGATATAAATAATCATGGTTTCAATTATATGATCAAAAATCTCTGAAAGATTCTCATTTTATTTAAAAATGTAATTCCCTTATTTTTGCTGAAGAAGTGCTACAAATGTATAAATGTACTGACTACCTTTTTACATTTTATCTTTAATGTTCTTATGACACAGCAACCTTCAGTTAAGTTTTGTTTCTCAAAATATTCTCAATTTGCTGCAACCTTACTTATTTGCTATGCTGTCCACTGGTATTTGTTTCCTTTAAACCATTTGATGGCTAGATAGTTTGGTTATTATTTAAGATACAATTCAGATTCAAAGTCCCTCCCAAATTAAGATTCTACTGATTTATATTAATATTTATTTTTATTTACTCATTGTATGTTTTGTTTGCTTGCTTTGTGGTGCACGAAATTGAATGCAGAGCCTTCTACATGCTAACCACATGCTCTACTATAGAGTTAATCTTCTAGAAACTCAGTGTCTCTATTCTGGCTAGAGAAGATAAGCTTCATCAGGGCAAGAGGGTGACTAGTCACATCACCAGTGTTGTACAGTGAACAGGAAACATGGGCAATCAATAAATCCTCCTTCATTTGCTGAGGTTAAAAAAAAAAAAAGGATTCAACGGTGGCAACTAGAACTCTGAAAAACTCTGAAATTTTCTACAGTGCTAATGTGCTACAGTGGCTAATTCCAGGTCTTCTCTTCTGTGGGAAGGTGCTGAGTCAGTTGTGAACAAACCAGCAACTGTTAAGTGATTCATTCTGGAAAGTGTTCTTCAACCTTGGGTAAACATGCATGGGAAGGACACAAGCATGCTGCTGAGGCATGGGTTTGGTGAGCTCAGATAGTGAGGGATCCAACAGTGCAGGACCATACTACAGTTCTTTCATCACCATGTATTCTAAGTTCAGGAGCCTGTTGTAATCAGCTCCAAGTTGCTGGACAAACATCCATTGAGACACAGTTTATGGGAGGAAAGGGTTTACTTTAGGCTTACAAATCCAGGGAATACTCCTTCATTGGCAGAAGAAGCTGGCTCCCTTCCATAGATCCAAGCAGAGAGAAACAAATAAACAACCAGTACCACAAGCAAGCGCAAACAGTCAGAGCTCAAATTACTCTCCCCCGTCTGGGCTGTAAAGCCAGATCCACCCTCAGTGATACCACTGTCAGCCACATGGCTGGAGACCCAAGTTACAAGTTTAATTTTAATATAACGCCTGAGTCCATGGGGCCATACATTGACACTATCACATTCCAACTACCACAGATCCATAGTTGGAGTGTTTTATCTGTAGTGTATTTTGCAGTTATTAGTGTGTTTTCTGGTTAGGTTCTACTGCTAATTAAACATTTTAATGTATAAGATGAATTTAATTTCACATTATTTAATTAGCTACTTAGGTGTCCAAAATAAGGTTTCATTTTGCTTACCCTGTTACTATGGTCTTCCTCAAATAGATGTACATGTGCAACTCTATGATTTCTGTCTAGAAGTCCAGCCCACTATCCACTGTACCACAGAGCCAAATCTTTTATTTCTAATGGAAGGTAAAATTGGAAGCTACTACACATAAACAGAGGTGAGAGATGGTGTAATGACTTCTAATAATCAGAAAATGTTATTTCTACAAACTTCAGTAGAGAAAGTGATGTTTGAAATGTTTTAGGATATAGGTATTATGTTTGTCTAATGATGTCTTTGGTCTTATTGGGTAGAATACAGCCTGTGTTAATGCCAGAAAAAAATTGTTTTCATTACAGTTAATATCTCATAGTATAGTCTTTAAAGTAGAATTTTGGCTCCTGTAAAACATCCTTATTATAATAATGATTTTTACCATATTTAATAATGTGATTCACTGAATCAAAGGAGGCTGTGGTACCTTCCAAATTGCTGGGCTCAACATATCTATTTAGACAGAGACCGGTGGTAGCATCTTTCTCTAAGGCCCATGTCTCTCTAGTCTTTGGGCTCTCAACTTGGTTTTCAGTGCCAACAATGAGTTCCCTTCAACTGAGTCAGCCTCAAATACATTTATGGCTCTGTTGGTTTCCCCATATTGCAGTCAGGTTTGCATTGCTGGCAGAAAACACCTGACCAAGAGCAGCTTGTGGGAGGAGAAAAGGGTTTATTTTGGCTTACAGACTCAAAAGGGAGCTCCATGATGGCAGGGGTATATGATGGCATGAGCAGAGGGTGGTTATCACCTCCAGGCCAACATCAGATGGACACCAACAACAGAAGAGTGTGCCAAACACTGCAAGAGGAAGCTGGATATAACACTCATAACCTGCCCCCAATAATACACTGCCTCCAGGAGGCTTTAATTCCCAAATTTCAATCAGCTGGAGACCTAGCATTCAGAACACTTAAGTTTATGGGGGACACCTAAAATCAAACCACCACACTCCATAACTTATGTGCCATGATAGTTCCCAAGGGCAAATCTTGTCTGCTGATTGACTGTGTGACTTACAGTAACCTTGTTAAACCAGTAGATGATTATCTTTCTTAGAAGGCTGTATAACACTTCCAGTACTACGGAAGTTAGTCAACAGGGAGATTGCTACCATCTTAGTTACCATTTGATCGATTTCTCCTTATCCTGCAACCATAGCCAGCATGTGCTGTCTTCTGCAATATGGTCTAACCATTTAGTTATGGTGGGCATCTGAGAGCTTTGGCAATACCCCACATTGTTTTGCAGGCTTTGTGGGCCTCCCTGACCAACGATTCACTGGGATTTTCCTGCACAACAACCTGCAGCTTCCAGAAAAACTTTCTTTATCCTACTCTCTCTCATATTTTTAATTAGCTGATGAAGAAGTAGGTTGTCTATGACTTAGACATAGCTTCTAGTTCTTTAGTTCCTTCTCCCCCTATGCTCCTCCCTACCATTCCTCAATGCCTGTTTCTGCCCCTATATTCTGACACTCTACTTGACTATCTATCCATCCCTCCTCTGTGTATCCTCTCCCCTCACATGTCCTCATTTCTTTCCTTTTGGCCCTTAGTTTAGCTTCCTAGTCCAGTTCATGAAAAAGTCCTCTTTCTCCTCTGAAACTTCATAATCCAAGTCCTAAGAGTCCACAGTTCTTTGAATATTGTAGTCTTTCAAACCTCTAACCAGAATGGCCCATTAAGCTCTGCTTCTCCTGTCCAAAGATTCAAATCCTTCTATATTCCTACCATAAACCAATGTAGATAGACAAAAAGATAAGTAGATTTAGTAGGAAATTTTAACTTAAATCTAAATTCAAAAGGTTTAACAAAGTTATTTTAGGCATCTTATTTTAAATTATGTTTTAGTTGTCACTCTAAAAGGTAGTGCTGGTCTTCACAAGTAACACTTTCCCCAAGTCCTCATATATAGTATTAATGTTTGGATACTGATTTAATTTATTTGAGATTGGGTATAAATGAAGTAATACAAAAACAAAAACAAAGAACTCTAATTTACTGAGCAGTTTATTATCAAATATTTCAGTAGGTACTGAATTCTTATATTTTCATAGGGGAGCAACAACAGCAAAAACAAAATAACTTCCTGTACATGTTAACTTATCAGTTGAATACTTAGTAGGCATGTTAACTGGAATAAAATGGTTTTTAAATCCCATTTGAATTGTAAAGAAATGTCTGTATATTTAATGAATAAAAATCAAAATGATTAATTAGTAATGTCTCTTGAATCTTAGAAGTTAAGAAGCTGAGTTCTAAAACAACTTCATTTTTGAGCACATAAAAGTAATTTAAGGCCTGGAGAGATGACTTAGTGGTTAAGTGCTTGCATGTGAAGCCTAAGGACCCCGGTTTGAGGCTCAATTCCCTAGGACCCATGTAAGCTGGATGCCCAAGGTGGCACATGCATCTGAAATTTGTTTGTAGTGGCTGGTGGCCCTGGCTCACCCACTGTCTCTCTATCTGCCTCTTTCTCTCTCTGTCTGTCTGTCGCTCTCAAATAAATAAAAAATAAACAAACAAAAAGTAATTTAACAATTAGTAGCATTTTTAGGAATAATGTGCAATATGGTAGCATAATATCCTCAAGAAGACTGAACAAAATAAAGAATAGCTCATTTTTCAAATATTTTATTTATTTATTGAGAGAGAGAGAGACATAGACAGAGAGAGGCAGAAAGAGAAAGAGTGGGTGTATCAGGGCCTCTAACCACTGCAAATGAACTCCAGGTGCATATGCTACCTGGTATCTCTTGGGTACTGGGGAATTAAACCTGGGACCTTAGGCTTTGTGCCTTAACTGCTATGCATCTCTCCAGCCAAATTAGTCTATTTTAAAGAAAAACTAACTTGGACAAATATGAAAAATTTATAATTTAGATACTTTAACTGTATGCTCAGCAAATATAATATGGTACATTAATTCTCGTGTATTTTAAATGAGTACTTTCAAAGGACACATATAAACAGATCACCTAAGTTTTCTTTGGATGGATCATAGGATTTGGTAAAAAAGTAAAGTTTAATCAAAGAAGGATGATTAAACCCCAGATTTGTACATAAACCAGAGAAAAGAAACAGAATGCACTCTATCCCTATACAAGCAAATCCTGTCTTTTACTAGTAATGCTTCCAGGATGAACTCATGGGCTTTATAATAAATCAATCCTAACTGGTAAAAACAGTGAAGATGTAAATCATAACAAAAGGTTTTGCTTGGATAAATGAGAGATTGTTTAGTTCAAGCAGCACACCGTGCAAGTTGCTGAGGAGAAACGGAAGCTCTCAGCACAAACTTCCATGAAAACAGAGGATGGGGTCTGAGACGCCCCCTCACCACATCCAGTGGGAGGAAGACAGGAGATTGAGGAGCAGAGTCCAAACCTGGGTGCTTTGTTTACAGACTTGCTGATAGCTTACATTTCATTTGTATGACTTGCACATTGTAATTTAGAAGAGTCCCAGAGTTACTTCCTTACTTTATTCATATGTATAGACATAAATATGTATCATAGCATGTGTAAATTTTAAAGAAAGTTCTGACATGTGTCAGGCTGAGTTTTTATGGAGCTGATCTGTGTTGGAGTGATTTACTCTCTGACAGAATTCGGTGGGTGGTATATTTGTTAACCAAATGCATTTTGCCAGTTGTCTTGAATCCCTCAAAACATTTTATGAAGTCAGCTTTCCCTTGAACACAGATTTTATCTAAATTACAGATCAAACATCTATCACATAATCATTCAGGATTTTAAGAGAAATCCCTTGGCTTCTGAAACCATGTAACACCTCTTATTCTCTTCTCTTTCTGTTTCATTAGTCACCCCTTCTTTTAGCAGTTCAGATACTGGAGAAATGTGCTGAGCTTGCTGTTAGGGAATTGAGAAGCAATCAGCAGAGATTCACCCCTGAAACAAATAATGACTGATAATGTATCATGCACCAGAGTGCAGGATGATGTTAATTTTTAAAAATTCTTTTGGATAGCCTCTGAAAGATATTCTTCAAAGGTTTGTGACAGAAGAAAAAATCATGCAAAAACAATATTAAATTTACATCTGGCAAAATCTTTTGGAAGAAGCTGACAATGCAGCTGCAAGAGTGAATTTACAAGATTTCTAACTAAAAGACAAGTTTTAATACAATTCAATAATGTGGTCTAGGAAGTCTGCATTTTAAACAAAGTTCCAAGTATTGATTTTTCCATATTCTTTGTTAATTATTTGGTTAACATACAAAGAAATGAGCTCATAGTTTACTTTCATGAAGTTTAAATTCAGCATAAAATGGTTCTCTTTGCAAACTGGTTTTAGTTTATTTAATATTTCTGCATTTTCCTTTACTAACCATTTCTTCCACAATGGTAGCAAGTGTGCCATTTGCTAAACTAACTGAATACTTCAACCGCTCACAGCTATCTGACTTACAGTCAGTGTGTTAGGTAGTGATGGTAATCCTTCTGTATATTTCAGTCTTGGTAGTACTGTCTCCCTACTTTGCTTCCAGACATCTACTAATGTGTGATTCATGCACTCATCTCAGTGGAAGGTTGGGGAACTGTTTTCTTGTAGGATTTGTAGCCTCACCCAAGCTAAGTTCACTAACAAGCTTACATGTGAAGAAAAAAATACAACACTTAAAATGTAGTATCTGCTTGCACATATGTGTTCTTTTGTATGTACCAGAGAAGAAAGAAAGAAAAGAAATATGCAAAGAGGACACATGCAGATCTTAGCTTGTATTATGTATGTAAATGAATATATACATATGATATATGAAGTTATATACAATTACAACAACATTATATAGGACACAAGTGACATGTAATCAGAAATGAAGGGGTCATGAGTAATGACAGAGATAGAGGAAGGATAATCAACTATAAAATGTTATATTTGAAAATGCTATAGTGATACCTACAACTCTGTATGCTAACTAAATAATAAAATAAAGAAAAGTTAGATATGTAAAACCTTCTCAGAACAACAACAAAAAAGAGATATACAGAGAGGAGCTCAGAAAAGAGCTAGCCAGATGAAGAGTGCTGATAACATGTGTCCCAGGTTCCTGCTGATGGCTGAAACGCAGATGTTCATGCTGTTGGAACTCGAGTTCTCATTTCCTTTTTGCACTGTTCATTGCCTGTAACTTCATCTTAGTAGGCACCTCTTAGTTGTAAACTATTAACTTCCAAACAACAGAATTAATGTTACTAAATGGACATTATAGAACTGCTATTGGGTACTGGGTTCTGTAGAAGTTTTGGGAAAGGAAGATAAGATGTATTCTCTGATCTTGAAAACCCATAATTTATACAAGTGCTCTCAAACACAAAGAAAATGCAGACAAAACATATTCTAAATAATAATGCATTTCTCTTATTTCCTAGAAAGGTCAGTAGGGGTCTCTCATGATTCACTGAACTACTTTTCACAGTGTTTGACCTGAATACCAATTATTTATGGACTTAACTTTTTTCTTTCATGATCTTGCTAATATGGTAGAGTCAGCCACTAAACAGGATTAAGATTTCACTTCATAGTGATAAATCAGTTAAAATTCTTTGTAATTCTGAAAATATATTTTTAGTAATTTAAGATTTTGAAGTTAACATTTCAAATACAAAGTTATTAGAACAATTGTTTCAGTCGTTACTGATGGTATTACAGTACCCTCATGAAGTAGTAAGTCCAGAGATCCTCCATATGAGGTGTGTCTATATATCAATACTAATAGACAATCTGTAAAAAATAGAAAGCATACATTGAATTGAAATAAAATAATTGCCTGCATTTTTTGGTGACAATGTTCTTACTGGAAATAGTATGAAATGTTCCTATCAACACTCCTTTTCTGTTTGGATTTTAACTATGCTTGTATAAAGTTCTTAGCTCTTGATTTTTTAAAAAAAAATGTTTAATTTTATTTATTTATTTGAGAATGACAGAGAGAAAGAGGGAGAGGGAGAGGGAGAGAGAGAGAGACAGAGAGAGACAGAGAGAGAATGAATGGGCATGCCAGGGCCTCCAGCCACTGCAAACGAACTCCAGATGCATGTGCCACCTTGTGCATCTGGCTTACATGGGTACTGGGGAATCAAACCAAGGTCCTTTGGCTTTGCAGGCAAATGCCTTAACTGCTATGCTATCTCTCCAGCCCAGCTCTTGATTTTCAAAACTCCTCCTCTTAAAAGTTGCTGTCTGAGGCTGAAGGTACTCTCTGAGTTCAAAGCCAGCTAAACTGCTTTGCCAACTCAAGTTGATTGGTGGTTTGGGTGTAGGTTAATGACATTGCACATGTGATGTACCCTGGGACAGAATTCTACAAAGCAGATACCTCTAGATCTAAATTGGTTTCCATAGCTACTATAACAAACTATCACAGTCTGCTTGAGTTGGGCAATAGAAACCTATTTTCTCACAGTTTTGGAGCTACCAGTCTGATATGTGGGTGTTGGCAAGGATGGTTTCTTTTGATACCTTTCTGCTTGGTCAGCAGACAGGCATCTTATCTCTCTATTTTCCCACAGCCTTTCATCTGTGTCCACCATGTGTGGAACCTCATTTCTTCTTCTTCTTCTCCTTCTCCTCCTCCTCCTCCTTCTTCTTCTTCTTCTTTTTTTTTTTTTTTTTTTTTTTTGAGGTAGGGTCTCCCTGTAGCCCAGGCTGACCTGGAATTCATTATGTAGTCTCAGGGTGGCCTCAAACTCATGGTGATCCTCCTACCTCTGCCTCCCCGAGTGCTGGGATTAAAGGCGTGCGTCACCACACCCAGCTTTTGGAACCTAATTTCTTATTGTAGAGACATCATTTATACTGAATAGGGATCCATACAATGACCTCATCTTATCTGTACCTATTGAAAAACCTCATCTCCAAATCTAGTTATATTCTAAGGTTAGGATTTCAAAATATGAATATTGGCTTAGACAATTCAGTGTGTAACAGGAAGCATAACTATATGACATATGTGTAATAGCTGAGTAGGTGACTGAAAATATGTTAATAGCCAGCCAGGCAGGGGATTGTATGCTTATAATCCAAATACTGGGGAGATGGAGGCAAAGGATTCATGTTTGTGGCCAGCAGGGATAACATAGCTAGAACCTGTCCAAGAAAACCTAAACAAGCCAAACACAAAGGAAATAGCAAGCCATGTAATGTCATGTGCTTCCAGATAGGAATCCTGCTAGCCAGACTTCTTGTGTTGCTATTGCTAACAAGAAAGGCAAATCTGTGGATTTTCTAGGCCTGAGTTCAGACTTTTTTTTAAATCCCCACTATATCTTGGAAATACTGATTTTTGGTTTTGTAAAAATCTGGCCCTGTTTTAGTTCACAGTTTAAAATGTATTTCTTAATCCTCCCATGTAAAAATTTTGAGTAACCAAATCAATGTTATGGATTAAAGTGTGTGCATGTGTGCATGCAGCTGAAAAACTATTTCTTGAGTGTTCATTTAACAAGTGCTCGTTAGGCATTTGTTGATAGCGAGTTGGCTCCCATAATATGTATAGGTAGCTATTGTGTTTTTCTTATGTATGGTTCCTTGGAGATTTGTGTTCCCTGCTAAGCACCAAAAACAGCTCACTTAGTAGAGTAACTGTTAACCATCAGCCATTAAATAGTACTGTCTTTGAAAAGATGAGAGACAAAAGCAAAAGGCCATCTGGGATACAAGAAAATGTTTTCACAGTCTCTATAGAATCCTTATGAGAGTGCCTGAGGAAGTAAAGACATCCAAATCTTTGGGAAACTGAAGGGTAACTTAGGAAAAAAAAAAAAAAAAAAAAACTCGGCTAACCAAAATTATTCCATGCTTACCATAAGAGAGATATTTTTAAAGTTAAGGTCAATTTTATTAATATGTGTATTGAAACCACATATTAAATGTGTGCTTACTATTACATACTTGTTTATAGTTTTTAATGCTTTCTCAGATAATTACTCTACACAATATGTTAGGCATGGAGCTACAGAATAATTTTAAATGTAGTGTTGATAGACTTTACACTAACTGGATCATCTGGTTGAGTAATATAACCCTGAGAAGTTACAGGAAATGCTTTATAGTCTTCAAGATCTGTCATATATCCACTAAATTTTGAGCAATATAGCATCTCCATCTCCATTAACCACAGAAAGACAATTTAAAGCCAACTTAGTGATGCAATATGTATTTTGCAAGTGAGATGTAAAAACAAAACACCCTGCATTTTTAAATTGGACATTAAATGCAGGTCTACAAAAACTGGATGAGCCTTCTTTTGATCAGAAGTTAAAGACATTGATCAAATGCCATTTCTTTGAAATACTGCTTGGTCATCTGTAGCCCAGAGACAGACCAGCTAAGATTCATGTAGAATCTGAGAAGTTAGATCATCTCTTTGAGAAAACTGTTTATATTGGCTCCACATGACTAAAATGGTTTATGCGAGGAGGGGGCCTTCCTTTGAGCCCTGCACTTGGGCATCATACATACTCTTGTTTCCTGACAGGAAAGTAAGAGGTCCAACTCTATCTCCCAGTAGAGTGCATTATGTTTAGTCCTTGTACACTCCTTATTTTAATTCCTAGTTGCTCCACAATGAAAAAAATACCTACATTAGCACCCTAGTTCAAAGCTGTTTCATAAGATGTCTGTATGTGTGTATACATGTTCGTTTATTTCACCGTTACTAAACTGTAATGGAAAATGATCCAGTAAATGGATGTAGTTAAAAGAGAGAATGGTCCATGTTAGATAGGAGTCATACTCCTCAAAGTCAAATTCTTGTCCCAGTCAGTGTGTTCCTGTGCATATTCTGTCATCACTTCTTGCCTCTGGTTTTTTTCTTGGTAAAAATGGACATAATAATGAAATGGTTACCTTGTATGATTTCAGAATTACATTGATTAATAGAAAAGACATAAGAAACTTTTGTAATAGTTCTCATATTGTGAATGTGATGAAAATAATAGCTAACATTGTTCTTTAAATAAAGTACCTGTCCATAATTAACTCTCCAGAAAGACATATTTTTGATAACCTAAATATTTGTGGTGTGCCTGATGCATTCATATGTTTGTTTGCTTAATCCTGGGACAAAACCTGGAGCCACATACTTACTAGTGCTTATAGGCACACTCTACCACTGTGCTACACCCCACACCCTTTCGTAAGAGTTTTTACTAGGACCCTGTGCAGATCAGACATGTTTTCAGGAGCCATGTAGAAATAGCTCTATTTCTCAGTTGCTTCAAAACCAACATCCTTCCCTTCCTTTATTCTTTCCTCTGTCCTTACTGTTCCTTCTCTTTTTCTACTCTTTTGTTTTCTATTCATCAATATTTATGTGCTAAAATTTCAGGCATCTTACTGGGGTTATATAGATGAGGAAAGGCAAAGCTCTTTGCATTGAGGAAATAATAAAGAGTGGTGGAGGATGTAGCCCAGGAACAGTCAGTTTCAACACAACCTTGCTACTGCTTTCCTAGCAGTGAGCACATGGTTGTTCAAAAACGGATATGAAGGGTGCTAAACACCAAACAAATTAGAGGTCTGGGTGTGGGAAGGAAGAACTTTGAGAAAGAGCTTCCTGAGGGAAGTTAAATCTGATTCAGCCTGGTGACTGAGAGATTTCAGTGGGGGATAAAGGCTGTGAGGAGGTGGAGGGAAAAGAGGGAAGAAAGACACGGCGAAGTGCAGCATCCATGCGTGTTGCTGTGTTGTAAGTTCTACGGGCAGAGTGTGGGTTTATTTGGCAGATGAGAGGAGATCGCTGAAGTGCAGGATCTAAAGGGGTAGTTGTAGCAGACAGTTTCAGGCTCACAGAGATGAACTTCCAGGCCAGGAACAGTTATGGAGGAAGGGATTTATTATAGCTTACAGATCCAGGGGAAGTTCCATAATGGCAGAAGAAGCTTGCCTGCCTTCACAGGACCCAACAGAGAGCAAAACCAAAAGCCAAAAGCCACACAGCACAGCACACCTCAGGGACTCCAGCTAGGCACACTTTGCATATCTTTAGATTGAAATCCTAAACCCACCACCACACCTTAATATCCACCCAGTGACACTGCCTCCAGCCAGGTGGATGCAGATGCAAACTATTAACTAATAAAACACTGAATATATTGGGGGACATCTATTCAAACTACCACAGGGACTAATCTGTAAAAAGACCTATTTAGCCCATGCTGGAAAGTTTGAAATTCCTGCCCACCTTCCCCTGCACCCACCCAAAAAAACTTTGAACAGTCATTAGAGATTTGAAGCAGGAAATTGGTGTGACTTGATGTGAGCCCTACTTAGCGCCGTCCTAGTTGGAAGTAAAGATGCTTTTTTAAGGATGCAATTTCAATGTGTATGAGGATTCTGAGCCTGAGCTTAGGTGGTGGCAGCATGTTCATGAAGGTGGGTAGAACTGAGAAGTGCCAGGCTCAAAATTTGCTGGTTTCTCAGATTTATGCAGTGACGAAAGAAGGGGTGCTGCAAGGTGGCAGTCACTATCTGGGGTAACAGCAAGATGGTGAATCTGGCCATGGAGACAAGTCTAGAGATGCGTGCGGTGGGTGAATGTGAAATGTCCCCCGTAGTCTCGTCTGTTTGTGATTAGGCCTCATACTCAATCTCAACTGGTGGCAGTATGGGAGTTGGAACCTTGCTAGAGGAGGTGTGTCACCGGAGGTTGACTGTAAAGTTTATTACTTCAGCTCCAAGCCCAGTGCTTAGACTACTTCTGCCCAGTGATATAAAAGGTGTGATGCCCAGCCTCTTCTCTGGCATGTTTTCTCTACCATGGTGAAACTTAACCTTGAGACTATAAACCAGCATATACCCTTTCCTCTCATCAGCTGCTTTAGTGAGAGGCTTTGTCCCAGCAACATGAAGGTAACTGCAGAAGTGTGGGATTGTCATAAATTTATTTCACATTATCTGAATATGACCGACTGGAATATTTAAGTTGGATTATGTATAAGGTCTGGAATTTAAACGTATGTAGATGAACAGATTTAGCATGAGAGAAATGGCCCTCAAACATCCTATGCCTGTGGAGTTATACTAAATAATTGGCAGATGGGGAAGAGTTCTGTGAATATACTGTCAAACTATCCAAACTAACATGGGAAAGACTAAAGTCAATAAGGTTAGTATTCATCAACTTGAGCAGTTTTGTCTTAGGAGATCCAGGTGTTCCTTATAGAATGCAGGGCTAGGGAGTCTGGAAGGAAGTTATTTTGGTTTAACTAGAATGAAATTCTTCAGTAAGCAGAATAGTTAATTGTGAAAGGAAGAGATAAAGTACAGAAAGAAGAGAGATGGTCAGAGAGGTGACCAAGGATATGTGCTATGAAGAGGCTTCTAGCAGGCCCAGGCTGGAGTGAAGAAAATTAGTATATTTGAAATTAGCCATGGAAGCATTGGTGTTTGGTCCTGCAGACTTCCCTCCTAGCATTAGAGGCTTGGGTCAATCAGAGGCTCTTGTTACTGGATTGAAGCACAGGATTTTCTTTGTTTCCCTCCTATGAAGCTTAGCAGCCCATGAATCCAGTCTCACTGGCTTCTCTTTGTTCCTCAGTCCTACATGTGTGAGAGGTTTTCAACCCATGGTGGATTGAAAAGAAGGAAACTAACCTTTCTTGAGCATGTGTTATATTCCTGGTACCTCGAATTATTTTATTGATGAAAAACTAATTTATCTGGCATAAAACAATATATTCATAGCCACACAGCTATCAGGGCATAGCATAAGAATGACCCATGTGGTGGTTTGATTCAGGTGTCCCCCATAAATTTAGGTGTTTGGAATGCTAGGTTCCCAGCTGATGGAGATTTAGGAATGGACAGCTCCTGGAGGCAGTGTATTGTTGGGAGTGGGCTTATGGGTATTATATCTAGTTTCCCCTTGCCAGTGTTTGGCACACTCTCTTTTTGCTGTTGTCTACCTTATGTTGGCCAGGGGGTGATGTCCACTCTGTGCTCACGACATTGTTTTCCTTTGCCATCATGGAACTTCCCCTCTAGTCTGTAAGCCAAAATAACCCTTTTTTTCCCCCTCCACAAGCTGCTCTTGGTCAGGTGATTTCTGCCAGCAATGCAAACCTGAGTCTCAAGAACAGATTATTTATGTCATTTATGAATGTTTCTTCCTCCTCAATTGCATTCAGCACTTAAAAATAGTATTCAATTATCACCTGAGTTTTCCATCTGGGTCAAAAACCACTAAACGTATGTTGGCACTGCAGGTGCACAGCCACCAAGTCCTGAAAGCTTGACTACAAGTAGCATTCTAGGCCATGCTGGGAGGCCCAGACACCCTGAAGAAATATATTTAGTAATAAAGAGCCGACTATCTCATGACCCGTCATGTCTTCAATCAACAAGTCATTCAACATTTCTTAAGCAAGTGCATATTTTAGTCAGGGGCTAGCCTAGGTGCTATAGATGTGATGATAACCACAGCGTTGACAGTACTTAATACCATTAGCTCGAAGGCCGGTAGAGTTAAAAATGTTTTCTGTTGAACTCAGTTGGTGTTCTCCAGTGCACTACCACAACGTGACTCTGGTGACCTTCCTTAGGGGGAAAAACACACTGAGAAATGTAGGTCTGAAGAATTTTGCTAAAGATTTGCAGTCACTGAGTGGTGGAAGGTGGATGGGCTAAGGCCCACGATCTGGCTACGAATCTGGTGCTCGTAGACACAATAAAACAAGATTAATTCATGCAACGTGCTTGGCTGTATAAAAGGTACAAAGGAAAGTCAGCCCTCATCTGGGCTGAGAGGTGCTAGAAGGCAGTGGCTTTTTAGAACACGTGAGGAAGGAAAGCTCTTCACCAGTCGACAGGAAGTAGTTCAGAAACCTGCCAGGAAGAATCAAGCCCACACACAGACGTATGCGAGCACCATGCGAACAGCACCTCAGGTCATTTCCAGTCTTCCAGTTTGAATGCAGGTTGAGTAACAGCAGCATGTCCTCTTGTTATATCTGTGGGTATAAAAGCCCAATAATACCTTATCGGTCTCTCTCATAGAGAAATTTTGTAAATTTCTACCACGATATTTTGACCTATGTTCAATCATATTGGTTGAAAACCTGACATTGGGGGTGTTCTCTTCCCTCCTATCACTATGCAAGTCAGTCATCCCAAACCTATTGTATTCATATAAAAGCAGAAGTGAAAATTTATTGCCTACGTATTCTCAGATACTGTGATAATAGCCTTTTAGGAATGATTTCTGTTAATTTTAATAACAACGATATCAAATAAGCATGCCACTATCCTGCAATTATAGACAAGAAAAGTGGGGTTTAGAGAGGTGGTAAAACCTGCCCAGTGTTATATGACAGCAATTCAGAGTCAAAACTTGTATCTGAACCATTCAACTTTGATGTTTCTTTTCCTTTATCTTCATCTTGTGTGTGTGTGTGTTGTGTTTGTGTCTCTGTATGTATGCATGTTTGTACGTGTGAGGACAGGTATGCTTGAGTGTGCATGCACACCTATGTGTGCACACATGTGGTGGCTACAAGTTGACTTGGATTTTTCTTAGTCATTAGTGATTACATATTATTTTATGGAGACAGTGTCTCTCACTTGAGCCCAGAACTGGCTAATTCAGCTAGTCCAGCTAGCAAGCATGCCCCATGGATCCCTTGTTTCCATTCCTGAGATCTGGGATTACAGACAGGCTACCAAGTTCACCAGGCACTTAAACAGGTTCTGGAATTTGACTGTGGTCCTCAAGCTTGTGTGGCAAGTGCTTTCTCTGTTGAGCCGTCTCCCCAGCCCAGCTTTGATAGTTCTTTTTTTGTTTGTTTGTTTTTAGTTTTTTCGAGGTATGGTCTCACTCTAGCTCAGGCTGACCTGGAATTCACATTGCAGTCTCAGGGTGGCCTTGAATTCATGGCGATCCTCCTACCTCTGCCTCCTGAGTGCTGGGATTAAAGATGTGTGCCACCATGCCTGGCTTTTTTAAAAAAAAAAAAATGAGAGAGAGAAAGAGGCAGAGAAAGAGAAAGAGAGAATGGGCATGCCAGAGGCTCCAGCCACTGCAAACGAACTCCAGATGCATGCATCCCCTTGTGCATCTATCTTACGTGGGTCCTGGAGAATCCAACCGGGATCCTTTGGCTTTGCAGACAAACACCTTAAATGCTAAGCCATCGCTCTAGTCTGACAGTTCTTTTAAATGACCATAGATTTAAATTGTATGGCTCTGGAGGGCTGGAGAGATTGCTTAGTGGTTAAGGTGCTTGTCTATGAAGCCCAAGAACCAAGGTTTGATTCCCTAATACCCACATAAGCTAGATGCACAAGGTGGCACACACATCTGGAGTATGTTTGGAGTGGCCTGAAACCCTGGTATGTCCATTCTTTATCTGCCATTCTCTCGATCTCTCTCTCAAATATATAAATAAAAATATTTTAAAATGGTTCTGGATTTATTTTAATATCCAAATAAAAGTATGTTTTTAGAAGTCTAATTTCATATGTTGTCAGTAAAAAATGAGAAAGAAACAGAGCTACTGCTTTGGGTGGCTCAGTGCTCTTTATGTTAAAAAAAGATAGGGTAGGCACAGCTTGGACAAATGTCCCCCAAAGGCCTACATAGTTAAAGCTTGATCAACAGCCTGGGGTGCTATTGGGAGGCAATAGAACCTTTAGGACTGGATGGAAGGAAATGATATTACTGAGCTTGCATAGGATATTAGGAACCTAGTCCATCTTTTTTCCTTTTTCTTTACGTGTATCAAAGTGTTAACATATTTTCTATGCCATGTGTTCCTGACATCACATACTGTTCTACCATAGACCCAAAGCAATAGGGCCAAGTGACCATGGAGTGGGATCCCTGATGACTTGGGGCAAAATTAACAGTTGATTAATTTCAGGCATTTGTTCTAGTAATGGAAAGCCAACTAAACATAGAGTAGGGGAAAAGAAAATACTAATGGAAGAAAGTAAGGATGAGAAATAAGAGGAAATAAGTGTTAAGAGGAAATTAAAATGCTGGTATGGGATAATAAGTAAAATTCTATGTTGATTTAAAATTCATATAAAATTGTCATTCTTTAAAAATATTTTTATTTATTTATTTAAGAGAGAGAAAGAGAAAGACAGAGAGAAAGAGAGAATGGGCATGCAAGGGCCTCTAGCCACTGCAAATGAACTCCAGACACATGTGCCTCCTTGTGCATCTGGCTTACATGGGTCCTGGAGAATCGAACCAGGGTCCTTAGGCTTTGCAGGCAAACACCTTAACTGCTAAGCCATTTCCCCAGCCCAAAATTGTTACTCTTTTAGTAAAAGACAGAAAATACAGGTAAACTTATGTTTGCCAGAGAATAAATAGAAAATCTAAGTAAGCAATTAGGGAAAGAAAAATTGGAAAATTAAGAAATGGTGCCAGATAAGATTGAGTACATTCAGAGTGGTGTAGCCGTAATCAAAACACACATCTGAAGGTCATGTGGCAGTCTAAAACCATTTACCTTCTGACTAAAAATGAACTTTGCTAAAAGAAAAATGAAATAATGAAATTTGCAGGAAAGTGGATGAACTTGGAAAACATCATACTAAGCAAGGCCATGTGGGCTTAGAAAGACAAATATCACATTTTCACTCTCATATGCAGTTCCTAAATTGAAGCAGCTTGAATTGATTGTAAGTGGCAGTAACTATATGGAGTATTGACATGGAATTCTGAATGAAGCTAAGAGAAAGGAATGGCTGAGGGGGTGGGGAAGAAGGGTTACTTGATAAATAAGTCCAGGAACAGAATATAAAGGGTGGTAGTGTCTTGGGGGTGACAAGGGGAAAGACGGATATGAATGTAATACACAAAACCAATGGCATTGTGATTCATGACCAAAGAAACCTTCCTCCCAGATAGCAAACTAACAGATATAACCACTAATGGGGCGGGGAAGATTACCAGGGCAGAAGGCCTCTGTAGAGGGAAGAGAAAGCATAATCCTAAAGTTGTGGGTGCTGGCTTTGTAAAATTCAGTGCCAGAACTGGGTTACTCCCCTCCTACCAACACACACGCACATGCACATGCACACACACACTGAGCTGTTGGTTGGTAAAACCCATGATGTCCACAACACAAAGCATGCCATTGCCCCAAAGCACTTGATTACCCCCAGAGCTAAATGGTAAGGCGCTATTGCTGAAGACAGTACAAGCTGCAGACCCAGAACATCAAGAGGTCATTCTGGAACCTATAGACAAGCCAAAGGACTGCTGTTTAGTCCTCATGATGGTGGAAAGCACTATGGGAGCTGTTGGGGAGTAATGGCCACCAAAAGCATGAACAAGCAAGGGATCCTGCAAGCTAAGAAATCAACCAGCCCTAGAAAATAGTTTTAAAGTGTATTGACAGATTGAGAAACAGAAGAGAATGGAAGATGATAATGAAGTCAGATCAGAACAAGTAAAGGGATTACTAAATCAGTAAGTAGATGATATGGACTACGAAGGAGCCTTCCCTAATCTATCATTTATTAGCTGATATTTACCATAGTAATTCACTTTTGGTATATATTATCAGTCCAAATAACTTGACACTTACAGAATTTCTTCCATGAGTAAAAGTCTTTACCATTTTTGAACACTTTCACAACTTTTACTCTTACAAAAAAACATTTGTGGGGGCTGGAGAGATGACTTAGTCATTAAGCGCTTGCCTGCAAAGCCTAAGGACCCCAGTTCAAGGCTTGATTCCCCAGTACCCACATAAGCCAGATGCATGAGGTGGTGCATGCATCTGGAGTTCGTTTGCAGTGGTTGGAGGCCTGGTACCCCCATTCTCTCTCTCTCTCTGTCTTTCTCTTTCTGTCGGTCGCTCTCAAATAAATAAACAAACAACAACAACAACAACAATAACAATAAAATGCTTTGAAATGATATTGAAACACTTTAAAAATAAAGTCTTAGTTAAAAAAAAACATTTGTGAAGACTGGGGAAATACTATGAGTCTCAAGTTATAAGGTATATATAATAATCAGTAATTCTAAAATGTTTTTTTTTTTTTTTTTTTTTACTTTTTATTATTTTTTTTTGGAGAGAGACAGAGAGAGAGAGAGAGATAGAGAGGGAGAGGAGATAGAGATGGGCACGCCAGCAGTCTCAGCTGCTGTGAACGAAATCCAGATTCGTGCGCCCCCTTGTGGTCAAGTACGGCTTTGCGCCCTTTTGTCACTTTGCATCTGGCTAAACGTGGGACCTGGAGACTGGAACCAGTGTTCTTAGGCTTAGGAGGCAGGCGCCTTAACCCCTAAGCCATCTCTCCAGCCCTAAAATGTATTTTTAACACAAGAAAGAAGAAACCTCGCCTATGTGGATACTGCATTCCAACTCTTCCTGTATATTTCACTGCTTTTCACATGTTGAACCACATGTCTATGTAATATGCATATGCAGGAATGGATCGTCTTGGTCATGTATTCAACAAATATTTCATGGGCCTTTATAATTTTCCAAGTACCAAGGATTCAAGTAACAAGAGAGATGGTGTCTCTGTCTCCATGGCACTTACAGTGTAACAAAGTCATATGCGCATACATGAAATATGTGTTGTGCTATATTGCTAGGTTCTTTGAAGGCAAAAGAAAGAGAAAGAGGGTACAAAGTGGAGGGAGATTCTGTAAAGTAAAGTGATGAAGAGCTTCTCCTAAGGGCCATTTTGAACAAAAATCTGTGGGAGTGAGCCACTAACCCTGTGATGGGGCAGGAGCAGAAGTTTAGGCACAAGGAAGAATATTGCAAAGGCCTTAAGATAAATGTCTTCACAAAAAAAAAAAAAATCAAGAAGGCCCATACAGTTGGAAAAGTTCATAGGTTAAGTGGTGTTATGATGGAATACTATTGATATAACCTCCCAGCTTCTCCATGATGGCTATCCCATCTAGAATTTCCTGTGTCCTCCTGGCTGACAGAAGTGCATAAAAGAACCAGCCTATATGAGGCTGTGGCAGAGTGTTTTGTTGGTAAGGATGAACAGAAAGCTTTGGTATCTGATGCTTCCCAAGGGCCAAAACAACTTGTTGAGACTAAGCATAACTGGAAAAGGGAACAGACTTGTCAGTTATTAATTGGATGGAGAGCGATTTCATGGAAAAGTAGTTTGATCTCCTGAGACCATCATTGCTCCCTGGAGAAAAGTAGGAAGAATGAGGAAAAGAACAAGGGAATCTTCTGTGAGCTTACCTCATGAAATACCTGAGTTACAAACAGACAAGCACCCTTGAAAGTATTGAAAAGATTTTTCTTTACTGAGTAGATATGGAGACTTGAGTTAGAATGACATCATGTTTGGACTTTAAAAGTATAATTTTTGTACATCTGGCTTACAGTGTGCAAGTTTTGCTTCTTGGAATATCGGTATACCTGACACTCTGCATGGTAAAATATTTATCACAGGGCATGCAACCTGCTACGATTCCAAACAGATTAATTTTAAGCTTTTAAACCACAGACCATTCTCAGGCTTTCCAAATTTCTACAATTCTTCTTTATTTTTATGTCTCTGAAATTTTCCACTTTCACCATGGTGTGGTAAAATTACGGTTCAATTCCTCCCAGGGCTGCCTTAATGCGTCCCTGTAAATCCGTCAGTTCCCATAATTTAGCATCATCTCCCTTGGTTGCCGTGCCTTCCTGATGTCAACAGGAGCTCGCTGGTTCTGGAGCTCAAAGTAGCTGCTATGTATTGTAAGTTTGTCCCAACCAATACCCATATATCATCCAAGAACTTGCTTTTCTTGCAGAAGCATGATGTAAGAAAAAAAAGTCCATGTCTGAAGACATGAGCTCATATTCCTTCACTCTGAGACATCAACTCTCTCCAGCGCTGATAAATCATTTGCTTTGAGCAAGCCTCTGGTCCTCTGGGAGGGTGTTCTAAGACCATTACTTTGCTTGCTGCGTTCACCTTTGCCCCTCGCCACCCTCGCATTCATCTAAAAGCTGACTGCCTATGGCAGATCATGCTTTGCTGGCTTCTAGGGTAGAACTTGGTTTGAGAACAACTAAATAATCTGCTTTGTATTATTCGGAGTAAATAACATGAACTGCTCTAACAAAATTCTTAGTGATTTATTTCTTATTGCAGACTGAAGGAGGTTGAGTAGCTCTCTCCAGTGCAGTCACTTAGAGTCCTAACTCCTTCTATCAACATGAATACATAATCCCAACCATTGAGACAAAACAAAGTATGTGCAAGAGGTAATTTGGGGGCCAGGCATAAAAGCAGCATATACCAATTCCATTCACATGTGCATGAACTTTTCTTCTCTTTCAAAAAGAAACTTATTTTTTAATAAAGTCCATATCTGAAGGTGTTTGGGAAAGATACAGTAACATCTAAATATGGGTGAGCCCTAACAGTAGCTAAGCTAGCATTGTTTGTTCTTCAAATGATCATATGACCTTCGTCTCTGCACACCAAGACAAAACCAACCCCATCTGTGAGAGATATAACTTGAAATACTAGACACACAGTGTGCTGAGCGCAAAGTCCAGGGCCTCATTGAGGGCTGTGCAAACTTACCATGAAGTTCAAATATTTCTCCTTTTAATCTACAAACTAAAATAACAAGTCCTCCTTGTCCTCCCTCTCTTCCTCCCCACACCAGTATATAAGTGATGGCAAGGATCAGGGTAAACTCAGTGGCCTTCTTTCTGAGAAGGCAAATGAAGGGAGTGTTTCAGATACCCCGGACCATGGCAGCGCTAGAGCCTGTGCAACACGCACTGGAAAGATTGCTGTTTGCGGTGGGGCTTGGGCTGGGGTTCTATTGTCGAGCCTCTGATTCTGCTCACCCGCAAGGAATCTCTTACCCAATGTGCCTCTGCCTCTTTCCTGGGTCTTCTGAGAGGAGTCTTTTCATCCATTGTTTTCCTTAGCTGTATCTGAGATGGTTATGCCAGCTCTGTAGCTTCCATAGCCTATTGGTTGTGAGGGTGTAAGGGTCCCAGGGACTTTTAAATCTGCCAAGTCTCCCTTTCTTTCTTTCTTTCTTTCTTTCTTTCTTTCTTTCTTTCTTTCTTTCTTTCTTTCTTTCTTTCTTTTGTTAATCTGGACTCTTGACTATTATATTTCTTTAAAAAACTTAACAGACACATGAGCTCTTTGCTTCTTGTCATTTCCATTTTAGCAAAGTTGTTTGCTATAGCAACTCTCAAATTCATTTATTCTTTTCCTTAACGTCTCTACCTCTGAAATTACTGGGCTCTACTTTGGGGATGGTCTGAACTTAACTTATTGTACTTCAGTGAGAATGTGACATTTACATAATGCCATTGTTCCTCGAGTTAAGGTTTGATTAGTTAAGCTGGACATGGTTGTGCACACCTTTTATTCCAGAATTCTCTTTCAGAAGGCAGAGGTAGGAAGATTTCTATGAATTTGAGGCCAGCATGGGACTGCAAAGTGAGTTCCAGGTCAACCTGCATTGAGTGAGACCCTACCTCGAAAACAAGCTAAAAACAGAAAGATAAACAAAAATGGGTTTAACTTGATAAGATTTGATTCTCCAAATGGCTCTTGTTCAAAGTCATTAAGGTCAGAACCAGGGTCCCAACAGCCTTCACAAGCTAAGCTCCAGCCACCTTCCTTGATAGGTCAATTAAGGAGACCAGAGACACAGGGAAGAGGGACACGTGATTTATTCAATGTGGCCATGTTGGGAAGAAGAACAAAGAAATCCGGTAGTCATCAAGTCCACTTCTAGGATCTTGGCATGAGGTTTCCCTTTAGACAGAGGCCAGAGGTATATATAACAGTGATATATATCAATGACCCATCATTGGCTCAGCTCCAGTCTCTGCTACAAGGCAGACTGAAAATACCTAAGTGTCAGATCTAGTTAGTCTCTTTCTGGGAGACAAGGTCTTCCTTTGGCTGGCACAAGTCTTTAGCCTTTTCCTTCTCCTAGAATGAGATGCCTGATAAAGCTTCAATTTCTTGGGAACTATTATTCTCATAGTCTGATAGCGAGGGTTTTATCTACCATCGTTATCTCCTACTGTTTAAGGTCTAAAAATAGGGAATTTCCCAATTCTTATATGTCCAATTTCTGAACATTCTTTGCTACTTTCTTTTGTGTGCTTGAACAGCAGTTAAATTCTTGCGTGTGCTCCTCTCTCTTCTAAGGCTAAATGTACAAAGTAGAGCCAAAACATATTATCTTTCCAGCACTTCCCAACCAACTCACTTGTTTCATCAAGCCCAATAAAGACACCACCCAAATTCTGAAATAACAAACAACATTTTGAACACATGCTGTCATTTTTCCTTTTGCTGCTGTCTAAATTATCTGAGCACAGTGTTGGATTTTGCACTGCCTGTTATTTATTTCTTAGACAACAATGCACATTTTAGGTTTGATTTTTGAATGCATTTCATCTCTTAAATTATGTATGAATTAAAAATGCTATTTTGAGGCCAAGTATAGTGAGGGCTATTGGGACCCTCGTTCTGACTTCATGCTTGTAATCCCATTGCCATGAATTTGAGGCTATTATGAGCTCCACGTCAATCTGGGCTAGAGCAATATCCTTCCTCAAATAAATGCTAACTTATAAATATAAATTGGTACATTTCGGTAGCTTAAATTTCACATGCCCTTGGGATCATTATTTTATAGGAGAAATGACAATGAGGAAAGTGCACTGGGCAGTCCAACAGTGACACAAATCAAATTCACTCACCTGCAAGAAGATAGCAACGTAGTGTACACTCGTGCAAGGGGAGCTAGAAAAGTCAAACAGCTAGTCACACTGGGACAGAGGAAATTCTGCATTTCCTAAATAATCGTGGCTCACTATGGTAGGTAATCTTGAATAAAATATCACATGGACCATACAGATATGAGTTAGCCCATTTTTAAAAATCTATACTGATTTTGCCAAAGTAAGAGAAAACTCCTTTTACATAAAACAAGCAATTCAGAAAACGTCTTCAATGTGAAAAAAATTATACACTTGACTCAATTTTTACTGTCCTCTATCTCATTTTTCTAAACAAAATGTTTTCCTCTGAGGCTGGTCTGGATAATAATATAAGTGACAAAATACTGAATCATCTTTTCTTTTCTGTCTTTCTACCACTTTTCATACACTGAATGGCTATACTTTCATTATCCCCTGAAGTTTTCTATATCAACTGGATGCAATTACT
Organism: Orientallactaga sibirica; assembly: GCA_036365145.1. NCBI lineage: Eukaryota > Metazoa > Chordata > Mammalia > Rodentia > Dipodidae > Orientallactaga > Orientallactaga sibirica. Next base: position 32,807,436 of record JAEOAD010000006.1, read on the forward strand.
CTTACTCTTTTACCTTCTCTTTCATTTCCTTATTCACTCCAGGAGGGGTGAAATCATTTGTTTGGTGAATTTGACCAATGTGGGGAATAACCTAGAGAATTATGACCCAGAGAATTCTGAGTCATGCTCAGCTCTATACATCCCTTTCAGGGAGCAAGCACCCCTGTGAGAGAAGACTTCTTTGTCCTCTCCTCTCACTGTGGAAGGCAGCCGGTTCCAGTGGTCTGCCATTTTGAAAGTGAAATTTTACTTAGTCACTTCCTATAGCATTTGTTTTGCATCTGACAGACATTAGGAAATAACTATCAGAAGCAAAATAAATAAGTAAATAAAACTGGAGATTACAAGTCACATGTGGTATAAGCAAGCTTTTCTAGATTCTTAATTTACAGCCTTGGACTTCAGTGTGTAGTGTACTTGTGTGTTTGCATGTATGTATGTACATGGACGCCTCATCCTCAGGAAGTCTTTTTTTTTTTTGAAACAGGATCTCTACTTGACCTGGGGCTCACCAATTAGGATAGACTGGCCTGTATGGCCTTGAAAATTCTCCTGTCTGCTTGTCCGTCACTGGGATTATAGGCCTGTACCATCATGCTTGGCATTTTTATGTGGAGACTGGGCATGGAGCTTAGGTTGTCATGCTTGTCAGGCCAGCACTTTGCTGACTGAGCTCTCTTTCCAGGGTAGCAACGCTTCTTCTTTCCAGAAAGTCTTCTTTATATTGACAGTTTATAAAGAAGCTGTTGCTAAGTATGGTCAAGAGACTTTGTATCCTCAGTAGATAATAAATTTACTTTCGTAAGTGTCTAAAGGCAAATGGAATTTCATTTTAAATTAATTAAATCATTTTGACCCTTTACAACATGTATATGATTGTGTTTTGATTATATTCAACTTCCACTGCCTTCTCACGGCTCCCTCCCACTCCTGCTGAGTCCCTTCCTCTTCTAACTGGACCCCCTTCTACTTTCATGCCTTTTATTTTGATGGGGTGAGTTGAATTAGGGTTGTTTGCATGAGCATGGTAGGTGGTTACATCCTGGAGCACGGACAACCTATCAGAGGCTGCGCGCCCTAAGAAAATATCTCCCCATTACCATTAAAGGCCTCTCTTATGGAAGGGTGGAGCCTTGTGCACCCCTCTCCCACACATGATGAAGTGTTGGAGGGCCCGATCTAACACAGTGACCACAGCTGCCCTGAGTTCATGAGGGCCACAGCCACAACACACACCGTATTCCTTCCCTTTCCCTGACCCCTTACATCTTTTCCACCCTCTTTTTTGTGGTGTTCTCTGAGAGAGCCGCCATGGAGAGGTTGATAGAAATGTCCCACTTAGGGTTGAGCACTCAAACATAGCTTATTTTCAGCACTTTAATCAGTTATGAATCTCTGCATTAACTCTTGCTCACTGAAAAAATAAGCTTCCCTGACCAACGTTAAGAGCAGAACTAATCTATAAACATAAACAGAAATATTTAGGAAGCAGTTGGACAGGCCAGGCACAACATGTCCATTTAACAAAACAACAGTGGTGGCTTTTCTACTAGGGCACATAATCTCCCCAGCCATGGCTTTTGACCAGGCTTACAGCACCAAGTTTGAACTGTCTACTGTGGAATGATCCTTAAATACAATTATAGAGTCGATAGTCACCTGAACACCTCCATTAAAGTCATGCCACTGTGCACAAGTAGACACATCGTGCCTAGAAGAGCAGTTGAATAGCACATGGGGTCCATAACTGAATGAGAGTGCTCACAACATTTCTCCCCTAGCAGCCGACTAATCAACAAAACGGTAGCTTTCAGCTTAGTTTCATCTTGATTTTTCTATGTCCATATCCAAATCATGTGATGTCTTCAGCAACAGGCAAATGGAATTTCATAGCAATGGGATCGTTCAAGCTTGAGCAGAGTATCATTGGAGGTGCAAAGGAGAGCAACCAAGCTTCATCAGGTTCAACTAGTGCAGCAAATATTTCTTTTAGTCATAGTGGTCTGAGCAACAGTTTTTTGTTTGTTTGTTTGTTTGTTTGTTTGTTTTTAGCTCATAAAAAGCCCAAACCCTGCAAAGTTCTACTTCCATTTCATAATGTTGTAATTAGAATGACAGTGCTAGATAACCTGCTCCAAAATTCCACTAAAAGTTGAGAGAATTTGGAGGCATGAATTCTGAGTTCACAAAGGCTTAGGCAAAATGTGACTTTAATACTTTGGCCAGTTTACCGTGAGCTATTCTTCAGAAGTTTATCAAGTTTCAAAGTGGAGGAAAGGTCCTACTATGAGGATCAAATGTGTAGCACTTGTTACTGAGACAAAACCCCTGAACCGAAGCAGCCAATGGAAGGAAATGGCATATTTCACTTTACAGTTTTGAGAGAGAGGTTCATTATGACAGGGAAACCATGGCAGAGAAAACAGCGGGGGTGACACATTTTGTCCTAAAGGCTGGGAGTTATCTCACACTGGCAAGGGGGCTAGACTACAAAGACCAAAAGGCCCAGCCCTAGTGTTATACCTCAGTCAAAGGCTCCAGCAGCTGGAGACTGAGAAGGGTTCATCACAGACAGCTGAAGTTATGGGGGACATTTCACATTCATACTCCCATAATACAGCAGTGGTGCCAAAACACCTGAGGCCTCTGGGGCACAGGATGAGTACAAATATCAACTATAGCTTTTGGTCACATGTCTGCTGAAAGTGACTCTCGAGTGGAAACAAAGAGAGTAAAGTGACATCTCCTATATTCACGTTTCTTAAGCCCAAGAAAATTTTATTTAATAAGAAGTTCTGAAATAATTGATGTGTAAATGGAAAAATAAATAAAGTCCTGCATTAACATACAACAAATCAAGTTTAGATTTATAAAATGCTTATGTACTTAATGTGATATAAAAATATTAAAACTTTCAGAATGAGGTGGATGTAGTGGTGCACAGCTATCCTCCCAGCCCTGAGGGATCAGGAGTTCAGGGTCATCCTCAGTTAGGTAATGACTTCAAAGCCTGCATAAGTCTCTATTTGATAACTAAAAACAAACAAATAAAAAAATCAACAAGACAAAGAAAAAATCAAACATTTCCTAGAACAAACTATAGGAAAATAGCTTTTTGACCCAACAATAAGGATTTCCTAAAGAAGATCCAAAAAGTGTTAATCATGAAGAAACATCTTATACATCCTGGTTTATTAAATAATTTATTCATGGTTGCACACAAATTATGTCTTAACACTTTCATATTTGGAAATTATGTCATTAGTTTATATTTATTTCATTCCAACTCTGTTTTCCCTGGTTGTATCAATTTTAAATTTAAATATTTAAATTTACGTGATGACTATTTCCATAGTTTAAAATATTTACCTTATGTAGGCAAAGGCCACTAGCAGGCAACAAGAAAAGAAGTACACAAAAGTACTCACCCGTGTGACTGACACAACCCTATAAGGGAGCTATCATTTGTACCCCAGGGTACTCAGCACAGTGCCTGACAGAACCGTATATGGGAGCTGTCATAGTATGACTGACACAACCCTATAATGCAGCTGTCATTTGTACACAACAGTACTCAGCAGAGTGACTGACAGAGCCCTATAATAAAGCTGTCATTTGTACACAAGGGTACTCAGCAATTTGATTGACACAACCCTGTCATGGAGCTATCATTTGTAGTTGAAGAAATCCAAATTAGGGTTATTATTTTTGACAAATGTAAAGGATGCACCCCGGAATGGGCAATAAATCAGGAAAATGAACATCTCTGGACCAGCCTCTGAGGGAGCTAGAGGTATTACAATCCCTCAGAGGTCAATTGCTTGAGAGGTATAATGGCCATATCTAGATGTTGAATTTTTTATTTTACATTAATTGTTTTTTGAGACATATTTTCTTCTTTTAATATTATTTGTTTATTTGAGAATGAGCGAGAGAGAGAGAGAGAGAGAGAGAGAGAGAGAATGAGCGAGCTAGGGCCTTCTACCACTGGAAATATATTCCAGATGCATGTGCCACTTTGTCCATCTGGTGTGGTATTGGTACATGGGTACTTGGGAATTGAACCTGGGCCATCAGGCTTTGCAAAAAAAAAAAAAAAAAAAAAAAAAAAAAAAAACGTCTTTAACTGCTGCACCATCTCTTCAGCTCCCAAATCTTTACTTTAAAATTTTATTTTATTAGATTATATATGATTAAGTTTAGATTAATTATAAGCTGTACAAGTTTTTTTGGTAGGATAAAACAACTTCATTTGAATAGAAAAAATAATGACATTGTTTACAAAACATCTGAAATAAGGGGGAAGCCAAAATATTCTTTCATATATTTGTTTTGTTTAATTTTGTTTTTTTTTTTTGAGGTACGGTTCCACTGTAGCCCAGGCTGACCTGGAATTCACCATGTAATCTCAGGGTGGCCTCAAACTCACTGTGATCCTCCTACCTCTGCCTCCCAAGTGCTGGGATTAAAGGCGTTCACTGCCATACCTGGCTCTTTTCTTCTTTTCTTTTCTTTTCTTTTCTTTTCTTTTCTTTTCTTTTCTTTTCTTTTCTTTTCTTTCCTTTCCTTTCCTTTCCTTTCCTTTTCTTTTCTTTAATTTGTTTCTTATAAAATTTAGACAGCCTTACATGTTTTCATTAATAAATTCCATCATTTGGCCACATTTCCACATTCAGCATGCTACTAAGAACCCACGTTTGTGGCTTGAAAATGTCGAAGGGAAGCACACACACTTATCTCAAGCAGTCTCTGAGGACTACCGCAAGTCATCACCAGTCACCTCAAGTCAGGATAGATGTCATTGTCTCCTTCCCATTAGGCAGATAACTTCTCTTCTTATTCGTGGACAAAACATTTCTTAAATTCCTTGTTCATTCAGTCTCTTTCTCCCTCACAGCCACATGGATATTTCTCTGCATCTACACATGTCCCTATCTCCATTACACCCCACAAGTGGAGAGAATCTCCCTTCTATCTGTGTCCTGGACCCCATCCTTGACACCTCATTAGTGATCTTTAGTCTGTTGGGGATATCTTCTTTCTTTAGTATGTTTCTATTTGTGACTTCTTTTATTCCCTATACTTATTAAGCAAGTAAAATTTCTTTCTTCCAAAAATAAAAATGAAACAATTCCCTAAGGAATATCCTAAATCCTTCTTTGAGTTTCTTTTGATGATGTTGGTGACACCAAGAATCCATAACCATGTTGAGGGTCCTTAGCCTGCTCAAAACACTTAAACACTCAGAGTCTGGAAGTACTCTAGTTTCTATACCTACATAGATGAGTACTAGAAGACTTTTCAGAAAATTATTATTGTCTGCTATTGTTATGGGTGTGCTTCTTGCACGTTTGCATCTACTTAGGGCTCTGCCTGTAACTGATAGAATTCTTATAGTGAAGTTGCATTCAGGTAAGGGCCACATTTATGAACTTTCTTTGAGAAATCCTTATGTTGAGAGAAAAATAGCTAAGTGGATGAAGATCCAACATGCTGCTTAAATCTTCAGCAAAAGACTATGAGTATCATTTAGTTAACAAACACCATTTCTCTTCTTTCTTGCAACATGACAATTCTGAAAAGGATGATGCATGATTGGCACATGCAAAGGGATTGGATTTCTATTGTCATATCACAGAAATGGCAACAATTTTCTGCATTATTTTTCTGGGTCTTTCTGAAACATTTGACATGAGCACATCTCTCCTTCCTGGGACCTTTTATCCCTCCCCTTCAATGTTCTTTCCCTTACCAATGGCTGCTTTATTCCAAAGGTCACTTGTAAACTATTTTCCTTAGTCTCTCTCTCTCTCTCTCCTGAAATCTCCACTCGTATCTGGTCCAGTTTGGTTTTCATCTATAACTTCTATTCCCACTTAATTTAAAAATTATTCAATAAGCAATTAGTTAATGATTGTTTTATATTTTATGTGTTTATTTCTTGTTTTTTCAAGGTAGGATTTCACTCTAGCTCAGGCTGACCTGGAGTTCTCTATGTAGTCTCAGGGTGGCCTGGAACTCAAGGTGATCCTCCTACCTCTGCATCCTAAATGCTGGGATTAAGCATGTGCACCACCATGACCGGCTTAATGATTGTTTTAATCTAACAAAAGTCACCTTAAGAAAACTGAGAGGTAGGTATGTGATTACAGTCCCATCTCAAGCACTGATGACTGAATCTGCAGAATCACCTGAACTCAAGACCTTCAGAGCAGCCTGGGCAACATAGATTCTAATGTGAAAATCCTTTAAAATCGCTACAGGAATAGACTTTCTTCTGGATGATCATAAGGATTTTTTTTTTTTTTTTTTTTTTTTTTTTTTTTTTTGGTTTTTCGAGGTAGGATTTCACTCTAGCCCAGGCTGACCTGGAATTCACTATGTAGTCTCAGGGTGGCCTTGAACTCCTGGCTATCCTCCTACCTCTGCCTCCCAAGTGCTGGGATTAAAGGCGTGCGCCACCACACCCGGCAAATATCACATTCTTAATATAAGTGAGAATTACTTTAAAGTAGTGTAATGCACAATATGAGGAACGAAATATGTTTTGAAATATGCTCAGATAGCCCACTATTATCATGAAACATGCACACAAGCTTATGAATGTGGTTGAGATCTTTTGCTGGATTCTTGTAAGGCATTGTATAATAGAACACTAGCAGTATGTCACACCTGACTTGTGGAATTCATTTGGTCTGTGGTGCTGCTGGTCCTAGTCTTCACAGATCCTTAACCAATTTCCTGCCTTTCCTTGATCTTTTGCCCACTTGGCTGTGAGATTTCTGCACCACAAACCTGTGACTTGTGTGTGCAAAGGAGAAACAAGCCCTTTCTCACATTGCAGTCAGGGCACTCAGGATACCCGGGCATGGAGGTGCTTAGGGTTTCCACAGAAAGGCTGAATGAGTGATGAAACCAGTTCTTATCAAAGGGTTTGGCCAGGGCTTAGAATGTTGCTGAGTAAAGGAGAATGCCTCCTTTGCTTAACATGCCCTAGTCTCCAGCAGCATGATGAGGAATGAAGGAGGGAAGGAAAAAATGGAAGGAAGAAGGAGCAGAGGGTGGCCAACAGGATACTTCCTGTCAGAGGTCTTTGAATGCTAATGCTCTTAGCCTCATGCCAGGTAAACCAGGGTTCACTTGAAAAATAATATTATGTTTGAAAATGCTATAATGATGCCTAAAACTTTGCATGCTAATTACAAAAAAATTTTTTAAAAGCCATAGTATTTGTAATATGTGTATGATACACACATGTGTTTGTATTTAATTCTTTATTAACATAACTTGAACTGTTTATATGGTGGTTTGATTCAGGTGTCCCCCATAAACTTAGGTGTTTTGAATACTAGGTTTCCAACTGATGGGGATTTGGGAATTAATGCCTCCTGTAGGTGGTGTATTGTTGAGGGCAGGCTTAAGGGTGTTACAGCCAGTTTCCCCATGCCAGTGTTTGGGCACACTCTCCTGTTGCTATTGACCACCTTATGTTGGTCAGGGGGTGATGTCCATCCTCTGCTCATGCCATCATTCTCCCTTGCCATCTGGGAGCTTCACCTCAGGACTTTAAGCCAAAATAAACACTTCTTTTTTTTTCAAAAACTGTTCTTAACTGAGTGATTTCTGCCAGCAATGCAAACCTGACTGCAACAGTAATGTTGGTACAGAGGAGTGGTGTCATTGGCTGCTACATACCTGATTGTGTGGCTGGTCTTTTGGAGCTGATTTTCAAAAGAAATGTAGAAGGAAGGCCTAAGAGATGCCTTGCAGTGCTGTAAGTACAGCTTGATGGACTATTCTGGTCAGAGTTAAAAGACCTGAATGCAGTAAGAACTATGGACTGTGAGTTTTGGCTTATGAAGGTGAGAAAGAGCTTTGCCTGGACTGGGCTAAAAGCAGTTTGTGTGGGAGGCTTGCTGTTATGCCCATGTACTGAGAATTTGTGCAGGGTTGCATTGTGGGGAAATGGGCTGGTGTGTGCAGAGGGATATGGCACAGAAAGAAATCTTTGGGCCAAAACTTCTGCCTGTTCAGCTGCAATTCAAAGATTATAGCCATTGAAATTGGGCCAGCTGACCTGCATCAGGACAACAGACTCTTTTGAAGAGGGCTGAATGCTGAAGGAGTGTTTTGTTCTTCCAAGTATGCTTTATTCTCCTCTGCATTAACAAATTGGCACCCTACCTGGTATTGTGGAGTATAAGAAATGCAGGAAAGAGAGGGTCATTGAGTTTGCAATGTGGTCTTGTGTTTTGGAAATGGCCATGGGCAGTATGAAGCAGGTTTGCTGGATGCCTGGATGGAGACCCCATGGAGCCATGAGGATGAATCATGGATTGCAGTAGAGACCCAGTGGGGATGCTGGGATCACAAGATGGCTGCTAAGGAAAGCTGCCCTGGATGAAGTTTTCCAGAAATGTGAGTAGTATAGCTGGAGGGGCAGAATTGGAACTCTAGAGATTTGTTGCTGATTAGACTTGCCATCATGGAGCTTCCCCTCAAGTCTGTAAGCCAAAATAAACCCTTTTCTTCCCATAAGATGCTCTTAGCTAGGTGTTTTCTGCCAGCAATGCCTACCTGACTGCAACAGTGATGTTGGTACCAAGGAGTGGTGTCATTTGCTACTTGAAACCTGACTGTGTGGCTTTGGCCTTTTGGAGCTGATTTTCAAGAGGAATGTGGATTAATTTGAAACCTTGGCCTAAGAGACACCTTGCAGTGTTGTAAGTACAGCTTGATGGATTATTTTGGTTCAGAGTTGCAAGACCTGAATCCAATAAGAACTATGGACTGTGAGGTTTGGCTAATGTGGGTGAGAAAGAGCTTTGTCTGGCCTGGGCTAGTGGGCTAGCTTGTGTGAGAGGCTTGCTATTATGACCCTGTCCTGTGAACTTATGCAGGGTTGTAATGAGTAGAAATGGACTGGTGTGTGCAGAGGGAAATGACACAGAAAGAAATCTTTGAGTCAAAACTTCTGCCTGTTCAGCTGCAACTCTATGAGAGATTACAACCATTAAGATTTGGAGCCATGTGTGGTGGCACACGCCTTTAATCCCAGCACTCAGGAGGCAGAGGTTTGAGGATTGCCATGAGTTTGAGGCCACCCTGAGACTACATAGTGAATTCCAGTTCAGCCTGAGCTAGAGTGGGACCTTACCTTGAACCCACCCCCCCCCCAAAAAAAAAAAAAAAAAAAAAAAAAAGATTTGGCCAGCTAATCTTCATTGGGACAACAGAAAGAATGCAGAGTCTTTTGCAGGGGCCTGACTGGTAGAGGAGTGTCCCATTCTTCAAAGTCTGCTTTATCCCCCCCCAGAATAACAAATTGGCACCTCACCTGGTATTATGAAGTATAAGAAATGCAGGAAAGAGAGGGTCATTGAGTTTGCAGTGTTGTCTTGTGTTCTGGAAAGAGCCATGGGCAGTATGAAGCAGGTTTGCTGGATGCCTGCATGGAGACCCCATGAGCCATGTGGATGAACTAGGTTGCAGTGGAGGCCAGTGGAGATGCAGGGGGCCAGGAGGGCTGCCAAGGAGGAGCCCAACAGATTGGTCTTTTTTTAAAGCAAGAGTAGAGAGAGAGACAGGATTGGGCGCACGAGGCTTTAGCCACTGTAATAGAACTTTTGGACCAGTGTTTGGGCACACTCTCCTGTTGCTATTGACCACCTTATGTTGGTCAGGGGGTGATGTCCATCCTCTGCTCATGCCATCATTCTCCCTTGCCATCTGGGAGCTTCACCTCAGGACTTTAAGCCAAAATAAACACTTCTTTTTTTTTCAAAAACTGTTCTTAACTGAGTGATTTCTGCCAGCAATGCAAACCTGACTGCAACAGTAATGTTGGTACAGAGGAGTGGTGTCATTGGCTGCTACATACCTGATTGTGTGGCTGGTCTTTTGGAGCTGATTTTCAAAAGAAATGTAGAAGGAAGGCCTAAGAGATGCCTTGCAGTGCTGTAAGTACAGCTTGATGGACTATTCTGGTCAGAGTTAAAAGACCTGAATGCAGTAAGAACTATGGACTGTGAGTTTTGGCTTATGAAGGTGAGAAAGAGCTTTGCCTGGACTGGGCTAAAAGCAGTTTGTGTGGGAGGCTTGCTGTTATGCCCATGTACTGAGAATTTGTGCAGGGTTGCATTGTGGGGAAATGGGCTGGTGTGTGCAGAGGGATATGGCACAGAAAGAAATCTTTGGGCCAAAACTTCTGCCTGTTCAGCTGCAATTCAAAGATTATAGCCATTGAAATTGGGCCAGCTGACCTGCATCAGGACAACAGACTCTTTTGAAGAGGCCTGAATGCTGAAGGAGTGTTTTGTTCTTCCAAGTATGCTTTATTCTCCTCTGCATTAACAAATTGGCACCCTACCTGGTATTGTGGAGTATAAGAAATGCAGGAAAGAGAGAGTCATTGAGTTTGCAACGTGGTCTTGTGTTTTGGAAATGGCCATGGGCAGTATGAAGCAGGTTTGCTGGATGCCTGGATGGAGACCCCATGGAGCCATGAGGATGAATCATGGATTGCAGTAGAGACCCAGTGGGGATACTGGGATCACAAGATGGCTGCTAAGGAAAGCTGCCCTGGATGAAGTTTTCCAGAACTGTGAGTAGTATAGCTGGAGGGGCAGAATTGGAACTCTAGAGATTTGTTGCTGATTAGAATTATTAGACTTGGAGACTTGTCACTGGCTAGAGTTGTTGGACTTGGAGCTACAGAGTTTGGTGTTTTCCCTGTTTAAATCATGTATTTGTTGAATATTTCTTTGCTATGCCCAATGCCATCTTTTGCAGTGTGAATGTTTATTCTGTGCCATTATGGGTTTTTTTGGCAGGGGGACTTTTGGTATTGTAGCTCACTCAGTTAAACGATCTTGGATTATGGGAATTTTTGAACATCATTAGGATTGATAAAAACTATGGGGACTTTTGAAGTTGGACTGAATGCATTGTATTTTATATCATGTATGGATATCAGTTTATGGGGACCAGGGGCAGAATGATTCAGATGTACCTCATAAACTTAAGTGTTCTGAATGCTAGGTTCCCAGCTGATCAAGATTCAGGAATTAAAGCCTCCTTGAGCCAGTGTATTATTGCTGGGTGGGCTTATATGGGTATTATAGCCAGTTTCCCTATGCCAGTGTTTGGCCCACTCTCCTGTTGCTATGGCCCACCTTATGTTGGCCAGGTGGTGATGCCCACTCTCTGCTCATGCCATCGTTTTCCCTTGTGATCATAAAGCTTCCCCTTGGGTCTGTAATCCAAAATAAACCCTCTTTTCTCAAAGGCTGCTCTTGGTCAGGTGATTTCTGCCAGCAATGCGAACCTGACTGTAACAATTTATTTGTAAGATTTTCAATTCAGTTACTTCAGACTTCTACTTTTTTTGTTTGTTTGTTTTGTTTTGTTTTTCAAGGTAGAGTTTCACTCTGGCCCAGGCTGACCTGGTATTAACAATGTAGTCTCAGGGTGGCCTAGAACTCACAGCGATCCTCCTACCTCTGCCTCCCGAGTGCTGGGATTAAAGGCGTGTGCCGCCACGCCTGGCCAGACTTCTACTTTTTAAGTGGATTTCTAGTGAAGGTGATGTAGTTTAGCACAGCCTTTGATTAGCATGAATAAGCTCCCGATTCAGTTACTCAGCACCAGAAAAATAAAAATAAATCAAAATAAATTTTACAAACAAAAATGCACACATACAGTAGACTTTCTGGGCAGATGTAGAATAAAATATCCTAAAAAGATATATGCGAAGATTCCAGTAGTGTACCTCTCAGTATTGTGTGTGCTTAGGACTTGCTATTTCTTTTTCCTGGTTTTTCACATTTAAAATTTTTTTATATTTATTTTTATTTTTGGAGAGAGACACAGAGATACACAGAGAGATAGGGAGAGGAAAACAGATAGATGGGCACTGCCTCTCAGCTGCTGCAAATGAAATCCATATGCGTGAGCCCCCTTGTGGTCAAGTGAGGCATTACGCCCTTGTGTCACTTTGCATCTGGCTAAACGTGGGACCTGGAGATTGGAACCGGTGTTCTTAGGCTTAGGAGGCATGCGCCTTAACCGCTAAGCCATCATTCCAGCTCTTTTTCACATTTTAAAAATAATCTTCAAGAATTATTTTCATAGTCAGTAAGCATGTTATGAATATGAAGCTTCAGTCTATTTGTATTACTATTGGTGTCCTTCAATCTGTCATGCTTAGCAGTTAACTGATTTTGTAGTGTCAGTAAGTATTATTATGATTAGATTTTTAACTTTTTCAGCTTTGTTCAGTTTGCTGGTCTTTAGTCTCTGTGCTAAAATTTGTTCTACAAAAATGTTTTTTTTTTTGGTAAATATTGTGGATATTGTTCAATCAGATCATTTTATTCTACCATACTTTTGGGGAGCAAGCCCAACAGACTGGCATTTCTTATGCAAGAAAGAGAAAAAGAGAGAGAGAGAGACTTGGCATATCAGGGCCTCCAGCTGATGTAATTGAACTCCAAATGCATGTGCCACCTTGTGTGCATGTGGGAGCTTGCATGCTCACGTCACTTTTTGTGTCTGGCCTACATGGGATCTGGTGAGTCGAACGTGTGTCCTTAGGCTTTGCAGTCATGCACCTTAACCACTAAACCATCTCTCCAGCCCTAATCTACTAAACTTTCAAGTTGCCAACTACACAATGAGATCAGGCTGGGTGCAGTGGCTTACTTCTTGCATCCTATTTGTGAGGCTGAGAGAAGAGGATTTCTTTGAGTTCAAGGCCACTTTGGGCTACAGAATGAGTTTCTGGTCTGCCTGGGCTAGAATAAGACCATGCCTCAAACAGTCAAACAAATAAACAATCTTAATGAGATCATTAAAAAAGTAACTTGGCACTTTAGAAACTATTCCACAAACTGTTTAAGAAAGACTCTTATCTATGCCAATGTAATCACAATGACTAATAGTTTTAACATTGATGTGATGGTTTTATATTATAGTCCCTTATGGCAACTTATTATCATTTGGGTATACCTAGAAACTCAATCTTGTCCCACATTTATTGTCTTCATTTATTAGACTATAAAAAATATGAACTAAAAATTAAATGACTTATCCAAGAATATCATTTTAAACATCTGGAAATGAAACTTTAGTCTTCTGAAATCACATCAAGTGTTCTGATCATTAGACCATATTTCCCATGAGATATGTCATTTTCATTAAATGATTCTTACATTATTTACTTAAAATATTGCCTGCAAATGCTAATAATAATTTGATTTTTTTTTTTTTTGGTTTTTTGAGGTGGGGTCTCACTCTGGCCCAGGCTGACCTGGATTTAACTATGTAGTCTCAGGGTGGCCTTGAACTCATGGCGATCCTCCTACCTCTGCCTCCCGAGTGCTGGGATTAAAGGCGTGCGCCACCACGCTCAGCTAATAATTTGATTTTATTTATACAATTTAGTTTCAATTTCAAAATTACCAAAATCTTTTGTGAAGAGATCATGAGATAAATTATTGAGATATAGAGAATTATACAATACTAAGAAAATATTGGAAACTTTGCAATAAAAATTTTGTTCTACATATTCTTCATTCTAGATTTTCATTCCATCTCAGATTTTGAAACATGTAATTATCATGTAGAGAGAAACATGTGTGAGGCATCATGGAGAGAATCACGTGTAAGTGATCATGTAGAGAGGAACATGTGTGAGGTACCACATAGAGAGACTCATGTGTGAGGCATCATGTAGAGAATAACATGTGGGAAGTACCATGTAGAGAGGCTTGCTCTTAGACTTCAGCAGTCAGTATTGCAGCTTGCTTTCTCACAGTTTTTTTTTTTTTTTTTTTTTTTGTCATCCTCTTGAAGGATAAGAGAAGTCAAATTTGGATGAAGTCTGAGAGATAGGGGTGTCTTACTTTATATTTGGGTAAGGTATGAGAGACATGGGTCTCTTACTTTATATCAGGGTAAGGTCTGAGAGATGTGGATGACTTTATTATTTTGGTAAAATATGAGAGACATAGATGCCTTATTTTATATTTGTTTATAGTTACTTAGTTCACTTTTAGTTTTAATAAAATGTGAAAGAAGACATAACTCTCTCAGATACAAGCCTGTTTATTTTATTGTGCTCTGTTTAGTTATTCAAGTGAAAAAAGTTACAGAGTGTAATTGTTGCCATGTGTTGTGTTTGAGTCAAACGTAACCCGAAAGTCAAAAAAGAGTCATAGCAACAAGTTACAAAAACAACTGCAATAATATCAACTCACTATGGTTACTGGTGAGGATATTTTTCTCCCAAATGAAGTAAGTTTCCATACAGGATTATTTTAACATTTGATTCGTATCATTAGTAAATTTGCCTCCAAAATCATTAAAATCTTTAGTAACACTTTTACTTAACTGCCAACCTGATTAGGAGGTTAGCAGTTTTTTCTCTCTGAGTCACATATCATCAAAAGTCCTTTGGAGAATATCATTTTTAAGAATATCTTAGGATATGACTTAAAGGAGAACTATGTGTGTGTGTGTGTGTGTGGGTGGGTGTATGTGTGTGTGTGCACACGTGTGTGTACATTCTCTCATAGTGTTAAGTGGTTACTATTATTTGAAAATAATGGTAATAAAAATAATAAAAAAGTAATAGAAAATTTTGAAAAAAGCATAATGAATGAAAAATTTTATATACAAAAATACATATACATATACATATATATGATATACATATACATATATATATATATGACACGGAGGCTTAAATCATTGCTCAGATAGTGACACTGCCTTCATCCATGTTTGTTATACTTTGCTTCAGAATGTATACTTGGAAAACTTCAGATGTTCTTCAAGATAGATGTGTTTTATGCACAATTATTTTCTGTAGACAAGATATAAGTAAAATCTGTACTAACTGGCTTCTTTAGAAATTAGGCAGGGCTAATATTTAAATGCATCCATTGGAACTGTAAACGTATATACTCATCTTTCCTAAAGGATCTTCTGCTATATCCATACATATCTTTAAACTTTTTATTTTATTTTTTATTTTCAGAGAGAGACACAGAGAGAGACAGACAGAGAGAGAGGGAGAGGGAGACAGATAGAGAATGGGTGCGCCAGCAGTCTCTCAGCTACTGTGAACAAAATACAGATGTGTGCGCCCCCTTGTGGGCAAGTGCGGCATTGCGCCCTTGTGTCACTTTGCATCTGGCTAAACGTGGGACCTGGAGATTGGAACCCGGTTCTTAGGCTAGGAGGCAGTCACCTTAACCGCTAAGCCATCTCTCCAGCCCCATACATACCTTTAAAAAAACACAGATTTAATATTTTCTGAACATTTTACAGGAGAAAACATAATCATAGTATTATAAGCATTACAAAATATGGTATATTTTGAGGTCATGCTGAAACTGACATTTGGGGGTCATGATGAGAGATACTGTTAAGTGATTTAATATTTTCTTTATTTTTTATTTTTTATTTGAGAGTGACAGACAGAGAGAGAAAAAGGCAGATAGATAGAGAGAATGGGCATGCCAGGGCCTCCAGCCACTGTAAATGAACTCCATATACATGTGTTGCCTTGTGCATCTGCCTTACATGGGTCCTGGGGAATTGAGCCTCAAACCGGGGTCCTTAGGCTTCACAGGCAAGAGGTCAACTGCTGAGCCTTCTCTCAAGGGCAGATTTAACATTTTCTTATTAGTGTAATAGTAAAATAATTATATGAATTGAAACAGTAATTTAAATTATACATCAAAATTTCTTCTATCATATGAAATTTATATGAAGAGCCACACTACATATGATAGTATTATGCTTTATACATAAAAATATGAAAATAAACTGCTGCCACAGTTTATACTGATTGACAACTTGTCAGGACCTAGAATCACCTGTGAAGAATTGTCTAGATTCGGTTAGCCTCTAGCATGCCTCTGAGGGATTAGCTTGATGAGGTTAATTAAGGAGGTAAGATCTACTCAACTAATCAGAGTAATGTGAAATTCTTTAAAGTTAACTTTACTTTCCTCTGATTTTAACACCATTTAATAAAAAATATTTAGAGAACTTTCAGGTAAAATGATTGGATACTACCTGAAATCTTCTCCTTTTATGTTCTTATTTATGATGACAAAAAAATACAGAAACCTAGAATTAATGCTCATGACTAAAATGCTGCAAATTTTAGCAATTTGTGCTTGATATTTTGATTGCAGGGATCTCTGAGGAGGAAAACTTATTTATTTTTCCCTTTTGAAGAAGCAGGCTAGCAGAAAGGAATCTAGAAAATTCCTATAGAAGGTGATGTTGGGAGGGGTCCCTTCCCCTGGATCCACTTTTACTGCCTTTAAAGGACGTGCAGACTTAAAGGCTCTAGATGATTGTGGACCTGGTGGAAGAGCAGGAACATTATTTGAGAGTTTTATGTTATATTATTATCTAAAAAATAAAGCAATTTAAGAAAATGAAGAAATAGGGTCTGGAGAGATGTCTCAGAGTTTAAGGTGCTTATGAAGGCTACGTTTTGATTCCCATGTTCCCACAAATATGAGGCCATGAATTCAATCCCTAGGACCCATGTAAAGAAGTCAGGTGTTGTGGTATTGAGGTGTTCACTTGTAAGACCAGCTCTGGGAAACAGAGGCAGGAGAATCTCTTAGGCTCCCTGGCCAGCAAGTCTAGCATAATTGGTGAGCTCGAGGCTATTCAGAGACCCTGTTTACAAAGGTGAACAGAACCCGAGGAACACCACCAGAAATTGTTCTTTTGCCCCCACTTACATTTGCAAGCACATGAACACACCACACACACACACACACACACACACACACACACACACACACCATAAATCATAAAGAAATGAAAGGTAAAAATGATTGCTCACTAAATGTAAGTTTAAGAGATTGCACCTGAGATTTCCTTCAAACTACTTGAAACTATTTGGTTTCCACACATGGCCCTGTTCTTGATACCCAGCCTCACGTACGACAAGCCTGGAGAGCTCCCTCATTAGCCAATAGCTTCAGTTTGTGAGTGGAAATTGTTCTGGACAGTGGTCATCATTGACGGATGGCATGAGGTGACCTAGAGAAAGGTTCAAGGAGGTTCGGCAAACTGTGACCCTGGAGGACTGTGAGGCTAATTCAGGGAAACACTGTCAGGAATCAGGAGATACACATGAATTCGGAGAGAGCAGAATTTGAACAACCCCATTTGCACATGACCTGGTTTGAGTGTAGCATTTTCACTATGGGTAGCTTTTGTTTCTACCTTTCAACCTGTATGGGTATCTGAATTCCAACCCATCACCTTGGTGACCTTTGCCCTTATCATTGTACAGGTTACACCCTTGTCCCCATAGCCTCCCTGTAACTGTTTCTTCAAAGAAGCAACTTTTGGCTTTGCTTGCCTATGCCACTATCTCAGCATTATAGTTACTTTATTTTTTGATGTGATTATTTTTCTACTTTCCTTGTATCCTTTAACTTGGACCTGCTTTTTTACATATCCATTATATTATATAATTAGTATGCTAGTTATCAGCCTTTCTTCTTCACAATTTGATTTGTTTATACTCTATATTTCTCTCTAAATTGTTTTCTGTTTATATGAGTTTGTGCAAATATATGTATGTGTGTATGTATATGTAGTATTTGCATTATATGTCATATGTATATATGATTATTTTCCTGGTAACTTCATTATTAATGAGATAAGATGTTTATTATTATTATTATTTTTTTTTTTTTTTTTTTTGAGGCAGGGTCTCACTCTAGCTCAGGCTGACCTGGAATTTACTATGTAGTCTCAGGGTGGCCTTGAACTCTCAGAAATCCTCATACCTCTGCCTCCCGAGAGCTGGGATTAAAGATGTGTGCCACTGTGCCCTTCTGAGATGTTTATTTTTAAAAATACACATTTAAATGTTTTCCTTCTTGACAATAACTTATCTATTTATTTCTGGTGTGAGAATTTTTTATTATTAAATATTTTTATATTTATTTATTTATTTATTTATTTATTTATTTATTTATTTATTAGAGACAGAGAGAGAGAGAGAGAGAGAGAGAGAGAGAGAATGGGCATGCCAGGGCCTCTAACCACTGCAACCGAACTCAGACGCATACGCCACCATGTGCATCTGTCTTGCGTGGGAGCTGGAGAATTGAACTGGGGTTGTTAGGGTTCGTAGGCAAACCCTTTAACCAGTAAGCCATTTCTTCAGCCCTGGTTTGAGAATTTCTTTATGTTAAGACAATTCTTTAAAATTTGCTGAGACAAATTTATGGACATGATTAATTATCTGGGTTTAATTTATAGGTTGTACATCCCTCAATTACCTATTTCAAATTCTAAATCATCTCATTACATAGGCAAGCTTATTAATTCTCCTGTTTCAGTATTCCATGAACATGTTTTTAGTTCAATTGACTTATCCATTACTGAACAATATGTGTTAAAAGTTCTATTATGTTGGAGGTTGGCATTTTTCCATTTCTTTTTGTGATGCTCTAAATTTTTATCTATCTTGTGGCTGTCTTACTAAGTACTTGAAGTTATAGAGGTATTTTATCTTACTTGTTCCTTAAAAGATTTATTATGTGGGTATTCTCTTTAGTCAAATTGTGCTTTATCTTTAAGGTTTTTGATTAACAATCTTAGTAGCATGGCAGGGTAAAATGTTATAAGATTTACCATATATTACTTTGCTGTTAATGTTTCTGCTTCATTAATTTTGAAGGTATCTCTTATGTACTTTGACTCTTTCACTCAATCCAAATGGTAATTGCTTTTGCAGGTGAGATAGGGCCACTGAAATATAATTATTTGTTTATTTGAATTTTTACTATATGTTTTGTGTTCTTTCCACATTTTTCTTTTTTCTTTAAGATCGGGTTTCTTTCTTTTTTAATACCTAGTCCACCTTTTTCTCTCTCCAATTTAATGTGATTTACTTAATGTTAT
This sequence comes from Orientallactaga sibirica, assembly GCA_036365145.1. Taxonomy (NCBI): domain Eukaryota; kingdom Metazoa; phylum Chordata; class Mammalia; order Rodentia; family Dipodidae; genus Orientallactaga; species Orientallactaga sibirica. The sequence goes on from JAEOAD010000006.1 coordinate 32,826,393, forward strand.
TTTGACTTTATTGACAACTTTCACACATATACACAATGTACCTGATCATGATATTCTCCCACCACATTTCTTTGTCCCCTTTCTCTGCCCCCATCTCCTGAACTCATTCTTCTTTTCCAACTAGTCCCTCTTCTATTTTGATGTCATCATTTCTGTTTTTTTCTCTCATATTAGTCAGATCTTATACAGGTAGTATCGCCCACTGTGAGGTCATGGATGCAATGTCCACTTAATGTCTGGAAGCAGTATCCCAAGCACTCCTCCTCTTCCTTTGCCTATTACATTTTTCCTCTAACTCTTCTGCAATGGTCCCTAAACCTTGGAGTATATGATGGAGATGTCTCAGTGCCGAACACTCCACTATCGCTTCTGAGCATTTTGATGACTTTTGGGTTTCTGCAGTGGCCATTTGAAAGAAAAAGCTTCTCTAACAAAGTGAGAATAACAATAATATATGGGCATAAATATTTAGAGGGCAATTGGTGGGCATCCTATACCCATTAAGCAAATTAATAGTAGTGGCTTCCCTCCAAGGACTTATAACCTCCTCAGTCATAGGGTTTTGATTCAGTTTTTAGTAGTAGGCATGGATTCCATCCTGTGGACCAGGCCAGGAATGCAATCAGAGTAGTTGGTGTCTCCCATAACAGATATAGCACTATTGTACCAGTTGGTGCACTTTGCCTGGCTGGCCAGCTTGAAAGCTTTTAGGATATACTGTTGGTTAAGACATTTTCTGAGCTAAATGTAAATTGTGGTTGGAATATTGGTAGACCCCCCCCTTGTGGTTTTTTTAAATTAATTTATTTTCATTTGAGACAGAGGAGGGGGAGAGAGAGAGAAAGAGAGAGAATGGGCATACCAGGGCCTTTAGCCACTGCAAATAAACTCCAGATGCATACACCACCATGTGCATCTGGTTTACATGGCACCTGGAGAATAGAACCTCAGTCCTTAGGCTTCATAGGCAAGTGCCTTAATCCTTAAGTCATCTCTCCAGCCCAGCCTCAGCCTTAGCCTTACGTATTTTGACTAAGCTTCCTACTTAGTCTTTGGCAGACAGAGCCCTGCTGGAGGAGGTGTGTCACTGGATGCAGATCTTGAGTCCAGCCCTACCAGGTCTGTTGAAAGCCTCCTGAGCTTTGCCTGTTCCTGCTTGCTGGCTGTTGGTTCTGTCTGTCTACTATGGACATATGCTGATGTATGCTGAAGTGACCCAGCTTCTTCTACCATGATGAATCTTCCCCTGGAAACTATAAACCTAAAATAAACCCTTTCCTTCATAAGCTGCTTCTGGTCAGGTGTTTGTTCCAGCAATGGGAAGGTAACTGTAACAGTCCTGAATTATTAATGACAAGAGACTGACAGCAAGACAAAATCTGGTAAAAGTTTGAATTTGAAGACCGGAGAAATAGCATGTCTAGAGGCAAAGCTTGACAGCCCAGCCAAAAGCTCTTGGGAAAGAGAAAAGAGAGAGGGAAAATGGTGAAACCCACCACCTTCAAGCAGAAAGCAGAGCAATGTAAAGGTGGTGGAAATTCTAAGCAGAGAGAACCTTATAGGCAGCCAGCAGTCAGGCAAAGAAAATTGTCCTTTGAATTGGCAGTGTTTGCAGGCAGGTAGCTAGTAATTAGCACTTGAAAAGCCCTCATGGCAGTTTGCCCAAGCTCACATTTTCTGGACAGCCTATGCTCCGATTTTGAGTTTCCTGTCTCAAGCCTTAAAGTACAGTTTTGGGAGATGATCACACAAAATAGTTAATGGTTCACCCTTCTCATGGAGCAGCACATTGGATGTCATTTATAGTGTAGTATTTTAGGGTCCAGTAAGGGATTAAATTCCATAAAGATGCAGCAGATCCCAGGCCTGTGGTCCCCAACTTTTGGGTTCTTTGTTTAAGTTAGCAAAGAATTGAAAATGTGGACCCAGAGAGGTAAATTAATAGATTATAATGGTTATTTCATGGAAAGTTAGGATCTAGAGGGAAGGATAGCAGGGAAGTTCAAGCCAAAGGAAATTCTCTCCCTAGCCAAGCTGGAAAGGGGGAGGTAGGATGGAGAAAGTCCCCTTCACATAGAGAAATCTCAAGGAAAGAAGCCTTTGGTGAAGGGGCTTACTCATGTTGAAAGCAGAGCAGGAGAGCCCAAGCCATCAGATCCCTGTTACACAGGGGATTAGAGACAACCAAGAGTTAGTGAAGGGTGCAGAGCTTAAAAGAGAGAGAGCACACATTAGCAAGGCAAGAAAATGACCACAAACAAGGCAGGAAAGCACACAGCCCAAAAGAAATCCTCCCCTTTTCAGCTGTTGGGAAGAGAGCAAGAATGACTTAGGGAATGCGTGTGAGGATCCAGAGGAAGAAGAGGCAAGTTACACACATGGTTAGTCTCCTTTATAGGGGTCAAATACCCAATTAGGATGAGCCTCGTCTTCAGGCTCAGTTGTGTAAGGGAAAAACCTGATTGGATGGTGGACTAAAGAGGCTGACTCAGGAGGGGCCAACTCACCCCGGTGTGCTGAGCACTGGAAACTTGGAGAAGCAGCAGGAAGCACTGCTGAGCTGTTGCTTACAGCCATCTTGACTGAGACTGAGTCAGACCTGGGTTCTAGTCCTGCCAGGACAGGCAAGGTGGTATCTCCCTGGCCTCTGGCCCTGGCTAACTGTCTGTCAAATGTTCTCTTGCTCTCATTCTCCATCATTAGGGTGCTGAATCTTCTTCTGGAGCAAGTGAAATTTTATGACAACCATTGTCTCATGTGTAGTAAAGTCTTTACTTGTGTTACTGCTGCAGTTCCTTTCTCACTGCTGGCACAAAGAAGTCAATCAGAAGCACCTAATGGGAGGAAAGTATTTATTTTGGCTTCCAGTGTCAAGGGAAGTTCCATGATGGCCCAGGAAAGGCCTGACATGAGCAGAGGCTGGATATCCCCTCTGCCACAGCAGGTGGTAAATAGCAGCAGGAGAGTGAGCTGAGCTCTAGTAATGGGGGAGAGGGGTTTGCCTATAACACTAGTAAGCCCACCCCCAAGGACATACCTCCTCCAGCAAGGCTCCACCTCCCAAATTGCCATTGAACCATTCAAAACACATAAGTTTCCAGGGACATCTAAATCAAGCCACCTCAGCTACATTGTGAACAGGATTCTTGCTACCTAAGACAGCAAGTTTCCCAGTGGATGAAAACTCAGGGACTATATAGAAATCAGGTAGGGAGCATGTCTAGACAGTTAATAATAGGCTTTTGCATATTTGGTTTAGTAACCATTTCCACTAGAAGTTATATCATCAAACCACATAACCCTAAAAATGTCATTTGGTAAAATCACTCAGTTGTCATTCAATGACAAATGGAAAAGTTTGTATGTACAATAAAAAACCCACAGGTGGTGTGGAAGGATTAAGTTAAAGGAAGATATCTAATTCTTGTGCTTGTGTCCACTCAGTCAAGTAGAAATGCACATTCCCAAATTCAGGGACTACAATATTCACTTTTTGTTCCCTAAGTCATTGTATTACTGACTTTTCTCATTGTTCTACCAGAATACCCCATAGAAGCTGCTGTCAGCTGTGGTGGCAGGAGCATGAGGCTGCTTGTGGGCATCTAAGTGGGCCAGGAAGCAGAGTCATGAATGCTGGCACTCATCTGGCTTTCCTCATTTCTGCCTTTTTTTCATCTGGGATAGTCCTTTCTGGAAACATCTCATATACATGTCCAGAAGTGTACTTCCTAGGTGCTTCCAATTCCAGTCAGGTTGACAATGAAAATTAATCCTGATATAGTTCCTCAAATAGCTTGTCAGTTTTATTTCTTCTCTCTGGGAAGTTATTAAATCTAGGACTTCTTGTTAACCCACACTGGGCAGATAATTATAATGAATTTTTCCATAAATCTTAGCTTAATCTTTCAGTCCTGGAGACATACACATGCCTGATCTAAATGGGATGCTTTGACACATTGCTCTATTGTATTGAATATTGAAAGTGCCCCCCTCATTCTGTGAGATGTGATTTTATTATGTAGTCCAAGCTGGCCTCAAACTCACTGTGTTGCCCATGAAGACCTTGAGATGATTATCCTAGTGCCTCAGCCTCCCCAGCATTGCGATTATGGACATGCACCACCATGCCTGCCTTCCAGTATCTCTATCTTTCAGTATTATGAGGGTGTTAAGGTTTGTAGGCACAACCTTCATATGAATTCTAAGTGTAAACTCATTACCAGTAGATAATCTGAGTTTAACTTTACTGGGCTATGATTGAACATATACAATTTACTTTTCCAGTCCTGAGTTTGAAAATCAATTATTTTCTTTATTCTAGTGAGTGTTACATCTTTTTGTTATTTATTCTAAAACTTCTAAGAACTTTTAAAGCTGACAGCAGATTATGAATGCTCAAATAGACAAAATTCCCAAGTACGTATTCATTGCTGATGTAGCTTGGCCTTCTGAGATGATTAATCTCATCATCTCTTTCCATGGTAGCATCAAGGTCAATTACAATATCTGGATGAGAGACTAGAGCCAGTATTGGCACTGTGACTTGAGCCCCAGATGGTTTTTTTCTGGACAGTGGATGAGGCTTTAACAAATGATTCTGATGGAGATGAGGGCAGACCTGAGGTTTCCAGCTAACCCATTTTTTTTCTTTCAAGTTTATGTAGTTTTATATTTTATTACTTGTCCAATCGTAGCCTGAGGGATTATGTCAGGATTCTGTAATTACCAATATGCACTTAATATTTAAAAGCAAAATGTGAAAGAAAACTTGTTTAACTAAAATGTAGCAGAGGAGACATGAATTGTCTAGGCAGTTTAGAGGTGGCAGGATCACAACATGAATAGCTTAGTTCTTGATTAAAAGCATGAAATGTCATTAAGCCTAGAAGGATAACCTGGATTTTTTTTCCTTATCTATTTTTCCCTGAAAAGTTTCACCCTCCAGGAAACATATCTAGATTAAGTTTACACCCCTCCTAGATCACAGAATCCTTAATCCCTTCTTAAGATTTCTGGGGGAAAAAATGCCCCATTTTATAGAAATCTGTGAAATTTGTTCTTGTCTCATAGAGACCTGTGAGCCTGCTCTTCCTCTTGTAGAAAGTGTGTCACTTCCCCTCTCCCCTCCCCACACCCCTGAGTCTCCAGGGGCACTTCTCAAAACCCCTCTTGCCTCCTTGGGTAAGAGCTCAGCCTTGCTTTTTCCTCTTAAGTCCAGGACTTCCCAAACACTGTCTTGCCTCCTTGGGCAACAGTTACGTCTTCCTTCCTTCTCTTAAGCCCCACTTCTCTTAAAGCTCTTCTACTTAAAGCTCTATGTTATAATCAAATATTTCTGAGCCTTATCCTCTGCTGTATGGATTTCATTCTTTGAGATCATATATGACAAAGATCTAGGAACACCACAAAATTATCAGTGCACTGGAATACATTGGTACATTGGCAGAAGAACCTCAAGATTCCTGTATCAGTATTTTTTTTTAACTTATGTGCTCTTTTTGACCATTTTTTTTTCACCAATACTTACTCCATTCAGACATGACACCATTCATAATTTCTCCATCTGGGTGTTATCATCCATTGCTTTGAACTCCTCATATAATTTTAGTTACTACTGTTTTATAGCACTTAGCCCTTAGTTTTGGGGCTTTAGTTACAGGTATAGTTAACATCTTCCTCAATAAACTAATGAAGATTCTTAAAGGCCAGGATAGAACCTTGGTCACATCCATGCTGAATGTAGCATGGTACCTTGAAAATGCTTTGTTAAGTGCTCTCTAAGCTCTCTGGCGTATTAATGTTAAAATAGACATTGTTTCATGGGACAATTCATTTGTGGAATAGGTAACACCTGGAAACAAGTACTTTCATAAAAGAGAATTTTAGAGTCATTTAACATGGAATAGAGACATTTGAGTGGGTCATTCAAAGCATCCTAACTTGTTTTCTTGCCTCCAGACTTGGGGTCTATAAAGTTCACTATATGACAGCCTGATTGGTGCCTTTATAACTGACATCAGCCAGAACTTACAAGGCTCCATGGATTCCCTCCATGGAATTCTTGGGAAACCCAAGGTTCTTCCTTGCCCTGCTTTATAAAGCTCTATAGGAATAGCCCCTGACTATCTCCACATCCTCATCACCTATTGCCATCCCTCACTGCTCTCCACACACAAGGCGTCTTTTGGTCTTTGGCAGGCGCAATAGTCACTATTCTCTAAAGGACGAGAACCAACAGGAGAAATGTGTAATAGAAGGGGATTTATTAGATTTGATTCCATGCTATGGAACTCTGCAGTCAAAAAATGACTAGTGTACAGGATGGAGGGATTGAGAACTGGGAGCTAACTCAATGTTCTAACTCAATGTTCAAGGCATAGAGGATTCCTGGGAGTCCCCGGTCTTCAGTCCACATTGGAAGGCTGAAGAAGCTGGGTTCCCATGTCCACACTGGATGATAGTAAGAGGATACATGCGCTCATCAGTCAATAGCAAGGGCAGCCAGGCAGAAAGGCTCTGCATTTTCCTGGAACCTCTTTGTATATAGGATACTAGTGAAAGGTTTCTCAACTGTGAGGGAGGAGCTCCCCCACACTCTCCAGTTCATTGTTTCCTATAACTAACCTCACAGATCTGCCCAAGATGCCTCTTACTTGATCCCTGATCCAACCAAACTGATGATAGAAATTAACCACACCATAGAAATAAATCCTCCTAGCTGAAAAAAATGCAATTAATGCTTGAGTTAATTTGAATCCTTTTCTATGGGGTGGTGGTATGGTTTAGTAGAATGAAAAGTAATACAGTGTTCACAACAGAGCTCCAGGATACATAAGTTTCTCTGTTTTTCATTACTAGGTCATTTGTGGCTATTCTTTAAAAATAAAAAAGATTTATTTCCAATTCAAGAGTTTTGGATAAAACTTAGAAAAATGGAAAAATAAATACTTGAAATAGAGTACTACCCAAGAAAACATTTTTTAAAGATATCTACTTCTATACCAATGGATAGGATTTCTATTTCTAAATTCTAAAAGTTGAAAAATCTGTCTGATCATTTCCAGTCAAAAAGGTCATGTCCTTGGAGAATCTATTCTTTTTCAGAAGGTAGTGAGACTGAAGGAAATAAACTACCCCTCGCACTTCAGCCAAGCTACAGCTGAATCCACAGAGGAATTGGGGAGACCAGACAGTGTGATGCTTCCATGCTGTTCCTGAGACCCTACTAACACCTACCAAAACAGAGATCCAGAGACTCCTAAGAGCTCATCACTGAAGTAGACTTAAAATTCACACACCATGGCTCAGGGAATTTTGCAGAAGAGGAGGCGGAAAGATTGTAAGAGCCACAGTTTGAGACATCATGCCCAGAGGTATTCCCTCCTCCCCAAAATAACTGACTACTGCTCCCACAATGCATAAACCACAACCCCATGGGGAATACCTGCAATCCTACTGAGGACATCCCCAATGGGATGGGGGCAGTGACATGGGAAAAGAGGATACCAACACATGATGCATCCATAGGAAACATCTTGATGATAATGATGATGATGATAAACATTTTTTAAAAAGGACACAAAGAAAAAGGTCAAAGTAAACTTCTTCCCTGTTGAAGTTTAGACAACCAAAAGGTGGCAGTGTTCCATTTAGTTTCTGTTTGAAACTCATTTTCCCAGAGCTGGAATTTTCAGATGTATTCTGGGCTCTATTTGAATTTTAAAAGAAATATTAAGCAATATTGCTATTATCATGTGCGCCAAAAAATCATTGTAGTTAGAGAGAAGTTGTTTTCATAACACCAACATTAATTATAGGATTTGCTATATTGAATGATTTGATCTGCAGAGAGAGAGAGAGAGAATGAGAATTTGTGTGGTTTTTTTTTTTTTTTTACATCTCAAATCACTTTGATATTAAACAATGACTTTCTACTCTGTCTGGAGTATTGATTGGTGCATTTTGTAGCATTATGCAAACAGTGATTTGTGTTCACACTGGATTAGTTAATGAGGGAAACAGTTTGGATTTTGTGTTCATAAAGAACATATTTCTACCATTATGCTTATTCTAAAGTTGACTTTAAGAAGCAAATAATAAACACCTATAGACAATGACAAATAGATTTAAAATATAAACACATACATCATCATTATTATTAGGATTAAAACAACTGAAACTAATAATTGAAATATAAATCCATCTCAAATTCTAAATCTGTTCTACTGTCTTAAACAAAAGGTTACATTAGGCAAACATTCTCTTACAAGTGTTCCCTGGAAAGAATTTATTTCACAGTCAATTACTAGGAGCAAAATTCGGGTTTCTTAATTAAAACACAGAATATTACTTTACTCACCTGGAAGTAAGCTGTGATGGTCACAGCCTGTCAGTGTCTATATGAATACTCATTTCTTACAGATTTGCCACAGTGCTGTGGGAGGTTACTTCGTAGCTAAAGATGGCCATAAAAATTCTAAAATAAAAGTTTGGAATTTCTGTTTTGAGTTTGGACTGAATGTCAAGAGATTTTCATTCTCATAAATATTTTCATAAATATGGAAAAATAAATACCCTAACTTATTATGATTAATTTTTAATTTGGACATTTTTTGTCCCACTATTATATATTAAAAGTATGAACTTATTATACTTTATGAATAATAAAAATATAAGTAACATACCCTACATAGAAATTTTAATTCTAAAGTGACTTTAAATAAAGACTTAATGTATCTGAATGATAGCTATTTTAGTTTGTGACCCAAAATGTTTTTATAATTAATCTTGTGAAATGAATAAAAATGCTTTAACTGAGTAATTGTGTTCATAGCAGTCTTAACTGACTCATTTATTTATAATTCCTTTGTTACCTAACCTACAAAATTTCTAAGACAGAATAGAGTAGATTAGCTTTAATTTCATCTTCTATTTTCTTGCCTTTCAACCTGAATGTCAGTCATACTGTCTTTGGTCAGCCAGGAACTGTTTGGTTCAAGAGCACTGCAAGGTTCATATTTTCAATTGCTCATCTGGGGAACTTGATAAAGTCCAGATGAGCTGTGAGAAGTCATGCTCTTCAGAAGAGAAGTGCCTTGACTGAGCTACATGTGAGTGCTTAGAAAATATTTTTTCAATGAATAAATTTCAGATACTAGGACATACGAAGAAAATTCCATTGTCCTGGAAGTAGTAAAATTGAATGGTATCCAGCATTTATTATTATGTGCCCAGCCTCATGCTAAATTCTTCACCCTCCTTCCCTTCCCTTCCATTCCCACCCCCCTCCTCTCCCCTCCCCTCCCTCCCCTCCCTTCCCTCTCTCCAGTCCTCCAGTCCTTCCTCCCCCCTCCCTCCCTCCCTCCCTCCCTCCCTCCCTCCCTCCCTCCCTCCCTCCCTCCCTCCTTCCTTCCTTCCTTCCTTCCTTCCTTCCTTCCTTCCTTCTTTCCTTCCATTTGTTTTGGTCCTGATGATTGGACCCAAGGCTTTATGTTGATGAAACACTTCAACACTGAGCTATATCTCCCAGCCAAATTTATTTTGTGCTTATTATTTCACTTAATCTTTATAAAAATTGAATCATAGGAGTTAACATTATCCTCAGTTTACAGACTGGAAAACAGAAACAAAATGTGTTTACATAACTATGTGAAGTGGGACCAGGTGGGATTCTAATTCCATTTGGTTTCTGAAAATAAGCTTCTTCTCATCACCATGCTATCTTTCCTCTCTAGCTATTACAAGACACATTGGTTCTTCTCCAAAATTTCCTAGTGGAGGGTCAACCTTAGAAGATGGTTTGCATAACAGCAATTAGCTCCATGGTAAACTTGACTGGAAAATGTTTCATACTCTATTTCTATGTCACTGCCACTTCCATTTAGTCTAAATGCACAGTAGGTTGTTGAATGTTTTGGACAATTTCTATGAAGGTATGTTGTGAATAATAAATTACATATGCTGTGATAACAATTGCTTTACATTAACACAAGAATATTCACATACTATTTCATTTAAGAATCATGAAATTGGGCTGGAGAGATGGCTTAGTGGTTAAGGCACCTGCCTGCCAAGCCTAAGAGCCCTGGTTCCAATCTCCAGGTCCCATGTTTAGCCAGACTCAAAAAGTGATGAAATCCTCTTAAGTATATATTATTAATATCCAAAGTTTTAAATGAGAAAACAGAGGCAGAGGTGTTAAGTGATTTTTGTAACATTTAACAAAATAGGCAGTAGAAAAACTAGAATTTGAATCAATCACATTGGTCCAAAATCCAGTGTTCTCAATTATGCAGTGTATGTCTCCATTGGCAACCATCACGTCCTTCAGGGCAATGACTCATATGCATTAGATGCCCTTTTACAAGCCTGTGGCTTTCTATGCATTGCTTACTTGAGTCACAACCACGAAACAAAATCTTCCTTTCTTCCTTTCTCTCACATGTTCAGAAGTTGTGCTCCTTAATAGTCAGGACAGATGTGTATTTCAGTGTTTTGTGTTTGTGAGTCGTAGAGCAGTAAGCCAACAAATCCCATTTTATTATCATTATTTTCTCTGTTTGACTTTGTCACTGCAATGAGTCACCATGGCAATAGATTTGAGATGGACTGATAAGACTTTGAGGGGATATTACCAAGGAGAGAAGGTAATGTATTCATCAAGATGTTAGGAGATCCTACATAAAGATAACACAATAAAATTGCTGGCTTTGTCTTACTTTGGCTATCCATAGACATAACAACTTTATTTTGGAGAATTATCTTTCCATAGTCATTTCTCAGTCTTTTTTCCCCAGTAAGTGATTAAACAGGGTTACAAACATTGGGTTTTAGTTTGTCAGTGTGGACTAATCAATAATAAAACTTACAGAATTTTTAATTTTACTCAACTTACTATTAAGTTATGAAATACTGGCCTTTATGAAATATTTTCTCTTACATTTTCTTATTTGATGCATTCAACAGCCCCATGGAAAGATGTTTTTCTCACATTTCACAAATGAAGAAGCAGAATTGGTTAAGCTTCTGGTTCGCCTCTAGTTAGTTGGGTGTCCTGTCCAAGGCTGTTTAGATAATAACATATCAATCTCTTTTCCTCTCTATAAATCCCATGTCCTTTATAGATCCTTTGCATAATTCATGGAAGTGGAAAGTAAAAGGTCTGAGGAATTTTTATGACATTCTTTGAACACATGTTAAAGGGTAAGTTACTTGTTAGAAAGATTGTGACAGCACTTGGAAAGTTGCAAAGAATAGCATCCATATTATACAAGCTGATTCCTAGAGCCAAACGCTCAGTGATATCTGATGTCTGCAGATTTTGAATAGAAAATGTTCAGACTACTAGAATAGCTCCATATTTTTGTGGAACTCACGTGTTCTACCCAGATATCTTTAAGAAACATGGCTAGTTTGAAGAAACTTGGCTGTATGCTGTTTATGGGGTATTATCACATTGGTCTTTGTCTAATATGAATAGTACAGATCCATATAAGGGATTTCTGAACACAGTATACATTATAAACAATTTGGCTTAACTTTATTTTCACTCAAATGATTGGAAGATAATAACGGATAAGCATTTTATCTAGATACCTTTCTAGAAAAAAGATGATGTTGAAAGCCTAAAAGGACTGTAGATGACGTTGTATATTGTGGATGAGAGCCTCCTATTAAGAGAAATACATCACAAAATACAAAACAAAATGGAAGTAAGATATTTCTTTGGCCTCAATGTAATCATTATTTGTGTTAAGTGTGGACTGTCATTAAGTATGTTTTTAGTTTTAGAAATAAATTATTTTCATGCATTTTATTATGATACCAAATATTTTTTTAAAATTCAAAGTTATCACTAATAGTTACTCATGTTTTATCATTATTGTTATAATTTTGATCAGATGATTTAAAAAGTTATGTTTATAAAGGATTTATCTATGATTATGCAAACACTGATCTTCTAAAGTTAGGTTGATAGATAACAAGATTTCTATAAGTTTCTACACAAATACCATAAAAGTTAAATGCATTCATTCCTCAGATGGGAGGGTATCATTGTGCTGCAGTTTACCTTCATCACTGATTTGCTATTGGGCATGCAGCTATAGAAAATACAACTACTTTATGTTTCTAGAAGGAAGTAAAAAGGACAGAGATAGAGGTGAGTGGCAGAGTAAAATCTCTGTGGGAAGAGATAGGTGTTAAAAGCTAAGAGATAAAGAAAACAGTTACTTACTTGAAAGGGAGTTTTAGATAAGACTAGGAATTGTGAAGCTTTTAAACACGGAGACAGGGAGATAAAGAGGCAATTGTAAATGGAGCAATAGCACAAAATCGTGCAGAAAATGAAAGGTGGAAAATTAGAATTCATAGATCTTAAATGTAGAAAGTAACTTGACATTAAGCTGGAAATAAGACCCAGTATGTGGGGAAACTTCAAGAAGAATGCTTGTAGCTTGTGTCAGAATTAAGTACACACCTCTAAAAATTAGGAGGGTTCAAAACAAATTTAAAGTTGAACATATCCAGTATAAACATAAAAGACACTTGTGACATGAGTGCAGATAATTGAACTGTCAAGTTATATGATGCAGGAAGCCTTTTTTCTTAAAAAATTTTTTTTTTAAATTATTTTATTTATTTTTGGAGAGAGACACAGAGAGAGACAGACAGAGAGGGAGAGGGAGACAGAGAGATGGGCGCGCCAGCAGTCTCTCAGCTGCTGTGAACAAAATCCAGATGTGTGCATCCCCTTGTGGTCAAGTGTGGCATTGCGTCCTTGAGTCACTTTTGCATCTGGCTAAACGCGGGACCTGGAGATTGTAACCGGGTTCTTAGGCTTAGCAGGCAGGCGCCTTAATCGCTAAGCCATCTCTCCAGCCCAGGAAGCCTTTTTATATATGTAATTGCAAATGAAACAGAAAACTGTGTAGGAAATAGATGCAATTTTGGAAAATTTATTCTGATCAATTATTAGAAGACACTGACCTATGGCAAGAATATATGCTATTTACTTCGTACTATTACACATGTAGAACATTCCAATATTTAGTATATAAATAAGTAAAACAAGATTTCTGGAGGATACATGGTGTATTTGGTTAATTAACATTTATTACATATGATGGAATATTATCCAAAATCAAAGAAAAATAAAACTTTTTTATTTGGAACCCCTTATTATGACCTTGAAATAATTTATTTTATTTTATATATGGTTATTCACATTTTGCCAGGACTATTTGTTGAGAGCCCTCAACTCTGACTACATATTAATAGTATTAGAGAGTAGTGTTTTTTCAGTCCCTTCTCAAGAGGGGTGACTTCATTTGTCTTTATAAGGCACAGTTGTCAGCATTTCTTAAATGACACCCTTGTCCACAAGCTATGGTACTTAAGTTTGAGAACCTTTGTGTTATAGGGATAATATTATGCCCACAGCTCAGCTCAATTGCTAATGATTACCCATATTCCACATTATTCAGTATATTTCCTCAGGTTATTTTTTTATTAGGAAACAAAAGGCATGCTCTCTTAATTTGCATAATTTTAATGGATTTTGGGTGACAGATATATGAATTCTTTTTATTGCTAGATTTGTGACTTATTTGAGACTAATTTTTAAGTTCTTAATTTAATCCTAAAGTTTCTGAAGGGGTCCATGAAATGTGCGTTTCCTGCAACAAGAGACACCAAGGAAAAGTAGGGTCGATTATTTACAGGCACTTTGCATTTAGTATTTTAAAAATGTCTTTCAAATTGTGTCATTTTGAACATAGGACATTATTATAGGCTTTGTTTTCCACTGATGATTATTTCACTGTAATGGTAATTATTAAGGGGAATTGGCAGTTGTGCCTGCTATGGAGCTTCCACACTTAATGTGCGTTTTGAATTGGGAATGTATTGGTAAGACACTAGTAGTTGAGTCAGCTGTTTGCAAAAAGTGTATGAAGAGCAGGCGTCTAGAAACTTTACTGTTGGGGCTGGAGAGATGGCTTAGCAGTTAAGCACTTGCCTGTGAAGCCTAAGGACCCCGGTTCAAGGCTTGATTCCCCAGTACCCACGTAAACCAGATGCACAAGGTGGTGCATGCATCTGGAGTTCAGTTGCAGTGGCTGGAGGCCCTGGTGTGCCCATTCTCTCTCTCTCTCTTTTCTCTGCCTCCTCCTTTGTCTGTCTGTCACTCTCAAATAAACAAATTAAAATGATAAACAAAACAGAAAGCTTTACTGTTGGTCCTCTTACATGTAATTAAGGGCTTTTTGCCCATTGCCTATCTCATCCTGGGCATGTACTATGCAGTTCATCTCTGCTGAGCTGCAGCAATTAATTAGCATTAATTGCTAAAGTCTAATTAACAAAGTATGATCATTTTCATAGTGTTTTCATTATATTATGGGCCATAAAAGAAGCAGCACCAATACAAAACCAAATATATACTCAAGCCATTGTATCTCAAAGGAATAGGGTATTAACAGACAGGAATAAAATGCACCCTATGTGTCAGGGACAACTTTTATAAAGTGGCATTTTCCTGTAATGGTAAAGCGGAATTAGAACTAACTCATTCTATAATTCTTTTCCTTCCAAGTCATAGCCATTGTACTGACACAATTTTGTATTTCGATTCTTTATTAGGGTTAAGGCATGTGATGAGCAAGTTTATTTAATGAAACAAACTGTTAATCATGTACCTTAGGGAAGCCTGGCTACTAAGAGAGATAGCACTTCCTCAACTTGTGAGCCTAATGGATCCTTGTAACTTTGCTTCCAGAGAGAACTGTCCTTAAACAAACCCTGTGGAATGTTGCTCATCTTTGTTAAATATAGTTCAGGGCTGGAGAGATTGCTCAGCAGTTAAGGCATTTGTCTACAGAACCTAGAGACCCAGGTTTGATTCCTTAGTACCCATGTAAAAGCCAGGTGCACAAAGTGGTGCATGCATCTGGAATTCATGTAGAGTGGCTGGAGGCCCTGGAGTGCCTATTTTCTCTGTCTGTATCTCTTCTCTCTGTCTCTGCTTGCAAATACATAAATAAAAATATTTAAAAAATATAGCTCAGTGAGCATTGATCTGTTACTATGTATGTTTCACACTGATGAACAATAGATTCATTCACTTTGCATTCTAACTTTTCAAAAAGTACAAAGTCTTGATTAATTACATTTAAGTAGTAATTTTATGTCACTATGTTAATTTAAATTGGTAATATCCATACTATTTTTAAACTCTGTGAGGACAAGAATCTTTTTTTGAGTATTTTGATTGTAAAGCATTGAGCACACAGTAGTTTCATTACAGCCTATACACATGATTATTGGATGAATAAATGAATAAATATCCAAATGTTGGGTTACTATCAGTGTGATCTTAAAATTATAAAGTGTTATATAAATAAGGGTATTCTTTTACAGCTGACTACATGAATGTTCACGGACAATGTACCTAATTATTTAAGATGTGTCAATGTGGATGATGGTTAAAACATCTGGCCAAATACTTAAGCTGACTAAATGTTTTTGAGTGAGTTAACTGAATCTATTGCTCAGATATAATTTTTAGAGTGATATTTCACCAATAGCATTTAAGTTTTAATGATTCAACAATGTTTTGTTTTCCCCAGGAATAACTATTAGCACACCTTCTTCATGAACTAATGTTAAGATAATCTTAGAAAAATGTAATTAATTATGGAGAGCATATTGAAAAAAAATTGTTTACATAAAATCAATCAATGTTGTCAGCATTCATCACAGTGCACCAAATATTTCAAAAGATTTTGGTGACTCTCTTTATTATTCACTTCTAAGCTTTTCTTTAACAGCTGGTAATCAGATAACAGAAAGTGAGGCTGCCCTGATTATAATCCCTTTCAGGTCAGAGTCAGTTGTTGGTGGTGTAGCCCCTCTCAGCCTTCCTGTGGACTACTGGTGCAGACACCAGCTACTATATTTTTGGCTCAGAAAAGAGTGAACTGAAGGCAATTTAATATCACAGATGCTGCTCTCTTAAGCACTTTCCCTGTATTTCCCAAAGAGATGCTCAAAGGGGTGCCTTCCCTGATTCTCAATGCTGCTAGTTTCTCCAGCCTCCTAAGTGGCCTCATCGCCACTTTTTCATTTGATTTCCACCAGAAACACAATTAGTTTCTGCACAATTTAATAACCATTTGGAATGATTTTGAATAATTTTATAAATTGGAGAGTTAATTAGGAATGCAGACATATCTTCACTGTGTATCTATCTGTGTACTTCTATCTTTTATTAGGAGATTTTGTTTCAAGGAAAAATCCTTCCACAAAAAAAAAAAAAAATTAAATAAGAACTTTCTAGAATAAAAAACCACAAATGCTTCAAGTGGTTGAGGGTATTTTTTTTTTTTTGAAAACCTAGAAAGAACTGAAATCGTTTGATTGCACATGGTTGCTTTTTCTATCGTTAAAGTAAATGTGTCATTTTTTTAATGAAGTAAAAAAAATCAAACCTGCACAGAAAGTACGACACTAAGGAAAGTTCTGTGGATGATCTACTGTGCCTGCCCTTCTCTCATGGGTGGAGAGGCGGGCATCTGAGAAGGCTCCTCTTTGTGATGTCCTTATCTTTAAAAACAATTCTGATGATGACGCTAGCCTTTCTCTTGACCTCACAACTTCTTCCTGCATAACATTATTTACTATGTTCAGCTGTTATGCCATTGTGGAATACATACTCAGAAATTTGGAATGTTCTACTTTGCAGTTCAAAACTACTTTATTTTTCAAATTGATCTCACAAATTTATAAACAAATCTTCTTGGGAACCCATATGATGTGGAAAAAATACACTGATTCTGACTTTAGTGGCTGGTGTCCCCCCTTTATTCTTGGAAGATATTTTATGATTTGGACAAATACATTGAGTCTGACTTTGGTGGCCAGCATTTCCCCTTTATTCTTAGAGGATTTTTTTTTTCTTTTCCTCATTGTACATGTTGATCTTTTGAAAATGAATGTTTGCCAAATCGAGTTTGAGTTGGAAGGGAAAGTGGGGGGGAGGGTGGATACTAAAATCTGACCAAGTATGCTTGCATCTGATTTCCAATACAGGGAAAGGCTTTATGTCTTGGTAAGCAATTAAATTACAATTACACTGATTGAAAAATCATGTTTTGGAAAAAGAAGCTTGTGAAACTAGCAAGGCTAAGTTTTACTTTTCACACTTATCTTAGGGAAAAAATCAGCACATATGGAAGATAATAAGAAATGTTTTTTCCTTTAGTATAGCCAGTTTTTACTTTGTAACTCTCTCCTGTGCTCCAGAGGTATGGAGCAAATTCATAACTTTGATAATTTATTTAAAAAGAGCCTACTTTACCTGGAATGTTTTATGAATGCTGAAGAACAATGCATTTGAATATTTGCTGATAAATTACTGTTTATTTTGGATATTAAATGACCCTTTTCAAGAATATTAGTAGTTTAAGCCATATCTTATTGAGATGGTGTTTCTTCACTTCAGATCTGCACTGCTGTTCCTTCCTGCTGTCTCTTTGTCAGCATACATGCCTGCATTTGGGTGTGCTGCTGTGACATTCTGCATGGCTAGGAAGAAGTTTTTTTTTTTTTTTTTTTTTTTCCAACAAGGCTAGCAGTCTCCAGTAAAATGAAGCTCATGTAAGAAATGATCTACACAATCAGATTCATCAAGCTTTACCAGCATCCTGCATTCACCAGTGAGCCTTGTGGGAAACATGACTTGTTTTTTCACTCAGAGAAATATGTCCAAAGAAATTAAGAAACCAGGTACATCTAGGTAAAGGGAAAACCTAAAATTTCCTCAGAGTTCTAATATTTACCATGTTATCGGAATGCTGTCCCAGACAATGGAAGTACTGTAAGCACTCAGGTCAAGCTAAGGGAGGGCTTGTAAGGAAAATTATAGCAGCAAAAAATATTGCAGACTTCCAAATTTTAAAGGCATTAAACATTAAGGATAAACACATACTTTGTTCATTTCCTTGGATGGGGCATGGCATTTTGGAAAGGGGCATGCTTTCCTCATTCTACCCATCAGAGTTTGAAACACACATTTCAGTCTGCACGTAGTCAGAAAGAGCATTCATCTTCAGACCCTCTTGGGTTTGTTTATTCATCTGTGTTAAAATAAATCAAAATCTCTGAATATAATTTATGGGAATTATCTAATTTCTAAGTCTATCTAAAATTGCGCTATAATGGCATGGAAACTAAAAATCATGATACTAAATCATAGGATATTTCTATTTCAACGGCTGTAATCTGAGAAGTTTGACTATATACTTCTCCTTAAAATTATGTTATATAAAGACAATTAAATCTGGGCTATATAATCATCATGCCTGGAATATTGTAACTATGCTTTGGAGCTAAGAGATATTTGCTAGTGACAAAATCTCTACTCTCTCTTTTTTTTTTAATTTGAAAAACATCTAGCTGTCATTAAACAGCAATAAATTAACACTAATTTTCAACTTATCTTTTTATTTTTTTAATAAGTAAACTTTAATGAGTTCAAGTGCTAGGATTAATCTAAAATATGGAATTGGAGATATATATTGTTAATTTAGCTAGAGGTTGAGATTTAATGTGGCCGTATATTAAATGGATGCCACCAAAAATAAAGATCTAAAATAGTTCTACATAAATGTGTGGCAGAAATATCAGTCTCCTACTTTAAAATGGGCTTTTCCCTTTTCTGGAATGTGTATGTACCATGCATCACCATTCTATGTTAGATATATGGCTATAAAATTGTGAAAATGGAGGCTTTTCTGGTAGCAAAAGGGTTAACTTCTTTTTGCTTTACCAGTTTCAAATTACAATGAGAAGCCTCTTCTTTCCCAGCAGGGCTGTGCTTACAGTTCTCTTTAGATCTCTCTTGAAGAGGGCTGGTATATTTGTGCCTGCTGGAGGTGGAATTAACAGCAAGAAGGAGAAAGGGATTGAATGGATTTACAGGAAGGATTTCAAGTTAATTCAGGGAAACACATTGCCTTGAAGAGTATAACCTTGAGACCTGTTTTACACTAAGACGACACAAAAGATGTTAAAGTTATCACCAGGCTGCCTGCCGGACAGATATAATTCCAACACCAAGGTGCAGAACAGCGTAGATCTGTGACTCAGACTCAGGATTTGTCTTGGAAAGAGCTCAAGGGTTGAGAAGAACTCAAGAGTAAGTGAAGAGAACTTGGGAACGACAGTTATCAGAAGATCAGCTTCCCTTTATTCAAATACCAAAGACCTGATTATCATAAATTCACATAGGAATGCATAGGTTATTTGATCAGATAATATTAGCTGTCTTTGGCTACATCAATGCAGCAAATTCTCTTAACAATTGTGGATAACTGGAAATCTGAATTTCAGCTTTCTTAGAAATAACTTCTCTTAATACATTCCAAAATATTTAAAATAGAACAGGAAAGTCCGTGAGGATGTTGTGTTCAGAAGTGTCAGTGTCATGACGAATAGGTAAACTTGTTTTTACAGCTACTGGGAAAGAGTAACTCTAGGAGATTTTTTTTTTTTTTTTAAGTGGACAAGAAGGATTAAAAATATCAGCTTTTGCTTTTGGACAAAGATGCATCTGAGTGTATTTTTACTTAGAGGTGTTGTGGGTTTCCTCTGGAGCTGCTGGGCACTAGTGGGTTATGCAAAAGGAGGCTTGGGAGACAATCATGTTCACTCCAGTTTTATTTATAGAAGACTACGAAACCACGAACGACGGGAAATACAGAGGGAAATTCTCTCTATTTTGGGTTTGCCCCACAGACCCAGACCGTTTTCACCTGGAAAGCAAGCATCCTCTGCTCCTCTTTTTATGCTGGACCTATACAATGCCATGGCCAGTGAAGAAAACCCTGAAGAGTCTGAGTACTTGGTGAGGGCCTCCCTGACAGGAGAGAACAGAGGGGCAAGAAAGGGATACCCAGCTTCTCCCAATGGGTATCCTCACCGCTTCCAGTTATCTCAAGCAACTCCTCTGGCTACCCAGAGCCCTCGTCTAGCCAGCTTACATGATACCAACTTTCTGAATGATGCTGACATGGTCATGAGCTTTGTCAACTTAGGTACGTTGTTCATTTATTTGCTCATCTGTGTTATTACAAAGTGGAAGTTTGCCTAATGGTAAAGTGGCTGCTTGGTAGGTGGCCATGTTTATATAAAGTCATTTTCTATTACTTTCCTCTTCAGCTTCTGTTTCCTTTCTTTCATTGATGTAATATTTTGCTTTAGGCAACAAAGTCATATCTATTTAATATGAAAAGCCAAAATTAAACAGTCACAGTTTGGGCAGATTTGGATCTTTTCGTATCTTGTTAAAATTTCAACCTAACTTAAATATGTGGATAAAAAAGGCAATAATATAAAAAGGGAAATTTATGAGGATAGCAATGCTTTGGGCAAAAAAAAAAAAAAAAAAAAAAACCCCAAAACGGAAACAAACATTTATGTATGGGAAAGTAAAAGGAACTTTTAAAAACATTTCATTTTAACAATTCACGATATAAGTTTATAACTCATGCTACTTATTCCAAAAGTCTTGATTAGAATTAATGAAGATCAAATAACACTGTAAAATATTACTGTCAAAGAAACCAGAATGCGATTCTGAAATTTGATGAAAAATAGTTTAGAAAAGATGTTTCAATCTAAAATTTCTTCACTATAATCATTAAAATAAAGTCACAACTATTTGATCTCCCCCCACAGCCCAGAAAAAAATATAAAGCATAGTTTCATGATCTATATTTATATGACATTCTCTTTTTACTTGAGATTAACAATATTAATTAATGATTTCTATAAATAGCGAGAAAAATGCCAAGGAATAATTTTAAAAAGATATTTTACTCAATGCTGGTACTCCATGACATTGTTTAAATATTGACAATATCAAATGGATGATTAGTGCCCAATATTTCCTTTCTGCAATAATATTAAAGAACTTACTTATCTAAAATGATTTTTTGAGGTATTTTTTATCTTTTTTATTTATTTTTGTGCAAATTTACTATCTTT
This sequence comes from Orientallactaga sibirica, assembly GCA_036365145.1. NCBI lineage: Eukaryota > Metazoa > Chordata > Mammalia > Rodentia > Dipodidae > Orientallactaga > Orientallactaga sibirica. The sequence continues at coordinate 32,847,438 of JAEOAD010000006.1, forward strand.
CAACTACCATTCAAAGGAAAATAACATTGAACATTTTTTTAAGGCTAAAATTTTTACCAACAAATTTAAACATCTGCAAAGAGTAGAGGACTTTATAAAATAAGGCCTTTGACATTTTCAATTTAAACTTTATAAACTAAGACCTTTAACATTTTCAATTAAAACTTTATAATATAAGACCTTTAACATTTTCAATGTAAAGTGCAATCTGCTTGACTTGTTTCACATGTCTTATACACATTTTATGATAGACTTCCTTATATAATATCTCAAAGAAAATGTTCTTTGATAAGTCAGTCAGTAAACAAATCTCAGTGACACACGGCTGCTTTTATGAAGTGTGTTGCTAATGTGCTCTGCTCATTTGCTCTTAGCAAGCCTAGCATGAAGGTTAAGGAGCTTGATCAATCATATGTTTTGTGTTAGTAGAGCAAAAGCTTTCAGTGCTGAGCTTGAGGCGGTCATCAGTGACTGCACATCAGGTGTTCTTGGAGGTCTTTCTGGAGATTTTTTTTTCCCCTACAGATCTCATTCGGAACTTTTAAATATAGCTTAATTCCAAGCTGGTTTGATTGCTAAGGGGAATGGGAATATGGACCATGCTATGTTTTACTGTGTAGCATTTCTAAGTTACTTTTAAAGAATTTATATGAGTTTCAATAAAAATTTATTTGTCATAAATTACACATTCAAAAGCATATCAATGAAAATATCAGTTCAGGTCATCTAAAACATGACAATGTAGAATGTGTTGTGCAATTTGACAAACAAAAAACCAGTTATAATTTTGTCCTAATAATGTATTTTATTGTAACTTAATGATTTGACCCACAATAGAAGTGTATTATTATTTTAGAAAATAATTAGATTTTGAAGTTGAGTGCCATAACTTTTTACAAATCTACATGGAATAGAAAGTAAAACTAACAATAAACAGTATTGAACAATTTCTAGAATCCTTTTTTAACATTAGCTAACACTTTGTTTTAAAATCATTTAAATCTTACCTTGTAACATTCTAATTATAATTGCAAAGCAGTCTACTTATGCCAATGCATACAGTATTAATTTTATTCTAGAAATACAATGTTGAACATAAACTTTAGGAAGCTTTACTTATTTTGATCATATTTAAAGTGATGAGTAGTGATGTATCTTCAATTACAAACCATATTGTTTCTTTTATTTCCTAAATAATCCCCACATAAGTGTCTCACAAGAAATTACTGAAAAACTGTTTCTGACACCAGGCTTTATGTGTCAGTGTGTTTGTAGTAATCTTGAAGAAAAAAAATAAGCCACAGTTTCATTACCCTTAAAATATTCTTTCTAATATATCCCGATTTTACAGTGAATCACTACTTAGTATAAACTTTCTCTTCTGTGTTCCTTCCATGTATAGAACAGGTCAAAACATCCCCAGAAAAGTTAAAAGTATCATATCATTATGAACTGCATGAAGAACTTCAATGCTTTTAAATGAAACATCAACTAGCAAATCTTTCCTGCAATATGTTTACTGCAACTTTCTAAGTTTTATATTGCAATGGGATCTTTTTTAGTATCTCAAAATATTTGTATTTAGTAGCAACTAATTGCAAAGGAGTCAGATAAGGAATAACAAGAGATTTCTACTGAGGACCTCACCTGGATGTATAAATATGTGGATAGCATCTGTTGCTATTTACCATAATAAGGTGAATCACATAGAAAAGATCTGCTAGTATCATTTCCCAAAATATTTATGTTTTAAATTTCAAGTGAGATTACCTATCCATAAGTAAAAAAATAATTAGAACTTACTAAAGTACATTAAGATATATAAACATCTAAATATAAAGCCAAGTGCATTGCTTTTATTCATAAATTAATTAATGAGCTATTCATTTTATAGAAAGAAATATAAATGACTATGCCAAGTGTGGTTATTCTCAAAAAAACTTTTATAGTCTAAATTCTTTTTTGTCTGTTTTTTGAAATTGAGGAATATTAGTTGAATTTTTGTCACTTTATTTTGTTAATACTAAAATGTATTTCTTCTAAGTTTTTTCTTTCTTTAATTGCTGCCTTAAATGTGCTAAATTAGTTTATATTTGAAGCACCTATGCAAGTGAAAGAAATGAATACATTGTGCCCTTTCAATATTTATGTTTTCTATCACATAAACATGAGATATCTTTCTAAAATGATTTAAAAATATATACACTTTTTCATTGAATAATCAATAATAGTATAATTACAATGGATTAACATTTTAGAGTAATTTACAAAATGGGAAACTTATTTTTGTGTTATTCGTTGTCTACATGTATTTATGCATATATGTACCTATGTGTGTATGCTGCACTTTGTGCTTATTAATAGCTTATGATTCATTGAAATGCTGGGTTGGAAATCAAATCCTTCTTAGGTATATTTCAAGACTATTACTGTGCAAGCATAAATGTATTTAAAAGCACATTTAATTCTTCATGGTTTATGACATATTTAGTATGTTAGATACAAAAAGAGACAGTGCTTTTGAAAATATTAAGTCCTCTTTCTTAAAATTATCAAACTCTCCTGGTACAGGAAGAAAACAAATGCTAATGAGCTCACTTGACAGATGTGATGTCATCATCGATATTTACTGTTGTTTCTGACCTACCCAAGTGCCCAAGGGAGAGGAATTTATATAGAGCTACCCAAAGATATCTATTTGTTGAGTTTGTTCAAAGGGTTTTAACACTTGTGCAAAATAAACATACTTATAAATGTGTGCAAGATCTTTTTTGAAATAGAGATAGTTTGAGAAAAAGGATGATCTGAAACTGTTCTAGTACCTACTCATGCCTACAATAACAGGTGTTGATATTAGCCCAAACCACAATTATTTTTTAAACACTTTCAGTTTTGAAGAGAAAGACATTGCTAAGGGTGGAGACCCTTTTCTCTCTTCTTCAATAACCATTTGGCTTCATGAATATAACCAAGTGTGTTTTCTCTTTAGAGTTATTTGATTGCCAGATGAATTGTATGGCTCCCAGAGATTAACAATTAATAAATGTTTTTTTTTTTTTTTAAGACTAACAGTTACTTACAAATAGCCAGTTTCAAAAGCCCAATGACATGAAGCAGTTAGAATTAGGAAGCTGGCATATGGTAGAAGGACCTGGGACTATCTCAACCACCACCTCTAGATCCTTTCCTTTTGCTCTTCTATTTTCTATAATTTCCACATCTCTCTCTCCTCACTGCTGACCCACCCCAATACTCTGTTTTTCTCCTTTTATTTTTAATTCCCTTGTCTGTGGTCTGTTAGCCCTAGGCTGTCTTGGCAACTTCTTTCTTCACTACCCCCACCCTTTCTAGTATCCACCCTCTGGTGCTAGTTTTTTCATAGTGAGAGGCTTGGACTAGCTGAAAATCAATTAGTTCCAGTTTGAAAACTTAGGTAGAGTCCCCTGCTGCCTCTGTAGTTGAGAAGGGAAAGGTTATGATGTGCCAATTGCTGCCTCCACCCACTGGGAGGAAAGCTCCCCAGGGCACCAGGCAAGGAGGGACTTTTGCTGTCCCCTCAATTGTTTCTCCATTACCTAATTCTTTGCTTCTCATTTCTACCTGTAGCTCCCACGGACAGAACTTGATTGCCTTTGTGTTTACTATTTTATATTTAGAAATTAAAAGGGAAAAATGAAAGAAAGGAAAGAATATGAGTTTGAGCCAAAAGAAAATTCAATTCCTATTTAGTTTATTAGGATCTTTGGTTTTTACTATTTTTATTTGATACGCATGTCACCAATGCAAATAAACAATTTCTTATATTAAGTTTGGCAGAGATGATAACAGGATAAACAGATCAAGAGTAGTCATTGGAGGCATATAACCATGAGGAAAAAGATGATAAAAATTAGAATGGTTTTTTACAAGTACTTGAAAGGAAGACACTGTATAAATGGTCATTAAAGGCTGGGCTTTGAGCTGCGCAGGTGCAGAGTGCACTGGGAAATCCTTAGTCTACCTCACACTGACATGGTCACTAATTCAATATTCCCAACCACAGCGGCTCCAGGGGAAAACCCTTTCATCTTCACACACTACAGTATTGGAGGGGATGTCTCACTATGTATGTACAGTGATCATACAGATGTGCTCCTCACACGCACAGTCATAAATAATGTAGTAGCTCAAGTCTGAAAAACCACAGGTTAAAGGAAGAGGCTTCTTGACGCACAGAGAGGGGCTGAGATCAGAGAAGCCACTGACTGGGAGGGAGGGGAACAATAAGGCCCTTGTTCTAAGTCATATTTATGAGGCTTCCTTGCACCTTCAGTTCATAACTTATGAGCTGGACTGTGGGATTTTCCAATTTTCTCATCTCTTAAAATAATATGCTAGGCTGAAGTATCATGTACACCACACCAAACAGCCCTGACTTCCAGCTTATCTATCTAGAGGGAGAAGAGATTTGTTCTCATTTTCATGTCTGTTTGGGTTGTTTAAGATTCAGGTCACAACGTTTAACAGAAAGATTTAAAAGAAAGAAGATGGCAGTATCCACTTACTTTTATTCTGAAAATTTTTAAAGAATCCACATAGTCATGCAGTATCACTGAATTTGTATGACTCTTGTCCAGTGTTGTATAGTTATCAATCTAAAAAGGTATAAACAGAATCTCTTAATGTATACAGTATTTAAACTGAGGGATAAGTCATTTGTAGGTTAATAAGAAGGATCTTTAGTGCCTTTGGGAGAAAATAATAATAATAACAAGATGTCTCCAACTCTAAAGAGAAAACATTTTCCCGCTCAAAAGACAAAAAATAAATAAATAATATGCAGTACTTCGATACCAAAGCTATGTATAATTATGAGAAGACTGATACAGCAATCAAAGTAGGATCCTGCAGCTTATGATTGCTAAGACAATAAACATCCTTGTTTTCACAACGATATGTCCTTTCATTTTCACTTTCATAAGCAATGGGATTTTGGTGCTTATAATAATCACAAATCACTTTTATAATTTAGAAATGAATGAACCTACTATCTCTTACATGTTTTGCTTATTTAATTACTTTCTAGAAGTAAATGCTAACTTTTATTACTTTTGTAAATAGGCTTCCTGAAAATGTTAAGAATAAAGAAATATAATGTTTAAGAAAGAAATTCAGAATCAATGTTAGATTGTATTCAGGACCATAGGGCATGCCAAAATCCTTCAGCTTTTTTTTTTTTTTTTTGCTATCATGAATTGAGAAGCTTATTCATGTCTCTATGTGTAGACTTTTTCCTGTCATGGCTCTCTGTGATTAACCTTTCGATGTAGGAAACATAGTTCTTCCTAGAGTCATAAGTTTAGGTCAGATTTTCTACTCACATGTCTTTCAGGTTGAAAAGTAAATTAGATCTAATGACTCTGTTTTCTGCATTTTCAGCAATGATGTGAATAGCATAAAGGTAACCAGAATGTCTTGATCAGAATTCTGCATTCCCCCTTCCTCTCTGACCTCTGGTACCTTATTTCTAAAGTATATCTAATAATAGCACCTCTCTTATTGTGTGTCAAAATGATATGCTAATATTTATAATATTTTAAGAACAGTATTTGAAATACAGTAGGACATCAATAAATATCTGTTATTATTATTAGAATGCTACTGTATACAATAACTGTAACACATTTGCAGAAGTGGCCACAAAATCTGTGAAGTCAAGTGTGAAGTAAAAATGTGGGTTCCTTGTTTAAATTGTACTAGCAATGTTAAGATGGTGACAGAATAGTGTGAGACCATGTACAAGACCCTTCTGGGCTGAGGGCCTTGCACAACTACTCAACTCACATGTCATGACACTAGCAGGTTTCTTACATGTGGTGATAGTGGGAACTATAACCTGTTCACCAGTCCTTACTAGATGGCTTATCAGTCCCAGAAGGAAAGTGACAACATGCACAGATGGACTCATGTAAGAGAATACAGCTAATATAACATCTCTCTTGTAATCAGAACTTGTCAGCAAAAATGCAGGAGGTAGTATGGCAGTGGAGTAGCTGGGATGTCACTGCTTCTGGGAGAAACCGTTCACAGAAAACTCAAGATAAAGATGTATGGAGAAGGTGTGCTGATGGGAGCTGTGGCCCTGAGAGAAAGGTGCCATCCTGTCAATCACCAACCAGATGCTCTGAAGGGAGACAGAACAAGGAAGACATGCCTGGAACATATTTTTCTGCCATATCCTCTTCTTATTGGTCCTCACTGGTAGACAGAAGTTCCCAGAACCTATTGTCACATCTCCTAAAATTCTTTTGGTATAGAGGGAACAGTGGTAAATAGCGGAGTTGTAAGATCTTGAAGTTGAGCATAATGCTTGGTCAACCATGCTTTCAAAATTCAATTTCAATGTAAGTGATATATACAACTTGTACTTTTTAAATTTTTGATGCGTTTTAAGAGAAGATAATAATTTACATTGAGAGAGAATTCTTTCTAAAGTTGAAATTAAACTAGTAAAAATAACCATGACATGCTGAAATGAAAATAGGTGACTGGTTTTAGCTACTATATTAATGCTACGAACAAGCAAGAATAAAAGTAAACAAGGAAATAAATGGCACAAAGCAACCTTTTCTTTTTTAAAAAATATTTTCTAATATATTTTATTTATTTATCTAAGAGAAAGTGGCAGAGAGGGGGAGGAGAGAGAGAATGGGTGCATCAAGGCCTCTAGGCACTGCAAACAAACTCCAGATGCATGCTCCCCTTTGTGCATTTGGCTTACAAACTCCAGATGCATACACACCCTTGTGCATCTGGCTTACGTGGGTCCTGAAGAGTCAAACTGGGATCATTTGGCTTTGCAGGCAAACACTTTAAATGCTAAGCCATCTCTCCAGCCCCAAAGCAAACCTTTCTAAATCAGAAATACTGCTTGCATGGCATAAAACCACAAACTCAGTAACAGCAAATTCAGTAGGGTACACATTAGAGTGCAGAAAACATACAGAACTAGTATGCAGAACAATACATTGTAAAGGTTTAGACCTATTTGTTCTCAACCGTAAACCATGTCTCCTGAGAAGATTCATGTTTATATGGTAAAGGTTTTAAATTCTGACTGGAATCATGTAATAGTCTCACATGGAACATTCACATTCCACAGTTAATGTAGCACGAGAGCATAATGTTAGGACAAAGTAAATTGGGATTATTGTCTTTCTTGTTTGCTACTTTCACTCTACAGGTAGGGTTTTGGGGAGCCAGGCAAAACTTAGTGGAAAAGCAGTATTCAGTTGTCATAAATAACCACCCAGTAAGTCATGAGGCCAGGATTATCTCCTTGTTCTTTTTTTTTTTTTTTATTAATTTGTAAGTGGATATTGATAGAAAGAAAGAGACAGAGAGATAGACTGGGCATGCCAAGGCCCCCAGCCACTGCAAACAAACTCCAGATGCATGTGCCCCTTTGTGCATCTGACTTTATGTGGTTACTGGGAAATGGAACCCAGGGCATCAGGCTTTGTAGGCAAATGCCTTAACTGCTAAGCTTTCTCTCCAACTCCTCATTGTTCTTTATTCACAGAAGAGCATTGGTTAGAATAGTCCCTTTTCAGTATAGCCCATGTTTTTTTTTTTTTTAACCTTTAGGGTTGACAATTTTAATTCTTTATATATTTTAATTTTATTATTGAAAGTACTGGAAAAGAGAGTTAAACTTGGTGTCAGGTCCTCTGCAAACTGCTTGGATGCAGATAAGAAGTAGATGTAGGTAGGTTTAGTTAACCTTTTGTAAATGTATTATTTCCTCTGATTGTGGGAGAAACATTCATTCTCGCTTAAGCTATAGCAATTGGGCTTAAAAATGAGGGATTTGGAGTCAGACTGTTGGTACACCAGCTTGAATCTGAAAGATTAATATCCTTGAGAAAAACATTTTACATTATTATAGTGGAGATCATAATTCCAAATTGTAGTTTGCATTACATGAATATTTCCTGCTGCTCAAACTATCAACTACTTCTACCGTCATAGATCTAAGGAGTCTAACATCAGACAATATCCACATCCGGTCCACCAGGTTTTGTCAAATAAATGTGTCAATAAAATTTTGAAAGATCAGCATAACTTTTTCCTTTATCCAGAAATGAAAATGAGCCCTTAGACTTCTTTGACCATCTTTCACGTTGCGCTATTATGATTTGAATGTCACATATCTTCAATAGGCCCATATGTCTGACTAGTTGGTCCTCACTGGTGGTGCTGTTGTGTAAGCTTTAAAAGTTGGGACCTAGCTGGAGGACGTGAGTCACTGGGGGCAGACACTGAGGTTTATAGCCTGCTACCTCCTCCAGCAGAGTCTCTCTGCTTCCTGGTTAGGTCACATACAGCAAGGAGTTTCCATTACTGTCCTCCCTGACCCCCATGAACCAGAACAAGTCCTTCCTCCTTTCAGTTGTGTTTGTCACCATTTGTCACATTGATGTAAGACTAAATGATACAGAGTTGAGTTTCCAGGGAAAGGTCAGTCCAAGAAAATTCTTCAGGAGACTGGTACTTCCTTTTGAGGTCCTAGGCAATGTATGTACTCAGTGATGAGATGCTATTTTCATATTGTTTTGGTCAAATTTCTGGTTTCATTACAGATATTACCATGAAGAGGTGAAAAAGATTACAAGCCAAAGTAGTAACATACAGTTGAAAGATATGTAGTTGAAAGACGTAGATATTCTCTAATGATCCTTTAAAGAAAGGGAATGGACAATTTTTAATGCTTAATATACTTGTTTTATGTTCTGGAATTTTTATGACATTAATTCATGATGAAAATTTAGGTGAATAAACTCCTGAACTCTGAGTAGGAAAACCAGTATGCTCAAATGAACATTCAATCTCATAGGCTTTAGGTTTGTCTATAATTCAAGTCATGTTTGAATTTAGATTTCTACCTTGCAGCATTCCCATTACTGTTTGTATCACATTGAAAGTTTGGTTCTATTTAAAGCTTGACCTAAAGTTTTGTCTCTTTCCCAGTGTTCTTGGGCCAAGTTTTTTTTTTTTTTTTTTTTTTTTTTTTTTTTTTTTTTCCCAGATGACAACCATATCTTTCTAGTAGTGAGCCTGAGTTATAACACTCACCATAGTATTGACGGCAGGCCGGAACTGATGAGTTTGATTTTTCACTATCATCTTATGCTTGGGAAAATTGAGCATCACCAGCAGGTTAGTGACTTAAAAAGTTACCAGCTAGCAAGTGGTAAAGTCATTCCTAGAGCCATAACTCTCTAGGTATAAGATTTATGTTTGGGGGTCTAGGGAGATGGGTCAGTGGATAAAGGTGCTTGTTTGCAAAGCCTGCAGCCCAGACATAATTCCCTAGTACCCATGTAAAGCCAGATACACAAAGGGGTACATGCATTTTTAGTTTTTTTGGCAGTGGCAGGAGGCCCTGGTGTGCCCATTCATTGCCTCTGTCACTTTCTCCTTGCAAATAAGTAAAATAAAAATAAAAGTAAAAATATGTTTTGCCATTATTCTCCAGCTTGAAAATGATAAAAGTAATAGAACTTTTAATGACAAGAATGGTGCATAATTTTAAATATATATTTTTAAACATTTTTATTTATGAGAGAGAGAAAGTGAGACAGTGAAAGTAAGAGCAAGAGAGAGAGAGAGAGAAAGAGAGAGAGAGAGAGAGAATTGGCATGCCATGGTCTTACCACTACAAACGAACTCCAGACTCATGCACCACCTTGTGCATATGTGACACCTGTGCCCGTGAGTCACCTTGTGCTGTGTGAATGTGTTCATCTGGCTTAAGTAGGTTCTGGGGACTAAAACCTGGGTCCATGAGCTTCCCATGCAAGTGCTTTAACCACTAAGCCATCTCTCCAGCCCTTAAATATATATTTAATTACATTATTAGCTTTCATCTAACTGACTGCTGTATAGCACTCCAGGAAGGAGATAGGATGCACATCACACAGCTAAGAAGCACTGAGCTCTGCAAGGTCATTTATTGAACAAGTACGAGCTGGTTACCAACTATCAAGCCAGCAAAAGGCTTTTTTCTTCATTGCCAAAGTCACAGGACTAAGGAGCCAGGCTTCAGCCAAGAATCCTTGACATTTGTACCAGCACTATTTTGCACAATGTTTCATATTTAAAATCACACCAAAAATCTAGCCACAAGTGGAATTAAAGGCACTGGTAAATATGAAAAGGAGATATTATTATTTAAGTAACTAGCTTTAATTAACTTCCTGTGTATAAAGAAAACATTTTCAAACCTTAATCTCTTTAAATAAAATTTATTGATCTCAATTTTTTAGAAGAGTTATTTTTTACGTAAGTTTGTTACCTTAAACAAAACCCAAGGGTGCTGCAAAGCCCAAGAACCCAGGTTTGATTCTCCAGTACCCACGTACTGGATGCACAAGGTGTCACATGCATCTGGAGTTCATTTGCAATAACTAGAGGCCCTGGCATGTGCCCATTCTCATTTTCTCTTTCTCTCTCTCTCTCCTTTGCCTCTGTCTCTCTCTCAAATCAATAAGTCAATAAATAAAATTAAAAACAAAACAAACAAACACAACTAAGGAAGCCTTTTAGTCCCCCAAACAAAGAGGCAAAGTCTAGCCAATGGCAACGAAGCCTGAGGGCTCAGGCAGAAAGCTGTGTGTGGTTATGGAGATGTACTGAGGCTCCAGTGATCTTATAGAAAACATCTAAACAGAAGGTTGACATTTTACACCAGATCTTAACTGGACATTCCAGAGTATTGGTACAGTTAAAATATTCATTGTTTATTTGTGATATACTCAGAATATAAAGGTTAAAGAGTATCCAAGTTTTCAGTTTAGTTGTATAATCTGTCTAAATATTGACTCTCATCTCTTTTCCCTTCTTTAGCTTAATTTGCTAAGGCTTTTGACTGCTTTCTACTGCTCAGTGGATTGTGTTCCATGTACTTTGTCACTTTATCCCTCAAACATTATATAGCTTCATCTTATGGTAAGAGTCATGAAGACACATAAGAATTGTTATAAGGACTTCTTTGACACATTTTATTGAAACTCTTCAGGATACTAGGAATTAAGTTTTTACTGCTAGCTGATCATTAAGGAAAATTTGCCAGTATGCTATGCCTACATTATTCTTTGCTAATAGTTGACTATGGTTGTGGAATGAAATAGCAGCACATTATGGTTCATTGGGACAGTATCCCAGTGGTTGGTGCTTACCTATCAATTGACATCAACAAAATAACAGAACATCAAAGTGGCATAAGACTTGTAATGATGTCTGCTCTATGCATGTGGAAAGTGTGTCCCTTCACATAGCTTACTTTTACTGTAACTGAATCACATGCATGTGCACAGGGGCCTCCCTACACACAGCTTACTTATTGCTCCTGTGCTGTACAAAAGCTAAATATGAGATTTTACCACTTATGTATCTTAAAAATAAATTAAAGGTGGAGGACTTAAAAATTAAAGGTAAAGGGTGGTTAATTTTTTCCTACAGAAAAATGTTTCTGCAACTGACATCCTTTCTCAAATAAAATGATAGCATATATGAATAAAGTTTAGTCTCAGCTACCCTCAATTCTTAATACTGAACAGGGGTAATAAAATATTTGCTAATTTATTTAATTTTGCCTAAATTCTTGAGGATTTGAAGAATTTCTGCTTTACAAAGCAAGCCAAGAAAGAAAAGAGTGCTGAGTATGTTATTCGTTGCTCATGAATCCTTCTATTTTCCTTCTTTTTCTTCATCCTGTCCTAACTAATCTACCTGCAGCTTGACCGTAACATGAGAAGAACTGTAAGGGATTTCAAAAGTGGGTTTATAATTATTTACTCTGAATCACATTGAGAAAGTCAGATGATAAAATTACAGCTTATGTCTTACATTTGTATGACATTTGAGATGTGCGGTCACATTTCCTGTAACTTGGATGAGATGAATTCCACTGACATAATAAAACCATGTGCTTCATCACAATTGTTCACAAATCATAGCCACTTTCAATCACTTACTTTCTTAAAACCAGAAGTCTCATCAGTATTTCATAAAGATACATTGAAAACATTTGTATGTCATTTTATGAGGTCATATCTAAAATTCTGGAGTCAAATACGTTTGAAGCATGCAGTAACTATATATTTTTTATATTTTCAAGCTAGAACTCCCTGGATATTGATTATGCTAATGCACATTGTGAATCTATGCTAGGAGGGCATAGCTCCTGGTGCTTCATATACACCCAGGTTTGGACGCTCTGGCAGTACACATGTGCTGCATATGACAGGGAGTTCATTCTGAGAAATACTTCGTACAGAAATTCTATTTTGTTAAAAAAAAATCACTGGAAACATAGCAAGCAGTGTCTGATGATAATAACATTTGTTGATCCTGTGGCATATTATCTCCAAAATTAAAAATAAACAAGGAAAAAGTATTATCCAAGGACAATTATTGCTGAGACTTTTGTAGATTTCTTTCCATACTAAAAGAAAATGCCTTTTTAAAAATGTGGTTAGGCAATGATTACACAAGGTTGTACTTTTACTTTATTCTTGAGATGTTGTTTTTCATTTCTTTTTGTACTTTTTGGTCTTACTGTAGCCCAGGCTGACCTGGAACTCACTATATAGCCCAGGTTGGCCTTGAACTCATGGCAATCCTCTGGCCTCAGCCTCCTGTGTTCTGGGGCTAACAGTTGCCCCATGATGCCCAGCTGTTCTTGAAGTTTTAACATACGACTTTTCTTATTTGTTCATTCACTCAATGACCATATTTTAAAAATAAGTTTTAAGCGATAAATATAAAATTGTGTTTGCTGGGCTGAGGAGATGTCTAAGTTGGTACAGGTGGTAGCTTGCAGAGCCTGACAACCCACATTAGATTCCCCAGAACCCATGTAAAGCCAGAAGCACAAAGTGTCACATTTGTCTGGAGTTTGTTTGCAGTGGCAGGAGTCCCTGTAGCTCCCATTCTCTCTCTCTGTCTCTATAAAATATATAAATAAAAATATTTTATTTAATTATTTGAGAGAGAGAGAGAGAGAGAGAGAGAGAGAGAGAGAGAGAGAGAGAGAGAGAGAAAATTGGGTGCACTATGGCCTCTAGCCAATGCAAAAGAACTCCAGGCACATGTACAACTTTGTGGGTCTGACTTTATGTGGATACTGGGGAATGGAATGCAAGTCCTTCAGCTTTGCAGACAAGTACTTAACCACTGAGCCATCTCTCCAGCACAATAAAAATATTTTTGCAGCTGTAGAGATGGCTTAGTGGTTAAGGCACTTGCCTGTGAAGCCTAAGGACCCATTTTTGACTCTCAAGATCCCATGTAAGACAGATGCGCAAAGATGAGGCAAGTGCAAGGTTCCACATGCCCACTAGCTAGCAGCAGTGTCTGGAGTTTGATTTCAGTGGCTGAGGCCTTGGTGTGCCAGTTCTCTCTCTGTCTCCCTCACTCTCTCTCTCTTGCTGAAATAAAATTTAAAAAAAGTTGTGTAAATTGATGATTTCAACACACACACATATTTGTAATGCTTAAATCAGATTAAACATATCTAATGTATTTCTTCAAATATTCATTATTTTTAAGGTCAAAACTTTTGAAACATTTCTTTAATAATTTGAAATTTACAGTGCATTATTGTCATCTGTTGTCACACTTCTGTGTGACAGCATGCTAGAATTATTGCTCTTTTATAACCAAAGTTTAGGACAATGGATCAGTCTCTGCTCACCTTTCCTTCTCCCCTTTTCTCCCTGCTATCTGGTCACCACCATTCTCTCTTCTATGATATCAAAGTTATTAGATAATATACATGAGCACAATCATATTGTATGGATGTTTTTCCATCTGGCTTCTTTCATTTAACATAGTGCTCTCCCACTCTGTTTAGGTGGATTTCTTTTCTTTTTTCTACCTCTGCTTAGTGTGTGTGTGTGTTTCCAGTGCTTGTAGAGTTGGAACTCAGACATTATGTTTTCTATTTGACCACTGAGCAATATTACCACCCCACATATTCTCTTATGGCTGAATTTCAGTGTTTATGAGCATTGTATCACCAGTTTATGCACAGATATGTTGTTTCTGGACTAATTGTGAGTGTGCCACTATGAATGTGGGAATTCAGATATATCTGCAACATACTGAATTCATTTCCTTTAGATACATTCTACGTAGTGGAGTTATGGATCATATTATACTTCTATTTTTTCTTTATTGGTGTAAGTTTAGTGTTTACTTTCATGCATGTATGGTTATTCATGTATATATATTTGAATGTGAGAATGCAGGTCAACCTAGGGTGCCATCCAACATCTTTTTTAGATGGTCTCTCATTGGTTTGAAGTCCATCAAGTGAGCTAAGCTGGCCATCAAGTTCCAGGAATCCACCTGTCTTTCTTCTCCAGTGGCTGAATTATGAGTGAGCATCAGCACACTCAGTATGGGGTTATGAGTGTGCATCACCACACCCAGCATGGAGTTATGAGTGTGCATCACCACACCCAGCATGGGGTTATGAGTGAACATCACCACACTGGCATTTTTACACTGGTTCTTGTGGTTGAGTTAAGGTATTTATGCCTTAAGTCCAGTATTTTACCAAGTGCAAAATAACTCCCTAGCCCCTGTAGTTCTATTTCTTGAAGATCTTCAACACTATTTTTCAAAATGGATTTACTAATTCACTGTACATCTTTATTATAAATAAGGTGGCAGGGTTCCGCTTTCTCTGCATGTTTGCCAGCTCTTGTCATCTTTTGTCTTTTTATATTAGCCATTCCTGTGAGGGTTAAGTGATATCTCATTATGGTTTTGATTTGTACTTCCACTAGGATTAGTGGCACTGATCATTTTAACATAAATGTGAGCCAAATGGTTTCTTTTGAGAAATGTCTCAGTCAGTTGTTTGGTTTTTAATTTTTTTTTTTTTTTTTTTTTGCTACTAATGAACTATATTCTGGATGTCAGTACCTGATCATACGTGTGTCTGTTAAACGCTTTCTCATTCCTTCAGTTGCGTCACCCTTGATTATCTCCTTATTTGATTGCTGCTTTGCAGCTGCTGTTTTTTCAACACAACCCCATTGGTTGGTCTAGTTCGGCTTGTGTTTCTTATGTGTTTGAGATCTTGCTGAACATAACAGTCCCGGAGCGTTTCCCTCATGTGTTCTTTCAGTAGTTTACAAAAACCTACTTCATAAGCCAATTAAAATAAATAAGAAAATAGAGTTTGAAGTAAGGTATCCTACATGGATAGACAAAACTTCACCCAGAAGCCATAGGTTATTAAACCTAAATACCAGTGCCAGATGTCACATATCTGACTGTCTATGATTTGTTGGTCAGGAAGGTTTGCAGAAGCCCCTAAACAATACAGGATATTCTTAAGTGCTTGGTTGCCATCAAACCTAGACAGCAAGTCCCTATTGCTGAAGATATCAAGTGCTTTGGTTGTAGGACATAAAGAAATCACACAGGAACTGAGCTGTGAGTTTTCCTGTTGGCTAGTTTCCATAGTGTCAAAAAGTTCCTTGTAGGCTGTTAGGGGGTAAAACATCTCCAGTCTTATCCAGAGGCTTGCATACTACAAAACCAATTAGCTAGGGAAGTGCGCCCATTGGTGAAATAGTGGCATGGCTGTTTGTAGGGTAACTAGTCACCTTCAGGTTGGATTTAAATCCCACTCCACAGGAGGGATTACATACCTGGTATTTAAGCCTGGTCAAAAGCTCATAGCTGCAGTGGTCATAGTTCTCAGAGGGGCTTCTACCTCTGTTGTTTTGCTAAAGGATATCATGTTAAACTGCCTTCTAAATATTTATATTTGTACTTAGTGCTGCTTTCAGTATAGGTCAGAGGTATCTTTCTGCAGTGGGCAGTGACTGTTGCAGAGATTCATAACTGATGAAAGTTCTGACAATAAGCAACTGTTGAATACTCAGCTAGGGCTCAGGGGACTTTTTAGGACAAGGAGTGGAAAAAAAAATGTTAAAGCTGGCCTGGAGAAATGGCTTAGCAGTTAAGGCACTTACCTGTAAAGCCAAAGGACCCCGGTTCAATTCTCCAGGACCCATGTGAGCCAGATGCACAAGGGGGTGCATGAATCTAGAGTTCATTTGCAGTGGCTGGACGCCCTGGCATGACATTCTCTCCCTTTCTTTCTCTCTCTCCCTCTCTTCCTCTTTCCCTCTCTCAAATAAATAAATAAATAAAATATATTTAAAAACATGTGTATAAATGTTATGATGTATATATTCATTATATGAACAGCATGAGTACATTGAAGTATGAGTAGTGTGCCAGTCAGCTAAACTCTAGGTGTTGTTACTAAATGTATAAATCTGGAAGAAACCTGTAGTGACTAGGGTGCAGAGTTTTTGTTTTGTTTACAAATTTGCCTTCCTTTGTCTGTAGTGAGCTCATAACAAAGTGACAGTTATTGGTCAACCAGAAAGTAGGAGTTAGATGAATTTTCAGGATATTTATTCTTACATTAGGGTGATCTGCCACAAAATAGAACAACAAATAGAGAACACTGTAAGGGAATATCATAGAAATATACACAAAAGAAGAATTCTGGTCGAAAGTAGAAATTTTTGACTTCGTGCAGAGAAATATAAATCAAACTTAGGCTATTCCAGCCATTTTGGCAAAAAAGTAAAATAACAAAGTTACTTTAAAAATAATTGTATATGGGATGGCCATAGGGGAGGATCAGCCAATCACACCTCACCAGGGCTCCAGCTGAAACCACAGAGTAATGTAGAGGAAGGGCAACAATTCAGTGCTCTTGGGGATCATGACACCAGAAAAAGGTTGAAGGAGATAAACACAGAGAACATATAACTCCCACTAAGCCAGATATCCAGAGACACAGAGGCTCCCAAAACCTCACCACTGAAGTAGAGCTAAAATGACCCCAATGTGGCTCAGGGAAATTTGCGGAAGAGGGGGTGGAAAGAATATTAGAGCCACAAGTTGGGGCATTATGCACAGAGACTTGGCCTATCCCCCATAGCTCCTGACTACCCCCACAATGTGTGAACCACATTCCCCATTGTTGAGGGTCCCTATGGAAGAGGGAGAACAGGGAGGAGGATAATGGAGTCACCACTATGAATGTAAAACCAGAATATTATACATAAGAATAAATAAAATTTTTTAAAAAGCTGAAAAAAATAATTGTATAAAAATCTAAAAGTATATGTTACAAGCATTTCTCCATATTAAGAAAATTAACTGGAATATAATTAAAAGTTCTCATGTTTTTGTGAAAAACTATGGGAAGCATGTAATTTCCTAGAGACGTCCTTTGGGAAACTTTGGGGTGCAGTTTCATTTTCAGGGTGCTGAAATGTATCACTGTATTCTATAACAATTGACAGTCAATGCAATGAATATGTGACACTTTCTTGTATAAAGAAGTATAAGGTAAAAGACATGGAAAATATTCTGATTTGATTGCTACACAATATGCACATGCACTGGAACATCACACTATGTTCTATAAACATGCACAGTTAAAATGTATTATTTAAAGACAAAGAACAGTTTTTAAGGGAGATTTAAGCGTATAAATTAGTTTCAAGATAGAAATTGGATGGAAATAGAAATGGACAGTAATTACTATGAATAAGAGTGAAAGTTTAGTAAGAGATACAGGAAAAGATGAACGGTCTACTACTAAGTCAGTGTGTAAACATATTGTCATGCGCCTTTAGATTACCATCTTCTCCCAACAGCTTTGGGTGGCATTTCTTTCTAGTAATGTAATGAGGACCATCTGGGAACTAAGATCATGTGCCCATAATAATAAACTATTAACAGTTGAACATCCTGTTCCACCTTATTGATTATAGCACACAGCATATATATGTTGGATAGAACTAGAGGGGAGAATATATATGGTAATTGCAAGGCAATGTCTCTGTGTCACATATGCTTCACTTTTAACATTGAACTTTCAGGTAAGTTCTTCTAAAACCTCTTTATTATTAGGTACTGAAATATGCACATTTTTATTTTATGGAGTTTTGTCTGTGGAGACACATTTGAAGGCTGTGCAGGGTCAAAGACCTTGAGGGACTCTTGTATTGCAAAATGTCCCTTGTTCTTCCCACTGAATTTTAAGGCATCATGAATTTTTACACTCTTTTTAGGAGACATGCTGAGTAGGTGTAAGGTTCATAAAGAATGAGATTTGGAGGCATTTTCCCTATCCGACTCTCAGGAAGCATGAGGATGAGTTTGAAATACCCAACTGCTGAATATGTATTGCAATTACCTTTTCCCTGATGGGCTAAATCACTTCCTTTTGGTCACAAAGGCAACTTCTGGGAGGAAAGGGTCTGTTTTGGCTTATAGACTTGATGGGTAGCTCCTTGATGGTAGGGGAAAGGATGGCATGAGCACAGGCTGGACATAACCTCTGCCACACAGGTAGAACACCTCAGCATGAGAGTGGTCACAACACCGGCAAGGGGAAGCTGGCTATAACACCCCTAAACTCACCCCTAACA
Source organism: Orientallactaga sibirica (assembly GCA_036365145.1). Classification (NCBI taxonomy): domain Eukaryota; kingdom Metazoa; phylum Chordata; class Mammalia; order Rodentia; family Dipodidae; genus Orientallactaga; species Orientallactaga sibirica. The sequence continues at coordinate 32,865,962 of JAEOAD010000006.1, forward strand.
ACTCACCTCCTCCAGCAAGCCTCCAATACTGAAACTGCCACCATCTGGAGACGAAGCATTCAGAACACATGAGTTAATGGGGACAACTAATTCAAACCACCACAATATATTTTCCAGTAACACTAGTATGGTTAAATTTGTTAAACTAGTCTGCACGGAACAAAGGGTCAAAAAAGTACCACCGTCTCTCCCCATGTATGACAGAACCCTTGCTCACTTTCTGTGTGTACTGTCAAGATCCCCTGCAATGGTTTTATGGTTGTTCAACTTCATATTTAATCCAAGTGAACACAGAGGATTTGTAAATAATGTTAAAATTAACAGTAAAGTGTTGCTTTTACCCAAGATTCACATACTAACTAGAAACTGTGCTATGAGGCCCCACATAGTAAGTGAATTTTTGCACATTGACACAATTCATGGGAGATTTTCCACCTAGCTGAGGATATCAACACACCATCCATCCACATCACAATAATGTCTCAAGAATTGCTCCATAGACTCATTTTAAGTTTCAAGTGCATTTGCTACAGCATGATTTATTTATTTGTAAATATCAAATATGGTAAAATCATATCTCAGAATATGCATAAAGCTTCACATTTATTTTTCATTCTCAACATACCTGTTGTGAAACTCAGATTTCTTGGCAAAAATATAAATCTCATTAGAAGTATCCATTGAACTAAATATGACAGCTCTGTTTCTTATTAGGAACATGTGCAGTGTAAAGATATTAGCCATAAAATTTGGTGAATGTCCTCTGGAGGATTTCAAATTCTAGTATGTTTCAAATAACTTGCATAATAGCATTTGTTTATGGTTTTTCACATGTATAGGAAATAATAAATAGAACTGACAGTTATGCACATGGTGAATTAAACTGGGGCTATACGATATATACAAGGTGTCATTTTATGCTTTCAAAATGAGCTCAAAATGAATTAAGTATGACAAAGTCAATATTTCAAAATGTATATTTTAGATGAACATGTTAGCATTTTAGAAAATGTTTTGGTTGTTGAACAGCCTTATCACTTTCTTTCTAGAGGCTTTATTTTTTGAATATTTTGTTGATCTATAATCATAAGTATTGTATAGGTTTTCAAAAGTACTATTAGAAGAATCAAACACAACAGATCTTAGAGATCATGAAAAGAGACTTTCAGAAGAGTATATCATTTATAAAATCTTTAACCAATGTTTTGGCATTCTATTTGCTGAATACACACTGCGTTTTAATGTTGTGCTCTGAACTATTTTGGAAACTCAAGTTTGGCTAACATAAACCTGCTAATTTATGAAATTCATAAGATTTCTTACAAGAAACAAAATCCATTATAAAATGGAAATTATTTGTAGTTCAATGCTAATACATAGCATTGAAATGCATTCAACATATCATAACTAATGAGATGGCTAATGACACGGCTCAGTCAGTGTGTGGTGTGTGTGTGGTAGTTGAGATGTAAATGTATCCCTTGGCCTCATGTTCTTGTGACTAAGCCTCATACTCGATGCCCAGCTGGTGAGCCCTGGAGAGGTGGAGCCTTGCTGGAGGAAGTGTGTCCCTGGGGGTGGGCCTCTATGATGATTAGTCTAATTTGGTTGACTAGCTAGCTCACTTATACTATGCCGGGATGCAATGACCAGCTGTCTGCTTCACCATGCTCTCTCCACCATGATGAACCTTCCCCTTTAACTGTAAGCTGGAACCAACTCTTTCCTCCCATAAGCTGCTTCTGCTCAGGTATTTTGTCCCAGCAAGGAGAACACAAGTGCAACAACGTGCAAACACCAGGGCCTGAGTTCAGATCCCCAGCTTCCATTTAAATGCTGGGTGTGACAGCCTGTACCCACACTACCAGCTCTCTGGAGGCAAAGAAAGAAGGAGCCCCAGGGCAAACAGGCTTGCTAGACAAGCCAAATCTCTGAGTTCTAGGTTCAGTGATGGATCCAGTCTTTTAAAAGAAGGTGGCGTGTTACTGAGGAAGATACACAGCGTCCACATGTACTCACACACATCCAAGTGCACCCACCTATGTATACATACAAAAAAAAAATCAATGTTACATTATAAAAGTGTAGAGTTTCAGGATATAGTGTATTTCCTACATTTTTTTCTACATTTCCTACAGTTTAGGGGTTTGATTTTTTTTCTTAAAATTTTATTTTCTTTAGATCAATGTCTTAGGAGAGTAAAGTTGAGATTAGTTTCCTTTGACAAACCAACTCAAAATCAGAGCCCTGAAGCATGACAAGAGTAGTGAAGTTAAAAGAACAGATCAGCTATCAGGGGCCACTTCCAGTCTCAGCTTTTCTTCTTTTCACTCTAAATGGTCTTTGTAGGAGAAATGGCTTAATTCACAAGGCAAAATAATCAACTCGCATTCATGCTGTTAGGACAAATCAAATAGTGCTTTATCTGACAGGTGAGTTGAGCATTCATTAAACTAAAAACACTTCTATAGATTCATTGGAAGACTTCTCCCTCAGCCATTCTCCTACAGGGTCTAGTTTTAGAGATTAAAACGTAGTCAGATTTGACATCTCAGGAGAAACCATGACTGATACTTAACTATAATTTAAGAAAAATCACCAATTAAATAAAACTGAAAAAATTAAAATTTCACATTACTTAGATAATCCCACTTTTTTGTGAAAAGCAGGATAACAGCACAATCTTTAGAGGCAGGTCGATCTGAATTTGAATCTTGGCTCAGGAACTCTGAAGAGCCTTGTTAATTTATTCAGTATGCATTCATGAAATGAAAACTGTGTGCCATGTATTGTATTTGACATGATAATGCACTAGATAAAATGATTCTGCTGTTTCAAATTAGTTTTCCTCTCTATGTCACAGTATTCCAATGAATAGTGAGAATGAATTTGTCCATAATATTTAAAAAATAATCAAATTAACCTTTGCTTTGTAAAAGTACCTACTTTTAAAAGATATTCTGAAAATAAAACATCTACCAAAAGAGGAACTAGACTATAACTTAGTTCTCATTTTAAGTTATTAGCATTGAAATGGTTAAATCTTAAATATCCTATGATACATTTATTAGCTGGGTCAAATTATATTTAGATAGCATCTTGACTTATTATAGGCTTTAAATCAAAATATATTTTCACTTATCTTGATCTTTTCCTGAATGTCTGCCTGTGCTTGCAGGACCATTTTGTTGTGTATAGAAAGCTTAGTCCATGTGAAACTAAGTCCATAAGAATTAATAAAACAATAAACATAAAACAATGTCTCTGGATTTTGGAGTAAAAATACAAGCGTGATTAAATAAATACTAAGATAATGTGCAAGAATTTGAAGGTTTAGCTTCAACAGACAATATAGAAATGAACTCTTTGTCTATAGTTGGTTCAGTTTCCTGGCTAAAAACTACATTAATTTATCTAGTTTATACAATGCTTAAATACTTAAAGGACATTTAAAACTGTATATATTGGAATAGGAGTGTAGCTCCATTTATCTAGCATGCATGGGCTTGATCTCCTCCTACAGCATGAACTGTGCATGTTGGTTGGTTCTTTCTTAGTGAAGACAGAAGGATCACAAGTTCAAGGTCCTCTTCAATTATACAGTGAATTAAAATCATCCTGGAATACTTGAGTGCTTGCCTCAAAAATCAGCAAAGATAGAATCAAGTAAAATCATATATTTTAGTGAATGACACTGGAAAGAATATAAAACAGATGTCTTTACATGGTGTAATGAAATTATGCAAATTAATGTTCTTTAATGAATAATTTATTTTTAATTTTTTTTGTTTTTAAGAATGTTTGTGCCTGTGCGTGTGTGTGTGTGTGTGTGTGTTATATGTACGTGCATGTACACTTACAGCACCCCACATGGGGGCACTCACTTGCAGTGGCCCTTTGGCCACTGCACTGCTGTTTTGCCCATTCTCACCTGTGAGCCAGAGTCTCTCATTGCCATCAGAGCTTGATGTTTTCATGAGCAGGGCACTTCCCTAGTCTCTGCTTCCCTTTGCAGAAATGGGTTACAGGTGCACATGGCCTCACTCAGCTGTTTATGTGGGATCTGGAGATTTGAACATGGGCAGTTTCAGGCCCCCTCAGGTTCTTAAGCTTGTTCAGGAAGTATATACTTAACTGCTGAGCCATCTCTCTTGTCCTGTTTTTAATAATTTTCATTAAATATGATTTTCTTAGATAGGTATTATAAACCATTTCTCAATTATTCATCTTTATTTATTTTTATGATGCATGTGATCCAAACCAGAGCCTTGTACAGGCCAGGCAAGCACTCCACACTGAGCTACAGGCTTAGCATCAAATCTTCTTTAAAAATTGATGTGCCTGTGAAAAAGGTAAATTAGGAGGTCTTACTTCATTTTCATTATTTTATATTTCTTTTTGCTTTAAAGTTTTCATAAGAATCTGTTATCCGTGGCCAGGGAATAGACTTAATGATATTTATTGTTAGGTGTCTGCATATGGTTCAGGCAATAATTACAGATTCTGTTCATGCTCACAGCCAAAATAAGTGTATGGACTATTTTTTTTTCTAGTTGGTATAAATTATTTTAGCTCATATATTTAAAATGGATCGTTTGCTCTTTGGGCCACAACAAACTTAGCTTTTAGACTTAGCCTTTTAATGTTATGAAAACAATACAAATATTTGGAAGGCAGAAGCAGGAGGATTACAAATTTTCTGACATCCTGGGCTAAATACTGAGACTGTATAGTCCAGAGAAAACCAAATGAATACCCAGTAAAACTTGGGAAAAATATTAGACAACTTTTCTAATTTTTACACCAGCAGCTAGAAGAGGGTTACAATCCGTAATGCAATGGGTACAAGTAGGGTAAGACTTCCTTTGCCTAGGTGTTTTATGTAGTCATTCGGAGAGTTCCTACTGTAAGAAGATAGAGTGTGAATAGAGAACAGAAGCCACTGAACTGAAGAAACTGTGATTAGAATACGGGACCCTTCAGGAATAGCACCATAGGTGAGGGAGATGTGGGTTGGTCCTGACCTCCCTCAAGAACTTGCAGGAGGCCTGGATTTTGCCAGCAGTTATAAACCGGTAAACTGCGGGTCTTTAGCATTACCATTACCATTCCCGGAGTCATTGGCCACCAATAGTCCCCAGAAAGGGAGAGAGGAGTTGGGAGGGAAGCAGCAGGGTCCTTCCTGGAGCAGTGGGTGAGTGCGATGAACATGAGGGGCAATGAATACCCGGGAGACTGTCTGATGGACAGCACTCGTTTATTCAAAAGGGGAACGGGTTTATAAACACTTGGTGTGGTAGTTTGAATATATGTCCCCCAATATATTCAGTGTTTTATTACTTTATAGTGTGTATCTGCAATCACCTTGCTAGAGGCAATGTCACTGGGGGCTGGTCTTAAGGTGTGGGTTTGAGAGTCCTTTGTAAAGATATGCAAATGTGCCTAGCAGGAGTTCCTGAAGTGTGCTGTGTGACCTTTTGGCTGTAGTTTTGCTCTGTGTGCTGTGGTGGCTGGTTGGCTTTTTCTCTCTCTGCTTGGCCCTGTTGAAAGCAGGCTGCTTTTCCTGCCTTTATGGAACTTCCCCTGGATCTGTAAGCTTCAATAAATAATATCCCTTCCTCCATAACTGTGCCTGGTCTGGAAGTTCATCTCAGCGAACCTGAAGCTGTCTGCTACACTTGGGGAAGGTTGAGATGGCACGTACAAACTATACGGCAATCTGGATGCAGAGGGGCTGTTATCTAGGTGGCCAAAGGACTAGTAACTTCAAAGCTATGGGGGAAGGATAAGGGAAGGGTAACGGCGGAAGAGAAGATAACAAAAGGCTGTGACTTCTGTTTCTGTGGGGGGTGAGAAGGCTACGTGATTCCAGCCACACAAAGGTCTCTTGGGCAGCTAGCTACAAGGTCAGGAACTGTGGGGGCAAAGCCTGACTTATGAAATGGTCAGAGCCTTTTGGGGTCTGGGGGGAGGGCCTCGCCAGTTCTGCCTACTCTGGGCGGTGACAGCTCACTACAACCTACAATGGTCACCAGGGACTCCCTGATGACAGGGCCAGCTGTAACCCCACAGCCCAGGGTCCCTGGCCATGTCCAATAGTTCAGGCCAGCCTCCTCACAGGTCCAGCCCTTTCTAGCAATGCCCAACAAAACTGCTCTTAAATTGTACATGAAAATGTGAGAAATATAGAATAGCCATAATCATCTTAAAATAGTTAGAAGACATTCTATCTACATTTTTTTGGATTTCGTATGAAGGTACAATATTCATGACAGTGCAATGTTGAAGTAAGACAAAGGAAGCAATGAGAAAATGTGGGATCTTGAAATAATCACCTGGTCGCAAGGAGTTAGATCTCCAATGTGTAAAGGAAGAAGTTCTCAACAAGTTTTGCTGAGACATCTGGACAGAGAGCAAATAATGACCTTCAATTGCTACCTCACACCATATATATATGTATATGTATATGTATATATGTATATATATCATGGAAATAGATCACAGTGGTAAATGAAAATTTCAAACTATTATATTTCTATATAAAAATAATACAATCTCTCCATTATTCAGAAAGTAGTAGCCACTTTTAATAAGTCAGCAATTTGAACTTGATCAAAATGAAAATCTCCTGTTCACAACTCATCATAGAGAAAATGCAAAGTAAAAGCCATGTTCTCAAACAAATCATTACTATATATGCAACTTAGAACCCCAGGCCAAATATATCTTGAGTCTACAGGCATGTAATACTAGTCATAGTAATAATAATGATAATATAATATATAAAAAAATTGAAGTTACTTTAACAGAAAAAATATAAATCATAAAAATTTGAGAAAGTATTTAATATCATTAGTAATTGGGTGTATCAATTTCTTTCTTGTTGCTGGAAGAATATATCCAACCAGATGAGGCTTATGGAAGAAAAGGGTTTATGGTAGTTTACAGCTGCAAGGTGTGGCAGGAGCAGACAGCTAGTGTCACATTTTTACACTAGCATGGAGTAAGTAGAACAAGCATTAAAGTACCAAACAGTGTTGAACATCATCTAACACTTTAAGGCTGGCTCCCAGTGGCATACCTCCTTTGGTAAGGCTACCTCCTAAAGTCTTCACAGACACCCTGAACACCACCACCAATTGGGTATCAAGTATTCAAACACATGAGACTATGGGGGCACTTTATATTGAATCCACCACACCAGGGAAGTGTAAATTGTAATTTCCCTGGCAAGAATAATAAATTCTAAAAAGAATGACAATGCCAATGCAGTAAAAATATAGGCTATCTAAGTTCTTGATTACTGCTAATCAGAATGTAAAATGGTTCAAATATTTTGGAATACCGTTTAGTATTTTCTCAGAAAATTAAACATATGCCTGTGACTCAGTAATTGGATTCGGGAATACCTTAAACCTATAACTCCATGGGAAATACCAGAATCCCACTGAAGAAGGCCCCCAGAGGAATGGAGGCAAGGAGGAGGGAAAAGATGGCACCAACACATGATGTATCATACAAAGTATGTTCTTAATAAAAACTAAAATAAAAATAAAGGAAAAAAATCAGAAAGAAAAAAAAAAGCCTGTGCTCACAGGAGGAGTTTACCTAGACTATTTATCACAAATTAGTTGTACTAGCTTCAAATTTGATAAGAATCAATGCTCTATCAAAAAGCTTGTCAATTCTAGATGTGTTTGGTTTATCTATAAAATAGCATGATAGCACCAAGGAGATAATGTGTATTCAAAAATGCAAAACATTGCTGAGGAGATATAAATAATGTCTCAATTGAGATTACTGTAACATAATTTTGCTGTTGAAATTCAACAAATTATATGCTTAGCTGCATTTCAATTTTGTCTCAAAAAAGATTAAATAAAAAACTTCAGTATATGAATTTGAACAATTAATATCACATTTTTCTTTTAGATATAAGTAATTCTAAAAGCAAAATGTCTTTGGCCTAGAGAAATATAGTAGGGTTTACTTTATGTGCATTATTGTTTGGGTGCGGTGCAGCTGTAGGACCCAAAATTTCCACACAGGATTGCAAAGCAAGGATACAGCTTGCATACACAGACATTTTCATTAAGTCTGCCATGCAGAGTGAGCCTTCTTGTGGGAGTATATATGTATGTATGCATTTCAAAGTTTGGGGCCTTTTGATGTACAGTAACTTCTCTTGAGTTGTTATTCTATTATTCTGAGTTTCTTTGTCAAAATAGTCCACTTTATGTTATAACTGATGTGAAGAATATACTCAAGTTATTAAAATAAATTATCAAATGATACATTCTAGAAACCTATTTTTAGAGCTTTTTGTTGAGATTGGGTGAAATTAAAAAAAATGTAACTAAAATGAAAGTGGAACATGTTATTAGCATGTTGAATGTTCCAGCAGGTTAGGGCAGTATGAGCACCTACATAACTTGTGAATCTACAGATGTTCTCAGAGGTGATAATAAGACAGAATAGGATGTATAAAACAATATCACCAACTAGGAGAAAGTCCAGATCTGGAAAATACCTTTACAATTGTTTAAAGCAATAGTTAATGAAGCAGCTTTAAAGATGTATGATTTAGTCCAATATAAAGCCTGTCTGCTTTTCAGACTGTCTCAGTCAATCAATTAGTAGCATTTTATATGAATGTGAATGATCACTTTAAAACTTGTTTGTATATTTTCTAGGTTAATTATAGTTTTTTAAAATATTTTACTTTTATGTATTTGAGAGAGGGAAAGAGGCAGACAGAGTGAGAGAAAGAGAGAGAGAATGGGCACACCAGGGCTTCTAGCCACTGCAAACGAATTCCAGATGCATGTGCCACCTTGTGCATCTGTCTTATGTGAGTCCTGAGAAATCGTTCCCAGGTCCTTTGGCTTCATAGGCAAGTGCCTTCACTGCTAAGTCATCTCTCCAGCCCTACTTCTTCTTCTTCTTCTTCTTCTTCTTATTATTATTATTATTATCAACAACTCCTATACTTACAGACAATAAACCATGACATTTCCCTCCCCTACCCCCATTCCCCTTCAGAACTCCACTCTCCATCATATCCCCTCCCTCTCTCCATTAGTCTCTCTTTTAATTTGATGTCATCATCTTTTCACCAGTTATTATGAGATCCAGGGGGTTCCTTGCAAGAGAAGTGGGTATTGCTGGGCAACCAGCCACCACAGCAGGTCAGCAAAACAAACTACAGCCAAAAGGTCACACAGCAGATACAAAATGCATATCTTTTTCAAAAAATTTGTCTTAGTTGGATGGTTTTAAAACACTGAATATATTGGGGGACATTCAAACCCAGAATATATTCATGATTTCTTTAATTTGATTTGGTTTTCAAGCATTCTACCCATATATTCGATTTCTTTAATGATTTGAAGACGTTGCTTATAATTCATTGAAGTCCTTCCTAACACTCAAGTTTTGCACTGAAATCAGAAAATAGAGAAGTGCTATTATGTGAATATGGAGCTGATGCTGCTTTGTGGGATACACTGGAGTCTTATTGCAGATTTACCACATAACTTAATCAAATCTTATCAAGTTGGATTTTCTTGCTAGGTCATAGAATTATTACTTGTGGAAGTAAATACATTTTGAGTAATGGGAGAAAGAGTTTTATTGCTGAATTTTGAAATAGGCTCTTATTCTATTTATGTACATGTTATATGGTATGGTTAATATTTACAATTTAATGCTAACAATTTGGTAGCAAACCCTTAGTAGCTTAAGACTATTTTGAACTATAGTTATTCATATACAGTATTTAGTCAAATATAAAATGTAATTTTAATTTGTAATTTATTACATGAATTCTTGGAGCACTCAGTGAACACTACCTGTAACTAATCGTTGTTCATTTCTGATTTTTTAAATGAATTTATTTTGTATTTTCACTTTACACATTTGTTAGTTGCTTTTTTTTTTTTTTTTTTTTTTTTTTGGTATTTTTGAAGTAGGGTCTCACTCTAGCTCAGGCTGACCTGGAATTCAAGGAATTCAATACATAGTCTGAGGGTGGCTTTGAACTCATGGCGATCCTCCTACCTCTGCCTCTCAAGTGCTAGATTAAAGGCATGCACTGCCACCACCGGCTTTTAATTGCTTTTTTTTTTTTTGATAAGTTAAGCCATGTGGCTTATGTTTAGATAAATATTTATATGGTGGTATAATTTCATTTGTTAATTAAGAAAGAAGAAAGTACTTCATAATGTCAATTCAAAACTTATTGAAAACACACCAACAGTGGTATAGATTATATCCCTATTTTTAAAGTTCTATGTACTAATGGTGTTTAATTTTAAATTCATCTCTCATTTTAGTTTTAAATTTAAAATGAAAAGTGTTTGTAACTCTTTCCCCTAGATTGTTTCTGACAGAAAATTCCTTTCTTAGTCCCTTGCCACTGATGTGATTTCCAAGTGTTGCAAATCTGCTCTCTCTGCTGCTTTTCTTTTCTTCCTAAACAGAATAAATACTATGGCTGGCATTCTTGATAGGAACAAGAGGCTAGTGGAAATTGGACAAAATCCAAGCATCAAACAGAGGGAATTGGAAAAATAGAACCATCTTTCCCATTAGCCCAGACATTGTTGCTAATTATGAAGCATAAAATGTCTATAATACACATTCTTGACAACGCATGCTACTCACACAGCTTTCAGCTGCCTGCTTTATGCATAATAGGTGATCAGTAAATGTGAATAAGTAGATTTTCATGTAAATTTATTTGGAAGCTGGTATATACATATATATGTATATGTATGTAATATTTATATATTATATGTAATAATATTTCCAAATATATAGATAGAGAGAGACACCCATGTTTTGGGAGATGGGTTTGTATTTCCTTTGATATCAAGCATAGTAAATGAAATATGCAAAAATGTCAATAGTGATGGTTGAGTTGAATTTTTATAAGCTAGTCTAAATGAATGGATATAGAATTAAAAAAATACATCAAACATTTCTAGTATATGTTTCTCTTTGAAGCTATTTAGGATTCAAAAAAAAAGTGTTCTACACTGTGGACATAAAACTAGTAATAACTTTAGTTTTACTTACAATCACATGTAGATACAATAATATTTACTTTTGTTCAAGTGTTTCTGAGCAATGAATGAAAAGGATTTATCGGCAGAAAGGAAGTTTCTGTTCACAAAGCTAATATAACATGATTAAGAACAGGACAATTTTGCAACACATTAATTATAGACATAAAAATGTTTCATTTAACTAACACTGATTTCATCTTACTTTTCAAAATATATATTTCTTTTAATAATCAAATCTTCTGACTGGTCATCCATTCCCTGCAGAACCTAATGTTTCATTCCTCATCTCCTCACCCTCCACTTTGTTCAACAAACTTTTCTTTCTAACATATGGCTGAATTTCTTTTTCTTCACACTCTAAATACATATAATATGAAATTATGAGTATTTTGCATGATTTCTCTTGAATGTTACTTATAATTTTTATAATCACCACTATTATTTTTAAAATTCTCTGAACACTGTAAGATGTCAAAACATACATAAGCTTCATAAGTACATTGGGACTTCATGATTGAATTGTGGACGTCTGCATGACTGAGGAAGAAGGAAAGAGAAAGTAGAGCCTCTACTTTCTGGCTGGTTTGCTTCTTTGTTTTGGTGAAGCAAGTTTTTCAGGAACTTTCCAAGAAATGTGTTTTGAGATTAAATTTTTGATATGTTTCATGTTTGAAAGTATGGATACAGGAATTTTGGGGTTCCTTGCCAATGCTACTGTACCAATAATTTTGGACTGTCTCTGAATTCTTCTCTTATGAATTTAATAATGAAATCTGCAGACCAGAGGATAAGGTTCAGAATTTTTTGTGGGGGAGAGACAGAGAGAGAGAGAGAGAGAGAGAGAGAGAGAGAGAGAGAGAGAGGGAGGAAGACAGATAGACATGGGCGTGCTAGCAGCCTCTCAGCTGCTGCAAATGAAATCCAGACGTGTGCGCCCCCTTGTGGTCAAGTGTGGCATTGCGCCCTTGCGTCACTTTGCATCTGGCTAAACGTGGGACCTGGACATTGGAACCACTGGAGATTGGAACCAGTGTTCTTTAGGCTTAGGAGGCAGGCGCCTTAACCGCTAAGCCATCTCTGCAGCCCAAGGTTCAGAAATATTTTATTATAGCTTGGAGCTTTAAGAGGGAGAGCTTAAGAGAAGGGGAGCTTAAGAGTTAGAAGCAAGGCAGTGCTCTTGCCCAAGGAGGCAAGAGAGGGTTGGAGAAGCTACCTTGAGACTCAGGTTGGGTTTGTTTATGAGCCCTGTGGATGAGCAGCTGTTCTAACCAGTCTAGTCCTCATGGCAGATGTCTGCAGTCAGGATTTCTGGAACAGGGCAATCTTACCAGAAATCTTACTTCTCTAGAAACAGCCTCAGAAGGGCATAGAGGGACTACCAAACTGAACAAAGATAAGGAAAGGCCAGTCTGTTATGACATTTCTGACTTGGAGTCACGTGCAGTGACCTAGATTTCCCCTACAGGTCCAAGGACAACCTCTGTGTTAAGAGAAAGCTATTCACTTTGGGACCCTGTCACCCCTAAACTGCCTCAGTACCTTTATTATATTAAATACTTGTAGTTTAATTGGGTATTGAATTCTAGACTGAATATTGGACAACTTTCGGTTACCATTTTGAAGTCATTCTTCCCATGTATTCTAGATTCAAAGATTGTTTTTGCATTGCTCTTGAGAAAAATTGAATTTTGTTTGTTTGTTTGTTTCTGGAAGGTTGTAGAATCTCTTGAGGGTGTTCAATGTCCTAAATTTTTAGAGATGTGTGTCAGTTGAGCCAAGCACAGAGCAGACAGCATTCTCTTGAGAAACTTGTACATTTCAGATGAATGAAGCAAATGATTTCCTTTTTCCTTTGTTCCTTATTTTTTCACTGGAGGCTCACTCTTAGTTGGATAAATCATGGAGTACAATTTAATTCTTTTAATCATTCTTTAATATTAATAGTCTGTGACTATTTCTTTTTATTTTTGAAAAATTGTCTTTTAAACTAAGCTTGGTATTCTGCCACATTTCCAAGAGCTTTTTTGATATAAAGTGTCTTTTTTCTTTCTTGTTTCATGCATACAACTTATCAATACTTAAAATATTCAAAGATATTATTATTGTTATTATTAGTATGAACATTTTATTGCTGAATTTAATGCTTTGTGAAACAATGCATGGGTTAGTTGCAAAAATATTATATATCTCGAAGAACAGAACAAATGTCTTCAACATAAATGTGAGAAAACCCCTTTTGTTTGGATTGATGACCAAAGATTATTAAATTTGAATCTATGAGATGAGCTGACCAGAATCATAAAAAAAAGTAATTTTCAGTTAAGAAATCTCGGTGTATCTACTTAGACAGAAACCTAGACACTATTCAGGTACATTGATGATTTTCTTTTAGCATTTTGTGGTTGGCCCTAATTCCCAACAGAGAGGAAAAACCCAGGAGTGTGAAACCTAAATAAGAGACTGTCCACGTGACTGCATTGTGGCTGGAGATCAGTCAGAATCCCTTGACTTGAATCACAGGGTGTCTTATACAATGTAAAGGTTGTGCGATTTCTCATTTTTATTAAATCAACCCACATTCTGGACATGCAGCATTGCAACTTTTCAATCCCTGGAGTTCTAATCAATCAGCCTTAAATGCTTAACACAGGTACGGCTTCTTTCAAGGAACTTTTGTTCACACCACACACACATATAGAACATGGAACTATTGTAGGCCAGGTACTGGGGCAGGTCAACAGGGCAGGACAAGTAGTTACCTTTTGGAAACCAGCAGGTACCACTAGGAGCCACTTGCAATATTTACTTAAACAGAAGAGATGAATTTACTGCCTTTGTTTTCAGTGCATTTGTAATGGAGTCTTATAGATTTCTTCCTTATCTTAGAAATTATAAAACCAAGTAATTCAGGCTGTATTATTACTGGAGACCTTTGAATCATAAACCCACAGCTTCTTAAAAGAAATTTGGAAACAAATTGATGAAGGGAAATGAATTTATTTGCAATTTGGCCAAACTGTGGAGAGATAGTCGTTCTCTCTACTCTTTCTGTAACAATGTCTCTGTTACAGAGAAAGATGAAACAATCAGGAAACATGTTAATTTAACTTGTCAAAATGAAGTGAAATGTATTCCTGGCTAGCAGACAGCTCTCTCCCTTCAGTTCAAGGAATTCCTTAGAGAATTTCAATTATTTGGAGTCCTTTGTTTCATCAGTCTAATAGCTGGAGGGAGAGTCACAAGTCTGTTGAGAATCTCTCCTCTCCTGCCAGGACATCCAGTTTTATATATAAATAAATATAATCACACTTCTGTGACTTCCTACCATGTAACAAACTTCACTGATAAATTTGTTTGACAGAAAAAAAATAAAACCTTCATAGTTTGCTTTTCTTTTAAATAACAAATTGAACCATCAACTGAACCTGAGTAAGTTCTATAAAATTTATCATACTGATTAAAAAAATTTAGTAGTTAATTTGAGAACGACATTTATTTGTACTGGTACAAAAGTTCTCAAATCATTTAAACCATGCAAACTCTGTCTTAAACCCCACACATTTCCTTCTTCCCTGATAGAGAAATTCTGAACAAGTTTAAAATAATTGCCAAGATTTTTTCCATTGAGTAGAAATTTTTTTCTGACAAAATGTTCCTAAAATTTTCTTAATGAGTACTCTCTACCAAATATATGATGGGAAAATTTTTTATTCACAACATGCAAAACCCTAACTGCCAATGCACACAGGGTATATGACTGCACTTGCTTCACTTTGACATCATATTTGAAATGATATAGAGATTATCTCTAAATTATAATCAAAGGAAGTGAGTTTAGGTTTCAGGCTAGGGAGAACATTATGGTGGGATGCCTGTCTTTTCACAGTAGCATAAGGGCTAATTTCTGTGACTTCTGACCTTTTCCTGTCTGGTAAGCACAGGCATTAATCAGCGCTTATCTGTTGTCTTGTCAAGCACCACATGTGACAGCCCTGTTTCTGTTTCCAATTAACAGTCATTAGAGAAAGCACTGAGCAATTTCTGAACAAAACTTGCAAAACTTTTGACCTGGTTCTGTCAGATAACCACAAGTTTCACTGTAGATAACCTATCATTCCTCTGACTAGAAGATGTAAAGGAAAGTTCCTTACTGTACATGGACTTACTGCGACCTCCCTCACCTTCACGTGTTTAAGAATGGACCATTGTATCTTGCTGATGCAATGAAAGAATTCACAAGGTCACTCAGGGGCATCTGGTTAGATTAGAATGGTTGCAGTCTGTCGAGTAATCTATAAAAGGAACCAGATTTTCCACTAGAAGAACTATCAGACCTAAATGTTTACCACAAGGTGGCTCTCAGGCAGTAGTGCCTTAGATAGTCCTGCCTTGATGTAGACTGTTTCAACAGACATAAAATGTTCTTAAATGTTTTTACACCATGACATTGAAATCCATTATTTTATAGTAAATATATTTCATTGTTATGAAACTATTTTTATTATATAAAATGAATTAATCAAGTACTGTCTTCCCTTTATATATTCTACATTAATTTTAATAACATCAATGCTATTATTTTGACCATAAAATATGAACATATGGAGAGATGGCTTAGCAGTTAAGCACTTGCCTGTGAAATCTAAGGACCCTGGTTCGAGGTTTGATTCCATAGTACCCATGTAAGCCAGATGTACAAGCTGGTGCATGCATCTGGAGTGTTTTTGTAGTGGCTGGAGGTCCCAGTGTGCCCATTCTCTTTCTCTCTGTCTCTTTCTCTCTCAAATAAATAAATAAAAATAAACTGAATTTTTTAAAAATAATAATTTCCTATATAAAATGCTCATACTAAACAATAACTAAATATTTTCTATGCACTAGGGTACATTTACAAATAATAAAATAAGTAACCTTCAGAGAGCCAGTAAGTTTTATTGTACTAATATTTCTGGGTAGTATAGAAATTTTAAAGCATGTGCTTCTACATAGTCAATCTTACAGGCATGAAATAGCTAAATCTACTGTTGTAGAACTCTAGTCCAAATTTTCTTTAACTCCACAATAACAAATCTTCTTATCACAGAAATTTTATTCTACATGATGAAATGAACTGATAATTAACTTTTGTTGACATTTATTATTGGGTAGATTGAGACACAATAGTAAAACAGAAAACATGGGACCTTCTATCAAGTATCTTACTCATGTAGTAGATACATATCTTTCTATTTTTGGTGTAGTTTGATGTGTGTGGGCTGTATGCAAACATGTATGTACATGTGTGTACCCCAGCTTCATGCATGTGCAGGCCAGAGACATTGCATAGCCCTTCTACCTTATTTCCCAGGCACAGAGTCTCTTTCTGAATGTGGAGCTCCCAGAGGTTTAGTTAGATGGGCTAACCCAGTATATCCTCTGGGCCTCGTCCTCCTTGGTCCTGGGATTGCAGGCATGTGTGACTGTTCCCAGCTTTTACGTGAGTGCTCAGCATTCAACTCAGGTCCTCATATCTGAGCACACCCAAGCCTCATCTCTGTCTTTCCCTACCACATGAGAAAATTGTTATCACATCGCTGTGAAGGTCTATTTCTTTTTAGTATCCTAAGCTCACCCACCTTTCCTTCCTTCCTTCCTTCCTTCCTTCCTTCCTTCCTTCCTTCCTTCCTTCCTTCCTTCCTTCCTTCCTTCCTTCCTTCCTTCCTTCCTTTCCTTCCTTCCTTCCTCCTTCCTCCCTTTCCCTTCATCCTTTCCTTCCTCCTTCCTCCCTTCATTCCTTCCTCCCCTTCCTCCCTCCCTCCCTCCCTCCCCCTCCCTCCTCCCTTCCTTCCTTCCTTCCTTCCTTCCTTCCTTCCTTCCTTCCTTCCTTTTTTCCCCTCCTATCTCCTTAACAGGTAAGGCTTGTTTTGAAGCATGCATATAACAATATTTTTAGGACTGAATCTATGTAATAGCAAAGTCACTACTTTTAGGACAAGCAGGTGACTGAATGTCTAAGGGAAACCTAAGGTAATACATGACAGGGGATAGCCTGGATTTATCAAATAGGCCTAAGAGTTAGAGGGGCCTGCTGAAGTTCTGGTGAATGTAAACAATGCTAAAAAGCAATGACATTAGACAAGACCTCTCTCCTATGAACATGAGGCAGGTCCAAATAAACAAGACCACAATCACATCTGACCACAGATTATGTAAAAGAAGCCTGCTCAAATCTCAAAAATTACCAACTGCCACATTCTATCTCTAGCTAAGATTGCTGGCTTAAAAAAAAATTATAACTTTATCCTTTCTTCCTAAATCAAAACTTTAAAAACAATTCTTAAAATCAAATCATAAAATTACCTCTTCTTTCTGGGAGGAAGCAGTCATAACTGACCCTGTGGCTCACCTCTCAGGAGGTTGATCCAGGATGGTCACAAGTTTGAGATCAGCCAACCCAACCCAAACCCCAAGTCCTTTCTAACACTTTTTTTCCTTAAGATATTCTTGAGAATATCTGTGTTTCAATGTCAAAGCTTTCTTACCATAAGACTTAATATTTGTACTCAGATATGCAACAAGAGTAAGATAATATAAAGATGTTGCATCATTTAAAATTCTTAAATTTCAAAATTATATGTATTTAAATAGATTTTTGCATAGTGATTTTTTTATTTTTCAAATTGCAGTATTTAAATTATTCAAGTATCTCATCTATGTTATTTTGTGGTGTGTGCCTTGTATGTATGATGTGTGTGTGTATGTGTTTGTGTATGTGTGTGTTCATGCATGTGAGTATAAGCACATAAGTGTGGAGGTCAGAGAACAACTTTCAGATGTGGGTCCTCACTATCCATTTCCTTTGAGGCAGGGTCTCTTGCTTTGCCCTGCTGCTTTTGCCAAGATAACCAACAACCTCCAGCCCAGCTTTCAGCAGATTTTCCTGTCTCTGCCTCCTTTTCATTCATTTCATTGGTGCCACAGCATCTAGATTTTTAAAAATATATATTTAAAATATATATATATAGCATATATATTTATATATATATATAGTTTATTTATTTATTAGCAAGGGGAGAGAGAGAATGGGTTCCCAGGGCCTCTAGCTATTGCAAATATATATATACATATTCATACTGTATGATCTATCAAGTTCCCTCCCATTGAATCTTTTCTTTCTAGCTAGTTCCTCTTCTATTTTTGGTAGTTTTTATGTATGTATACAATGTACTCTGATCATTGTTGCCTTGCTTCCTTTTGTCTTTTCTCCATCCCCACATTTCTTTTCTTCCCCTTCCTCCCTCTTAACTAGTCCCTCTAATTCTTTTTAAAATTGATTAGGAATTTTATTGTCTTACCCTATCAGGTACTAGTCATATTCCCATCATGTTATACCCTCACCATCTCTTCTCAACTGTCAACCCACCAAAGGCCCTCCTCAGTGGGGTTATTGGCATTCATTGTGGGGTTATGAATCGTTCAGTCTCTGTGGGGAGGGAGCAATGCTACAGGATACTCCTTCCCACGCTATGGCTCTAACAATCTTTTTGTGCACTCTTCTACAATGTTCCCTGAGCCTTGGCAGGTGTATTATAAGACTACTTTCATAGTAAGCCCCCCTGTGAATTTCTGCTTTGAAGTGTTTTGAGGGTCCTCAGTGTAATTTCCTATGTAATGACTCCTGGGCCCTGGCAGGTGTAATGGAGGTGGGTTGTCTTGTGCTAAGCCATTAGCTATCTTTTCTTGTCATATTGATGAATCTTGATTCTCCCTGTATTTCACTAAAACATCTGTAAAACAAACAAGATTCTTCAACCAAGAGTGAGCATAACATGGATTAAAGGGGATAAGCCTAGTCATTTAAGAGATGTTTGCATGGGTGTAGCCACTCTTCTTGCCAAAGGCCAGTATCTCTGGAGCCCTCCTATGTATGATATTCTAGCTTGATTCTTAGTAGTAGGTAGGAGTGCTCTCCCACTGAGTGGGCCTCATATCCAATCAGAGAGCCAGTGCTTACCTGAATAGGCTGTGTGTTTCAAATGTACATGTGTGAACATCTTGTCTGGCTGGTTTCTTCACACTGTTGGCAGTTACTATTCCCCAGCAGCTCACATAGCACTTTCTAGCACAATAAGGACTAGCCAGCAGGGAGTTGTCTTGCTCCTAGCTTCTAGCATAATCCCTGAGGAATCTTCAGCAGTAGGGTCTTACCATATAGCTCTGATTACTTACTATCTGCTTTGACAATGGCCTGCCTTGTTTTGGGGACCCCATAGGTCTCCTTGACCAATAGCTTACTGTGGGATGTAACCCAGTTCTGGCACTAAAATTTATCAGCAGTGCCTATTGTTTTAATATTTAGCGGCCTACCTTCTACAAGGCCCATATGCCTGGGTGCTCTCTACCCCTTCTACTAGTAGCACTTATATCTTTTAGTTATAAAATTGCATGCATGGAGTATTTAGGAGTTAGTACTATACCTTGAAAACGTGGATGTGAATTGAGATTATTATCCAAAACAGAACATTTAATGAGACAGTATATGCTTGCTGAGGTCACACTGCTGTGGTGCTAAGAGGCTCTAAGGACTCCTGGAATCTGGAGTTTGAAGCACACTGTGGAGTGGTTATTCATTCACAGAAAACATGGACATATACACTCACTAACCAATAAACATGCCTTTATAGAACCAAGTTTATTTTTCTCAGTGGACCCGTCAGTGTGGAATTTCTTCCAAACATACATCTTGGTAGTCAAATCATATCATTGCCGTTTCTCTTCCTTTTAAAAGACAACACAGATAAGTAATGATTCCATGAGTAATCTCTTAATGATTTTTTGCACTCAGCAGCAAAGGCTGATCTGGATGTTTTCAACAGCTGATGAGGCTCCTGAGAGAATGGCATCTTTGTCTTTCAGCTCTGATTCTAATTGTGTCTCTGAGGTATAAATTGTGTGTAGGAGATGAAGACTAACTGCCCCAAAAGGCATCTGAAAACTGCAAACAATCATGAAATAGATAAAACTAATGCTTTGTCAATTAATTTTTGTCTTTGGACACTGAAAAAATTAAAATCTTTAGTGCCAGACATATCTATGGGGTTTCTAGTACTGATGAAGTCTCTTAGTGAGGTATTTGCTTGAGGAAAAAAAGACTTTTGCCTAGTCATTAATCTCTCTTAAGTTATAACTCACCAACTGAAGTCTTTGGTGTGAGTGTGTTAAGCAGAAGCAGCTTGTAGCTTGATACTTCTGTAAAAGCAGTCGTGATTCTGTTACTATCAGCCCATTAGTCATGGACAGTGAATTTCTACGTGTATATTTTACCCCTTGTATACTTGGATATCACCACTTTTAAAGAAAGCATTATAATAATAAGTTATTTAGATTACCCTGATTGTGCAGGTAAGCTTTTTGATGCTCCAGACAGATTTGTACTCTGGAGTTTTACATAGATATAAAGGACTTTATTCATCACCAACTATATCTGTGATTTGAGTAGTATGTTTTGTTGAAGTTCTGATTCTTTTGAGTTGGTTGGTGTATGCTCAGTAAAGTGAATGATTTAATTTTTTTCACATTTTTAATGGCAGTGCTATACATGTGTAATATATTTTGATCAAATCCCACTCCATTACCATATGTTGATACCCTCTCCTCCATCACTGCTCCACTGAACCCCTTCTTCCCAAATAGTCCCTCTTCTACGTTGACATTTTTCCATGTATGCATGTGATCCACTGAATGTAATGAGGGGTACCTGCATGAGCATGGATGAGAGAATTACTGACCAGGGCATTTGTGACCAACTCATGGCTACACCACTGAAGACAATGTCTCCTGGTACTCCAGCAATCATTCACTGTAAATGAGCCCTCAGGAAAGGCTATAGCCTTCATCCCTTCCTTCGTCATTCAGGATGGACTTTGGATGGGTCTTCTGTAACAACAGCTCTGTGAGGTTAGGAATACAGCAACAACCCCATCTGGAACACAGCATTCCAATGTATGGCTGCTTCCCACCCCTTCTTCTGCAGTGTCCCCTGAGCTATAGATGTCTCATTTTGCACAGAATAATCCATCGTCACTTTTCTCAGCATTTTGAAAATTTTTGAGTCTCTTCAGTACTTACTATGATCTTGGCAAAGAAACTTCTCAAACCAAAGGTGAGAGCAGCATTAATCAATGAAAATAAACATACCTAGTTAGAGGGTAATTTGGTCGGCACATCATATCCATTTAGCCAAACAACATTAGTAGCTTCTCATAGACAGCCTTCTGCTAGGTTTTGAATAGCAAACATGGATTTCTCCCCATGGCTTGGTTCTCACATCTATTGAGAGAATGGTTGATTATACCCTTACGAGTCAATGACACTTATTATTTCAGTTTTTGAGTTTGTTACAGATTCTAGGTCTTAATCCTCTGCCATATGTATACCTGGTAAAGACATTTTTCCCAGTCTATGGATTGCCTCATCACTCAGTTACAATTGCCTTTTCCATAAAAAGCCTTTTCATTTCATGACGTCCCATTGGTTTATTATTGCCTTTATTCCCTGAGCAACTGAGGCTGTAGTCAGAAAATCCTTTCCTATACTTATATTTTGAAGTGTCTCCCCTATTGTCTCCACTGCCTGTTCAGTTGTAGGTCTTATGTTAGGGTCTTTGATCCACATATGCATAGAAAGAGATAAATATCTAGATTACTTCTTCTCTGTAAAGATATACAGCATTCCTAGCACCATTTGTTAAAGAGGCTCTCTTTTCTTGAAGACTTTTGTTAAAATCATGGCTGTAGTTGCATGGGTTTCTATCTGGATCTTCTGTTCTATTCCACTGATCTATATGTCAAATTTTCTGTCAGTTCAAAGCTGTTTTTGTTAATCTGGCTCTGTACTATGTCTTGAAATCAAGTACGGTGATACTGATAGCCTTATTAATACTCTTTTATTATATTTATTTTAACAAATTGGTTTATTTTGAGAGAGAGAGAAATGTATTTACAGAGAGAGAAAGGGCTCATCAGGGATTCTAGACACTGCAAACAAGCTCCAGACACATGTGCCCCCTTATGCAGCTGGCTTTACGTGGATACTGGGGAATTGAGCCTGGGTGCTTAGCCTTCGCAGGCAAATGCTTAACTGCTAAGACAGATCTCCAGTATTGTAATTCTTTTTTTAAATTTTTATTTTTTATTAATATGTTTGTGCTCAAAATTCTGAGTTCTTTTATGTTTCCAAATGAATTTTTAAATTTTTTATTATTATTATTTTATTTATTTTTGGAGAGAGACACAGAGACAGAGAGAGAGAGGAAGACAGAGAATGGGCGCGCCAGCAGTCTCTCAGCTGCTGTGAATGAAATCCAGATGTGTGTGCCCCCTTGTGGGCAAGTTTGGCATTGCGCCCTTGTGTCACTTTGCATCTGGCTAAACGTGGGACCTGGAGATTGGAACCCAGTTCTTAGGCTTAGCAGGCAGGCTCCTTAACTGCTAAGCCATCCCTCCAGACCCCAAATAAATTTTAAGATTTTTTTCTACTTCAATGAAGAATGGCATGAGAATTTCAATAGGAATTACAGTAAATCTGTAGATTGCTCAAGGTAGAACAATTTTGAGAATATTGATTCTTCCAACCCATTAGCATGAGAGGTCTTTCCGTTTCCTAGTGTCTTCAATTTTTGTTTTGAGTCTGTCAAAGTTTTCATTGTCCAGACTTTACACTTTCTTACGGTGTGAATGAGATTGATTCCCTGACTTCATTCTTCCTCAGCATGTTTGTTCCTCTTATATAAGAAAGCTATTCATTTCTGTGCATTAGTTTTATATCCTGCCACATGAAACTGAGTTCCAAGAGTTTCCTGGTAAAGTTTTCAGGGTCCCTTATGTATAGAATCATGCTGTTCACAAATAAGGATAATTTAACTTCTTCCTTCCTTACTTGTATCCCTTTTCTCTTTTCTTCTTTTTAAGTTTTATTTTTTAAAATAAAATTTTTATTTCTTTATGGATGAGAGAGAGGAAGAGAGAAAGAGAGAAAGAGAGAGAGAGAAAACGGGCATGTTCCTACAAACAAACTCCAGACACATGTGCCGTCTTGTGTGTCTGGTTTACATGGGCACTGAGAAATCAAAACTGGGTCCTTAGGCTTTGCAGGTGATTGCCTTAATCACTAAACCATCTCTCCATGTCCTATTTTCTTTCTTTTTTTATTGTTGTAGCTAAGTCTTTTAATACTATGTTGAATAAGATTAGAACACATGGCTACCTTTGCCTTGTTCTTGATTTTAGCAGAAATGCTTTGAGTTTTCACCCATTTGGAAAGAAATTGGCTAAAGGCTGGATATAGCCTTTATTATATTGAGATATTTTCCTTCTATTCCCAGTTTCTTTGGGACTTTAATCATTAAAGCATGTTGGATTTTTGTCAAAAGTCTTTTCTTCAATATTGAAATGATTATGTGATTTTTGTCCTTGAGTCCGTGAATATGATACACGTGTCAACTTGTGTATGTGCATCCATCCCTGAACTCTGGAATAAAATAAACTTGATCTTGGTGAATGATATTTCTAGTGTGTTTCTGTATTCTGCTTGCAATTAATTTAAGAATTAATTAATTAATTAATTAATTTGACATTGGGGGCATGGGAGATGGGCCTGACAGGGCCTCCTGCTGTTGCAAAGTAACTCCAAATGCATGTGCCACTTTGTGTTCCTGTGCTTGCTTTCCATGGGTACTAGGGAATTGAATTCAGGCCATCATGCTTTTCAAGTAAGTGCCTTTAGCCACTGGGCCATCTCTCCACCCCAAGAATTTTTGCATCCACGTGCATCAGAGAGATTAGTCTGATATTTTCTTTCTGTTTGTGTATTTACCTGCTTTTTGTGTTAGACAATAGTGGCCTGAAAAAGGATTTTAGCATTCATTTCTTTACAATTTTATTGAATAGCTTAAGAAATATTAGTGGTGGTTCTTCTATGAAAGTCTGAAAATTCACCAGTGAATCCATCTGTACCTGAACATTTTTAGTTGGAAGTTGTTTTTATAACTACTTCACTCTCTTTGTTTGTTATGGGTCTGCTTAAATGAAGCATTATTATTTTAATTTTGGCAGGTCATACTATCTAGAAATTCATCTATTTCTTTTAGGTTTTTCAATTTAGTGAAGTATATGCTTTTAAGATATGTCTTTATGATTTTCTGAATTTTGTTGGTATGCACCATAATGGCTCCCCTTTTATCTCTCATTTTATTTAAGTGTTCTCTCCTTTTTGGTTAGTTTTGTTAAGGGCTTATCAATATAATTTATACTTTCAAAGGACTAAATTAGTGTTTCTGTGCTTATTGTGATTATTTCTCTCTCTCTCTCCAGATTTTCACTTGTTCCTCCCCCCCTTAGGCCTTATGTATGTCATTCATTTATTTAAGATTTCTCTGAATTCTTAATAGAGACACTTAATCTATGTACTGTAAATTTCCCTCTTAGGAAAACCTTCCTCTTAGTCTATAGGTTTGGTTTTTTGTGTTTTCAATATCATTTGATGCTAGAAAATTTTCTGAATTCCCTCTTCCTCCAATTAACCACTCATTCTTTAATACTATAGTACTTAATTTCCTGTGTTGTGTATATAATTGTAATATGATAAGGGGAGGCTATTTTTATTTTGTTTATTTTAGAGAGATTGAGGGAAAGAAAGAGGCTGAGAAAGGGTTTGTGTGGGGGGCAGGGGATGGACACTTGCCAGGGCTTCTAGCCACTGCAAATGAACTCCATGTGCTTGTGCCACCTTGTACATCTGGCTTTATGTGGGCACTGAAGAATCAAACTTGGTTCCTTAGGCTTTGCAGCCCTAACTGCTGAACCATCTCTTCAGCACCAGGAGGTTATTTTTTCTGCCCTGCCCTTGTAGTTGTATCCACATCTCTTTTCCTAATTCAAGGACATTTTCCATTGTTATTTGAATATGCTTACTATGCCTTCAAACTGAACTTCTTTTTCCTTCTATGTCCAGAATTCTTAGATTTGACCTCTTCGTGGTGTCTTGAATATCTTGAACATTACATTCATACTTCTTATTAGTATATCAATCTTCTTGTTGGAATGCTTAAAATCCTCCTCCTTGTCTTCAAGCTCAGATATTCTGTCTTCTCCTTGATCCATTCTCTTGGTGAGCTTTTCATAGTTTCCTATTTGACATGCTGAGTTTTTTTTTTTTTTAATCTCCAGTATTTCAGATTGGAAACATGTTTTAAATTGCTGTAGGTGATAATTGTAAAATGCTTTGAGCATAGTGTCTTGAAATGGAATATTTTATTGTAATGCTGTCCTATATCATCTTAGTCAACTGAGAATTTGAAAAACTAATGAACACATAGCAACCTTATCCATCATATGATGACACCCCTGTCTAATGAATCCTTTGTACAGGCCTCTGAAGAGTGTAGAAGCCATGAGACATAGCCTGTGTCAGTCACTACACTGAAAACTACCATGTAATAATGCACCCACCAGGCTCACTTCTATGTCCTTCCACATTTCTTACTATTGTCAAGAAACAGGGTTCTTTGACTCCATTTTTGGTGAGGAGGTGGCTAATGGATCTTTCCTTTCAGAGTGAGATGAGTCAGTAACCTTTGGGAAACTTTTTGCTTCATGGACTGGGCAAGTGGGAGGGTTAGCTATCATTTATGTATATATACTTTCAACAAAAGGAAAAATATCTCACTTGCTGAAAGAAGAAAAAAATCTGGGGAAGGCATTTTAGCAATCATCTTTCTTATGCAAACTACATTATGGTTTGATGGGGGAGGAGAAGTTCTGGCATTTCACGACACAAGAGAGTAAGTGTTGGTGGTAAAACTGGAAGAAAGGATTTTAAATGTTTTCAACATAAGCAAAATTTGAGGAAGTATATTTAACCTGATTTAAACATTACCCAAATGGACATATTATTGTAGTATTACATGATATGTATAATTTTTGTTATGTATCAGCTCAAAATACATTTGATCTAAATTAGAAATTCTATAAAAAAGATTATATACTTAATCCAGAAAACTCAGAAGAATTATGTTTTCTGTTTTATTTACTTGGTCTAGAAAATGCCATAAACATGGCTGGTGTACCTGCAGCTCCTTAATAATCTTCTCCATTCCCCCAGTAGGTGGGCTAAATTTTACCGCTGACTTCACTTGGAACTCTGAAGGCTTCTTTGACATCTTTATAATTTCTGTATAAAACCTTCTGTGTTTGGTACTTGATATACACTGGCAATCACTTTACAAGTTTCACTTTTAAAAACATTTTTGGATAGCCTTTCTGTGCAGGATCCAGGAACTTATGTAAAGCCACAGAGGTTACATTGCTTGTAAATGGAAAAGGCTGTTGGTTTATGGAATTTCCTTTGACTGGAAACACATATGAGTTTGAAGCTTTGCTGTTTTCCCTGTTGTAGGCCATCCTACTTATTTGCTTTCATTTTCAAAGGTAGAGAATTTACCAGTAATTAACATATTTTGTAAAGAACTAATTCTTTTCTTCTTTCTTTCTTTTTTTTTTTTTTTTTTTTTGGTAAACTTTCAGTTGAAAGAGACAAGGATTTTTCTCACCAGAGAAGGCATTACAAAGAATTTCGGTTTGATCTGACTCAAATTCCACATGGAGAAGCAGTGACAGCAGCTGAATTCCGAATATACAAGGACAAGAGCAATAATCGATTTGAAAATGAAACTATCAAGATTAGCATATATCAGATCATCAAGGAATACACCAATAGGTATCAAATTTATGTTTATTATTCTAGCAAACTGGTATCAAATTTTAGTAAAGACATTGATAGCACATGTCTTTGAATATGGTGTTATTCAGAGCCAGGTAAATTCCCACTGGAAAGTAAAACCAAATACATGAAAACTCCTGTATTTTACATATTGTTCTACCCATGACACTCATCTATGTCCCAAATGGTCTTCCCTATGTTCTTTCTTACACTTTTGTCTCATTTTATAGATTTGTGCTTCAGCCCAGAAAACATCCATTTTATTCTGTCAATGAGAAATATGAAATAATTATCATTATTTAAATAACTATGCCATGTAGGTTAGATAACTGTTTCTTTTTACTGCCAAAGTATAAATAGTATGAACATAGATCTATATGCTGAATAAAGGTGGTTCTACTTGCGGCAAGATCTAACAGATAACTTTTGTGTATCCTGTTTAGAGATGCTTAAGTACTGCACAACAACAGAGGATAGACTAAGATACTGAGTCTATGCATACCTCACTGATTAGTGATTGACACAAATGAACCATCAAATACAAGTTAAAAGGGGAGCCTTAGAAGTGTCTCTGACTTTTACTCTACCACAGAAAATAACTGGGTAACCTCTTTAATAGATAGTTCATGACCTTTGATGGATAATTGATGGACTAAATTTATAAGATATTCAACTCCACTAGCTTCATTCATCATATCTGTCTTTTATAGAAAAACTATATCCTTTGATTAGGACAAATATTTAAGTATAACTTC
Organism: Orientallactaga sibirica; assembly: GCA_036365145.1. Classification (NCBI taxonomy): domain Eukaryota; kingdom Metazoa; phylum Chordata; class Mammalia; order Rodentia; family Dipodidae; genus Orientallactaga; species Orientallactaga sibirica. The sequence continues at coordinate 32,893,542 of JAEOAD010000006.1, forward strand.
TGTTTGTTCTCCTCTTAATAACTGTCAACTCCACTGGGGTTTAGATTTTTCTTGTTCTTCCAGTGACAGTTTTCCAAAAGCCTGCAACTCAAAGCACTCAGAGAAGATTAAAAAATCAAAACAAAACAAAACAAAATCCTTCTGAGGTGAGCTGAATACATTTGAAAAGGTTCCTGCTGGAGGTTCATAATGCAGAACAGATGACTTCTTTTATATGACTTGTTTTCTTAAAAAAAAAAAAAAAAAAAAAACTATCAATTTCAGTTAGCTGGTCTTCCTCAAAATTAATTGTGGAAACTTTGGATGCATAATACTAATTATAGTCTCATGGAACATTGGTTAAGCAGGATATATTGATCTGTACACCCCATTTAAAATTTTTTTTAAATTTTTTTTATTTTGGTTTTTCCAGGTAGGGTCTCACTCTAGTCCAGGCTGAACTGGAATTAACTATGTAGTCTCAGGGTGGCCTCGAACTCTCGGTGATCCTCCTACCTCTACCTCCCAAGTGCTGGGATTAAAGGCATGCGCCACCACACCCAGCTTTGTACACACTATTTTTTTAAGAGTACTAATTCCAAGGCAGAAAGACATGTGTACCTTTCTTAATTTTAACAACTCTTAGTTATTTGTTTATGAATATATTATGTTCATGAAAAAATCTAGACCTAGAGAGATGGCTTAGTGGTTAAGGCAATTGCCTGTGAAGCCTAAGGACCCAGGTTTGATTCCCCAGTTCCTATTTAAGCCAGATGCACAAGGTAGCACATGGGTCTAGAGTTTGTTTGCAGTGGCTGGAGGCCCTGGCACTTTCATTCATTCTCATTCTATGTCACTTTCAAATAAATAAATAAATAAATAAATAAATAAATAAATAAATGAATAAAATATTTTAAAAACTATTTAGCCACACCACAGCTGAAACCACAAAGGAATTGGGGAGATTATCAAGAGTTCTGCTTCCATGCTGAACCTGATAATCAGTGCCAGGGTAAAGGAGACAGACCCTGAGGATACTCAACACCTACCAAAGCAGAGATCCAGAGGCTACTCAGAGCTCATCACTGAAGTAGACTTAAAACTCATCCATCACAGCTCAAGGAATTTTGCAGAAGACGGGGTGGAAAGATTGTAAGAGCCACAGGTTGAGACATCATGCCCAGAGGCATTCCCTCCCCTCAAAATTGACTGCTGCTCCCACAATGCAAAAACTACAACCCTATGGAGAGTACCTGCAACCCCACTGAGGAGTGTACCCAATGGAATGGGAGCAGGGGCGAGGGAAAAGAGGGAACCAATGCATGATGTATCTATACAAAATATGTTGTTAATAATAACAACAAAATTTTAAACACCCGCTTAATAAAGTTTAGTTTTTAGAGAGAGAGAGAGAGAGAGAGAGAGAGAGAGAGATGATTTCACTGTGTAGTCTGGGATGGCTGGGAACTTCGGAATCCTCCTGCTTCTATCTCCAAAGTGATGGGATTATAGACAGGTGTGTGTCACTATGCTTGTGCAGGGTTCCATTTATAAATGAAGATGCAGATTTTATTTTCTTATAGGCCCTAGTGAATATTATCATATATCACTTTTGCATTAACTAATGATAGATAGCATCTTTCACATTTTAGTCACAATAATAGAAAATAGTAATTCAAATATCTAATAATTTCAGAAGTAAAATTTTATTTTACTATAATTTTTTGGCCCTTAGCCCTTACTTGATATGAATTAATATATTTTTAATTTTTAAAAAAATATTCTATTTTATTTCTTTGCAAGAGCAAAAAGCAGAGAGAGAGAAAGAGAGGGAGAAACAGGGAGAGAGAATGGGCATGCCATGGCCTTCAGCCACTGTAAATAAACTCCAGATGCATGAACTACCTTGTGCATCTGGCTTACATGGGTCCTGGGGAATCAAACCTGGCTTCTTTGGCTTTGCCGGCAAGCACCTTAACCTCTTAGCCATCTCTCCAGCCCTGAATTAGTATTTTAATAACACTATTATTCATAGTTGGAATTCTATCACTAACATGCCTTATATGTTTGAATTAGGTTTATTTTTAGTCGGCTACATATAATTTATGCATATTAACTTGTACTCTGTTATTTAATATCCCCCAAATAGCTCAGATGAACCTTTGATACACTTGGTTTCACTTATCTGGAGAATGTTTTAATCTAGATGCATAATTTTACACTGACCAAAACAAAAGGTCTTAGCTTGTGTTTAGATCTGTTAATAGTTTAGATGTTGAATGCCTTTCAATGCACCATATAGAAAAGGCATGGTCACAGGGTAGAACTGTTGAGAGCTGCAGAGGACTCCTTTGAGAGGTCCTTATTTCAATGGCAGCATGACTTCCTAGAGGACTGTAGGAACTTTGTTATGTGTGTTTGTCTGTGCTCTGCCTTCTAATTGACAGAGGGAGGGGTGCACTTTGCTACGTGCTCCAACCATGATGTTTTGTTTCAGCAAAGGCCAGGAGCTGTGGGCCACAGAGGAGGACTCAAACATCCAAAATCATGAGCTAAAACAAACCTTTTAAATGTATAAATCAATCACTTCAGGTATTTCATTAGAGTAAAGGAAAGCTGGCTAAATACAAGTCCAATGTTCTATCTGCTTGGATTTTTTTTTTTTTGAAGTTTTTCAAGGTAGGGTCTCACTGTAGCACAGGCTGACCTGGCATTCACTCCGTAGTCTCAGGGTGGCCTCGAACTCACAATGATCCTCCTACCTCTGCCTCCTGAGTGCTGGGATTAAAGGCGTGCACCACCACTCCTGGCTCTGCTTGGGATATTTTTGAATACCATTCTTTATAGTTGTTAATGTTATCATGTATTTTCACACACATATTTGTGTGTAGTTTTTTTTTTCTTTTTCTTCTTTTGAAACAAAGTTTGTACTCTACTGGAATTATGTATTCCAGGTTGCCCTTAACCTCTAGGTCATCCTCCTGCTTCAGCTTTCTGAATTCTGGGATGACAGACATGAGCCATTGTATTGGTTTATCTGTTTTCTGTGAATGTAAACTGCATAATTTCTAACAAGGAAATTTAATAATTAATATAATTTCAAATTTCATGGTTTCTAAGAATGTAAACTGCACTACAAAAATCATGAAGATAAAGAACAATAGAAGAACTGTTACTCCTGAATGAAATCATACTTTTCTTTTTGAGACAAAGTCAGGTAGCCCAGCTGACTCTGAACACTGGATGAACTTCCTAGGTGCTAGAATCATAGGTGTTTGCTATCACACCTGATTTCATGCTAATTTTAATTATTAATCCACTTTTATGTATGTATGTGTGTGTTGATGCATCAAACATACTTTAAGATTGGGGAGATCATGATGCTCTTGAAAGAGAAGGGGTTTTGTCTACCTTAAAGTTCTGTTATTTTTCCAAACATATTTGATTTCCGAAAATGCCTCTTTTCATTTTTTTTAGAGGTTATCTTCAGGTTATTTTTGTATTTGGGCTCATAATGGTTCAGTTTTAATGTATTGTAACTAAATCATGCATCAAATTTACTGAATAGAGTTTTTAAAATTTCAACTCTTGGGCTGGGAAGATGGCTCAACAATTAAAGGTACTGTTTTGCAAAGTCTGACAGCCTGGGTTCAATTAAACAATACCCACACAAAAGCCTGATTCTCAGAGGCACATATATCTGGAGTTTGTTTGCAGTGGCAAGAGGCTCTGACATACCTATTCTCTCTCTCTCTCTCAAATACATAAATATTTAAAACTTAAACGCAGTGCATTCAATATTAATCTAATTCTACAATCCAGTTTTTGAGTATCTAGTATTATGCATTATTGCTGAATTGTGACTTTCTTCTTCTAGGTTAATTAAATATCTACTGTCCACTGTGGGTGTGGCTCTTGTTAATGTACTTGGGACTCTTTCTCAGTTATCTTTTCAATTCCTGAAATATTCACACATCTTTACCTTTTAGTTTAATTTTATTTATTATTAGCCAAGTCAGAGACTCTGGCAATTTCTCCCTTACCTTTAAATTATGCTGAATTGTAATAAAATACAATTTTTGTCTATTATTGCATATACATGTAGGATTCATTTTTGCACCCCTATTATTTCAAGAGATATAACCCAAAGAAATAGAAATACATTTTATAGAGTATTTCATGTTTCTATCCCAAATCACAAAGTAACCATAATTTAAATGTAAAGAAACATTTCAAATCTACGAGAAGAAAACATATAGAAAACACTTTAGGTTGCTGATATAGGCTAATGAGTTTTCAGATATGACTCCTAACAACTTGTAACATAAGCAAATTTCACACATAATGTTAAACAATACTTAAAAGTTTCTAAACAGCAAAAGGAACAATACATAGAATTGGAGAATATAGGAACAAGTTACACATCTGATAAGGAGCAAACATACAGAATATACAAGGTTCTCGATAGCAACAGCACTGAGATATCTTTGTGGGTGAAAACACTTTCCATGCAAACCCCATCTCATAAGTCCTGATACAAATGTCACCCAGGGATATCATGTCATCCCAACTCATCTATGGCAGTAGGAGGCAGAGTCAGAAGGATACTGAAGTTCATAGACCAGCTAGTCTGGCATTTTTAGTGGTAAAGAACGAGAAAGAGCCTGTCTCAAACAAGGTGGAATGTGAGAACTGACAACCCAAGGTTGTCTTCCGATCTCCACTCATGTGCTTTGGTATACACACATCCATATATATATTTATAGCACAAACAATAAAACAAATAAATTATTCAACAACCAGACAAGCTCTAATCTTACCAAAAATGCTCCAAGGAACTCAATAGATACTTCATTAGAAGATACAGAGATGATGAAGAACATGAGAAGACGTGTGAAATCTACTCATCTGTGAGGTGCAGGTCAAAGCTACCATCTCACTCCAGTTAGAATGGCCATTATCTGTGATAATAGGTAACAAATGCTAGTGAGAGTATAGAAAATTGTGGATTAGAATCAAATTAATATATTTATTACAGAAACCTCATACTTATTATAGCAGTATTCACACTAGCTAAGATATGGAAACAGCCTAAATATCTCTCAGAAATACTTACTTTGGAGTAAGCAAGAATGAAATCTTATTTATAGCAACACTGATGGATCTAGAGAGCATAGAGTTAAATCAAATAAGCCAGACACACAGGCAGAGAAATAATACATAATTTTATTCGTTTGTAAAATCTAAAAATAATCAGAAGTGATATAATATTGTCTACCAAAGACTGGAAAGGGTAGGGATGGGTTAAAGAGGTCTACTGTATTAAGCAGAAACAGGCAACCAGCTTGGATAAATAAACACAGGTGTACCATTCACAGAAAGATGATTATAAATAATAATATTATATTGTATATATCACAATGTCTAAAAAAGTTTAAATGTTCTCATAAGACATGTCAGACATATTAAATATGGTGATATAATCACCATAATAATTTATACACATGGCTGTACTCCATAAGCATGTACAGTTATCTGTTAATTAAAAGTTGAAAAAGAGGGCTGGAGAGATGGCTGAGCAGTCAAGGCTCTTGTCTGCAGAGCCTAACAACCCAGGTTCAATTTCATAGTGCCTATGTAAAATAAGGTACACATAGTGGCACATGCCTCTGGAGTCCTTTTATAGTGGCTGGAACCCATGTTATGCCCATTATCTCTCTTTCTCTGTGTTTGTCTCTCTTCTATCTCTCTCGGCTTGAAAATATATAATAAATTATTTTTAAAAATTGAAAAAGAAAATTATAATGCATAGAAAAAAGTATGGGTATTGGATTCACACAGGGGAAGTTTGCTGCAACTTTTGAAGTCTTGGTATATACATCTGAAAATAATCAAAACAGAAAATATTTTAGAAGAAAATTTATTTCAAATGTTTTCAGGACTAATACTTATGCCAATTCAAGTATCATAGTTGATAATACATAATTTAATTCTATCATTTACTTTGGTCTACACAATTGCATATATCAAAGGATCACAAGTAGGTAAATTGTTATAATAATAGCTACCATCTGCATTTACATTTATGAAAAATAAGGACATTTTTCCTATCTTTATTAAGAGTTTCTTTTACTATAGGATCTTCAACACACATGTAAGAAATTGATATATTTTGAAATCTAAAAATAAAGTAAACATCACTAATTTATCAGAAATATTATTAAAGATACCTGAACTTGTGAACTGTTAAATGAATGAACAAACTTGTTTTTAAATTATATTTGAAGGAGGTACTATAGTTATATAATGAAATGATATGGGATTTTTATTATTTATAATTTTATCTCATAGCAAGATTAGAGATATAGAAAAAGGTTCAGGAAAAATGTTTAACATTGTAGTATTGTTTAAAGTTCATAAATAAATGCTTTTAAGTAAAATAAAAATTAAAAATAAACAGAAATATGAAAGTTGTGAAATTTCCTGGAAAGGATACCACATAGCAAATAAGAATTAAGGTTTTGGAAAATAATTACACTAAAAAACACTCAGACTAACACTAATTAGACATATGCTATATACATGATTATATGCCTAATTTATACTAATTTAGAATAAATATATGCATTGTTACAGGAGTTAGGATTAGATCCTGGCCCTGATTGCCCCTGATAATCCAAGTTTGGCCACTTGGTCTCAATAGGCCACTTAAAGAAATGATGGTGAAAAGCAGAGAAAGGAAATTTATTCAATGTGATCACTTTGGGAAGAGGAACAAAGTGTCTGAGCACACCTCCCACTCTCTTAGCAAGCCCTTCTCGAGAGGGGTTAGCATGAGGTGAAGGTTCTAAATAGAAGGCAAGAGGTATGCATAAGTGAGCATTCCTGGTGAACATGTAGCCTCACCCAACCCCATCATCTCTACTCCTAGATGATAGTCTGACAACTTGTCAGTACTTTGTAAAATCTCTTTCCAGGAGACAAGTTCTTCGTCTGGCTGGAACCAATCTTCAGTCTCTCCTCTCAGTTTCTAGGAGGCCACTGTTTCAAAAGTCTTCACTGCTTTTTCCATATGCCTGGCTGTGTTTGTATAAAGCACATGTAACTGGAATTCAATAGAATCATTGAGATGCTATGTTGGGATATACATAGTTTTTTCCATATTTGTGTTATTTATACTTTATAAAATCGGTACAAGAAGAAAATTTTCTATTATTTCTTAGGGAAAGTAAAGTGTTAGGTTTGTGAAAAAAGTCTGAGAATGAAAGGAGAGGCACAAATGTTTCTGTAGAATATCTTGATCTCCATCAGGATGGAAACAGTATAATAAAGACTGGAAGGAATCACCATGTATTTATAGGGCATAAGATTAAATTTCAATTTTTCAGCCTTTTCTACACTCTCTAAAATTTCTCTTATGCATATTATTTTTGTAATTAGAAATCAGCCTAGTTATATATATTTGAGATCTATGAAAGGATAATGAGGAAGGGAGGGAAGGATAAAGAATGGGAGGGAGGCAGGGAGAGAGTGTACAAGGGAGAAAGAAACTGCATGCTTATAAAATAACATGCCCAAATTTACCCAGGTGGAAGAGAGACAAATATCAAATTAGCAGGATTTCAAAATAAGTTGTTCTTATATTTCTTAAACTATGGAAGGCATTTTCCCCCAGAGAAAATTAAGGCAAATAATTATTTTCTCTTTTATTTATTCTATGGAAAAATTTCCTTCCAATTTGGATTTCTGACTTTGCTTCTCTGGAAAAGCCAAGTTAAAACTCCTCCATTTATGTGTCATGCCATTACAGTTAAAACTCCTTCATTTAAATATAATACCATCAAGTGGAAACGCCTTCATTTACATATCATCAAATTAAATCTCCTTCATTTACATATAATGTCATCACAGTTAAAACTCCTTAATTTCATATCGTATCATTAAAGTTAAAATAGAATTTCAATATGAAAAATTTATAATTCAAATAAAAATAATTCAAATTAATTTTGAAAGCATACACTATAGTTTCATTGATAGAAATATAATGACAGATGATAGACTTTATTGATTGATTGATTGATTATGGTGCTAGGGATTAAAACCTAGGTCTGCTTCTAATGTGGGCAAGAGCACTGAGTTGGATTAGAACTCCCTCTCCAATAACTCTCAATTCTCAGAAAGGGTAAATTAGGAGAGTTATTTTAGGGATAGCTAATATAAGAAGGAGAGCAAAGCAGATACTTGCCCAAGCCAAAGGAAGTTCTTCCCCTTCTCAGAAGCCTAGGTGAGAAGAGAGAGAGGAAAGTCACTCTTACAGGGAATGTCTCTCCAAGCAGGATGCCTCTGGGGAAGGTGGAAGGAGAGAAAGAGAGCTCTCATTGTTTCTCAGGTCCATTTATATCAATCAGGTATCCAACCAGAATGAGCCTCCGGCTCAGGTGTGTAGGGAAGAATCTGACTGGTTAATGGGCCCAAAAGTAACACTGAGTCAGGAACAGCTTACTCACCTAATTAAGGTTGTGAAATTATGGAAAAAAATTTAAAAAGTCTTGCTGAGGAGGAGTTAAGAAGTTGCTTACAACCGTCTTGGATGCGACTGAATCAGATGAGTTCTAGTCATGCCCAGAGCAGGCAAGGTGACCTCCACGTTTCTGTGGCCAGTCCCTAGCTAACTATTTGGAAAAACTATCTGGCTCTTAATGCACAACGTTCTTATGATTGGCAAGTACTCCTTTGCCTGAGCCACAGGCCCAGTCGTTCAGATATTCCTTGAAGAACTAAAGTGAAGGTAGTAAAGAAACTAGTACCTCTTGTCTTTGAAGAACAAGTGACTGCCTCTGTAAAGTTCTATCATCACACATATAGATTTTATTTATGTAGTATTTCAATTAAATCAAAAGCCGATAAAGTCAGTGTGGACTGCACTTTTTAAAGCTGTGCATTTAACAATGCATGTGTATTTTGACTTATGTAAAGCCTACTTTCCCTAAGGTATTTCCAAGGTACTGTACTGCAGGGATTCTTGCTGTAATTTTCACTGATGTTTTATGGATATATTCTGTATTCAAGTCATCATTGATCTGCTAACCAGCTAGCTTATAAACTAGATTACAGTATTGTATGTCAAACTTTAAACTGATCATCTCTTCTCCTGTTTATCATACTAGCATGACTTATAATTTTTTGAATTTTTATTTTATTCCTACCATCTTCTACATCCTCTGTTTGTGTCTACTCATATTTAAATGTATGTAATTTAAAGAAGTGTTCTAAAGTACAAAACTTTATTTTTCTTGGTTACAAAAAACACATTCTGTATCATTTCATTTATTTAATCTTTTTATATAAAACTGACAGCTCCAAATTCCATATAGAACACATTGCTCTTCAGTCACACCTCATATATCGGCATTATTGGGAAATGAGGTTTCCACACTATTAAATTTTCCAGATCATTCAGCTGAGCTCAGCATGCACACTTTTGTTGAGCAAGCACAGAGGACATGAGGCGGGGTAAATAAGACCTCAAAGGCTCATAGCCTGGGGCCAGGGGCTGTGGTGGGGCTGCCTCACACAGACTTTAATAACTATAATACAATGTGCAAAGCACTATGATGTAAGTATGAACTAAGTGATGTGGAAATATGAATGAAAGGAAAATGAATTCTTTATATGGGAGGGTGAGGGACCTCAAGGAAAGGAGCTAAGAGCATACTTTAGTTTAACCTCTCAAGAATAGCAACTTCTTGTACGGAGGGAGGGATGGAAGGAGAGACAAATTGAGAGAGAGAGAGAGAGAGAGAGAGAGAGAGAGAGAGCAGTTCTTAAATGTTAATGCTTAAATATACAATGAATTAGGTGGTACTGTACAAATGAAAGGACCACCAGCACTACTGGTGTTGGGAAGAACCCTCATTACCAGGCATGCCTTTAAAGGACACTCCCCATATATCTGGTGTGGTATAAAGTGCTTCACTTGAATTAAATATTCACAAGCACAAACATGTATTATATTTATATAGTCCCCAAAGAAAATATGCTATATAAGTCAACATTTTCTTAAGCTGTGCTATGAATATAAATTTCTGTCCTCCATGGTAGAATTAGTAAGCTGGCCTGTTCGATGTCATTAGCCACCTTCACGCCTTGGGTATATTTAGTAAAGCTGTCATCATTCCAGTTTGCCATCAGTTTCACATTTACACCATCTCTCTCCTCTTACTCCTTTAAGACTTGCAATCTTTCATAGACATTCTTCTGTATTGACAACTTCTGCTCAGATTGCCTTGCCTTGGAGGGCATGGCAGAGCAGGGTACTCAGAGATTATGTTAAAGGTCATAGAGCAGTACTCAAGCATAGCCTTCTTTTCACTGGTCTACAAGGATCATGCTTTATGTCAGTTCTTCTCAACTGAGGCCACGTGGTCCCATAGGGAACATTTAACAATCATCCAAAAATGTCAAAATAATAATTAGTGAACAAATTCTAATTGTAGCACTTTAAGGTGAATTCCTGAGAATATAATTTTTTTTTTATCATCTGTTGAGAATGTGCTCAATACCAGAACTGCAAATTTCAACTTTGTGTAGAGATGTAAACTGAGTTCCTCAATGGTATGGTGGTATTTATGACAAATGATATATTACTTTTCCTTTAGTGACTAATCCTATATTTTTCTTAGAATTTATAAGCTATTCAAAGAAAATAGACAATGAAATAAGGTTAACTTAGTTATAATTACAGAAAGTTTGGGACATGTAGAGATGATAACTGAGGACTAAAAGGTTCAGGCTTCATGTAAAAGAAATAACATGATAAATTTTCCTCTAAATTCTTCCATGTAGCTTCTAAGCAATTTTGCAAAAGAAATAGGTCATGACACAGGAAGTAGCTATGCTGTTAGTTAAGTAGCTATCCATTTTTGATATTTTAGATATGTATTATATTGTATTTTGAATGTAGATAACAACTGTAGGCTCATGTGTTTGAACACTTAAGTCTAGCTGGGATGTGTTGGTAGGATATATCAGCTTTAGGAGGTGGAATCCAGTGAGTCACTGTGGCCAAGTCATGAAGTTTTGTAGGCTGGCTTCACTTCCTATGTACTCTCTGCTTCCTGAGTGTGGATCCAGTGTGACCAATCACATCACTCTCATGTTGCCATGCCTTACCCTGCCCCAATGCACCATATCCCCTCAAAATAAACCACCCCTCCTATAAGTTGATTTTGTCAGGTATTCTGTCACAACAATAAATAAAGGAGCTGCTGCATATATAGAGCAGTCTATACATATATACATCTCTACATAAAGTTGAAAATATTACAATTAAGCTACCATATTTCTCTTTCATTGTCAACTATTATTATTAATCACGTGTCACAATAACATGGGCTTCATTCCATATATGCACAGGCAATTCAAAACATGTAAATCAATGAATAAAATGTATCACATAAATGGCTTTGAGGATGGAAATCACATGAACATCCCAAATGATGTAGCAAAGGCCTTTGACAGAATCCTTTGTGTCAAAGTCCGGGGCCAGTTAGGAATGACAGGAGCATGTCTCAGCATAGTAAAGGCTCCATGTTTAACAAAAACACCAAACAAAAGCAGCTGACTGGAGAAAATCCTGACCAATGACTACTGTTGAAAGTCTTACAATACCTGATCTCCAGTTATAGCACAGAGCCATAAAAAAAAACAACAACAACAACAACAACAACAACAAAATACAGCATGGTAATGGCACATTAAAAAAGCAGACATGCAGATCAATTGAATAGAAGAGAGTATTCAGATACTAATAAGTCCATGCAACAGCAATCACTTTATTTTTGACCAAGACACCAGAAACATGCACTGGAGACGAAACCACATCTTCAACAAATGGTGCAGGGAAAACTGGTTATCCACATGTAGAAGTCTGAAGTTTGAACCTTACCTCGCATTATGCACAAAAATCAACTCCAAGTGGCTCAAAAACATCAATCTTAAACTCTAACCTGTAAAACAGGAAAAAGTGGAGTTCACTGCAATATGTAAGCATGGGTAGAGATTTTCTGAATAGGAGTACAATCTCTGAGGAAGTAAGGTGAACAAGTCACAAATGGGACAATATGGCTCAGGGAAATTTGTGGAAGAGGGCGTGGAAAGATTGTTAGAGCCACAAGTTGGGACATTATGCACAGAGACATTGCCTCTCCCCCATAACGGACTGCTGCCCCCACAGTGCAAGACCCACAGCCCCCATAGGATTAACCTGAATCCCCAACCAGGAGGATGTCTTCAGAAAAGGGGCAGGGAGGAGGAAAAGGATGGTACCAACATGTGTTTTTTGCATATTTAGTATGTCCATATCTAATAAAGAAATAAAATTTAAAAATCTTTTATACAACACAAGGAGTGGTCAACTCAGTGAAGAGGCAGCTGAGGTAACAGAAGAAAAAAATATATCACGAATATAGAAAGAACTCCAAAATTGGAACATCAAGAAAATGAACCAAATTAAAAAGTGGGCTATGCAACAGATCAGATAGTTCTAAAAAGAGAAGAAATGAAAATGGCTCATAAATATCTTAAAAACTGTTTCTGATCCTTTACCATCAAGGAAATGCAAGGTAAAAGAATCCCAAGATTCCATCTAACTCTGATCAGAATGGAGAATAGCTAGCATCCAAAAAATAACTAATAAATAAATAAATAAATAAAAATGATGAAGAGGATGTGGGAAAACAGGGACACTTAATCACGGTTGGTGGCAGTATAAATTGTGAAGCTGCTATTAAATTTGAGGAGTTGTTTGTCATAAAAGTAAAATTTGATGTACCCTGGCTATATGGTATATAGCATATACCCCAAGAATTCTATATTCCTCTTCAGAAATACTTCCTTAGCCTTGCTTATTGCTATCCTATTAACAATTGCTAGCATAAGAAACCAGCCTAGATACCCACTCTCTGATGAAGGAATTATGAAGATGAGGTACATAGGAGATTAATAATAGAGTTTTATTCATATGTAAAGAAAAATGAAATGGAATATTCTAGAAAATAGATAGAACTAGAAAAGCTCGTAGTGACTGAGATAACCCAGAATGAGAAACACAAACACTGTGTGTTCACTCATATGTAGTTCTTAGTTTCAAACTTCTTAGAATGAGTGCCTGTAGAGGCCAGGAAGCTACAAAATGTCTGTGGGGGTGACAGGCTATGCTGAAGACTTGGGACATGAATGAAAAGGGAGATAGCACTGGGAGGCCTAGGGATGGACAGATGCGGTTGGTAGGATGAACCAAAACTATGGACATGTGAGTAAGCCATATGAAAACCTACTACTCGATAAGGTAACTAAAACACAAATTTTAAAATACACTTAAATGAATGTGCCCCATATGAGTGGGTAAAGCTGCTCCCAGAATCCATAGGGTATGAATAGAAAATCCAAGTGTCAGGGGTGATGTATCTCTCAATGAGTTATTGGTCAGGGAGGCCACAGAAGCCTATAAAACATTATTTTCTATTGCTCTGACTGTTGGTTGTCACCAAAGCTAGATAGTAGATCCATATTGCTGAACAGCTCACAAGCTTTGGTTGTGAAATGTAACCAGCTGGAGTTGAGATGGAATGTACCTCTCAGAAGGCTAGCTTCTTCATGCCAGAAGGTGTCTATGCAAGCTGCTGGAGGAGGCGCATCATCAAAAATCCTAACTAGCAATGGAATCTGTGTACTAAAAATTGAAAGGCAGGCAAGGCAATTATATCCACCAGTAAGAGAGTAACTAATTGTTCTCTACTGGATTTGTGGCCTGCTCCACAGAAAGAAAATTATATTTGGTTCTATAAATCTGGCCAACAGTCTGTTCCTAAGGACTTATACCCCAAGGGTGAACCTAGTACTGCCCTTATCATACACCACTCATACTGACTTCTAATATCTATGTTTATTCCCATAGATTGGTACTACCCACATCCTTGAACACAAAAAGTTTCTTTATGCAAAGGACAGTGGTGCATACATGGCAAAGGTACTAAGAATGAGTGACCAATGTGTGGTCAGTCCTAACAATGACATCTAAACCATACCTCACTCCAAGGCTCAGGGAACTTTAGAGAAGAGAGGCAGGAAGCATGCAAGAACAGGAGGAAGAGGAAGAAGTGTCGCTCTGGAATGTGGACTTCAGGGTATGACAAGTTGGTTACACGAATGAACTCAAGGCAGCTACATTTGCCTATGCCAGATTGAACCTGTCAAATTTTCATCAGAGGGCTGGAGAGAAGACTTAGTGGTTGACATGCTTTCCTACAAAAGCCCAGGGACCCAAGATTGATTCTCCAGGACCCCATGGAAGCCGGATGCACAGGATGGCTCATGAGTCTGGAGTTCCTTCCAATGGCTGGAGACCCTGCCATGCCCATTCTCTCTCTCTCTCTCTTTCTCTCTCATAAATAAATAAATAAATAATAAATTTCATTAGAGACAAGGGAGCTCAGAAGACCCCACACCTCCCAGAATAAACAGGGGCACCTATTGATTGCTGAGAGAGGGAATGGGGTTGCCCATTCTTCAGTAAATCACTTCCCACCCATGATCATATCCTAATTTATCTTGTTGGGGGGGAACTAGTGGGAAAAATGGGGTTTTAATGGGAGGTGAGGGAGGTGAGGAGGGAGGTGAGGAGAAAGGGAGAGGGTAATTGGAGAGGGTGGACTCTAAGTGCTTTGTATATATATGTATGGGAGTGAAAAATTTCAAAATTGATAAAAAATTTCATAGATGCTGTAATGTTAATAAAGACTATTTAATACTATATTTTTTCTTGCTGTTAAAAATAGTTTTACTTTTTTTTTGTATTTTTCTACTGACTGAGCTAACCAAGAACTTAAAAATAGAGTTATAGGTTGAATTATGTCTCCTGCCTACAAATTCCTACACTGAAACTTAACATCCAATTGTTCAAAATGAGAGCTCAGTGGAAACGGCAATCAAGTTAAAGTGTAGTCAGAGCCACAGGTCCCAATCCAAACAGTCAGTGTACATACAGAGTGGAAGGTTTGTGCACAGTTATCTTCACAGGCGGAAGGAGATGTGAGAACACATAGGAGAGTAACGGCCATCTGCGTGCCAAGGAGAGAGGCCTGAGGAAGAATTTCTCCTTTAGACTTCAGAAGGAAGCATTCTTGCTGATATGGGATCATGAATTTCTAGACTCTTGAAGACACAATAAATGCCTATTTAAAATCACATGGTTTATGGCATTTTTATAACAGTTTTTGTAAGCGAACACAAATAACAATTCTGAAATATTTGCTTAAATGCATTCATGGAGACTTACTTTACTAGAGTGGAGATTTTAATTTTTTAATTACTACTGTAATTGCATGAAATATAAAAAAATAAACAGCTATTAATGATAGAAATAATGTATTTTCTCTGCTGCAGTCCTCTTAGATGAATTGATATTTAAATATATTAAGAATTTCTTGCCAGGCAAAGTCACTGTACCTGTAGTCCCAGCTACTCGGGAGGCTGAGACAGGAGGATCGCTTGAGTCCAGGAGTTCTGACTGCAATGAGCTATGCTGATCAGGGGTCCGCACTAAGTTTGCTTCAATATGGTTACCTCACTGGAAGCGAGGTACCACCAGGTTGCATAAGGAGGGGCGAACTGGCCCAGGTCAGAACTGAGCAGGTCAAGAAACCTCCTGTCAGTAGTGGGATTGCGCCTGTCAATAGCCACTGCACTCCAGCCTGGGCAACATAGAGAGATGCTTTCTCCAAAAAAAAGGAGGAGGAGAAGAGAATTTTTTTAAAAAGCCAAATAAAGATGTTAATAAGAGACAAATTTTAATGTTTATTTTATAATGTTTATAATAAATGCTTAATCTATTTATTATTTTAAGTGATATAAATGGTGTATTTGTTCTGGTAGAGAAATTTCATACTTCAGAAGAATGTCTAATTTTCTATAGGATTAATGGAGAATTTTTTTAATGATTTAATTATGATAGGTAAGATGAATTAACTCATAGAATTATTTTACTGTCATTGTGTTTATTAGTAATAGACTTCATTCTCTCAAAGCAAATTTTATTGTAGATAATGTGAAACTTTTTAAAGAAAATTTAAAAAAGTTTTATTTAACAGAGGAAGAGGGGGGGGAGAGAGAGAGAGAGAGAATGGACGTGCCAGGGCCTCCAGCCACTGCAAATGAACTCTAGACATGTGCACCCCCTTGTGTATCTGGCTACTGTGGGTCCTGGGGTACTGAACCTGGGACATTTGGCTTTGCAGGCAAATGCCTTAACTGCTAAGCTGTCCCCTCAGCCCAATGTAAAATGTTTTATATAAAATGTTAAATAGGAGAAATGAAAGAACTTATCAGTCAATAGTAAAATAGCTTTGTCCAAGTACAGGAACCCATGGTGGATGGCCCTTATAAAATCAGCTGAACTTCCATAAGTACTTATAAGTGACCTAGAAATATATGGATTTTTTTTTTTGAGGTAGCATCTCACTGTAGCCCAGGCTGACCACGAATTTACTACCTAGTCTCTCAGGCTTATCTTGAACTCACAGGGATCTTCCTACCTCTGTCTCCTGAGTTCTGGGATTAAAGTCCTGCACCAACATATCTGGCAGAGAGAGAGAGAGGAAGAGGGAGAAGAAGAGGGAGACGGAGAGAATGGGAATGCCAGGGTCTCTTGCCATTGTAAATGAACTCAAGACACATACATCACTTTGTGCATCTGGCTCTATGTGGGGACTGGGGAATTAAACTTGGGTCCTCAGGCTTTGCAGGCAAGTGCTTTAACCGCTGAGCCATCTCTCTAGCTCCATATTTTTGAAACCAAACTGCTTCCTTGATTTGCCTTCTAGTGAATAACAATTTGCATCTCTAAAATTGAGAGTTTGCTTGAGTCCTATAGTATGATTTTCCCCTAAATATATCCATTAAAACTGGAAGTATTTTCCCAGAAGACATATTAGAAAGACTTATGATTTATGCATGGAGAGTTTGGGGACTTTTTAAATTTTATGTTATTTTATTTTTAAGTTGAAACTTTAAAGTATTTATTATTTAGACATATTAGAAAACATCACCTACATGGCTCCTGACAGGTTCTTGTTAATTTATCTTTCAGAAGTAGTCTTTTGTTCTTTTGTGTTTTTCAAGTGGCTCAAGGGAAGGAACAACAGGCCTTGCAGAGCTGAATGGGGGGATTTTTGACATATTTCTAAGAATTGAAGACTCAAAGCTATGTAGTGCTTGAGTATTTCCCAGGACACATGGCTCCCATTCCATAAGGGAGCAGTGTGGTTCGTTCCAAATATACAGCCTCAGAGGAATTTGCTAAGCATTTTAAACAAGGACAGTCCTTATTTTATTTGGTGGGTTTCCCGGGTTAGGAGAAAAAAAAAAAGAAAAACAAAATGATTGCAAATGTATCATACTATGGATAATTTTTAAAAAAATTCAAGTGGAAACTAAAGGAACAGTTTTACTGCTTTGTACTGTGTGCTGTTATTTATCTATAGTGCCTCAAAATTTTAAGCACTCTTCCTTCACTAAACAATATGAGTGAAAAAGGCATAGTTCAGAATGTGATAGCTAGATTATTTAATTATGACATCCATTCATTTTAATTTTTCTAAGTTATTGTGTATAAATCAAATTAAAATAAAATGAGTATAAACTTTCTAAAGTATTAAGATTTTTACTTTCATTTTTGTTAAAATACTTTAGTGTTCAATTCTTCCTGAAGAAATAATTTGTCCATATGAACTATTAAAAATTTGTTTTTATATTTTATAAGGCACTTCTGAAGTGACTTATAGAACAAAAGGAAACACAAATAAACAGTATTTAATACAACTTATGGTATAGCTTTGTTTATCTTTTTCTCTCTCTTCTATCTTTGTAACATGTTCTTAAACTCAACATCATACAAAAGGTAATAATATAAATATCAGTGTTTTTCTATTTTATGTTGTAAGAGTTTCAATATTTACAGCTGTTCTATCTGTGTCAGATTTTCATTAATGAAAAAATGCCACTTTAAAAATTAAATGTCAGAAAAAAGTGGTATTTATCTCAGAGATTTGTGATTGTAAGGAGATAATAAAACAATTCACTGTAATTAAATGAAAAACACAATTTTTAGATCTACTATTATAATTAGTAATTATGATACTGTATGGATTATTCTAGAACACACATTCATCTTCAGGGGACTTAGAGTTACAGATGTTAAAGCAAATTACAATAGACTGCTGCTTCCTTAATACAATAGCACACTCTGTGACTTTCTTGGCCTTCAGTGCCCATGAAATTATTATTTAAAATGTAGCATAGTAGATAACCATCCCTGAAATAGATGTTTGCCACATGCCCTGCGTGTGCTCCTTTCTGTGTGTTCCAGGTGGAACAGCTACTTCCGTGTCCATCTCAACTCATTTTAATTCTTTGTGTTGAGGGGAGGGATCCTTACAAATATTGATTTTGGACAGCACTGATGACCAAGGAACAAATTAAGACCACTGAGTTAGCTTGGACAGCCCAGTGAGAAGCAGGGAAATGGAAATCACTTTCATATATTCCTAATTCGCTCCAGATATGGAGTGTGAAGCAAGCAATAATACATTATTCCTCATGCATCACTGCAATGCATGCATGCATCATGCGCTCCTTCATTCTTTAATTAGCTTTTGTTAGTTTGAGTGTTTCCTAAGTATAGGAAATGATGATCTTCAAATGGTTAACTTGCTTTTCTTATTCCTTTTCTCTTTAGGGATGCAGATCTCTTCCTGTTGGACACAAGAAAGGCCCAAGCTTTAGATGTGGGTTGGCTTGTCTTTGATATCACTGTGACCAGCAATCACTGGGTGATTAATCCACAGAACAACTTGGGTTTACAGCTCTGTGCAGAAACAGGGGATGGTAAGCAATGAATTTCATTTGTTACAAATTGGGCTTGTTTTGATCTATTGAGTTATTTTACATGTGACTTAATTAATACATGTTTTATACATATGTAAAATATAACAGATACTGGGAATTTCAAGGTGTCTTTGAGCCCTTGAAAGCATTGTAGCCCTTTAGGAGAGATTCTTAGGGACTCAGCAGGAGCTCTGTGGTTTTCTCAGCATTTATGCCATCTTCTGGGATGAGGCTGGGTGGTGATGACCATATAGTTTCCTTTAGAAACATTGAGGATCTTCCTCTGTTGTGACCCTCCTTATGCTGACAGTACACTGTTTGGAGTTCAACCTTTGAGCCTTTATAATCTCTCTATTATGGTGTCTCTTGGGCCTTTTGGATCTGGGTGGCCAGGTCCTATATATATATATATATCAATTAGTTCTGATGACCTCATTTTTGGCTATTCTCTCTGGTTGTTGTGCACTCAGAAGAAAAATGAGAATATAGGGCATAGCCGTACCTTATGTTTTTAGCAGAACAGATATAGTTAAAGGATGGTATAAAACATCGTTTTGTTACTCAAGTTGTCTGATGATGTGGCGTGTGTATGTGTGTTTGTGTTTGTGTGTGGGGGGTGTATTACTTAATGATTGTATATACACAAAACCTCTTTACAGCCCTGGAGATAATTTTTACTAACAAAATTGAAACACCTAGAAATGGTTCTTGTTAAGCTGATTATTGTTTAGTTTAAGTGTCTCGCTAAAAGCCACTAGTTTTGTTAGTTACTGTTTGAGGGGGTTGAACATTACAACTTTCAGTTGTAAAGGAACATTTAGAAGGGCAACCTGTCATCTGAGGGGGCAATTATGAGTTAGCCAGAAATCTCCCTCAGAGAATAACAGACCCTAACACATCATAGCACATACACAGTCAGGTCATTCCCTAATTCAATAGGTTCATGCAAAATATTAGGAAATCAATTTATGACATTTATACACTATACATTTATTTTCAGACTTTGGATTTGGGGTTTTTAAAGAAGTAGGTACTACTTTTGGTCTCAAAATATTTTCAGTCTGGTGTTAAAGACCTGTGTGTAAATGCATAGCACTGCTATATTATAAAGTCAAGAGTGGTAATAATTTATGTCCTGATTATGGTTATAGTTGTGCAATTATGATTTTCATGTTATAGAGCTGCAAGTCAATGTGTGGAAATTTTATGTCACAAGTGCCCAAGATTAATAATTTATATCAAAAAGTAATCAGGAAACAAAAATGCTAACAGTAAGAGGAGAAAAGATAGAGAATCAGAGAATTCTGTATATGGGAGGTTGACAGATATAAATTAAATGCATCAAAGGTTAGTTGAGTGCATGTTTCATATGCTGCAAATCCTGATCTAGAAAAAGAAAGTTCTTGCTGAAAGTTCCAGGCTTTTCTTCTGCTCCCCAAATACCAACTTTTCCATAAATTTTAATTGCAATGCTGAATTTTTGAAGTTTTACAAACAATTCAAGTATGTTGGATTATAGGTTATTTTCCAATTATGGCTTTGAAATGATTTTTAAGGACCTCAAGTTCAAGCATTATAAATGTAGACTGAGAAAAAGAACATATTTAAATAATCTTCTAAGAATTCTTACAATGTTCACTACTGTACATTTATGGTCAGAAATGTCACTGGAAGCCAGCACTGTGGGAGTGAGCCAATCATTTTCTTCCCCGATACGTGGCCCAAACAAGAAAAATTAAATTAGTAGTGTGTGCTTCTCCCAGTCTTCTCCTGAGGGATATGCTTGAAATGTCTAGCTAAACAAATCAAGAAATATATGAAATATGATCAGCCTGTTTCCTCTTTACTTCCATCCCCCCTCTCTTGCCCCACATGAATTTTCTGGTTTCTCTTTTTTTCTTTCTTTTCTCCTATTGCTTTTCTGTCTTTTACTGTTTATATAATTTAATTTCTGTCTTGTTATGAATTTCTTTTACTTTCTGAATATTTTATATTTTGAATTTTTATTTGTCCCTGATATATTTCATGGATGTTTCATAGGTAATTTTAATTTGAAGTATTATTGTATTGGCTATCATTTCTGAGCCTAAAACAAACTAGAATTTTACTTTTTACAAATGTTTTAGTTAAGGTTATGTTTGAGATATACCTTTTTATGCTTCTCTTTGTTTCTTTAATATTGTCTAGCATGAGGAATACTAAAACATTTAAATTTGTCAGGCATTTAAGCAATCCTGAAAACAGATTTTAACCAGGAATGGAGTGCAGGTAGCCTTGGAAAAGCAAGGGATGCCTCCCGGTGCCTTGGTTTGATTAGCTGTTGCCTCAAGAAGAATACAAATGTGGCATTTTCCTATAAATGTGAATAAGCAGATGTTTCTGCTTGTTACAGCTTCACTCATTTCCACTGCTGGTTTTCTCAGTGTGACATCAGAGCCAAAGAGCATCATTCACTTGTAATAATGGACTCTAAATGTTCTTACTTCTCAATAAAAGGAACTGGATATTATAAAAGGATGATGTTCAGGAAAGTTTGCTTTAAAATTCATGTTTTACCTATATTGGTTTTTCTTTTTCAACCTAATAGTATTAGGTATCTGTATATATTTTAAATGGGACAATAAAACAGCATATAACTGGGCAACAACTATATGTAGCTAAGTTCAGAAAAAAATAAAATAAAACAGAGTGCCCTAATTAATGGTAAAAATAGTAATGCAGTCAGGCAGAAAAGATACAATCATGGAAAAATAGGACAAAAACAAAAAGGGCCATGGTGGAGGTAGGATTTTTTTTTTTTTTTGAGACAGTGTTTCATGCATGCTAGACTGTCCTCAAACTGGCTGTGTAGGCAAGGAAGGCCTTGAACTTCTGATCCTCCTGCCTCTACCTTCTGAGGGCTGAGGTTATAGGTGTGTGCCACAACACCCAGTTTATGTGGTGCTGAATTAAAACTCAGGGCTTCACGCATGTTTAGGCAATTATTCTACCAACTGAGCTCCATTCTTTGTTCTGAGGCAGAATCTTTAGAAATACAGATGAGCAGGGAGGGAATCCTGGGAATGTGGGGAGTGGTGGTAGAAGCAGCATGATGGTTCTTCTTTCCTGGAGGAGGAAGCAATGTGAGCATTGGATGGCAAAGGTGTGGCATATCTGGGAAAACATTTACAGTCTCCATGGGTAGAACAACTTTCATGTATAAAATATAGTTACAGATGCTATAAAGAAAGGGAACTGGGGAGAAATCATGAGAAGAGGACAACATCTAAATGAAGTGTCATGTATTCTTTCAGGTTAATCATGAGTCCCAGAAGTTCTTATTTTCTGCCTTAGTCAATCATAGGAGCCTGTGCATGATTGCATGCTCATAAGGAGTATCAGGTTGTGAGGAGAAGGGTTGTGGACAAGTTCTAAAACCTATCATGAGGGGCTGGGAAGTGGCGCAGCCACGCAGGTGTGAGGGCTTGAGAGGCTGATTCTTCCTGAGTTATAAAAACAGCTAACTGTGGCCACACACACCTGTAACACTAGTCCTGTAAGGAGCAGAGAAAGAAATACTGGAGTTCACTGGTTAGCCAGTCTGACTACAATAAAAGGTAACTCTGGTTTAAATGAGAAACTTTGTCTCAAGGAAACATGGATGATAGAATGCACCTATGCATCCACCACCACACACCCAAATGAACATCACACCACGCATACTACATATTGTAACACACACACACACACACACACACACACACACACACACACACACACCCATCTGTCTTGAATGATCTGGATTATTTTGTAATTAAATACATCATCTTCATCTGTAGCCCACTACAAAGGAATGGAATTTCCACAGTTCAGTAGTTAAATAGTTTCAATCTCTTTTATTTATCATTATTATTATTATTTTGGTTTTTTGAGGTAGGGTTTTACTCTAGCTCATGCTGATCTGGAATTCACTATGTAGTCTCAGGGTGGCCTTGAACTCATGACGATCCTCCCATCTCTGCCTCCCAAGTGAGCTGGGGTTAAAGGCATGCACCATCACGCCCAGCTCCAAACCACCTTTTTTCTCTTACGTAATGTGCATTTTCAGGTACCTGTTAGAGGCCTTTCTTTTCTGTTTGTTTGTTTGTTTGTTTGTTTGTTTGTTTATTTATTTATTTATTTATTTATTTAAGAGAGACAGACAGAGAGAGAAAGAGGCAGATAGATAGAGAGATGATGGGCACACCAGGGCATCCAGCCACTGCAAACGAACTCCAGATGCATGTGCCACTTTGTGCATCTGGCTTATGTGGGTCCTGGGGAATCAAGGCTTGAACTGGGGTCCTTAGGCTTTACGGACAAGCACCTAACTGCTAAGCCATCTCTCCAGTCCAGTAGTTTCAAGCTTAACATGAGGATAGTCTCGTTATTAAACTTTGCTTATTCTGCTCATGTCAAAAAAAGCAAAGATATCTAAATATAATTTACAAGTCACAGGGCTGTTGAAATAAAAATAGCATTCTGATTCCTTGGAGAGTCTTTGGAAAATATGTTTATTTATGAAAAAATCTTTTTAGAAATTTTATGAACTGAAATGGATGTGGTAAGATAGTTAAGGCTATTTTATTGATTTTTTTCATGCTGAACTTATAACTCTCTGAGCTTCATAAGTTGTTTTGGTAAAATAAATGAAACACAGGAGAGAGCAAATTAAAAACAAACAAAAACATATCTCTTTTCAATGGTAAACATATAGCAATTACAGAAAGTTTTATCCAATTGTGCAAAATCATTTTCAAAGTACTCTTTCATATTACTTAGTAGCAGATATAATGAAATAGGTTCTATCTTTGTTTTTATAGTATATGTCTATGTTATAATTTAAGACTTTCAGTCCCCAATTATAAAGACATAGTACCTGACTTATTAGGTCTTTATGGACATTTGTTATAAATTTATGTAATTAATTTTTCTTATGCACATGTGTACATGGTTTATTACATAGATAATAATTTAACCTGTCTTTTAAGACCTGTGTTCCTCCTCTCCACAAACACAATAATTTTCCATTATTTGACACTTTATGTAGTTTAAACCTTCCAAGTAAATTGATTTTTTTCAAACATATATATGTAATTTAAAGATATAAAAAAAACCAGTATATTTGGATATATTAGAATGTCTTTTTAAAAGCCTCAGACATTCAAGGCTTGGCAATACTCAGAATGAATTTTCCAATGACATGTTTTCTTCTGTTCAAACCTGCTTATATGTCAAGGAAAATTCAATCCTTATGCTTTTGATTCATTTGTATTCAAGCCATCAAAAAGTTTGTTGGAGAATTGTTTATTAATCAGAAAACAAAATGGGGTTCTTTAAAAAATAATACTGTAGTGGGCTGTAGAGATGGCTTAACGGTTAAGGCATTTGCCTGCAAAGCCAATGAATCCCAGTTTGACTCTCCAGGACCCATGTAAGCCAGATGCACACAGGGGTGCATGCATCTGGAGTTCATTTGCAGTGGCTGGAGACCCTGGCTTGCCCTCTCTCTCTCTCCCCCCCTCAAATAAATAAATTAATTAAATAATTTTTTAAAAAGACTGTAGAAGCCATTTTCCTTTTAACAAAGTCATGGTACTAATTTATAACTACATTAAGGTACAACCTCAGGTTTAAAGCAAAGATTTTAAATATTCACTATATTTTGTACCTTAATCAAGAAGAGGTTTAAGACATATCAAATTCTTTTGTAATTGATACATAAGTGTCACAGACAGAAGTCCATAGTGTGGCTTAAAGAGGCATTTAAATTTAAATTTTTGATATTGAATTTAAGTTACAATTACTAAATAGAATAAATATGTCATACAAAGAAAGAAAAGAATAAATCTAAATATTGACTGCATTCAAATAGTTAATATTTTAGCCATAAGAACCAGGAAATGGATGCAATAGAAATTGTTCATTAAGAAGTGTGAAGCTGCAATGGATAGAAGCACCTGGAACACAGTAGGGCAGGGATAATGGTCTTCTGTGCTCATTGGGGCTGAGGGTTGTGTTGTATATGTAAAGTAGCTCTGGGAATCACACTTTGGGCATGGGAGAGGTTCTTTCATCATTCTTGTGGTCAAGAAGATTTCAAGGAATTTAAAGAAATAGAGAAAGTTACAAGTGGTAGTCCACAGGGGAGAGGCAACATTGATAATACAGAAACAGAGCTCATAATCAGTTGATGCTCATGTTGGTTGGCATTCATAAATTAACATACAATATCAAATTATAAATATTTAGCTATTATACATTTGTTGAATTCCAACCCTACTCTTCCTAGGGAAAAATAAAAAATAAAAGATACTTTGGCAGTAACTGATAGCATCCGTGAAGATGAGAGAATCCAACTCCTTGTCACTGTACATGGTTTATTATAGATTTAGGGATGATTTATAAAAGGTTACTTATATTAACATCAGAAACATTTTTACAATTCAAAGCTACCTCAATGAAAATAAGTATATAGTTTAGTAAATATATTAGTCAGTCTTAAACATCAAATTTCTTCTTAGGAAGATAATAGAAATTACAAGAAGAAATGTTACAGCAGTTGCAAACAGTCACAAGAGAGTGAACCAAATTCTGGCAAGGGGAAGCTGGATATTATACCCAAAAGACCACTGTCAGCAACACACCTCTTCCAACAGGGCTCCACCTCCAAATTGCCACCACCTGGGAACCAAGCATACAAAGCATATGAGCTTATGAGGGACATCTAATTCAAATCATCACAGCACTTTCATGTCTAAATGCTACATGTAGAAAAAAATCTTGTACATAGAGATGTGTCATTTTATAAGAAATCTACAATTTAATAGCTGAATTATAACTATCATACAAAATATTTTTCTGTATCAAGTCACAGATGATAATATTGGTAAAAGAAAGCAAGAAAGGGCACGTGACTGTGTATTATAACAGTGTGGTGGTTTTAATGTAAATGGCTCCATAGCCTCAAATATGTTTGATTAAGCTTTTTACTGAGTCCTCAGCAGATGAAGCCCTGCTGGGGGAGGTGTGTCACTGGGGAAGGATCTTGAGCTCAACCTTAAGTATGCATTCAAAGTCAGCTTGTGCTTCCTGGTGCTGGTTCTGTCTCTTTGCTATGGATGTGTGATGATGTGATCCAGCTTCTTCTGCCATGATGAACCTTCCCTTGAATTCTGTAAGCCTGAAATAAAACCTTGTCTCCTATAACCTGCTTCTGGCTTGGTGTTTTTCCAGCAACAAGAAGGCAGTTGCAACAAGTAGAAATGAGAATCGTACACACATTCTTGAATAGTCACGTGGGAAATCAAATTGAAACTCATTATTGAAAATCTATAATTGCTAAGGTTTCTGGAAGCTCTTATCCAATTTATCAGGTAGAGAATTTCTTTTAATTTAAGAGCCACAGTAAGTTTTTAATAATATAGCAAAACAAAACAAAACAAAAACTCATTTTAAAATTTCCAAAGCACTTCAAAGTGTTTTCTCTTTCTGTCATATTTTCATAAAATTTCAAATAAATTAACACATAAATTAATCTGTGACAATGCATTGATTTCTGAAAATCATATTTTCTTTGACTCAAGGTCTTGGATAGATATTTAAAACATAACTAATGAACACAATTTCATTATTTTAGTGTGAATATTTTCAAATATATCTATTGAGAAAAAATCAGGTATGTATTGTTTGAGACAAGATTTCTCATTGTTCACTAATCTAACCTGGCTATCCCACAGGATTCTGTCAGATTCTCTTGTTTCTGCCTCCCTTTTGGCATGCTTGGCTAACACTACAGAGGACGACTATAACATCTGAATTTTTACTTGGGCTCTGGGGGATCCAAGATCAGGTATTCTTGCTTGTAGGCAAGCACTTGATCCAGTTATCCATCTCCCCAGCCCAAATTAATTATATACTGGGCCTTGGAAAATCATATACAATTCATAAGTTGAAGAAAGCACTTTTCTAATTATATAATGTTGTTAAAATGGTAATTATGGGCAACATTGAATTTTATGTCAAAGTTTTAGTGCATTTCCTCTGAGATTTTATATTTTCTTTCTGGGCCTCTATTGTCATTTGGCTCCACAAAATATTAACACTTCTAATATTTTTCATTTTAACTTAAAGTACTTTAATATTACTTTTCACCTCTAACATAATCATGACAAATTCACCTAATTCATACATTAGAAGAAAGATTTTCTTCTTTCAGGAATTCGCTTCAGCATACTATTACTCTTAGCCCAATTTAATGTATTTTGGATTTGATAATGGACCCTCCCTTCTTTGGTTCCTTTGTTGCTGATGTAGATATTTTGAAGTATCTTCTTCCATCCATGTACTATTCAAGCCAGACCCTACTTGGCTTCTGATACCAGATGAGATTAGCCACATTCATGGTGGAATAGCCATAGGTGGAAGGACCTTTTAAAAATTATCTTTGCATTACATTCTACTAATTCCATGCTTTCCATCATGTGGGCTTTATGTCTATTCTCTTTTCCTCACCTCTTCTTTTTTCTCATAGCAAAGTTGTTTTAGGCTCACAACAAAAATTAAGAAGGTACAGAAATACTGCATATCTCCCTACCACATACATAGATTCTCCCATTATTGACACCCCCCTCCAAGGTGACCTAGTTATTACAATTGATAGGGTTACTATAAGAAATCACTATCAGTCCAAGTCCACAGTTTATAGGATGGCTCATTTTCATTGTTTGCAATGAAATTTGTTATGAAGTTGAACAACTCTTATGACATGATTTCTCTATTATAACATCACAGAATATTTTGTCTGCCTCTCCCCACTACACTCTGCTCTGCCTACTCATTCTACTCCCCATCCTGTATAGCCAGTGTCTCCACAGTGCTGCCTTTTCAAGAATGGTATACAGTCAGAATGAGGCAGTACATAGCCTTTTAAGATTGGCTTCTTTCACTCAGGAACATATATTTAAAAGCCCTCCTTTTTTTGATATGACTTTTCATATTTTAAACCATGGGATACTGTCCTGCCTGGGGGTCTGATAGCTTATTCATACATTTATTAATGAAGGATATCTTGGTTAAAAGTTTGGACATTTATGAATGAAGCTGATCTAAATATTGATGTTGTCATTTTGTGCAGACATAACCTTTAACTTTGTACTAATATTTGTTGTTTCGTGTAGTAAAAGTAAGTTTAGTTTTGAGCTAGACCTGATGGCACAGGTCTTTAACCCCAGCCACTTGAGAGACTAAGCCACAAGGATTGCAAGTTCAAGTCCTACTGGGGTATAGGGAAAGTTAAAGAGAAATATTATCTAAAAATAATGAATAAAATATGGGTTGGGGACATGGCTTAGTATTAGAAGGTTGATTCACCAAAGTGCCCACCTTAAAAAACAAAAGTATGTTTTGTAAAATCAAAAAATTTTTTCCAAAGTGCTTCTTTCCAGTGAACACTGAGTACATGTCCTTGCTATTCTTCATCCTTAAGAGTCCCTAGTGTTGTCAGTATTCTGAACTCAGCCATTCTAATAGCAATAGGAGTGTTTTCCTGATGACATGGGATAGAATCTTTTCGTAGGCTGAATGGCTATCTCACTTTGTACTTTGCTCTAGTGTATTTAGGTCTTTATCCATTTTTACCTAGGTGTTTTCTGTCCTTCTTTCTTTCTTTGTTTAGTTGTTCTATGATTAAATCTAGTACCCCAATGAATCCTCAATGAATTTTAGGCAAATATTCTGTGACTGTGCAATATAAACCTCTAGTGTTCCAACATGTGATCCCTCTGCCTCAGCCTCTGGAGCACTGGGTATCCAGGTGTGCACCATTGTTCATGTTTAAGAGCTGCTTATATATTCTGGAAAGTATTCCCCTAACAATTCTTTCTTCATCATTTTTTTTTCATTTGGGTATCATATATGGTGTCTTTGTATCCCCATCCCTATGTTTTCTTAAATCATGTCATGTTTTCTTAAAATGTCAACACATACTCAAGCTTGCAGTTAGGATCACACAAAACAAATACTCAAGCTTATAGTTAGAATCTGGCAAAGCAAATTCACTTGTGACTAGTCAAGCTTGAACCTTCCAGAATCCATACAAAGCCAGCACCAAATCTGTCATTTCCCTCATCCCACCTCCAAGGTCAAAGCACTGTCATCTCATCCTTAAGAGAGGACTTGAATACCAGGATTATATTAGGAAAGTAACACACTGGAAGATTTTCTTTCCCAAAAACTCGTAAAGAAAATCTGTCAATAAGAACATTAGCTGTGTTATTGTCCATTTAAGCAGAGTTGCTTCTTTTTTTATGGTGGAAGTGATATTTATTGAAGCTTACAGATCCAGAAAACTTCCATTATGGCAAAAGAAGTTGGCTCCCTTTTTAGAGGACCATGCACAGAGAGAGAAACCCCAAGCCACCACAAGCACAATTTTGGAACTCCAGGCAAAGCTCCCACACTTTGTATAGCTTTAGAGGTAGCTGAAGATCTAAATTATAAACTTTAATAACATTCTGATATATTGGGGTCATCCATTCAAACTAACACATTCTGCCACTTGCTCCCCAATAGATCCATGACAATCTCATTGTAAATTGTACTTAGTCCAATTTTAAAGGTCCCCATAGTCTTTACCAACTGCAGATAGTTTTTAAAGTTCCACGTCTCATCTCAGATTTAAGATATCTTTTTAGCTGTGAGTCCTGTAAAATCAAAACAATTTATATACTTTTAATATAAAGGCACAGATTAAACATTTTTAACTGTTATAGAGCATAACAAAGAGGGACTAGAATAATGTAAAGTCAATAACCATCAAACAAACATCAAACATCTGCAATTTGAGTCCAAAATCATAACCAGTGACCAGTGAATAGTCTCTGGATTTTTTTTAAGTTTCCCCCTTCCAGCTGAGCTGAATAGCCAGGGAAAACTTCCATCCCAGGCCATCAGCCTCCATGCTAGCCTAGTACTGGTATATCCAAAACATTTTCAGGTCTCCAAGAAAACCTCAGTCCATTTTCCAATGGCTTTGACAGCCTATCAGAGTCATCATGCCCTGCCTTGTGTTGTGCCTCAGCAACGGCTCTGAGAACTGTGTGTTCACTTCATGACCCTCTCCTTGTATTTTTAATGCTTTCAAAATCAAGACCAGGTGTATAGGACATAGCCATATTTTTAATTCAAGGATGAAATAAATCATAACTTTGAAGAGCAGGTCCCTTCTCCTGTCAACTCTTTTTCAAAAGAGTTTGTGTGTCTATTATAGTCTTTCCTCAGGCATCCTTTTCATTGTTTTAATGTAAAGCAGTTGGGCCATCTTCCTCAAGATTGTTAATGTGTTTGACAATAGCAGCTTGAGCAACCAGTTTTGTGCCAGTAATTTAAAACTTGCTTGATTTTTTTCAACTTAATATCTTAAATATCTAAGTCCCATAACTTTAGCCAAGCACATCATCAATTACAAATTTAATCTTGATCAAACTCTCTGGGCCTGGGCAGCAGAATGAAGCCAGCTCTTATGCCAGTTCCAACAAAGTCTTCTGTAGTTTTCAGTCCCCTTAGAAAATTCATAAACCAAGCTTACAAATGTAATTTTCTCTGTACTAAGCATTTTTAAATTCTCATCAGAATAGTCTGTAAAGATTGGCTTATCATTTGAGAAGGTGTCTTCAGTTATAGTTGCCAAGTCCATGTCCATTCCTCCAAGACAAAAGTTCCACAAGACCAAAAGCCAGATTCATCTCTGCACATCCCACTCCTGGTACCAATTCTGTAGTAGAAAGCCTCAGGTCACTGAGATGAACTTCCAAATCAGGCACAGTCATGGAGAACAGGCTATTTCTTGATGCTTATAGATCCAGGGGATATTCCATAATGGCAAAGGAATTTGACCCCCTTTTCACAGGAACAAGCACAGAGAAAAAAGCCCCAAGCCACCAAAAGCAAGCAAGCACCCATCTGAAACTTCTGTCAAAGCTCCCAAAGTTTTCATATCTTTAGAATGGAATACCAATCTACCTGTACACCTTAGGGCTGGACCCTAGTATCCACCCATAGTGACACATCCTTCAGCCAGGTGGCTGCAAATCTAAATTACTAACTTTAGTAAAATCCTGATATGCTGGGGGACATCCATTCAAACCACCACAGTGGGGAAAAAAGATGTCAGTGGGAATGGAGAGGTATAAGACAAGGTTATGGGGAAAATAAGATCAAAATATATACATTATGAATGAAAATAGAAAAAATGGGAGAAATGTAAAGTTTTAAAATAACCTATGTTACCTTGTACCACATCCCCAAATTTAGTATTAAAATGCACCAATAGACACTTGTAAAGTGACTCTTTGAGAAACCCACACTCCCTCTTGAATGTATACCTTTGCTGTATTATAAAACTCCCCCCCCAATTCTTTAAAAAAATGATATATGAAAATTTTCATAAATGAAAAATGATCATGTTCACCAGTCAGTGGTGAGTTAATAAGTAGTTTACTTCTAAGTTTTTATGGTTACTACTGTATTAATTTTAGAAAGTATCTCTCTTCCTCTTTAAAAATTAGAAATAGAATGGAAACATTTCATCAGAAGCAGATTGAAGACACTGGACAGCAGTCTTTTTTTTAATTCCTTTGAGAGTTAGATCTGAACACTTTTTCTTACTCTTTCCCCATTTCTTATAGGCTCCTTTCTCCCAGCCAGGGAAGGTGTCATTCTCCTGTTCCTGCAGGTCATAGTCATAGCTGTCATGTAGCAGAAGATTGAGGACATAGAAAGTATAACTCATGGGATCAATACCACATTTCTCTAGTTCTTGTCCCAGCCAGGTCTGCACTGGGACCAATGCATGAAACAGACACATGCCAGAAACAGACGCCAGGCCTGGATAAGAACTGGAGGAGCTTTCAGATAGCAAACCATCCACAACTATTGTACAGAGAATGTGCATGAACTTAAGTTGCTGACATCCATAAAACACAAATCATTTTCTGCAGCTGATGTTCTTCTGTTAGTGTCTGGAGAGGACTTTTGCTCCAGCAGAAAGGAGACCTGCTGGACCTTGAGGATGAACATTTATTGGTGCTTTAGTTCATACTCTAGAACAGAACTTCCCTCTTTAGGCATGATCAATGAGTCAACATTTGATGGCAACATACATATAGATGCAATTTTCAACTCCCATTTCACATTGAGGCCAAATGTCAGTTTCTGGCAGAACCTGCCAAGGCTAAGAGGCAGACTGGAAGGGTGGCTGCTGAGTGCCGGGCTGCCCTTATATGCCCTGAGTTGCTTCTCTAAAAGCCTTATATTTTGAGATAAATTTTTGAAGTTTTATCCATGATTCTAGTTTTTTAATTATGCTTTTAAATCTGTATATTGCATTAATCAATACTCTGAAATGTATTCAAACATAGTTTAGTCTTATATAATCATTTATAAAGAGAATTCTTTATCTTAATTAATGTGTGTTTGCAAACTGTATTTTAGTAGTATACTACAAAACTTAAATTTCTAGGTATTATGATACAAACTTATAATCCCAGCACTTGGGAGATGGAGGCAGGCTTATCAGGAGTTTAAGGTCTCTCTCTTCTACATAGTAAGTTTGAGGTCAGCTTGCACTACATGAGACCCTGTCTTTATAAAACAAACAAAAAAACCAAAAATAACATATCATTTTATTAAAGTAATTTTTTTCTGTTTTGATTTTTAGTACATTTAAATTTAAGAGCTGCATGGTAAATCTAATATACTTATCTGAAATTTAGCAGACATGAAAAAGAATTTAAAAATCAGTGATTTAAAGACAATCAGGAGTTAATCCTGGTGGTGCATTATCTGTTGAAAGATATACTTTACCATTCGTAAGATTTCTCCTAATGAAAAGGGATATGAAGGTATTTAGCTACATCTGTATATCTGGTTTTGATTTTCCCTAATTCAGAACAGTAACCATGGAGCACCATTCTTGACAAACACAGGCCAGTGTAAGGAACATATTCCAGTGTTTGTTGTTGTATTCTGCATTCTAGATTCTTCTCTATGGCTATATAAAAGTTCTGATGGGTAAAGTTTTCATGGTAATATCAAGTTGCAGCCATGAAAATGTGAAATACTTATTATCATCATGCATTAGGGCTAGTTATGTCTTCTTTCTTCTCTGTTCTTACATTTAACTTCTTGCTGTTACCTATTCCAAAGATAGTTTGTAACATTATCTCTGATGCTAGGCTTTGCATGCTGGGCAGACAGCACAGTGGGAAGAAAACAGAATGTAGTCTCTGACTCTTAGTTTGTGCTGCTGAGTTCAACCTTGTCCTCCCTGGTAGAGATTCACATGGAAGAGGAGAAGACACACAGAAAATTAGCCACCAGTCTGCCAGTATTTATTGGAAGTAGAGGACCAACAGAAGTAATTTCCCATCACTTAAATTGGAAGTATGCCACTTTAGAGCTGTTCAAATCTGGCCCTTCTTTGAGCCTCACTTTCATCATTTTCAAAAATCTGATAGTTGCCTAGTGAGGAATAAGATGATGCTTGTAAATCAACGGGTGAAATATCAGCTTCAATACTGAAGTTGTTGCTTCTGTTCTAATTCCAAGAGTATTGAACTGGCTAACCTTCTTAATTCCCAGTTTTCCTGATCTTTCTGAAAGACATGCTTCCTGTTACCCTTAGGGACCAGTATATGTGAAGAGGAATTCTTTTCATCATTTTTCTCTGAGGTGACACAACTGATAGAAATATAGAAACGCTTGGGCTAGAGAGATGGTGTAGCAGACAGCTTCAGGTTCACTGAGGTGAACTTCCAGACCAGGCACAGTTATGGAGGAAGGGATATTATTTATTGAAGCTTACAGATCCAGGGGAAGTTCCATAATGGCAGAAGAAGCTGGCCTGCCTTCACAGGGCCAAGCAGAGAGAGAAAAGCCAACCAGGCACACAGCACACAGAGCAAAGCTACAGCCAAAAGTCACAGCACACTTCAGGAACTCCTATTAGGCACACTTTGCATATCTTTACAATGGAATCTCAAACCATCACCACACCTTAAGACCGGCCCCCAGTGACATTGCCTCTAGCAAGATGATTGCAGATGCAAACTATAACTAATAAAACACTGAATATATGAATATATTGGGGGACATATATTCAAACTACCACAGATGGCTCAGTACCTCTTTATTTATTTTATTTTTGTTTTTATTTTTTATCGATTCCCCAGTACCCATGTAAAGCCAGGTACACAAAGTTTGCAGTGGTGGGAGGCGATGCTGTGCCTATACTAGCTTTCTCTGTCTGCTTCCTTCTCCACTATCTTTCTTTAAATCAAAAAAAAAAAATCAAAAGAAATATAGAAGCTTTGTTAATGCTATGATATCAGATGCTACTGCTGTGCAGCTCAAGCAAAATTTAAATGATTGCTTTCAAGTGACTCAGATGGATATTATTTCTCCAAAAGCCACTAGTGAGGCTAGTCCTGTATGTGGGGCAAAAGAGATTGCATGTCTGCCCATGACCATAGGTATAAATGAACCGGTGAAGACCAGTTCTACTTCTTTGGATTCAAGTATGCCTTGTCATCCATCCCCTCTAGATATATGAAGAAAAGAAAAAAATAAGTGTCAAATGTTTTTGTTGTTTTATTTTTTTAGTCTTGCTATGTAGCTGGCCTGGACTTCACTATGTAGCCCAGGATGGTCTCAAAATCATTTTAAAAAGTTCATGCTTTATCCTCCTGAATATTATGATAACAAGCATAAACCACCATAGTCTCTGAATAGTTTCATTCACATTTGGGAGGAAAAGTAGATATTTATTAGGACATATTACATTAGGTTTTTTTTTTTTTAATCAGTTCTCTCCTTCATATATTAGAAAATAAAATGATCCTTTATTTTTTCATTCTATTTTTGTGGTCTTAAAATAGCTAAGAATCACTTGTACAAACTTATGAAATGTAAATGGGTGGTCAAATATTTACTGAACTATGATTTTCTGTATGATAAAAATCTTCGAATAATAATAATAGTAATAAAACATTTTAAAGGTGAAAACAAAGGAATGTTTTCTTTAGATACTCATAAATTTCCCAAGTAACTGAATTAAGTACATTTCACAGATCACTTTTACCACCAAAAACAATGTCAGGTATTAAATTAATTTCATGGCTATAAAACATAAAAATGAATTTTAGATCTAAACATGTTTCTTTATGGATATCATAACACAGAGATTTTAAAGACCTTTGGTGGATTTTATTTAAACTTCCTGTTGTTATAAAATGAAAGAATTCTCTATATGTATATGCTTTTTATTTTAGAAAAATAGACTAAAATAATTTACTCTTACAGTTTTGTGAAAAGAATGTTTCTGGTTTCTTAAAGTAATGAGATATATAGGAGCAAGTCCCAACAAATCTTTCTGTGGCACATGACAGATGCTGTCACAAAGCTCATATGGCCCCAAGAGGAAGGAGTTATACAAAGGGAAGAGCTATTAAAAACTAAGAGATTTTATGGAGGGAGACTACCATTCTTACCATGAGATTCATATTTCCAACCAGCTGAAAACTGGGACCAAGAGGGGAAAAAAATTGTTCAGTTTGTCATGCTTGGGACAGCAAGCACTCAGGTCAGGCTGATACCCAGGGAAGAAGGCTAATCATTTTCCATCAGCTCTGCCCTGCCCTCCATG
Source organism: Orientallactaga sibirica (assembly GCA_036365145.1). NCBI lineage: Eukaryota > Metazoa > Chordata > Mammalia > Rodentia > Dipodidae > Orientallactaga > Orientallactaga sibirica. The sequence goes on from JAEOAD010000006.1 coordinate 32,929,183, forward strand.
CAATAAAATATTTGAACATTTTGGACAGCTTTCCCAGCTGGGCACAAACCCCTGGCTCTGCTCCTGAATGGATCTTAGCCTTCTTGTCCTGGGGCCCTTCTTCCTGAAGACTGGAGCTTTACTTCTCAAGTGTTGCTGTTTCCTGCCATGCCTCGATTCAGCATGCCAATGTTTCTGGGCAAATACTCCATTTCCTTGTCTAATCCCCATCACATCTAAACCTGTAGGGCATTAGAGACTCCTCTGTTGAATTTTTAGAAATAATGCCAAACCTTTCTAGAATGTTTTTCCTCATCAAGCTTTTCTATCCCTCATTTGCCTCAGTTGAAAAGGAAAATGAGTAATTCTAGTGTTTGGAAAGACCAGTATTTGTAGCCCCGTTTTGTTATTGTTTTATGGGATAGGAGCTTTCTAACTAGGTAGGAATGGCTTTTATTTGCTGTGCAGCCCAGGGTGGGCTCAATTCATGGAAATTCTCTCATGTCAGTCTTTCATGCTAAGCTTCCACTCCTGGCTAGAACTTTATCTCTTAACTGAAACTTCTCAAATTTTAGCTTCTATCAGTGTCCAAGCATGTTTACTAATCACCTCCTAGGATTTCAGGCCTACTGTCTTTAATTTTTGAGCCACAGAATACTATAGATGGTTAGTCATATTATTCCATTAGTTTCATTTTTGTTTTGCCACATATTAACATTATTCTGCAATTATAAATATATGATGGATCAAACAAAGTAGTTCATTTGAATTGAATGTTTAAATATCAGTATAAATATTACTTGAAAATCCAACAAAGATATTGCCTGACAAGCCTTATTGGTTAAACAGAACTTAAGAATTATTCTGTAAATTGTTTGAAAATCTTACCTAGCAGTCTAATGTTCAGAATACCACTCAATTTTGAGTTCCCAGTATCTCTGAAATTATTTAAATTCTAAGCTTTTCTATAATTTTGCCCAAATTTAAGAGGCAATGTAAATCATATTAAAGTTTGAGCAAGAATGTTAAATTATGTCTGTGGTACTTCAAATCTGTGTGCCTATATTTGGAAATGAGTCTGCATTTTTACTATAAAATTTAAAACTATGGACATTGTTGCTGACAGCTTCAGGTTGCTAGGATAAACTTCCAAACCAGGCAGAGTTATGGAGGAAGGAATTTATTTCAGGCTTATATATCCAGGGGAAGTTCCATAATAGAAAAAGAAGTTGCCCCCCCCCCCACAGTTCCATGCTCAGAGAGAAAAGCAACCACCACCAGCACCACAAGCAAGCCCACTTTAGAAACTCCAGCAGAACTCAGCATTCTGCATATCTTTAGCTAGAAATTCTAGATCTGCCTTCAAACAGCTTAGGGCTGGACCTAGAATCCACCCACAGTGACACCAAGTTACAAACTTGAATGAAACTCCTGAATCAGTTGGGGAGACATCCATTCAAACTGCCACATTCCACCCCTGGTTCCCAGTAGATTTATAACCATCTCACATTTTAAATTGTGTTCAGTCCAAATGCAAAAGTTCCACAGACTTTACCAATTTAAGATAGTTCTAAAGTCCCAAATCTCATGTGAGATTTGAGATAGTATCTTCGCTGTGAGTCATGTAAAATCAAAATAAGTTAGATGCTTTTAACATATGAAGGCACAGAGTAAACATTTTCAACTGCTTTAAGGCATAGCAAAGACAGACTGGAAGAATACAAACTCAATAACCATCACAAAAACATCAGACTTCTGCATTTAAAGTCCAATATCATAACCAGTGACTGACAGTGTCCAGATTTTTCAAGTCTTCCTCTCTAGCTGGGCTCAATATCTAGGGAAAACTTGCATCCTGAGCCAATAGCCTCCATGGTAGCACTTACACAGTCCTCATATATCCAAAACATTTTCACATCTCCATGAAAATCATGGTGCATCTTCCAATGGTTCATCAGTTTCAGGGTCATCATGCCCTACCTATATGCCATGGCTCAGCAGCAGCTTCTGTGTGCTGTTTTTTTTTTTTGTTTGTTTGTTTGTTTTTTTTTTTTCATGCTCCCAAAACTGATACCAGGTGTTCAGGACACAGCCATGTTGTTAATTCAGGGTCAAAAGAAATCATGACCTTGAAGAGCAGAGCCCTTCTTTTCAGATATTCTTTCAAAAGAGTGCATTCTTACCATTCAATCTTTCTTTGGTGAAATCACCTCAAGCATTCTTTCCATTGTTTTAGTGTAAAGCAGTTGGGCCATCTTCCTTAAGATTGCTATTGTGTTTGACAATAGTAGCTTCATAACCTAAAACCAGTCTTTGTGCTGGAAAATTTTAAACTTGTTTTAATTTCTCTAATTTTAAATCTTATATCTCTCAATCCCATATCTTCAGCCAACCATTATCAGTCCATTACAAATTTAACCTTGATCAAACTGTCTGGACATGCAAAAGAATGCAGCCAGCATTTATGCCAGTAGCCTAGTTTTAGCAAAGTTCTCTTCAGTCTCCTTTTCCTTAGAAAGTTCATAAGCAAGCCTCCAAATATAATTCTTTCTGTACTTAACATTTTCAAACTCTCTTCAGAATAGTCCATAATTCTTGGTTTATCACTCAAGAAGGGATCTTCAGTTGTAAGCACCAAGTTTCTCATTCCTCCAGCACACAAGTTCCAAAAGACCAAATTCCTCATAGTCAGATTCATCTCAGCAAGACGCTACTCCTGGTACCAATTTCTGTTTTAGACAGTTTCAGGTTGTTGGGATGAACTTCCAAACCAGGCACAGTTATGAAGGAAGGAATTTTTTTCAGGCTTACAGATTTAGAGGAAGTTCCATAATGGCAAAAGAAGTTGCTTCCCCTTTCACAGGTCCATACACAGAGAGAAAAGCAACCATCACCAGCACCACAACAAAACCCACTTCAGGAACTCTAGCAGAACTCAGCATTCTGCATATTTTTAGTCAGAAATTCCAGATCTGCCCCCAAACACCTTAGGGATGGACCTAGGATATACCCACAGTGACATCAAGTCACAAGCGTACATAAAATTCCTGAATCATTGGGGAACATCTGTTGAAATTATCACACACATTTTTCATCAATGTTGAATTTTCCAACTAGGTTATAATATGCTTAATTTAAGACTACAATGAATTTGAGTATATTTGTAATTAAAGTAGACAAAATTTTATCTTCACCACTTTAAATTCTAATATAAACAAGAGTTAGTGAACATATTATGTGGAAAATTCTACACAGCTACAATCATCTGTTCCCCCCAAAGTAACAATCTTTACTTTATGAGTACCAGAATCAAATTTAGCTACAGGTTGAAACTCAAGTAATGATCATATAGACATCTGAATGAGAAACAATGGGCTATGGATCTTTTGTCAAGCAGGCCACACAGAGTGCTAGATGCCCTTCTCCATGTGAAGAACAAGTTATGTCTCCAAATGAAACACAGGTTATATCTCCATATGAAGGACAGGCTATGTCTCCAAATGTAGGACAGGTTATTTCTCCATATGAAAGACAGGTTATGTCTCCATATGAAGGACTTTTATGTCTCCATATGAAGGCCAGTTTATATCTCCATATGAAGGACAGATTATGTTTCCCTATAAAGGACAGGTTATATCTCCATTTGAAGGACACTTTATATATCCATATAAAGGACATGTTATATCTCCATATGAAAGAAAGGGTAAATCTCCATTTGAAGGACAGGTAATTTCCCCATATTAAGGAAAGTTAATTACTGCACATGCTTTATCTGCTTTGGGCTAAATTCAAAATATTTTCAATTATGTTCTTAGCAAACTAGCATGAATACACTGACCCTACTACTTATACAAAGTAGAAGGATCAGAGTGCTACAAATTAAGTGTTAAAGCTCCGTTCTCAATTATGACAAATTAGTAGGTCAAACTTCTCATCTTAATTACTTCCCTGTGGATTCCTATGTGAAGAAAATAATCTTCTCTTTAGAAGACACCCTAAACCTGTCTTTATTCACACTACAACTAATAAAACTGAGAAATGATGCATTGTATATTTAATGTTCAAATTGGTTCATTTTCCTCTTTCCCTGGCACATACACAACTTTAATGTGAAAAGAAGATGGTTTTTTACCTACAAAGTTAATGGTCATCCTTTTTTTTTTCACTTAAAAAAATTATTTATTTTCAAGGGGAGGGAGAGAGAGAGAGAGAAAGAGAGACAGAATGAGAGAGTAAGAGAGGGAGTATGCCAGGGCCTTCAGCCACTGAAAACAAACTCCAGATACATGAGCCACTTTGTGCATCTGGCTTTATGGGGTGTACTACAGAATGGAACCCAGTTCTTCAGACTTTGCAGGCAAGTGCTTTAACCACTGAGCCATTTCTCCAGCCCCCTCCTTGATTTTTCTATCAGCAAACAACAACAAACATACAACCAACCAAACAAAACCAATACCTAAGCCAATATCAAACCCTAGGCTCCTATGCCTTTGTCATTACCCCAACCATCTTACTGTGGACAAACTGTGAATATCTCAGCACAAGCGACATTGCCATCAGTCAGATCACTGAAGTGTTGAAACATCCCTCAAAGCACCTCTCCACTCCTCTTCACTCTCCCCTCCCATCAGCGAGGGAGAACACAAGAATATTTAAAGTTGAGCAAGTCTCAGCAAGAGTATTTTTCACATCTGTTAACATCTTTAATATCCGACTCATTCTTTAGATCACGCCTGTTCCTTCTTCCAGTGTACAATGGATGTTCCACAAGGGAGAAATCCATCCCTTGGTTAGCATCTCCTTTTTTCTGGGCACAGTTGCTGGTGCACACTAAAACTGCAGTGCCTTCAAATGGCTGCTCTGGGGAATGTCCACTGAGCTGCTTCAGGTCTTTGAAGTCAGTGCTGATCTGATTTGATGCAGGGGTTAGTTTTAGAGCTCAGTCTGTTGTTGCCATCTCGGCCCATTGTGGAAGTGCCCAGAAACCATTTTTTCTCATGCAGGGAAAATATTTTTTCCACTACTTGTGTTACTCTATTAATAAAGTTCCAAAGTAGTACTACCTCGCAATGTTTCACAAACTTGGATGTAACTACTGGAATTGTGCTAGAAATAACTCCTAGTTACACAGTCAAAACTCACTATTTCTTAATACTCCTTGTTTATACTCCTTGAGGCCAGGCTCTACACTTTGGGTCTCACCTATCCCATAAAGGTGGCTTTTGCCCATGAAGATGCTCAGACTTCATTCAAAGGTATGCCCGTTAAGCATCAAGGTTCTAGCTGTCAGGACATTCTGTGTCTTAAGATAACTAAGTATAGACTCCAGTAAATATTCTTACCACTTTTTTACTTTAAGGTTCACTGAATTCTACCACCCTATTTTAGTTTCCAACTCATATTCAATGTTCTAGCTGTCCATCTGTGCATCTAGCTAGCAAACATAGAAATCACTCAGAGACAATGGTCAGCTTTGCATAGAGTTGGTGATAAACAAACCCATATAGTTTTCCTATGTCAAAATGGTTTAGGTTTCTTTCATTTTGTATTACCTAAGAAACATTATACTTTGAATACTAAATTCAAAATGTTTCAATAAATTTTATAAAGGATTCACTATTTTGAAACATATACAGTCTGAGTTCCTGTCAGTGCTGCAAACAAAGCCAGCTGTTCAGCTATCCAAAGTTTTAATCACCATAATTAATAGTTATTGTGTCTTAAGAAGTAGATCAAATAGATAATGCTTTTATAATGTGGATCAAAAATAAGAATAAATGCAGCATGCCGGGCGTGGTGGCGCACGCCTTTAATCCCAGCACTCGGGAGGCAGAAGTAGGAGGATCGCCGAGAGTTCAAGGCCACCTTGAGACTACATAGTTATTCCAGGTCAGCCTGGACCAGAGTGAGACCCTACCTCGCAAAACCAAAAAAAAAAAAAAAAAAAAAAAAAAAAAAAGAATAAATGCAGCATAAGCACTAACTTAGGAATTCTTAATAGTCATTTCATTGCTGAAGTAAAGAGGAAACTTAATATTGAAAGATTGTTAAGGGAGTTCACATTGATTGAAGGACTCTTTGCTTCAGACACAAGGTCTACTTTTGTAAAACTCTAGTAAACTGTTACCTGTTATATGTACATCTTGATAAATTTCATAACATAAATCTTTGGGGCAGTATTATTTTTATACAGATAAAAATTAAAATATTGAGAGTCTTTGAAATAAAAATATAAGAAACCCTCTTGCAAACCAACAGAAACCTGGATCTTTGGGTTAAGTGCTTATTATAAAAGAGTCAGTGGATGTTGTAATGAATGGAAAACCGATTTTACCATATTCCATTTCTGAACAACTTACAGCAACTTATTATAGCATAAAAAAGATCATATATTAAAATGATTTATTCACTCATCTGTGTATACAAGTAAACATTTAGTTCCTGTTAAATTAACACTTCATTAATATATCAAAGAAAATGTTTCAGCAAATATTATTTTATGTTGTATTTCAAAATAAAAAAAGAATTTAGGAACACATTGCCAATTATTCTATTCCATAGCAGTTAAGTTTCTATTCCATAACAGTTAAGTTTCTATTCCATAGCAGTTAAGTTTCTCAGTTCTCGTTTTCTTCTTTTACTGAGCTCTCTGTGGCTGGAAACATCTTAAACCAATTTCAAGTGCTACACCTGAATAAACATGTTGTAAAAGTGTTTATGTATTGAAGTGGGTCAGTTCAAGGTATGGTATTTGGCTAGAACTTCTAATTTTTCTTTTTACAGCAAAAGGGCTGCCAGAAGGAGGAAGTCTGAGCTGAATTAATACATTTGTTACAGTGGAAGTAGGATGGAAACTGCTCTAACCACAAATCAAATTGCCTCTTTCATTTATGCCAGTGATAGAGTTTTTCTAAGAAATATATACACTCTGGCATATAGCCACTGTAAGTGTGCATTTAGAAGAGAAAACTGTATGCTTAAAGTTTACTGTTTTTCTTATTTGTAAGTCCTTTTTGCTGCTAGAACTGAATGTAGGGGCATTTGTCTGGTAGATATCCACTTTAATTCTGGAATGAATTAGACAAGTTTCCCTGGTATGTTGAAGAACAATCGTTGAGGACACCTATGTGGCTTGGACTGATGTAGACTTCATTTTACAAAATAGCATCACCACATTTAAAGGAACTCTGTGCCCCTCGCAACAGCTGCACAATTTCACACAACGCCATCTCAATTTCTGATGATAGAAAGTCTTTTTTTTTTGTACAATAAAGTATACACAAAAGTGTTTATGCTGCCAAAATAAATTTTGTTAAGAGCAAAGGTTTACTTGCTAAAATGCCATTGATGCCATTTCAAGGGTTTGCTTTCTTTCCTTCATTCTAAGGCAGCTCAGGTCGTGTAACAGACCGAGGTTGCTCCTGAATAAATATTTTAAGAAAACATACACATTTCTCAGGAGGCAAGGCAGAGTCAGTCATGCACATATTTCAAACCACATTATATATCACTCTTACAGGATTGGTAACTTCTGTATCTAGAGTAATAACTTTTCATAAGTCTTGAGTTTTCTCCACTAAATTTACAACTTAAGGCTAAATAGTTCACTCTCTTTGGGTGATTTCCATGGAACCATATCAATAGTTTTCTTTGTGTATGTAGTATATAGTATGCAATTAAAGAATATATATTTTGTGTGTGTATCAAAATATGATTTCCAGTAACATAGCACATTATACACCCCCTACACACACACTCACACACACATGTATGGTAAGCACTCCAAACATATTATATTGGTTATATTATTGCTACCTCTATGTGAGGGATACTTTAATCAACATCAGCTTCTAGAATCCAGAATTCCTTGACTTCTAACTCACTCCTAAATAGACCCTGGTTGCACTCATCTCCTATGTCAGCTACATGAAAAAAATTAATGCAGGTCTAATATATGGCCTAGTTGATAAGCAAACCTAAGCAAAGTCACATGGGATCTTCTCTCTTTTCTTAGAATGTCCATGCTTAGTCTGACTCTTCAGAAATCTCAGATGTGTCAAAATTCAGACAGCAATAAACTCAGAAATTTCCAAGTTTGCTTTAAAATATTTCATAATGAGAATGAACTGGGGTTCCAACCCAACTTCCTAGGGTCTCCCAGCTTTAAGTAGGGCTGTCTGAAGTTGACTTGGGCAGACAGAGGTGAAACAGGATAGGCTATCAACATTAGTTAACACCTGAAAAGCTGACTTGGGTTAGAGAAAGTAGAAATACCTTGCAGGCTCAGTTTTATCACTTAAAGGAAAATTATTGGGTAATGTACACAAAAGAACTTATAATTAAGACTTTGGAATTATTTAATATGGACATTTACAGACCAAAGGGTAGCCAAACCTTTGCATTGTTGTATTCTTGATGTTAAACCCTGAGAAAGCATCAGTGAACGAAAGCAGCACAGGATGTTACTTGGTACAAGGCTGTGTGACCTCATTAAAGGCTGGGGTATGAGAATGAGGTAAGTCTGTAACGGTAAACATCAATATTTATAAGAATCTTAGCCTATAAAGCAAACAGTCTGATAATGTTTAAAAGTTCTTCCTCATTTCAAGTTACCCTCTGAATTTGTGCACATCAGGTAAACTTCATTTCTTTTTCCTAAACCAAGTGCTTGTGTGTTATGTCCTAGGACGCAGTATCAACGTCAAATCTGCTGGTCTTGTGGGAAGACATGGGCCTCAGTCAAAACAACCATTCATGGTGGCCTTCTTCAAGGCAAGTGAGGTACTTCTTCGATCCGTGAGAGCAGCCAACAAACGGAAAAATCAAAACCGCAATAAATCTAGCTCTCATCAGGACTCCTCCAGGATGTCCAGTGCTGGAGGTAAGAGAAAACAAGAACGGCAGTTGTACAGAGAGTTATGGGGTCATATGTTGCAAATCAAGTCACCACAATAAATTTACCCTCTACATCTACCTTCATTTGGTATATTAAATCTTCCAGTGATGTATCTAGCAACCCCAGAATGTTTCATCAGTGAATCACTCTGTAATTCATTTTAAAATAAGTATGACTTGCCTTCATATGTTGTAAGATTCAGTTCAAATTGAAATCAAGCAGACAGTAATAACATTATGAAATGACTAGTTCAATAAAGTCTAGCCAAAACAAATTGACACAATTTGCTGGCTAACTTCCCCAAGGTCTCTTGAATATGGATGGTCATCTAGGTGAATTCAGCATAAAATTCTTTTGTTAGTACTTAGATATGAATTAAGCAGCTTAAATTCTTTCTGAAAAATTGGAATAGAATAGAGTGTATAAGAAGGCAATGCTTTATGTTTCTATTAATTATTTGGAGGGGTGTTAACTGTTCTGTTTGGATACATGTCTATGCATAATAAATAGCAATGTAATAGTACAAATGCATGGCTGATATCAATACACTTGAATGTAATCTCCTATTGGTAGGGAAGGAGATAAAAATTGCAACTATCAGGATACAAATGCTTAAAGTGACTTTATCAGAGTTTCATACAAAGAGAAACCTTAGTCCAGGTTACAAGCACACTTTTAAATTTTTTTAAATTTATTTTTTTGAGACAGAGAAAGAGGGAAAAAGAAAGAGGGAGGGAGGAAAAGAGAGAGAGAGAATGGGATGCCAGAGCTTCCCTGTCACTGCAAATGAACTCAAGACACATGTGCCCTTTTGTGCATCTGGCTTTTTGTGGGTACTGGGGAATCAAGCCCAGGCCAACAGGCCTTGCAAGTAAGCACCATTAACCACTGAGCCATCTCTCCAGCCCAATAAACACATTTTAATAAGTTACTCCTAGGCAATATTGATATCTGTCTTATTGTACAAATTTATTTTTGTTCATAAGAAATAAATTAAAGGACTCATTTGAGAACACCCTTGTTTAGTATAAAATATTATGTATTTTTATGACATGTGTTGTCCTGTGTCAATGGCCATCATATGTGAAGTACTTTGCTAGGCACGTTAGGGAGCTGATGCATAGGGTAAATGTCATTCTCAAATGAGTTTATTTCAGTAATTTAGAGTTCTAATTATACATAGCCTTTGACATTTAGCCTATGATTTTCATTTTTCTCAGGTTACTTGAAAATAACAAGTTTTCTAGCACTTGAGATTCTCAGTGGAGTAGAATCCATTGAACCTTCCTAAAAGTATAAGCATCAGGAGAATCACAGTAGACATCCTTTGGGTATATCTAACAGAGGCAGGAGGAGAGAAATCCATCTAGGCTTACATGATACTGAATTAAATGCTACATATAAATTGAAGCTTTAGAGCTGGAGAGATGTCTTAGTGGTTAAACCACTTGCCTGCAAAGCCAAAGGGCCCAGGCTTGATTCCCTAGGACCCACGTAAGCCAGATGCACAAGGTGGTGCATGTATTTGGAATTCTTTCGTAGGGGCTACACAGCCACTCTCTTATCTCTGTCTCTTTCTTTCAAATAAATAAATAAAAAATAAAGTGGAGCTTTAAAATAATTTTCCACTGAAGACATATAACCACTCTTTTTACTGAAAAATAAGATACATTGCAAAGATATTTTGTTAAAGGCATTCAAAATATTTATTTTTGTAAAAGTTGTCATTTCTTAATATGAATGTGGAGAAAAATAACATTCTAAGACCTTTTTCTCTTTGTAAATACTAGCCTGCCAAAGTTGCATTTGTTTCTTTTCACACGGAATGTCTCTGAAGTTGGATGAATAGTCTTTAATTCCATGTGGCAGTTTGTGTTAAGAAAAGGGTTTGGTAAACTTTGAATAGGATAGTAAACAACTTTTCAGGAAATTGCAAAGGAAAAAGGTCTAAGTTGCATATTTATTATTAGAAGTCATAATTGCTCTGCAAAGGTGTTCCAGCCATTGACATCATTAAAGACCTTTTTTCTTACTGGATAACAGTATTTACCTTCTTGACCACAAGTAACAGACATACTTCTGTAACCATGGATGAATAAAACATGAGCAGAAGCACAACACTTTTTACCAGTTTCCTAACATCATTTAGAGTATGAAATTATTCTAATATAGACCAATATTTTCTTTTTAAATTTTGCTATTTATAACCATATCTGTGAAATATGTGGTAGATGTTTTAAAAGCATGTTTATACCTTGATAGTAAAAAGTTAAAAGTAACTGGTTTGTGTCTATGAGACTTAACCTTTCAATACGTGGCCATCAAGCAGACTGGAAAAACCTCATAGATTTGGGCTAATAGAACTGGAAAGAAGGGAATGATAATATACACAGAAAATGTGATACGTGGAAGGCTTGAAATTTAAAATTATCCAAATATGAATAATAAGTTCTATACAGTAAATGTACCAGGCTTATACAAAGAAGATTGAATAAAAGTTCCCTGGCTAATGTGGTGGTAGGAGGGGTCAAGGAAAGAGTTGTGTTATAAGCATGCCACATTTTATTTTTTAATGCAAAGCATCTCATCAAATACTGGAAGTCTGAAAGAGTGCAGGATGTAAGAGAATTAGAATCCAAGTGAGGTCCCTTTGCTACATTTACTGGTTACTTTCCTATTTCAAAGACTCCTGTGCTGCACATGGCATTACATTCCTTCAATAACATCACTCAGGAGGCTGAAATTGGAGAATTCCAAACCACAGGCCAATCTGGGGTACCTGGGGAGAACCGGTCCAAATAATTAATATAGAGAAGAAAACAAATGATTCTGATTATTAATTCCAATGTTTTCTCTCCCCCCATAACCCTATGAGAGAACCTAAAATAGTGCCTAGCACAAAATGAAAGTTCCTAGCCGGGCGTAGTGTCACACGCCTTTAATCCCAGCACTCGGGAGGCAGAGGTGAGTTCGAGGCCACCCTGAGAGTACATAATGAATTCCAGCTCAGATTTCAAATAAAATATCCACTGTGAAAGATCAGTGGGAATAGTCACTATCTTTCACACGATTCCTGGTCAGTCTTCTTGCCTCAAACATGAAGAGGAAATGGCTGAGGGTGGGGAGAGTATATATGTATGACAAAAAGTTAGTTTCTCCCCAAGCAATTAATGCATTAACTGGTTTACCAAGTATTTGGGGGAGGGGGACTTCCATTTTGTTGTTGTTATTTTGTTTTGTTTTTCCACATAGGGTCTCATTCTAACTCAGGTTGACCTGAAATTACCTCTGTATTCTCAGGGTGGTCTTGAACCCACGGCGATCCTCCTACCTCTGACTCCCAAGTGCTGGGATTAAAGGCGTGCGCCACCATGCCTGGCTGAGTTTTGATGCATTTAATCCAGTTATAGAACATTAAAACCGTGTGGAGTCAGAAGTATAAATAGTGAACAGAAGGCCTCTGAGAAGTTTGCATGTCTAGCAGGTAGATGGAAAATCAGCTTGCAGATAAATGTTTATGTCAATGGGCTCTAAGGAGTAGACATCAAGAGGGTCATTTACATGGATGTCACTGCTTGAATAAAATCACTTCCTTGTGCTAGTAACAGAGAGATTTCCCTGCAGAGCAAGAGGACAGTGCAACTGCTCTTAGTCAAGAATGGAGTGTAGTGGTGGTGCACATGTTTTTGATGGATGATCATAAGGTCCTGAGATTTAGTCAAACAAAATCAGCAATGTGATCTCAGTATCTGCTTTTGGAAGCATTTCTGGAAAATGTTAAAAATAGTGTATGTATGAATATTAACTACATATTCACAATAAGTACCACTGTAGTGTGGCTTACTGAATGAGCATACATTTAACAGCAGGCACTCAACAAGTAGCATTTATTCATTTGTGCCCTGAAATACAGGTAGTACAGAACAGAAAACAAATGGTGCTATGTATATTCTTCTACAAAAGAAGAAACATGGGCGGGGCTGGAGACAAGGCTCAGGGGTTAAAGATGCTTGCTTTCGCAGCCAGATGACCTGGGTTCATTCCCTAGTACACACGTGAAGCCAAATGCACAAAGCGGTGCATGTGTCTGGAGTTCATTTCCAGTGGGAAGAGGTCCTGGCATACTTATTCTTTCTCTCTCTCTCTCTCTGAGCAAATAAAAAAAAAAATGAAGACCACGTGATTTGAGTAATAGTCTTAGTTAAGATTTTAAGCTCATGTTTTAGATCTTTAGAAATTTTACCAGTAACATCACATTAGAAATTAGATACCTTTATACGTAATGTGCATCCATTTCTTTAAAATGTGACTTTTAAAATGTCATTTTTAAAACATCTTCAGATTATAATACGAGTGAACAAAAACAAGCCTGCAAGAAACATGAACTCTATGTGAGCTTCCGGGATCTGGGATGGCAGGTAAGAATAATTTAAGTGTTTCTCTTCTGTTATATCACAATGCTTTAGTAAGGCATAATTTTTCTAATATAACGTCAATCAGTTTTGAAAGACTATTCAGTACATGAATAATTAATCATTTTCATTTTTATTATATTTTCTCCATTGAAACATAATGAGTAGGACTTACACTAAAAAAAATTATTATCTCAAGAAAATAAGAGTGTGGAATCATTTAAATACCCAATCTTTTGTTTTGTTTGGGTGAGAGTCTTGCTGTGTGGTAAGACTGGCTTGGAAGGTGTGCACCCCTTGCTCAGACCCCCACTCACACGGAATAAGAACATGCCACTAGGCCAAGAAAATATCCCAGATTTGTCATCTCACTAAAACACATTTGGATGAATTAGTACAAACATCTTTAGTAGCATCCTTAGTGACAACATCTAGGAAATGGAACTCTCAAGTAATGCTTCTGTCGTGAGCTAATTGTATAATTATATAATTTTTTAAGCTTTTTTTTTTTTTTTTTGAGAGAGAGAGAGAGAGGGAAAGAGAGAGAATGAGCATGCCAGGGCCTTTCAGATGCTATGAATGAACTCCAGGAGCACGTGTGTATACGTGGTCATGTGTGGCACTGCAGGCTTACGTCACTGTTGCATCTGGCTATACATGAGATATGGAAGGATTCCAACAAGAGTTCTTAAGCTTTACTGGCAAGCGCCTTAACCACTAAGCCATCTCTCCAGTCCTCAAAATATTTTTTATTTCACTTAAAAATCATGATATTGTCTTTTCAATGTGTTTCACAAATGAGATGCAAAGGAAACTTTAGCTGAAATAGCTTCATGGGAGAACAATTTAATATGACATTTTTGGATTTCTTCTGATAGCCTAGCACAATGGATTCTCAATATATGAGCCATCTTATTGAGATATTAAATAGTGACAGGAATAGATTAGTGATATTAAAATGAAATTTTCTTCAATTTTATGGTAAAATTTCACTGTGGATAAATTGAAAATCTTATATTTGTACCAAGCTCTATTTCTCTGTGGGGTACCAGGACAACTATTCCATGTGCCACTTTTCAGCTTTCTAAAATTTTTCATGTGTCATTTTCATGAATTTGTTCTAATTCATTTCTTCTAAACACACTGTAGAGTTGATTTGAGAAGGAAAAGAAAGCAGCACGTGTAACAATATTGAAGCTTTACAGGGTTGACAAGCTTATAACATTGGGAAAAAGTTATTTCAAACTAATGAGAATTATCTCAATTAAGTTCATCCTCCTAGTCCTTTCTGGCAAAATTGAACTTCCCAGAGTTGTTCATTTCCTGCTTAAAGAATATTTAGAATGCAATGCATGAATATGATTTCATTCTTGAACACATATTCCTGGATGCATACTCTGAATATTTTACATAGCAACCCCTGGGGAGAAACTAGGAAGGACAATTTCTTGTGAAAATATTTATACTTCTGGTGTAAACTTCAACTTAAAAATAAAGAATATAGGGAAGGCTGGACTATTAGAGTAGTTGTTGGGACAAGAAAGAAAATGTATTCAGATGATATAAGTTGCAACACTCTTTAAGAATTATTTGTTTTTACTATTAGCTGATATTCCATTTTTCTTTCTTTGTGTGTGTGCATCTTAGGACTGGATTATAGCGCCAGAAGGTTATGCTGCCTTTTATTGTGACGGAGAATGTGCATTTCCACTCAATGCCCATATGAATGCCACCAACCATGCCATAGTGCAGACTCTGGTATGCAAATGCTTCATAATGCAAACACAATATAAAGTAGCTGTAACGAAAACTTACATAGACCAATGCATTATCTTGGGTTCTCAGACTTCTTTGTTGCTTTTCTGTAGCTGAGCTGAAGTTATGACATTAGTTAGGAAATTCAGATTGGTTTAAATTATAATCCTGTTTCCCAAATGGGGAAAGGTTCAGCCAGGATAATTGAAGCAATCACATGAAGTAGTGACTCGGCACTGACTTCAGCACTGTTCAATGACTAAGCAGACAGGTTTGCAAGCTGTTTCTGTCCTATCAATTCCTTAGTAATCATTAGTAAAACATTACATAATTCTCTATTGAATTTCTTCTGAGAGCTTTGCATATAAATTGAGGATATTCTATAATATACTTTGGTATTATAAGTTATTCAATATAGTATATGTAATTAGTAGATTCATTTCTATTTCTTGATTATTCCTTCTCTTTTTCTCTACTCCCTTTCTGCTCTATATGTCATTTTCACAATGAAATAATCTTTCTTTTTCCTTTTCCATACTTGTAAGATTTTGAATATCTAGTGATGTGGGCTTACCTTGTGAACAGTATAGTGAACTGTTGACTCAGTTGCCTGTGGCTTGTGGTATGTCTAATGAACATGCCACACCTCTTGACAGTCTGATTTACCTTATGATATGTAACATGCTGGGAGGCAACTTAGTAGCTGGGCTCTGCAAAGATACAGCACACAGATATCTACTGGAAATATGCTACCTGTTTCATCTTTGAAGAGACAGTCATGATCATTATCTGTAGGGACTAAGAAGAACAGCTACTGTAGCCTATAAAATAATGCTACTTAATTTCTCAGAGTTCTCAAATTCTTTTTTTCATACATAAGAAATGCTGTCTGCCTAAGAGAGCAGAATTGTGCTTCCTTAGACATACATCTAATATATCCAAGTTTCCTCAGGTAAGCAGTGCTTACTTATTAGTAATAATCCTTTGACAAATACTCTTTCTTGACCGGGTGTGGCGGTGCATGCCTTTAATCCCAGCACTCAGGAGACAGAGGTAGGAAGATCACCATGAGTTCGAGGCCACCCTGAGACTACATAGTAAATTCCAGGTCAGCCTGATCTAGAGTGAGACCCTACCTCGAAAAAAAAAAAAAAAAAAAAGTAGAAAAAGAAAAAAGAAAAGAGAAAAAGTACTTTCTTTGTGTTATTTAATTTTAATACATATACATTTATTTTTCATATATTCATATATATAATTATATATAGGTTATAGTTATATATAGCTAGCACTTATGTTTGTAGTCCAGAAGGAAAAAATAAGCATTAAGAAAAGCTGATGTGAGGTTAGGGATATGATTCAGTCATTAAAAGCACTTGCTACAAAGCATATTGACCTAGGTTCAGTTCCCCAGTACCCCAGTAAAGCTATATGCACAAAGTAGGGTATATGACTGGAGTTTGCTTGCAGCAGCAAGAGGCCCCGACATGCTCATTTTACTCTCTTAAATGAATAAACATCAAAAAACCCTAATGTGAACTTGGAAAAAGACATTTTTCTGTGCCGTGGCTGCCTTGGAATGTTAGACATAGTCCCTTCAAAGCTCAACATAAACGAAAAGTTTGGTTTTGTTTTGTCCTGACATTGTGATCCTTCCTTACACTGGTTCTATGGAAGATATGAAAGGAGACAGAAATGTTTGTTGCTCAAGAAAAGCAGGTTTGTTAATATACTTAAGGAATCATTCAAACACAATCCATTGTTTTCAGAATAGTTGCTTTCTAAGGCTGCCAAGACCATTGAGTGCTGGAGTGATCAGCATTGCACATGAGGATCACCGAACACAAAGCTGAAGAGGGGCACGAGCCACATCTGAAATTTGTACAAATGATCCAACTTTTAGTTTTTGGGAGGCCTTGAGATATTTCTAATTCATGTCAGATCACCTCATTTGTCCTGCTCTTTCTGCCCACATTCAGACCTCCTATATCATTTCAGCCAGAACATTGTGCAGCCAAAACTCTAAGAGGCTGTATTTGCATTTTGTAGATCCCTGCAGACCCATCAAAGGGACTTTCCATAACCTCTTCTGGGGGAAGGGCCAGAGGAGATAGGGGAGAAAGGAGAGCCAGACTCTGCTCTTTCTATTTTTGTAAATGTCTGTCTGAATAAAGTGAGTTCTAACCCTTTACTTAGGCACTTCACTTTTATAAAATCTCAGCTATCTGTTCAGTCTATTTAATTTGTAATTTTTGTGGGCCTTTTACTTCTGAGTTAGCTTTTACTTCTGAGTATGTTGTGATAGGATAGGAAAATAGTATTAACCACCAGCTAATCTGGAAACAATTTCTATGGAAAAGAATCAGATTCATTACTTTTAACTAGATTATATGTGAATTTTATTTCATAATGAATTAATAATAAAGAGCCTTCCATACATAGAAAAATAATAGTTGGCATAATATTTATGAATTATTGTTTAATTATTTTAATTTTTTCTGTTGAATCAACTCTTTCCATAATCCACCTATGTCTTCATTGACTTGTACCTGTATTTTCTATGATGTAAGGAAATCTCACCATTTCAACTAAATGCAGCTCAGCACCAGTTACCATGTTTGCTCTCAGAAAAGCCTCCATTGACTATTTCATAGAAAGGTTTCCTTATTTCATGTGCATATTCTGGGCCACTAACATGTGTCAGAACTGGTGGCTAATTCCTGTGTTCAATGCTTAAGGCTACATCCTTCACTTGCAGCCCCCATTCCACATGAGTCATTCCAACATGGTGAGGTGAAGACTGTATCTAATTAGGTTTGATAATACATGCATGGTTATTTTGAAAGTGCAAAAGAATATTTTTCCTATTTCTTCAAAACCATATATATATATATATTTTTTTTTCTTTCCCAGGTACACCTGATGTTTCCCGACCATGTTCCAAAGCCTTGCTGTGCTCCAACCAAACTAAACGCCATTTCTGTTCTGTACTTTGATGACAGCTCCAATGTCATTTTGAAAAAATACAGAAACATGGTGGTACGCTCATGTGGCTGCCACTAAAATTAATGATTATTGTAATAACAAAATGATCTGTACTAGGCATTTGACTACAATTAAAAAAAAAAGAGCAGGCAAGGCAGGAAATTCCTAAAATAAATTAGTCTGGGCCATTTCATCTCTCTTCCTATGTATGATACCATATATATATATATATATATATATATGCATACATACATACACACATATAGTATATATATGTGTATATATTTACATTTTATTTATTTAAAGATATACATTTTCTTTTTAAATGTTTTATCAGTGAAACTAATTTTCCAAGTCACTGTTATATAATAGATCACCTGCTCTGACTGTCAGTGGGTTATGCTATATCCAAGTGAATTCCAATTCAACATTTTTTCCAATACTTTCTTACATAATTTCTGAGATAAAACAGAAACCCTTTGACTGTTTAATATTGTTTAAGGGAATTTAATACATTTGATTATATTCACCAATGAAAACTATGATAGACTATTTAGTTAGAAATCAAATTTAAGGAAAAAATAACTGCTATCCAAATACAAAATGCTTGGTTGAACACAATTTTTATATTAGGATTCATGCCACATTATTTAGATAAAGTGAAATATTTAACCAGAATCGAATAAACAGTGGACAGAACATAGATGCTAAACGATTACATGTAATTGTTTAAACTGTTTGCTTTAGCATAATTGTTGTAACTCTAGAAGCATACCCCTTCTTGCTTATGGGCTGCAGATTTCTGAAGAAAACCAAACCTTCGGGAATTCTGGGAAGACAAGCTTGAGCATATGTTCATAACTTTCTAAGTTGACACTAAAAAAATGGAGCATAACCTTCTTACCTCAGATAAATCATATCTGCCTATTATCAAGAACACTGCTGCTGTAGGTTTTCTTCAGAGTTAAAAACTTAGTCCAAAGTAAAGAAACCTTTTTATATGCTGGACTTCCCTGCAGACAAGAGAAACCACATCAAATGTCCTGGAGCTGGGGATGTTAGAAGGGTTCACTGTTGTCCCTTCTTCTCTCATCTAGAACTGGGCTTGCTGCTTGATGTGATGTGCAGGATATGTCAGGAGGGAAGTCTTGAGAGGAACCTGGAGGGAGTTTCTTAGAATCCCATCAGGGCTTTGACCAAACTGAAATTTTGAGGAAACAGCTAAAATCCATTTTTCATATCTTTGAGAATGAGCTCAATGAAAACCTTATTTTGTAAAGGGATTTATAAAACCTTCCTCCAAGCACAAATAATTCCAACAAGGAAGGTTTGTTCTAGTGTGTGTGTGTGTGTGTGTGTGTGTGTGTTTTCTTCCCTCTCAAATTAATTTATTTTATCTTTTTGTTAAAATGTCTTTTAAGGTCTTTCTTCAACACATATTGACTTTTTGTTAAGTGACATTTTTAGACTGACAGCTTCTATTTCTGGTGATTCCATGGTTAGACCAATTACACTTCACTGACAGTATTCATAAAGCACCATTTATTAACCACCTTTTGTATCTTTCAAACAAAATTATATAATAAATCACTTAAAAATCATTATGGTGTTTATAATTCAGATATAATGCAATACTGTTTTAATATACAGCCTATCATATAGAAAATATGAGATTCACTTTATTGGAGGGTGCATTAAATAATATATTTTAATTAATAGTGTACCATTGAAAGAATAAGAACTAGATGCCTATTATGTTATTCTTCAAATGTGCTGCTTGAATGTATTTCTATATTTTAAAATATATTAAACATATGATGCTTATTTCTGCTGTGCTTCTTGGTTCTTTATCTGAAAAAGTTATAATACATAAGTGTATCATAAGCTCAGAGTACATATCAGGGGTAAAGTATTTCTGAATTATATGCAGTTCATTAATTACTCCTATTGCCAACATGTTTTTCTTTGTATTTTCAGTAATTAACTCACTATTAAGTGGACAAAGCACCAATTGATGAATTACAGTTTCCTTCTTCTGACCAACAATAAATTCATTTGAAAAGTAGCAAAAATAAGCCAGGCGAGGTGGTGCATGTCTTTAATCCCAGCAGTTGGGAGGCAGAGATAGGAGGATCACAGTGAGTTCAAGGCCACCCTGAGACTACATAGTGAATTCCAGGTCAGCCTGGGCTAGAGTGAGACCCTACCTCAAAAAAAAAAAAAAAAAAGTAGCAAAAGTAATTAGGGTAGAAAATGTTATTCCTTTTCATGTAAGAACAAGTTATGTGAAGGGATATAATAACATTTTTTTCATTTTCTAACATTATTTATATATGCACATCTGTACAGTGACATAATTTATGAAGAATTATTACCTTAAATTCTTAGTATTATTTTAGTAGTAAACTTCCCAGAACTAAAAATTATTTGGTTTATAGCAGATATCCATTAAATCTTTTGAGATAGATAATGCACTAGTGCTAATGTTTGTCTATTTAATTTTTTTCTGCCATACATGTGCTTTATTTTGGTAAAGCATTTTATCCATTTTAGAAATAGGAGGACATAAATCATAAACACTCAAGTTTTAAAAAACGGATATGAAAATACTCTACTGAACAAAAGAAAACAGACCTGCCATTTAATAATCCCTATATCATCACCATCAAATCTGAGCAGTCTACTGGCTATTTTGGAGTCTGGTGCACATTTCTCAATACATAACAATGAGTAATTGGCTTATGCTTCAGTTCTCCTTAGGGCAGAAATCCTCGTTCCCAAACATGAGCAGCGGGTTCATAGCCATTTAGTCCAGAGCTCAATCTATCATCCAAATTCCATATCAAATTACCGGTTTTTCTATGCTTTCCCTCTAACTTTTCTTGGGGGGGGGTGTGGTGGGGGATGATTGGAACTTTTAAAAACGTTAGAAGTGAATATGCCTTTACTGATAATTTATGCACATTATTAAGTGTTCGTGTATGCCTCTGTGTTTAGAAAGATTGGATGAATTCAAAATTAAAGAAAAGATATGAAGAATAATAAATATGTAGGCATAAACAGAAACTACACTTAAGGCAACAATTTACAAAAAAACAAAGGTTCTGCATAACTTACAAAAATCTACTATGAAACTCTTTTAAGGCATCTGAAAAATAAGGATTTCAAAGAGGAAAAATCAGGGGTATCACATTTCAGAGAATTTAAAATGTGTATTTTTACCTTTGCCTTTTAGTTTCAAGTTTACTGAAAAAATTAATGTAGGTTCACAATGGGGAGACAGATATTCTTGAGACTGGACCTAACCTGATGATTTAGTGGAATGCAGTATTTTGCTGTTCTCAGTTCACTTGGCTACTACTACATAGTGAGGTACAGTAACACTTATTTTAAATATGGACTTGTATTTATTTTCTTGTGGGGTGGGTAATTCCAAAAGAAAAAAATCCCAGAGTGAGACAATTTTTTTAACTTGAGCCACAAGACCAGTAACATACTTATGTTGCACAATAATCATTATATTTTCCCCAATCAATCACATACCCACACCCATAACCACATGCATATAAATATATATTAAAATATACTGTTAAATGCATGCTGTGATTGTGAACAGAGGGAATTGTTAGAGCAGGGAATAAATCCAAGGAAGGTAGAGTGAAGTCCAGAAGAGTAAAGAGGTACTGAGCTTACTTGAGGGGTATCTACTGTGGCTCAGAGCTTTGGTTTCAGTGACCAAGCCTTCAGGGCAGATGTAAACCTTTATGCCTATGCAGGAAAAGAGACCACACCAGAAACCTTCAAAAGAGGTCAAGAGGGGCCAGATAGCGAAGAATTTGTCTTGGCTCTGGGTTGTGGGAAGAAAATATCACTGTGGGATATTCCTAGACTTGTCAGCAGAATTACACCAAGTGTGTGCTTATGTCCATTTACAAAGCACTGGGACTGGTAGGTGAAGCTGCACAAACATGTGGGAGAAGCAAATGCAAATCCTCTCTGAGTGTCTCCCATTCATCCCTGGAACCATGCCCAACAATAGAAGGTCACAACACAATAGTCACTGTAAGGATTAAAAGAAGTATTGCATGTAAGACCAAACTCGTAGAGTTTAAGGCTAGTGTATAACTCTTATGAACTATAAAAATTCTGGAATTGAAACTTGAGCAATCAATTTTAGGGCCAGTGTAAGAAAGAAGTTAATTTAGTACTAGGACCTCAGCTTTCTTTTGTCATTTTCATGGGTATTGCATGTCCCTAGTATTCTCCACCATCTGTAAAATATCAGGTACTCTTATCAAGAGTGAGAACAGTATGGATCAAAGGGGATGAACATAGACATTCAGAAGACTTTTTGGTTGGCCTAACCTCTCCATTTAGTCAAAAGACAGTGGAAGCTTCCCTCTAAGTTCTATGAATCTCCAAGCCACAGGTTCTCAGTATCAGGTATGGATTCCCTCACAGTGAGTACGTATCATGTCCAACCAGAGTACAGTTAAATAAACCGCATAACCTACGTACCACTATTGCACCAGTGGGTACAGCTTGCCTGGTTGGTTGGTTTTCTAGCTTCCAGGATCCACTGCTTATCCACACTGTTGATGGTTTTTCTCCTCCAGCAGTACTATAGCAGCTAGCTAGCAGGGAGCTGGCTTCCATCTCATTTCCAGCTTGATTTCTTGGTGTCCTGAGATCCCAGGCAATGGTGTCTTTAACAATAGGGTCTAACTATCTTGCCATCAGGTTGTTTTGGAAATGGCTAGCATGGTTTTGGGGGCATCACTGACTTCCCTGTGCAGGTTGGGGGTGGGGATGACCCATCTCTGGCAGTGGAATTTACCTGCAACAGTGTTGTAGGCTATAAAGCTCCACCCCAGCAGGGTACTTCTGCCTAAATTCATTCATTCATTCATTTATTCATTCATTCACTCATTCATTCATTCTCTTTCTTTTAAGAGAGTTATATCTTTTAATTATCTAACAAAGACATTGGATTCTAGTACTAATTCATACTATCTTCAGTTTTGTATACTCCTCTGCCTTCCCTCACTCCCTTTACCATACGTACCCTAGGCTTTCCCACCAACTGTGTTCGGCTCCTCCATTTCCTTGTCCACTATCGCCTCCTCAAATCCCTCCCCATGTCCTCACTCTCCAAGCCTCATTCTCAAGTCCTAACCAGTACTACTGATGCTTACTCTGTCATAAACAAACCAGACTATTCCAAGTTAGGATCCCCATATGAAAGAGAACATGTGGAATTTGGCTCTCTGAGCCCATATCTCACTTAGCATAATTTTTTCAGGTCCATATATTTTCCTATGTATTTCATAATTTTAGGGTGTGAGAGATGGCTTAGTGGTTAATTGTCTGCAAAGCCAAAGGACCCAGGTTCACGTAAGCAAGTTGCACATGGTGACACATGCATCTGGAGTTTGTTTGCAGTGGCTAGAGGCCCTGGCATGCCCTTTCTCTCTCTCTCTGTCTCTCTCTCTCTCTCATAAATAACAAATAAGTAGATAAAAATAAATTAATAGAAATTTAAAAAGAGGTAATGAATTTCATCATGTTAAGTTTCCTTGCAGGTTAATAGAACCCCATTGCCTATATGTACCATATTTTCATTATCCATTCATCCATTGATTGGCTGATTCCATTCCCTAGCTATTTTGAAGTAACCTTTGCCACTAAATCTACATAAATGTAGAGTGTGGAATTTAGAAACACAAACTATATAAAATATATTCCTTTGAGCTAAAATAAGGATTGGCAATTCTATGTTAATTGTTCTATCTATATCTAGCTTCTTGAAGCTGTATACATTCCTTGGCTTACACCCTCCTCTTTCCTCTTCAAAGCCAGAAATATATCTCCTACTCTCTCAAACTCTGATGCTTTCGCCTACATCTTTGCTCTACACGGATTCTTGCCATCCTATTTAATTTATTTGGCAAATACAGAATAACTTTCTTCCTTCAAGATTTTTAATTTAATTATAGCTGTTAGGTCCATTTCACCCTATGAAGCCACATTTTCCTAGGTTTCAAAGCTTAAGACTCAGACTTTTTCAGTGGTGACAACAGTCTGTCACACTTGACATTCTCCTTCCCCCACCAAGTCCCTCAAGCTCCATCATCCTGCTTCCACTGCCAGCTTTCTCATAAGTCACCAAGTCATTGTCCCAGCAGCCATTGTCTCAGCATCTGCTGCTGATAAATATGACCTAGTATAGGAGGATTGATTCTACACATGTGTGTCAAGTATAGCTTTTAAATCCAAATTCTGTAAATCAGTTCAGGGAAGCTTCTGTTTACTTGTTTGTTTCTCTTTCTTCCAAGACTTTCATCAAAATGATTATGATCCCATTTTAAATGAAGAACTAAGACACAGTAGTAGTGGGGAAGTGAAAATAGAGCTTCCAGTGGACCATAAAGTTTAAACAAACTCCGATAGCTAAAACGTATGTTGGGGAATGATGGAGAAAACAGAGCACAAGAATCCATGCCAAGATTCCAGAAATGAGAGCAATCAACCCTAACAGATTCCTAACAGAGCCCAGGAGAAAATCTAAGAATCAGTGGTATTAATAATACAAAGAGAAGGAGGGGGGCCAT
The DNA here is from genome assembly GCA_036365145.1 of Orientallactaga sibirica. Taxonomy (NCBI): domain Eukaryota; kingdom Metazoa; phylum Chordata; class Mammalia; order Rodentia; family Dipodidae; genus Orientallactaga; species Orientallactaga sibirica. Next base: position 32,953,818 of record JAEOAD010000006.1, read on the forward strand.
CAGGGGAATGAATTAATTAATAGCTGTTTTAGTAATAGCTGCATCTCAGGAGACATATTCCCTTTTCTTCCTCCTCTACAGATATGGGAAAAGTATGGCTGACAGCATTTCTCTTTAACCTCAATCCTAACACCTTTGTGTGGAGACATTCTAGAATTAGTTTCAGTCTGAGAGAAAAGTAGAGACAATTTTGAAATGATGCCTGACCTTTTATTCATATACTAATACCAATGTTACAAAGTAGGAAGCAAAAAGCAAATTATATCTGAGAGTGGAATGTGGTAACGTATTTTATCCTTGGAGTAAAAGCTCTTTAACTTGTTAATTAATTGGATAGATAGCCTGTCTGTCCCATACTCAAGCACTCTACAGTGATCTTGATCTGTTTACCCCTCTCTAACACAAACCAGGATCAAATCCTCTCATTTAACAATCACAAGCACAAACAGGGAGAAAATCTACCAGTCAACACTGTGTTCTTGACATACATATTAATTCAGGGCCAAGATCAACATTTGTTTGGGAGACGAGCAATGAAAATATGATAGAAGAAAATGTATAGATGGGCTGTGGAGAAATTAAAAGAGAAACATGGCATTGACAGAATTTTCCATATTGGTTTTAGGAATAGCCCAGGTCTTCTCAATTTTGGTACTATTGACATTTTGGGTCAGAAAATCCTTGTTTGTAGGTGCCCGTTCTCTGATGGATGTTACCATCAGGTATCTTATGTGGTAACATTTGCCGCATCTTCCCACTAGATGCCAGTAGCAATCCTCACAGTTTTGACGAGAAAAAACGTCTCCAGATGCTGCTGTGTGCCTAAGGGGGAATTCTCTTAAGAAACAATAGTTTTATTCAACATCATAACATTTTATATGAAGAAATTAAGAACATAAGATTTAAAAAGAAACAATTGCATATCAATAGCAAAATAATAAGTAAATATTATTTCTGAAAGTGAGGCAAACCTAATGAATGGACTAAAAAATATAAAAAGTCAGGAGGCCAAAAAGACAAGTCATGACACCTTAATATATTAACAAGGAACTCTCCCTTCATGCAGGACTCAAGGCAAATATTAAGGCATGAGGGAAATTCATAGATGTGATAGCTTTAAAAAATGTCTTATTAGATTATTTGAGAGAGATAGAGAGTATGGGTGTTTCAGGGCTTCCCACCGCTGCAAACAAACTCCAGACCCATGTGCCACTGTGTGTATCTGGCTTTATGTGGGTATGAGCTATTTGAATCTGGGCCATTAGGCCTTGCAAGCAAGTGTCCTTACATGCTAAGCTATCTTCCCAGATCTAGACATGATAGATCTTGATGGGAACTTAACAAGATACCCAGCAAGATAAAAGAAGATAGAGGAGATAGTAGAAACTAAATAGCAATATAAAATTTCTTCATATTATATCAAGACATGGGACCCGAGAGGTTCCCCAAATGGAGTATAAATCACTAGTGTCCACAGCTGAATGATGCCAGTGAAGTGGGTTACACAGAAACTTCCTTAGCCATCAGGAAAATGAAAGTCACAACTATGTTGAGATTCTATTACCCTAGTCAGAATGACCATCGAGTAAATAACAAAAAAGAAATGTTTTCAAAGATCTAAGGAAATCTTATATACTCCTGGGCAGAATGTATTGTTCCTCAATAAACTAGAAATAGAACTATCATATGATTCAGGTGTCTCACATATAAGTTTATATCTGAAGGAATCAAAGGTAGCAAGTAAGAAAGAAACCAGGACACCCATGTTTCCTACACAACATGCATCCAGACATTATTCACCATAGCAGCATCACAGACTCAGCTGAGATGCCTGTCAAAAGATGAATGAGTTAGCAAAATGTGTCACATACGCACCATATGGAATTATAGATCATCATATCAAGCAAAATTAAACACACTCAGAAAGACACATAGTGTTTGTTCTTATGAGTGGAACTAAAGCTAAATTCAATATGTCAGCAAAACTCCATGGCAGAAGGCAGACTACTAGAGAATGATAAGAGCAATCAGTGGGAGCAGGGGAATACAATTTCAATGTCAGTAAAAGGTATCTTATATACCTGTATCAAAATGTCATGATGAAAGTTAGTATTTTATTTAATTAATAATTTTTTTAAAAATAATTTAAATTTGCATTCCAATGCCAATCAACCATGAAAAAGTGAGTATAAATTAAAAAATATTTAAGCATATATTACGTAGAATATATATTGCTTATATATGAAAGAAGTTAATCAAGAAAAAAATGAGTGAAGTGAGCGCTGTAATGTGTATTTGCTCAGAATCAGAAAAGTAGTATCTGACTATGGCTAATTATAGTCTGGTGTGTAGAAGACCTTGTTTGATATCTGGGACATTCTTCTACGAGTTGCAGGGATTTGGCACCAGTTATAAATTTCCTACTCTAGTATTTAATCTTGTTTCTTAATGCTTTATAGAGTTGCAATACTATGTTCATAATATAATACTGTTGTTATTGAAATATTCAAAATGAACCATTCAACAACTTTTTAAAAACCTATATTGTACGTTGAACATCATGTCATAATAAAGAAATTAACAATATGTAAAACATACGAAGAGTTTTATATACTATTGCTGACCCAAAACATAGTAGCCTCAAACAGCAATGACATCATTATATTCCATAATTCTGAGCACTGGCTAGGTTAAGATAGGTGTTCTCACTCTGCGTCTTTCCTGTGGTTACAGTTAGACAATGGCGGGGACTGGAATAATCGCCAATGTTTCCTCATATGTCTGGCAGTTGATCCTGGCTGTCAGCTAGGACCTCAGCTGGATCTCTTGGCTGGAACATCTACACATGACTTTCCTTGTGTTCTGGGTTTCCTCAGAGCATGGTGGCTGTGTTCCAAGAACGAACATCCCAAGAGAACCATGAGAAAGCTGTGTTGTCTTTTATGGCCTACCTTTGAAAGTCAAGAAGCTTCACTTTTGCTGTTTACACAAGCCTGTGAGAAACAGGGGAGGAACAAGTATCTCAGGCCTGGATGAGAGGACAGTATCACATTGTCTGATGAAGGATGGTATATCTTAGGATATGCTATCTTTGGAAAATAAAATCTGCCCCATCACCAACATATTGGGCATGCGAGTAAGTGGAGAAGGGTAATGAAGTGTGATCTTGATAAATTCCTCCTCTTTTTGGGTGGCTAAGCAATTGACACCTCTTCCATCAAATTACATAGTGAAAGTGTATTATTTAAAGATAAAATTTAAGCTTTGATAGATGTAACCCTTGATACATGAGTTAGTGACTATACCTCAGATGAGGAGAAGCGAGTCCGTGTTTTAAACTTTGTGACAGGATTTACTAAGAATGTATAGCTTTGTACTTAAATATGTAACTAAATTGTAGGTTGACCTCTTGTTCTTATAACTTTATAAAACAAAGACAAAGAGAATGAGACAAGTAAAATATTCCACTCTTATGGTCATTTGCTTCAAACAAGTATTCACTGATTGCTGGGAGCTGTGCTATGAAGCTTGGGTATGGATACGAAGCTATAAAAGAAAATCGACATTTACTTGGCCCAACTTCTTAATTTGGCAAAAGGAAACTGTAAAAGAGAAAATACAAAGCAGATGCTTGCCTGCCCAGCATTGCACACATTTTTTTGTTAGCAGGACTATTGCAGGCAGATTTCTAAAGCTGTCTCACCAAGATTCTGTGTCACTGACTTGTGGACTTTGTAGGTAGATACATGGGGAAATCGTTCTGGAGTACTTTGGAGGACCCACAAAAATACATGATTGTCTTAAAAACAAACTATGAAAGCAGAAGATCCAGAAAGAAGGCTGGGGACATGGCTCAGTTGTTAAAGGTGCTTGCTTGCAAAGCCTGTCATCCTGGGTTCAATTTCCTAGTATATACATAAGGCAGCACAATGTGTCACATGCATCTGGGAAGACAAGAGGCCCTGACTTGCTTAGACACACACTCTTTCTCTCTCAATTTTTTTGTTTGTTTTTTTTTGAGGTAGGTTCTCACTCTAGCTCAGGCTGACCTGAAATTCACTGTGTAGTCTCAGGGTGGCCTTGAACTCACTGTGATCCTCCTGCCTCTGCCTCCCGAGTGCTGGGATTAAAGGCATGTGGCACCACACTCGGCTCTCTCAACAATTTTTTAAAAAGCCAGAAAGACAAATGTGTCTTCAGCTGATGAATGGAATGGTGACAGTGAAGTGAAAAAGAATGTGAGACTGTTGGACTTGTTGAGAATGGAAGGATGAGACTGTGCAGTGGGATGTGAGCAGCTTTTCAACCTATGAACCTGCATCAGCCTCAACAGGCCAGGAAATAGGAACCTCAGGGAAGTGGATTGATTCTGCCAACGGTGAACCTAGAAGCAGTCTTCAGAACGTTTCTTGCTAAGGTATATTCTACTAACACATGTTTTCAACTTGGTGAAACTCAGACATTCATTAGTTGCGTCAACCCAAAATTTTGGCATGCAGAAGTTGGAGTTAATAAATTTGTGCTATTTGAGCCACTTAGTTTGTGGTAATGTGTTATGGCTACAACAGGAAACCAAACAAAACTGGAACTGAATTCCTCTGATACCATCTGTTCTCCTTGTTTAAAAGAACGAAGGCTAAAAGAGATGGACTTTACTCAAACTGTTTATGTTGTTTTACTGGAAGAAAATGTGACAGAAGGTGGTCCGTTCTGACAGAGCTTGATGTGGTAGACCTTGCCTTCATAGCTTTCGTAGTTCCTTAGACAGCATTCACCTTGTCTGATGACACTCACAAGGCCTCCTTGATTTTGCTCCCATCTGTCTAGGTTCTCTGCTTCCTCTTTCCAGATCCCTTGGTTTGGACTCACCTATAAAGCTTACTGAACTCTGCTTTACGGTGAAGTCTTGACTCCTTACATGTCTCTGATTTCATTCTCCCCTATGCCCTTTGAAAGCTCCTGAACTTATCAGCACACTACATGGTATGCAAGCAAGTACTCACCTGCTTTCTCCAGTGTAAATACTTGGCCAAAGTATGAAGTTTGATTAAAGCTTCACTCCTATAGTTCTGACTGCATTCTTTTTTCAATTTTATTTATTTTATTTATTTATTTTTGTTTGGTTTTATTTATTATTTATTTTTGTTAACAACAGACAGACCGACAGAGAAAGAGGCAGAGGGAGAAAAGAATGGGCACACCAGGGCCTCCAGCCACTGCAAATGAACTTCAGATGCATGCCCCACCTTGTGCATCTGGCTTACGTGGGTACTGGGGAATCAAGCCTTGAACTGGGGTCCTTAGGCTTCACAGGAGAGCTCTTAACCACTAAACCATCTCTCCAGCCCATCAATCTTATTTTTAATAAATTCTTATGTAATATATCTTGATCATATTCACCCCCATTCACTCCCTTTATCCTCTTATTTTCCTTCCACTCTCACTAAACCCTTTATTTTTCTCAGCTCATTCCCTTCCTACTTTCATGTAGCTTTCTTTTTGACCCACTTAACTCAATTAGAGTTTCTTATAAGCCTGGGTGGGAGGTTATTTACTTGAGTCCTGACAACTTTACTAGTGAGTATTCTAGTGAAAATCATGACTCCCCCTCCCTCGGCAAACATTACCTGCCAATAGCTTCTCTAGGAGGATAGGGGTCTCCATAGTCCTTCCTCCATCCACGATGGAGCTCTGTGTTGGGCTCAGTTTTGTGAAGGAAACCCCAGCTGCTGTGAGTTCATGAAGGCCCCAGCCATGTCATGTCTCAATGACAATATTCCATAGCACACTTCCTCCATCCCCAGCTTTTACATTCTTTCTATACGCTCTTCCACAATGTTCTCTGAGCCTCCAAGGAGGTGATATAGATGTCCAGTTTAGTTGAGCACATAGTAGTCAGTGATTCTCAGCACTACTGACAGCTATGCATCTCTGTACTAACCTCTGCCCCTGCACAAAGAAATTTTTGTTGTAGAGTCCGAGAGAAGCACTAATTTATGAGTAAAAGCATAAGTAGTAAGAAAGCAGATTGGGGCTAGAGAGATTGCTCAGCAGTTTAAGGTGCAATGCCTAATAACCCAGATTCAGTTCCCCAGTACCCATGTAAAGCCAACGCACAAAGTGGTGCATGTCTCTGAAGTTCATTTGCAGTGGCTAGAGGCTCTGGAGCCCTCATTCTCATTCTCTCTCTTTTTCTTAAAAGGAAACAAGAAGAAAAAAAAAGAAAGAAAGAAAGAAAGAAAGCAGGTTGACAGTCTCTGCATATACGATAATAATATTAGTATATCCCACACTAGGACCTGTGGCCTCCCCAGCCAGGGCCTTTAAACAGCATTTAACATGCTCAACATGAATTCCCTCCTGTGCAGCAGGCTTCAAATCCAGTGAGATAGCAGTTGGTTACCTCATAACAGTCATGGCTCTATTGCACCAGTTGGACACATTTAGTTTGGTAGGTCATTGTGGAGCACAGAGAATTCACAGCTGGGCAGGACTGTCCATGGCTTCTTTTCCCTCAGGAGATTTTAGCATATGAAAAGTTATCAGCAGGAAGGAAGCTTCCAGCTTAGTTCCTACTTGATTTCTACGTGTCCTGCAAACAAAGCATGTGGTGTCTTCAGTACTAGCATTTCAACATCTTTTCTCATGGACATCCAAGAGCAATGACACTATCCTTCATTGTTTTAGGGGCCTTTTTGGCCTCCTATCTTGCCCCTGTCAATGGACTCTCTGATTAATAACCCATGAATTTTAGGATCAACTTTATCCACCTATGTAGGGTGCTTTCATTCAAACTATCTTAAACTTGATTTCTAATTAGCTGATGAAGTGGTATGTTTCAATATAGCTTTTCATACATCCTCAGTTTGGGTTAATGATCCTGTTACCACCTCACCTCATCCCTCCTGTTTCTATCCCTGCTCAAATCTCTCTGCATTATTCTCTTCTCTAATTTATTATAACATGTGTTCTACTGTCCCCCTTCCCATATGAATCCTTTTTATCTCCCTGGTCTCTATAGACATTTACTCCAACTTTATCCTACAAATCTAAAAATTAGAAGCAAGGCTCCACATATGAGAGAGAACATGTGGTATTTGTCTGAGTCTTGGTTACCTCATTTAGTTTTCCAGCTCCATTTATTTTCCTATAAATTTCATAATTTCATTTTGTTTGATAAATGAATAAAACTCTAAATCTTCAAAATTTAAAAATGTAGAACTAATTGTATAAGCTCTACACACACACACACACACACACACACACACACACACACACACACACATTACTGAAAACAAAAACAGTGAATCTGATGCCTGTATAGAAGTAAGAAAAGTGAATCAAGGCAAACATCTTTAATATTTTAAAAATGTTAGCAAAATGTTAAATAAAAATGTACGATCCTCCCATATATGTGTGGGGGTTTGAATATAAAATGTCTTCCATAACCTCATGTATTTCTGACTAAGCTCCATACTTAATCCCCAGCTGGTAGAGCCTTTGAAAGTCTTGGAGAGGGCATCTCCCTAGGGACTTTATAGTCTAAGCTTCTTGCCAGCAAGCGAGCGAGCTCAGACCTCTTCCTTTCTGCTGCTGTGATGAAATGTGATGCCCTGGCTGCCTGTTCTGCCATGATTTTCCCACCATGATGAAACTAGTGTTTGAAACTGTAATCACAAATTAACACTGTCCTCCTATAAGCTTCTGGCCACGTGTACTGTCCCAGCATTGTGAAGGTAATTGATAGAGAAATGTGGTAACAAGGAATGGGGTCATTGCTGCTATGAACTTTGTAATCTTTGGAACTGGTTTCTGGGTGGAATATAGAAGGATTTGGAACTTAGAACTAGAAAAGCCGTGCAGTGCTATAAATAAAACTTAGTGGGATATTTTGGTGAGAGTTTGAAATATTAAATGCAGAGAGAAGTGTAGACTGTGAAGACTTGGCCCTATATGGTTTCAGAGAAGAGGACTTTTAGGAACTGGGCTAGAAGATGTGTTTTGGCTATGACCTGAGAACTTGAAGAAAGTTGAATTTAAAAAGTGATGGACTGTTGTATTTGTCAGAGGAACATATAGGGAGCAGAAAGATTTGAAAACTAAAGCTTGATACAGGGAGAAATATGACCAGGATTAAGGGTCTCAGCACCAGAGACCACCACTTCAGCTACAAGTATTTAGGAGATCATCACCACTGAGCTGAGGACGGATCAGCTGCTGTTTATTGGGACAACAGGAGGAATACTTACTCTTTGGAAAGGAGGGGGCTTGAAAGAAAAATGTTGAATGAGTTCCCTGATCCTCAAAGTCAGACTTTACATAGGCTTGGATTAATAAATGCAGCAGCCTACTCAGTATGGTTTTGGAAGCATCAGGGTGTCCGAAGAGGGTCATGAAGTACACATGATTCTAGAAGTGAGGCATGGTTGAAGTCCCTTCATGGAGGCTACAGGGTCTATATATGAAGCTGTGAAGATGGACAGTGGATTTCAGATGGAGATGCCAGGGCTGTGAGATGACCACTCAGGAGATATGGAGGGGTGAAGTTACAGAGAATCCTTGGAAACCCAGCCTACTTATTTCATCATGATCATGGGGTTTCAGACATAGAACAGCAGGATTTGATATTTGCCATGCTGGCTTGTGATCTTGTGCAATCTTTCCTCTCAAATTCTCCACTCTCCCTTTTGGACATGGGAATATTTACTTTGTGACATTATTTGTTGGACATATGTCTAACATATGTCCAATTTTTTTTTTATCTTTTGGTTTTTCAAGGTAGGATCTTGCTTTCTTACCCAGGCTGACCTGGAATTCACTATGTCTTAGGCTGGCCTCGAACACAGAGATCCTCCTACTTCTGCCTCTTGAGTGCTGGAATTAAAGACATGTGCCCTGCAGAAGTATGTAACTAGATTTAATTTACAAGGATTATAATTAAAAGACTTGCCTTGGGCCTCAGATGATTATGGGATTTTTTTTGTTGTTGTTTGTTTTTTTTTTGGTTTTTCGAGGTAGGGTCTCACTCTGGCCCAGGCTGACCTGGAATTAACTATGTAGTCTCAGGGTGGCCTTGAACTCGCGGCGATCCTCCTACCTCTGCCTCCCGAGTGCTGGGATTAAAGGCGTGCGCCACCACGCCCGGCAATTATGGGATTTTTAAAATTAGACAGAAAGCCTTAGATAACTTCCTAAGAACTTTTCCCACTTAGTAATTCTGTTTAGTTATATAGTGAACTGCTATTTCTTGACTAAATAATGGTAAACCGTTATGTACATTTAATATATTGTCTTAATTGTCAAAAGATGTTTAAATTAAAAAAAACTCATTTTTTTCATTTATTCATTCATTTATTTTTTTGAACACAAGATCTCACTCTGTAGTCCAGGCTGACCTGTAAATAACTTGGTGGCTATTATAGTTTGAATGGCAAATGCCTTTGCCTCATTGGCTCATGCATTTGAACACTGTTTGCAAGATGATATTACTGGTTGGAAAGTTTGTCAATCATTAAAGCATGGAACTTTGCTTTTAGGAAGTAGGTCACTAGGGTCAGGTCAAGGTTTTATAGATTTTTTAAAAAAATATTTATTTATTTATTTATTTATTTATTTATTTATTTATTTATTTATTTATTATGATAGAGAGAGGGAGAATGGGTGCACGAGGGCCTCTAGCCACTGCTGCAAACAAACTCCAGATACATGCACAACCTTGTGCATCTGACTTACATGGGTTGTGGGGAATCAAACCTGGGTCATTAGGCTTCGTAGACAACTGCCTTAATTGCTAAGCCATCTCTCCAACCTGATGTTTTATAGCTTTTATAGACTAGCTCCACCTCCTGTTCATTCTCTGCTTCCTGCTTCTGGCTGAAATATGACAAGGTGGCCTATTATACCTTCCATGCCATAATGGACTGTCCTGGAAATGTAAACTGAAATAAGCCCTTTCCTTTTCAAGTTTCTTTTGTTCAACTATTTGTTTTATGGTAAAGTATTTGTTCACAGCAATGAAAAAGTAACTAATAGAGAAGCTCAAACTAGCCTCAGACTTGTGGCAACCTCCTTCTTTCAGCCTCTCAAATGCTGAGATTATAAGTGTGAACCACCAGTTTAAATTATATATATATAATTATAAATTATAAAATTATAAAATAATTTTATATATGTATAATTTAAATACATATATAATTATTATTAAACTAATTTAGAAATACCTCAACCTTGGCAGTTATATATGTGAAACTTTTAATGTGAAATTCAGAGTAGATATTATCAATTAAAAATTATGATTAATATGCTTAATTAAGTCATTTTTGAGGAACTTCAATAGTATAATTGCCATGGGACTTACAAATACATTTTCTTTAGAAAAAATAGATTGAGAGAATTGAAACTCAAACTTAAACACAAGTTTTGCTTAAATGTTTGAGGTCAAACTTTTGAGGCCCAAGATAAAAAGCTGAGAGCAATTTTCTTTTATGATTGTTGAACTTTTTTCCATATATATGTAATGCATACATTCAAATATGGAAATTGTGATAGTTAACTATGGGAGGCAATTTGCAATATATAGTCTTACTGGATATATGAGTTCTGTGTATTTTATTTATACCTATTTTTAAAGTTTTCATATTATAGTCAATCTTTTGTAGCCAAACTGATTTTTTTCCTTCAAAAATGTATATGGAATAGAATTAACTCTCAACTTGCCAATCTGGATCAGATGCCAGCATGACAATAGAGCTCTTTTACAATAGACACTACTAAGGTAATACATTCTTCCAAGGTTTATGTGAAACATCAATGTAAAGAATAATGCTTACATAAGTAACCATCCAAAAATAATTCGTGAATAACTTTTTAAACATATAAATAACAAGATACAAAATGAATTCTGGTAAAAAGAATAATGAAAGTCCAATATAACTTATTCAGGAAGGAGAGAAAAGAAAGAAGCTAAAATTTAATCTCTTAATTGGTGTATCAGATGACTCTCAAAGTATTTTCCAGAGGAAAGAGAGAACACATTTCATGCAAAATGTTTTTTCAGTGGTGGAAATTACAGAGAACCTAAAATCATGATCATTCAGTTCATGTACTGGAATTTATTCAAGCTTCTAAACTAATTTCCTTTATGTATAGACAGGGCATTATAATTCATATAGTTGGTATACTTGACATCTAATAACTGATATGCTGAATACTAAAAAACTCCACAACACTTGCAATCTCTATGAAAGTGATCAGAAGTTCAGGCAAAGAACAAAGTCTCCAGGAAGAAGGGACAAAGGACAAATCCAGAGGAGGAAAGGAAGAGAGGGAACTATGGAGGCAGGTGGTGCAGGATAAGAAAGGCAAATAGAGGAAGAAAATATGAGGAACACTCATTGTGTGTACATGTGAAAGCATAACAAGAAACCTACTCGTTTTTACAAATAATGTGCTCTAAGAAAAAACACAAAACATGAACCCAATGCTAAGAACTCCAGAGCATTCAGACACAGATTTCTATGACAAAGTACATGGAGCATTACCACTTACATAATAAAGCTGATGACTCTAGGATGACCCTCTTCCACACATGTTAGTAGGAAGGAGCACAAAGTTAATATTTCATATGGTGGTGGAAAGATTTTTAGAACAATTGTCTCCAATTTTTATTAAATCATGAATGAGTATCATGGCAATTTTTTACAGGAATACAAAATGCAGATAATTTCTTTATCTATAAATGAATGGATAAACCACTCTAATAGCAGACTATAAATGTGGTACAATGTTTATATGAATAAATTTGCTTATATATGTGTATGAATATGTAAATATATTTAAAGGATGACATAAATTAATATTTTTAAAGTTGATAAGATTTGAAATTAAGAATAGGTAAATATGAAATGAATATTTAATGAGTTTAAATTACTTCATCTATTAATGATACAGAAATTTATTTTTAACATTTTAGTGACTGTAAGTAATTGAGTTAATTTTGTTAATTTAAGAAAATTTGTTATTGTATGACATAGCATTTCAGAGATCATATGATTTTTGTGTCTTTTCTTTCAAAGTTTGTTTTTGAAGACTAATTCAGAAAGACACTTAAATCCAAGTTTTGCTGTAAAGTCCTATCTTTCTTAGTATCACTGATGAAAACTCTTGAAGTTGTACCACCTTAATAATTTTATTTTATGAGCCAAAGTTTTATTGGGTAAAAAAGAAAGAAAAGAAAAAGAAGAAAGGCTGGTGCCAGAGTTCGGGTCCTCAAGATGTAGCATTGTACTATTTGGTGTGTCAGCTTTTATTGGAAATAACCACATGATGTTCACAGAAAAAACAGGATGGGAGTTAAGCCATAAATCACAATTCATATGTTGCAGTTACAGCCATAAAAGTAATCTTTAAATATAAAGGGGAATTTGCATTGCTGGCAGGGGCATTCCATTCTAGAGGATTAAACAAATTTGTGAATAGTTCTGTTATGCAGTTATAGGAAGCGCCTGGGGGTTGAGGCCAGTGTCTCCAAGTGTCTTACTTATCTACCCTTAAGGATTTTGCTTAATAATGCAAGCCCAGGGTAATGCTATTCAGACGAGCAGAGAATTAACAAATTTATTAAAAATCATTGGCTTCATTTGGAATATATTAAAGTTTATTTATTGATTTATTTTTTTTTTTGAGATTGGGGTCTCACTGTACCCCAGGTTGATCTAGAACTTATTCTGTAGACCTAGGGAGGCCTCAAACTCATAGTGATCCCTCCCTAGTCCTGAGATTAAAGGTGTGTGCCACCACTCCTGGCCTAAAAGTTTATCTTTGACTCACAAAATCTTGCATAAGCCTCAATGTTCATTTATTCATGATATATACATACACATATATAATTATATATACATATTTACATGTAATTATGTATTAATTGTACAAATTATGGATTTCCTTATGTCTCACCCATGTCTATCAAGCATTCCACTCATACTTAGCCCCTCCTTGTCTCTTCCCCTCTCCTGTGTGCATTCTTCTGCTTCCGAAGTAGTCTTCCTTTTTAATTTTACATATGACAGGAAATATTTGCCTTTCTGAGTATAGTTTAGTTTGCTTAACGTGATGATCTCCAGTTCCTTTGATTTCCAGCAAATGATGTGATTTTGTTGTATATGGCTTAATAAAATTTCACCACGTGTACATGATATCATATATCCCTCATCCTTTCATCTGTTGATAGGAATATGTACTGGCTTCATATTTAGGTTATTGTAAATAATGTGCAATTAATATGGAGGGTGTGCTGACTTTGATTCATTCGGGTATAAACACACAAGTGTTACAGCTAGATCATATAGTACTTCTACTTTTAGTTGCTTGAGAACTGATTTCTTTAGTGGTCACACTCATTTGTAGTCCCAGGAATAACACATAATGATATTATGTAAACAATACAGAATGATAGCCATTCTGACTGGAATGAGATGGAATCTTGATATAGTTTGATGTCAATATCTTTACTGACTAAGGATACCAGGCAGTATTTCCAAGATCTAGCAGCCATTTGTACCCTTTTGAGAACAAATTCATTTGTCTACTTACAGCTTGGATTATTTGAGTCTTGGCATATAAATGTTTGAGTTCTTTATGTAACATCAAAAGTTGGCAAATGAAATAACATTAAATTGAAAACCATCTGAACAGTAAAGGAACCATTATAGGAGTGAAGAGACAGCTTGTGGAATGGGAAAAAAAATTGGCCAACTACATAGCAGGAAGGTCAGTAACACCTCCAACATATAAAGAATTTATACACTAATTATTCCTCATCTAATCCTCATTAAATGCCATTCCCCATAATCAAACTCTTAATGCTTAATTGATTGCCCACAATATATGCTGCACAATTCCATGGGTATAGACCTCAAATATATTAAAAGATACCTTTGAGGGTGTATAAAAGTGTTCTGGAATTACTGGTAATGGTTGCTTAACCTAATGAATATGTTGCATCTACTTAACACTTTCAAAGGTTGAACTTCACGATATGTCTTATCTCAAGAAAACAGTTACTTAATGAAAGATTATAAAGCAGAGTTTCTGGAAAAGAAGAGAAATGAAAGATAGAAGTCTAATGGCAAATATATGATTAGCATCAGATGAACTTCAGGCTTAGCACTCTTTGAATTCAGGGTACTCCAGGATTGTGCCAATAATTGTTCCTAAAATAGTTGGTTTTCCTTTGTTTTAAGTGGAAGAATCTGACAGCAGTTTTTGTAACTGTAGTTCTGTATATGTGGTCACTGAGATTCAGGCAATTTAATTTTAACTGACTAAAATACAGCAAAACACATTTGAATCTATGTCTTTATTTTAATGCCCTTCTCTTGCCTGTTCTATAAATATAAGTTTATTTTATATTCATATGTTCACATTGAATATACCCTTGCTATTTAATTCTTTCTCCCATTTTGCAATGTGGCTAAGTTTATTAGTAGATTGTAGTAGATTTTTTTTTCTTTTTGTATTGTGTTTGCATGCTGGGGGTGCTGTTTGTGCATCTAACAGTGTTTTTCCAGTTACAATCTGTGTGAAAAGCAAGCTTCCTTGGAATAATTTCTTTTTGTTTTTTTTTTTTTTTTTTTTTGAGGTAGGGTCTTACTCTTTCCTAGGCTGACCTGGAATTCACTATGTAGTGTCAGGGTGGCCTCTAACTCACAGCAATCCTCCCACCTCTGCCTTCCCTGTGCTGGGATTAAAGGCATGCACCACCATGCCAGGCTGGAATAATATTTTAAAACACAGATCTAAGGACAAATAGCAGGAATATTATCTTAGAAGGACTTATTATAAAATGCTATGAGGATATTGAAAGATGGTTTAGTTGTTAAGGCATTTATCTGCAGAGCCTAAGAAATGTTTAAACCTCCAGATCCCACATAGCCAGATGCACAGTGATGCAAGTGTGCAATGTTGCACATGGACTCAAGGGGATTCACATGTCTGGAGTTCATTTGCAGCAGGCTGAAGGTTCTGGTGTGCCCATTCTCTTTCTCTCTCTAGCTACAAATGATTGGACTTCTACATGAGTTGGAATAAAACTCAGTAGCAGAGGTCAGTAAGCTAGAAAGGGGATATAAAGGGAATAGAAAGGGAGGGAGGGGGAACTTAATAAGATAGTATTGTATATATGTAAGTAGAAGAACAAATTAATGGGGGTGGAAAGGTCTGAGTGAGGTCAGGGGAAGAGATTGATTAAAAGAAAGGTGGATGGGACTAGAGAGATGGCTTAGCGGTTAAGGTGCCTGCCTCCTAAGCCTAAGAACGCTGGTTCCAATCTCCAGGTCCCACGTTTAGCCAGATGCAAAGTGACACAAGGGTGCAATGCCGCACTTGACCGCAAGGGGGCACATGCATCTAGATTTCGTTCTCAGCAGCTGAGAGGCTGCTGGTGTGCCCATCTCTCTCTTGCTCTCCCTCTCTCTCTGTCCCTCTGTGTCTCTCTCCCCACCCCCCCAAAAAAAAGAAAGGTGGAGGTAGGGTTAATCAAAATCTAAGAGGATATATATGGAAACATACTTTTCTGGACAATGGAACAGTCAGAAGACATAGATTGTTACTAGAAAATTTTCAGTGCCAGGGATGAGATACCTGGCAATGAGTTGTTGGCCAGGGAGGTCCCTGATTCCTCCCAAACTTCACAGGCCATTGCCGAGGCTCTTGGTTTTCCACCAGGAATAGATGTCAAGACCCAAATCATGAAGACTCCACATACTTGGGTGCAAGGACACTGAGAAATCCTGCTGGAGCTGAACTGAAAACCTCCTCTGTGTAGACAAGCTGACAGAAAGCTGGAAAAAGCTACACTGCATGCAGTTCAATGGGAGAGATACCACCAGTGGAGGTACTCAACAGTGGACCCTGCAAGCCTTATATTTGGTCAGCCAGGCCAAATGAGTCAATGGGTACAATAGTGGCATGACTGTTATGGGAAAACCAACTACTTTCTAATTGGACTGGAGGCCCACTCCATGGGAGGGAATACATACCTGATACTGAAAACCTATGACAGGGGTAGTCATGAGCCCTAGGGGTGTAATGTCTGCTGGTATCTGGCTAAATGTATATACTATGCTCACCAAACTGTCCAGTAAGCACTTCTCTTAATGTTCATACCCATATATTAATGCTACTCTCACTTTTGGTTAGAGAAGTTTCTCTTTTCAGATGGCAGTGACTTTGGGGTGACTCAGAAGGTACCATGGTGCTGAGAAGAAGGGACAGAGGAGTGCTCAGCACTGAAACATCTTATTACACCTTCTAAGGCTCAGGGTCCATTGCAGAAGAGGTTGCAGAAAGAATGTAAGAGCAAAAGGAAGGGTAGGACTCCTTACATCGTGCTTCTCCAGACACAAAATGGCCTGGATATGCCTGACCTCACAGTGCCTGACACTACCTACACAAGACCATCACAATAGGAGGAAAAGATCATGACATCAAAATAAAAGAGAGACTGATTCAGAAAGGGAGAGGATATGATGGAGAGTGAAGTTTCAAAGGGGAAAGTGGGGAAAGGGAGGGAATAATCATGGGTTATTGTCTATAATTATGGAAGTTGTCAATAAAAATAAGTTAAAAAAAGGATGCTATGGGGGCAGGGGGGGCTGGATATGGTTATGTTCAGTGGCTAAGACTAACAACCAGAATTCAGTTCTCAAATACCCAAGTAAAGCTAGATGCACATGTGTCTGGAGTTCTTTTGCAGCAGCTAAAGGCCCAGCCATATACATTCTCTCTCTCCCCCTCTCTTCCTCTCCCTCTCCCCCTCTCTCTCTCCCTCTCTCTCTCTCTCTCTCTCTCTCTCCCAGGAGTTGTGGTGCAAAGTCAGCTTGAGACTACATAGTGAATTCCAGGTCAGCCTGGCCTAGAACAAGATTATAACTCAAACAAACAAAAACAAAATAAAAAAAAATCAAACAAACCAACCAAAGAATGCTATGGGATGCCTCATGGAACCAGAAGTAGAAAAGTAACCATTCCATTAATAGGATTTTGGACGGTCTGTATTCTCCTGGGACATCATTTCTTTTCTTTCTTTGAGGATCAATTACTTCATTGTCCAGAAGTAGATTTTCGTTGTATTCACAAATATCAATACTTCACAGGTTGGTAGTTTGAACTATGACACATTTCACACAGTATACCAAGGATTCTCAGTCTTGGAACTAACAACATTTGGGTTTAATAATTCTTTGTTGTCAGTGCTGTGTTGGGCATTGTGACAGGCTTAGTAGGCTCCCAGTCTCTAGTCACCAAATACCAAGACTACTTCTCCTGAGAACTAATAATAAAACATGTCTCCACATATTAACTTACCCCTCGTATTGTGTGTGTGTGCGCAGGCGCGCATGCACGCAGATACGGTGCCCTAAATATGCATGCAGAGGAGAATGTTGTGTGTCTGTCTTGACGGATCATCTACTCTTTTTTACTTTGAGCCAGAGCTCACTGATCCCAGAGCTTGTTGTCTTTTCACAAGCCCCAGCAATTCTGCTGCCTCTGCGCTCCACAAAATGGGTCACAAGCTCCATGGGTGCTGGAGCACAGAACTCAGGGAGTCTCAGGCCCTCTCAGGTGCCATGCTTGCACAGGAAGTGCTCTTAACCACTGAGCCATCTCTCCAGCCCTAGAATCACTTTTGGTTGAAAAGCATGGCATGAAAGCATCTAAAATTCTAATCTTCCTTGTCCAGAATTGATGGAGTGCAGAGGAATCACTAGTTTGCGTGTCTTGAGCAGGAGGCCCACTGGTGCCATGCGTCTTCAGCTCAGTTCTTTCCTATGTGACTATGTGGTAGGAATCCCATTAAAAGACATGAGCAGAAAAGACTTTATTAGTTTAGGAGTTATTAGCAGTCATAGCACAGTGGAGGAGTAGCCCAGACTAATTGATCTTGACACTAGTTAAAAAAAATTATAGGGCTAGAGAGATGGCCTAGTGGTTAAAGCACATGCCTGTAAAGCCTAAGGACCCTGGTTCAATTCTCCAGGTACCACATAAGCCAGAAGCACAAGGGGACGCACTTGTCTGGAGTTCGTTGGCAGTGGCTAGAGGCCCTGAAGCACCCATTCTCCCTCTCCCTCTCTCTCTTTCCCTCTCTCTGTCTCTAATAAATAAATAAATAAATAAAACCTTTATAAAAATTATAATCTGAGTATGTCAAATTGGGCATACTTTTCCCTCTTACACTCCTTCATGCTACCTGGGCTGAAAATAAAATTAACAGCAAGAATTTTAGTCATCTTTTGTAATTATAGTTTATTTACTTGAGACAGGGTTTACTAACTAACCCATGTTGGCCTCTAACTGTATATGAAGGACAAGCTGGTCTGCACTGGTTAGCCATCTGAGTGCTAGGATCACAGACATGTGCCACCATGACTGGCTTTGCTTGAAAAACTTTTAGTAAAATGATGAAAAACACTGTGTTCCTATACACTAAACAAAAGGGAAGCACTCATGGTCAATAACTAAACTTGTATTTCCTTTGCATTCTCAGAACTAAGGAAAAAGTGGGCTAGAACTGCTTGTCAATGTAGCCCTAAGAGTCAACATTCTGAGGGCAAAATTTAGTTGGTGATTCACATCATTCCTTCCAATGGAATATGAGTGCATAATACCTTCCTCTTGCATCAGAATTCTGTTAACATTTCCTCAAGGTAAAATGACAACCTACCATTTTCCTTTTCAAGTTACTCAGTCACAGATTAAGCTGACACATGTCTACATTTGCATGCCTACGTTGGCCTAGGAGGAGGAGGAGGAAAGGATGAAAGACACAGGACTACATGGGCCAGTTACTGTATAACTAGAAATCCCTTGTCTGAAATAGCTTTCATTCAAACAGAATATTTAAGCCAAACCTAGCCAAGACCAAACAAAAGACAAGACATAATTAATGAAAACAATAAAATCCCACTTTAGTTTATTCCTGTTTTGTTTGAATTAATTGGTTATATATTGGAGGGCCTTGTCAGAATAAGAAGACAAGGGGAAACAATTATGCTGATTAACAAATTAAATTACCCAAGCTTTAAAACAACAAAAAAGGAAAGGTCTATTAGCCATACCAGATTCCTTAGTTTCTATAACTTAGACAAAAAGCCTGTTTAAGTTGTATCCAAAGTGGCCTGACATAATACCAAGACGTTTGTAAACTGATTTTTTTATATATATAAAAGAGAAACTTTCAAAGGTCTTAAGGTCTGGCAAGGGTATTGGTCGTGAAACATCCTAGTTCATCATTGGTTTAAATTTCATTTCTTTTTTTGTTTGTTTTGAGATATTAGCAGAGTTTATTAAGAATATATACACAACATTTAACCTTGATGATAGTGAACATACCATATTTTGTATAATAGCCTCCCAGAGTATACCTTTTTAGATGAATACAAAACTCCACATATATTAAATCATGTAAAAATGCACACAGTTAACAAAGGAGAAGATAGTGTGAAGTTTAAAGCCTTAATATCTTGAAAAGGGAACAAAACCATTTACTTGTCTTTGTCTGAGTAGTGGGGTTAATGTGGAGGTTTCTGTGTATTCTCTATTTCTCATAAATCACATGACATTTTGATCAGAACAAAATTATGTATTTTAGAAAGATTCAATGCTGTCATTGAATAAATTCTTTAATAAAATGCTGTTAATTTGCGGGGGAGTGGAACTTTCTGCTTAGCTTTAAAACCTGTGTCAGTCAAGTGGACTTTGACAACTGGATGTTGTTTCTGTGAAAAGATTCTGGGATAAACAAATTAAATTAAAACAATAGATTTTCTGAAATGCTGCCAACTTATTTAGTCTGTGTCTGTGGGATACCTAAGTAAAATCATCACTGTCAAAACAGAACATTCAGGAGAAGCTCAATGAAATGTAAAAGTGCCAGTAGGTTCTTGACAGTTATGAAATATAATCTGAAATTGACCATTTGTCATGTTTTGACAATAAGTTAAGGAGACAGACAAAAAATCATTTGGCTATCATATATTTCTTTTTTCAAAACAAGAGATGTCTTTTAAGGGATTTTTTTTTAAATGCTAGAATATGCCTAGTTATACCAACTTTACATTCCTATTCATTTACTTATCAAAGAGAAAATTCTAGCCTTTTCATAATTGTGGAAAAGGATTCAAAATATACTTAGAAACATGAAGTCTTCTAAAGTAAAATGAAACTATTGAATAGCCTACAAAGCCTAAGGAAACCTGTTGCTGGCCAAGTTCCTCTGAGTTTGTTTGCTCCTGTGACACAAGGTTGCTCAGGCATCCTTGAAGACCAGAAGCTCATTATTACCGAGGGCTCTTGGACCTGATGCTTTGTTCACATAGACAGATTTGACTCCCGGTTTTCTCGTGATTGATTATTTCCCAACATGAAGTCAAACATCAGAGAGGTCTTCTCTGACAAGAAACCTTGTAAAGAAGGCAGACCTCTCCAGTTACCAGCAGTAATTACATTAGTCTGTTCTATTGTCTTTCAATTAGCAGTCACTATTGTAAATTACTTGTTTATTTATTAATTTACTGTCTACCACTTCTTAGTACTATAATAGTTTATTTCTGAGCACGTGAAGCCATAAATTGTCCTATTAAAGTTGTATCCCCAATGCCTAGAACTTAATACTAGACCTGTGCTAAAGGAATAACATTCTAAATAATATTGATCCAATAAATGAAAGATGGTCTGTGCATAAGAAACACTTAAATATTAACCATAGATATATGATTTCACATTAAATCCTTCATTGATATGATTTATTTTCTTAAAGATAAATATTAATGTATAAAGTGAAAAATCACAAATTTGAAACAAATTTAACTTCATAAACTAACATATTTTACAAAAGGTTTTTATTTTTTGCTGGGCTTGGCAGTGCACGCCTTTAATACTAGCACACGGGAGGCAAAGGTAGGAGGATTGCTATGAGTTCAAAGCCACCCTAAAACTACATAGTGAATTCCATGTCAGCCTGGGCTAAAGCAAGACCTTACCTCAAAAAAAACAAAAAAAAATAATTTTCCATAGCAAAAATTATCTTCATTTTCTTCTTGCTGAAAATGTTGGCATGGTCTCTGAATATTATCCTTTTCCTGGATAAATTATGGAAAACAAACGTGTGTATGTGCATGTGTGCAGTTTTTAGCTTTTATTTTCTGATAATATAATTCTTTGAGTTAGACAGATGGACAATTTCCTCTTTTTGTATTTTAGACATGTCCAGCCCTGATTTGTTATTGTTTAAAATTCTAAGAATGTTTTATACACATTTACAAAGAGCAACATTTGGCCTCCGATAAACTAATGACAAGTCTGATATAATGCTTGGGGATGATCCACAATGTTCCGTATATCTGTCTCCAGCTGTGCACACTCAGAAATGAAATGAGGAAGCCTGGTTTGCCTAGAGTCAGTAATTACTTTTACTGTGGATCTGAAGATCAAAGGTTATTCTCAGGAAGAAAGGACAGGACAACAGATCTTGCTATCTGCCATCTGTGGAAATTTATGCAAGCTATTGTTTGTTTCATGGAGTGCACTTTAACCTGGTGCTAACGGCATGCAAGTGATAGCAGCAAATAGCCTTGATGCCGTATAATTATATTGGCTAAAAAATAGAGGAATTCATGGATTTTGCATCATCTTTTCCTTCTATTCTGGCAACAAATCCTTACTCTAAATGTTAGACTAAGCTCAGCCACCACATCACACTCTGAAGATACGCAGTTCTGTTGATCTTTATCATTAGTGAAAGCAGTTTTGATTCTCTACTCATTAAATCATTTTACAGAGAAAACCCTGACTTGAAAGAGCTTCTGCCAGTGAGGTTAGACTAATTCTTGATATAGTCATGTGTCAATCACATTGCTTACTCTAGCAAGCATGTTCAACGGAGGCCCACAGACCTCGTGGATTCTAGGACAGTGTGAATGAAGCTAACACATTTGGACATGAGAACATCATATCAAAATATCAAAATGTCAATCTCCCCCACTACTAGATGATCGACAGACAGAATATACTAGTTTCAAATAACAATTCCCATTGTGGTACACACTACACTAGACATTTAATATGTATTATATATTCCAAACTTCTCAATCAAAGTAAGCATTATAAACTTTTTAAAGGTAGAAAAATTGACTCCCTAAATGACATTGAAGGCTAGGATTACAACGGACACCTCCTGCAACTCAAAATATTAGCACAAATATTTATGCTTTGCTGTGTCATAAAAACTAGATTAGCCCTTACATTGTCATTCACAGAAATTTGCAAGAACAGGAACTCAGTAAATTTAATGAATGTTTATGAAATCAATAAAATGTCTAGTAACTTTCAAAACAAGTCAAGTAGTTAAAAATCCATTAGCCCTTTTTTCTTCAGAAAATAATTCTAATTGTTAACATTGTGGTGAGCACATTTAGACACAAAATTCTCTTTATTATTCACTTTAAAATATACAGTTTTAATCTTTGCTTCAAAGATTTTTCTTTATTAGGGTTGATGTTTCTTAAATCCAGTGAAATACAGAGTCATGAACAATGTATAATATATTACTTGAAAAAGGATGTGTGCAGTTAAGACACGTGGAAACTATTAAGATAGAGATGAGGTTTCAAGAAGAAACAGTGTTTATTTTTTGAAGTCATGTCCTGGTGAAATAACTTTAAGTAGAATGAGTAGCTCCCCAAAGTATTGTCTCACACAGCACCTTCCTGTTCTCAGAGGCCTACTACCTTCTTCAAAGGCACTCTCTTAATGACATAACTTCTTCACACTAGGCCCAACTTCTTCAAGGTTCCATCACCTCCCAATAACACCACAAGTGAGTTGCAGAACAAATCTTTAATATTTTATTTTTATTTATTTATTTATTTGACAGAAAAAGAGGGAGAGAGGGAAAGAGAGAGAGAGGGAGAGAATGGGAATGCCATGGCCTCCAGCCACTGAAAATGAACTCCAGATGCATGTGCCCCCTTGTGCATCTGGCTAATGTGGGTCCTGGGGAATCAAACCTGGGTCTTTTGGCTTTGCAGGCAAACACCTTAACCACTAATCCATCCCTCCAGCCCCCAGCACAAGTCTTCAAAGAGGGGTCTTTGGGATGTATTTATTCAAAGCATAGCACCAAAGTATTCTTCTAAGAATGGACTAGTTAAAAATAATAAATTTTCATATTGGAGCACCAATATATAAATAAAACTTATTTGCAAGGATACCCAAATCATTTATTTTTATTTATTTATTTTTTATTTATATTTTAGGGAGAGAGACAGAGAGACAGAGGGAGAGACAGAGAATTGGCATGCCAGGGCCTCAGCCACTGCAGTCAAACTCCAGATGATTACACCACCTAGTAGGCATGGGCATGTGTGACCTTGGGCTTGCCTCACCTTTGTCTGCCTTATGTGGGGTCTGGAGAGTTGAACATGGGTCCTTAGGCTTCATGGGCAAGCATCTTAACCACTAAGCCACCCTTCAAGTACTCATTTTTTTTTTTAATTCTACTGATCAGCATAAGCTAGTCACCACATCATGACTCTGTGGGGGTCTAATTAAGCAGTGGGCTTGACAAAGGGCTACAAGATTGTGGATAATAAAGGTACATGCAGCTCTCTCATGTTTGACTTCCTCATTTAGCTTCCCTGTACCAATGATGCCTTTATCTTTTGTCTTCATTTGTTTCTCCCATTTGCACATCTCCTCTCAATCTTGCTCTTCTTCTTTGTTTTCATTTAGCTAATCTCAACAAAATATTTAATGTCAACCTCATATGTTGAAGACATATGTCAAATGCTCAAGAAACACACAGCTTTTAGAATAGGAAGGCTGAATGTGACTGTGTGGCTGATGAGCAGAAGCAATGTGTGAGGTTCAACATTAAGGGAACACTGAACTACTTGAATATTGTGAGTTTTTTTTTTTTTGTTCTAATGTTTTCTCATTAAAATTTCAAAATCTAAAAAAACACAAAAACTAGGCCTTCAAGACAATTTGAATAAAAGTTTTCCATCATTACCTTTGTAGTGTGCAAAATCTTGTCTTTTCTTTCATCAATTTTTTACTTTCATATTGTTCAGGTAACATTTTAAAAGTGTTAAGATAATGATACAGATTAATTTAGGATTTTTCAAAGAATATTAAAAGAAAAATAAACATGTTTCCAATCAATCTAAAGTTATGGACCCCAAATAATATTTAAAGAAAGATTTGTTGGGCTAGAAAAATGACTTAGTGGTTAAGGCAGTTGCCTGCAAAGCCTAAGAATCCAGGTTCAATTCCCTAAGACCCATGTAAGCCAGATGCACAAGGTGGTGCATGTGTCTGGAGTTCGTTTCAGTGGCTGGATGCCCTGATGTGCCCATTCTCTTTCTCCCTCTTCCTCTCTTCTGCCTCTTTCTCTCTCTCAAATAAATAAAAATAAAATATTTTTAAAAAGAAAGAATTGTATTGAGGGAAAGAAATAGAAATATTTTCAGTTATATTTCTATTAAATATCAACTGTGGAAAATATAAAACCATATATTACTATATAATGCAAAAAGGGATGATGTCACATCAATAGGTTTGGTTTATCTCATGGGGGAAAGGAAAAATTGGATTTTATTTAGATTCTGAAATTTGGTTTAAAAGACCAATGACATGTGACCCTAAAAGATATCAGCAGGCAAGCTTAGAGGTGGGAAACTATTACAACAGTTTAATATTAGTATAAAGCACAATTCCAAGATTTTCAGTTAAGGGGCTTCAAAAAGTCATGAATTTTATTTAAAAATTGGCAAGTCTTGTAGAAGTTTCTGTAATGAGCAATAAAGATAATTCAATATCGACAATTCACATCATCTAGCAACACATGTTAAAATCTGTCTAAATAATATAACTTAAAAAAATATATCTGTGGATTAAAACTATGTTTTCTCATTCCTCCATGTAGGATTTTTTTTTTTTTTTTTTTTTTTTTGAGGTATGGTCTTGTTCTAGCCCAAGCTGACTTGGAATTCATTATGTAGTCTCAGGGTGGCCTCGAACACATGGCAATCCTACCTCTGCCTCCCAAGTACTGGGAATGTGCTGCCATGCCCAGTTGTTAGAAACTTTTGTTGGAATTCTGTCTATGACTATAGAGATCTCATATTTTACTACATAATTTTGGTAAATAAAATGATTAGTCAAGTTTTGTGGCTATACTCAAAAAATAAAAGTGTAGGACTCCTTTATCATATCTTTCTTTTTTAAAACCAAAAAGAAACCACATTCTGGAACATAATTCATAATGCAAAATTTTGAAATAATGAAAATAAAATGACCATATAAATTAAATTTTATTTACTTATAGAGAAATAAATTGCACAGAAATGTTCTATAAGGATACCTCAAGAATTTTTTTTTATTTTAACAGTAGTAAAATATTCCTCAAATTGATAGAAAATTTCAATATATACTAAGAATATTACTAAAAATGCCAAGACTAACCCAGAGCATGGGCCACAAGTAAAAAGGCCAGAATTTTGGAAAAATTACTTGTGGTTACTTCTAAAATAAATAATCTTAGAGGCCCTCATTTTATTGATGTGACTGTCTTTTTCTTATAAATTCAGAAGCTTATTTAGATATATGAAAATTATTAAACTAAAAAGAGTTTTAGGGTACAGGTTAATATCAGGACACAATAGGAGAAGAGGATATATGATAAGAGACAGATAATAGGAGGAAATAATTTCAGTGTTCTAGTTTTAGAAGGAAGGCTTACATACAGAATGGATGTCATCCACCTAAAAGGCATTTTCCTGTCACTTCTGGGTTCCATAATCAGTCATAAGCATCTCTAAATCAAGTGAGTTTCACTTCTTGAGAGGAAAAGGTCATTTATAGTCTTCTCCATTGCTACAAGGAGGAAGAACGGCCTCAGGTGGAAGCTTTCCCAGCAGGACAAAATATTAAAGTACTGCCTTTTCATATGCTGCCCTTTTTAAAAAATACTATTTTATTTTATTCAGTTATTTATGGGAGAGAGAAAGAAAGATTTGATTTGCCAGGGCCCTCTAGCCACATCAAATGAATCTCAGATACATGTCCATCATGTGCATCTGGCTTACGTGGGTTCTGGGGAATCGAAACTGGCTCCTTAGGCTTTGCAGGCAAGCACCTTAACTGCTAAGCCATCTCTCCAGCCCATACACTGCCCTTTTTTATGTTTATTAAAAAATGTGGAGCTGGGCATGGTGGAGCACTTCTTTAATCCCAGCACTCGGGAGCCAAAAGTAGGAGGATAATCATGAGTTCAAGACCACCCTGAGACTAAATAGTGAATACCAGGTCAGCCTGGCCTAGTGTGAATACCTTACTTTGAATAATAAGAACAACAACAACAATGGGAGTAGAGTTTTTGGAAGAGACCATTTGCCAGCATGAGAAACTTTGAAGTGGTCACACTGTGATGTTCTGGGGTACTGCCCTCTTCATAAACTGTCTCTTTCTTTCTTTCTTTCTTTCTTTCTTTCTTTCTTTCTTTCTTTCTTTCTTTCTTTCTTTCTTTCTTTCTTTCTTTGTTTTGAGGTGAGGTCTTGCTGTAGTCCAGGCTGACTTGGAATTCACTATGTAGTCTCAGGGTGGCCTCAAATTCATGGCAATCCTCCTTCCTCTACCTCCTGAGTGCTGGGGTTAAAGACATGAGCCACCACCACACGCAGCTGTCTTTTTTAAAAAATAATATTTTTTTTATTTATTTATTTATGAGAGAAAGAGAAAGAGAGAGAGAGAGACAATGGGCATACCAGGGCCATTAGCCATTGCAAAGGAATTCCAGATGTATGTGCTACCATGTGCATCTGGCTTATGTGGGTTCTGGAAAAGCAAACCTAGGTTCTTAGGCTTCACAGACAAGCACCTTAATTACTAAGCCATTTCTCCAGCCTGAGAAAGTAACATTTTTTTTTTTTTTTTAATAATGAGATGTTCAGAGCTCAGCAGTAATAAAGAAGCAATTATGATTCGGTGCTAGTATTCAACAGTTACAATGGACAATTCGGTTCCAGAATTTTGTACTTGATTCTGTAGGGATAAATCCTGCATGCTCATTGTGACATAGGAGAACATGGAGGTTCTCGGTGAGTTAACTTTAACCCAGCAACAAGTTTAAAATTACAGAAACTGATTTCAACCATGCACTGTTTTTTCTTTTTAATCTCCACAGGAGATTCATAGAAAACATAAAATAATTCTAGAACTTTGTTCTCCTTACATTTTGTCCCTAGGTCTCTAAGCATAAAAGCAATTCCTTTTCTTCTTTTCTCTTAAAATTCTGAATTTTCTCTATTTTGTCTTGTAAGAAAGAAGTGAGTTTTTACTTTAATTAATTTACTTGAATTATTTTATTATCTTTGTCAGAAAATCAACTTCAAACATTTTCAAGACTGTTTTATATAGGTGTGATTCAAAATATGAATAGCAATCAAATCTTATTTTCCCATTTTCATATTTACAAAATTAAGGACAGTGTATTTTCAGTTGGTCCTTTTTATTCCTTGTCTTATTATACTTTGGAGATGAAAAAGAAACTTGTTCTGGTATTGTGAATAGCATCATTTGGGTTGTGGTTTTCTGTTGTTAGTTCTCATGCTAAGGATTTGGCTTAGTGAGGCCAACACTATTATAAATAGATTCCTGGCTTCTGAAATACTTGTATAATGCAAGAAAGCTGAAAACTTTGGTTTTATTATACTTTGAAATGCTGTAACAATTCTGTAGACAAGCTGTTTTTATTTAGACTTATTTTTTTCCACCTTTCCTTGTAAAAGCTTTAAGTTTTCCTTTTGGAGATATCTGAAAAAAAAATGAAGTTAAGATGCACTGATTCCAGAAAGATGTGTAATCTTTAAACATGATGGCTCATAAACTAGTTTTTGTTCAAATAGCATCCAGGCTATACACTTAAACTATTCATACCCACTGGGTACTTAGCATTTTTCTACTTGGCTACAGGAAGAACTGGCCCCAAGTTTCTTCTTTATATACTTATGTAGGTCAGAGAAGAATCCCTCTGGAGGAGTTACTTCGGCAAGTTATGATTTTTGTGCAAATAAATCTCAATACTCATCAATAGAATAATGTACTGTGATTCATAACTTGATTTAGCATAGACTGACTTGAGCTGATAACTGAGTATCACATGTATAGACTCCATAATGAATTTTTCAACCACTTATCTGTTTCACTGAAACATTATACTTTTCTATCATTCCTGATACATATTATTCTACAATGATCAGTAGCTATATATTCTATTCAGAAGCCAATGCTTTGATACCATCAGACACCCTACAATTCAATTCAGTTCTGACACTAGATACCCAGACCTACATGTTAAGGGCAAATAGTTCTAATGACAACATTATCCCCACACCAGACATCAGCTGCAAGTCTGAATTGATCACCGATGAGATATAAAATTACGTCTTTTCAATCTTGCTCCTAGACTTGATAATTTGCTCATAGAACTCATATTCGCAATTATAGTTTTACTGTAACAGATACAGATTAGTAACAGCCAAATGGATGTGGCACATAGGCAAAATCCAGGCTTGGGTGAGTGGTAGTCAGAGGAGGGTCAGATGTCATTCATGCCTTTGTTATGGAATTGTTTTCCCTCCCAACTCATAAGTGTGCTCAGTCCAAAAGGCTCACTGACACTCAGATCCAGACTTTCATTGGGTTTTAATTATGTAGGTAATGATAAAATCATTAATTACATGATTGAATTCAAATTCATTTGTCAGAGGTTGGATCCGAAGCTTTAATCCTCTAATAACAATCATATGCTAGCTCTTTCCAGTGAGCAGCACCACCCATCTTGAAGCACTGCCCCTGTGTGAACTTACTATGCATGGTCACTAGCCTATTGTGAATATCCATCATGCTTACTGTTTGCATTCCTTGCCATGGCTCCTTAAGTTAGACTAAATTCATCTCTTACCCAAATGTATTCCCTGCACTTAAAACATTATTTTACACTAATTGGGGCTTGGAAGATGGGTCAATGACTCAAAGCTTTTGCTGTCTAAGCTTGCCTACCAGCCCAAGTTCAATTCCCAAGCCATAAACATTTGTTCATTTGCAGAAGCAGGAGGCCACACAAATGTAAATAAAAATTAAAGAAAAACTTTATTTTGTAATGACAGAGAATACAAAACATATTTGTTGAATAAATAACTAAATGTTTAGTAGGGTTCTCTAGAGGAAACAGAATGGATAGAATGAATTATATTAAAAAGGGAGTTTATTGGATTAGCTTAAGGCAGTCCAACAATAGCAGTCTGCAGGCCTGCGAGTCAAGGAACTCTGTAGCTGCTCAGTCCAGGAGTCTGGATGCCTCAACAGCCGCAATCCAGCACTGAAGGCCTAGAGGCTGCCTGAAGAGCCTTTGGTCTTCAGTCCACGCTGGTATTCAGTCCACTCTGGAAGGCAGCAAGCAGCACTGGCAGCCAGGTGGGAAGAAGCGATTCATTTTTTCCCAGAACTTCCTTGGACGAAGCCCCCATCCAAGAGGGGTCACCCACTCTGGAGGAAGGGCTCATTTCAATAAATTCAGCCTGATCTCATCCTGTATTCCTCCTCCATCATCCCAAATCCTTAAAAGTCCATTCCCACACACATTCTCTAGTGCCCATGTAAAGCCAGGTACACAAAGAGGCACATGCATCTGGAGTTTGTTTGCAAGGCTGAAGAGATGGTTGAGTGTTAAGGCGCTTGTCTGTGAAGCCTAAGGACCGAAGTTCGAGTCCCCAGAACCCATTTGAAAGGAATGTCTGTGGATTCCTAAACAGACAAGATTGCCACTCGGTTCTGTATAAATTATTATAAATCTCTGACATCAGCACACTGCATCAGTCTACTATATATCATGTGCTGATGCATGACCACTTTGAATGCATAAGCATAGGCAACAATGGATGTAACACGATTTGCCATGGATTTAAAAGGTGCATGTATAATTGATTATTTCTTTTACAATGTAAATAGTGGCTATTGTCATTAGAAGCTTATGATAAGGAAAGGGCCAAGCACAATGCTTGATGTTTATAGTTTCACACATTAAATGATTGGTAAGCAGTGTTTTTTTTTTATGTGTGACAACATCAAAATGCTCATTTTTCTATACTAAACATCAAGATCAAAACAATCAATCTTAAATCTTTAAAAATCAGGTTTTGAGAGATTGCTCAGTGATTAAAGGTACTTACAAAGTCAACTGGCCTTAGTTCAATTCCCCAGTACCCATGTAAAACCAGATTGCACAAAGTGGCACATTAACCTAAAGTTCATTTGCAGTGGCAAAAGGTCTTGGTTCTCTCCCCCCACCACCTCTCACTGCAAATAAATTTAAAAAAAATTAAAGATCTTAAAAAAAATCAGTGCTAGAGAGATGGATGGAAGGCTAAGGTGTTTACTTACAAAGTCCAATGAAATAGGTTCAATTCCCCAGTACCCATGTAAAGCCAGAAAACCATATGGTGCATGTGTCTGGAGTTAGTTTGCTATGGCAAGAAGCCCTGGTGAGCTCATTCCTTCCTCTTCTCCTCTCCCTCTCTCTCTCTCCTCTCTCTCCCTCTCTCTCTCTCTCTTTCTCTCTCTCAGTCTCTCTGGTGTCTCCAGCAATCAGGTCTTACTATTTAGATCTGGTGGGTAACCAAATGCTTTAGCAATGACTCACTTTGCTTTGGGGGCCTCTTGAGCCTCCCTGAGCAATAGCTTATTATGTAGGGTAACCCAATTCTGGCAGTGAAATTTATCAACAACAGCCAATGGTTTTATGGTAAAGCTTTATCAACGCCTACAGAGTGCTTCTGCACAAAATATCCCCCCACTATTATTAATAATTACGTATTTTGGGCTGGAGGGGTGGCTTGGCCGTTAAGGCATTTGCCCGCACAGCCAAAGGACCCAGGTTCGATTCCCCAGGACCCACGTTAGCCAGATGCACAAGGCGGCACATGCGTCTGGAGTTCCGTTGCAGTGGCTGGAGGCTCAGGTGCACCCATTCTCTCTCTCACTCTCTCCCTATCAAATAAATAAAATTTTTTTAAAAATTTAAAAAAGAATTATGTATTTGAATTTGCTAACCAAGACGAAGTTTTCTATGGTACTGATTCATGTTAGCTTTTGTTTTGTGTATCTCCCATTTTCTCCCTCCCTCCTTTACTCCTGCATTCCCAACTCTTCCACCCCCTTATAATCTGTTCTTTCATTTGCCTGTCAATTCTCCCCTTCTCTCATACTTCCTGGCTTTCCCTCTCTTCAATCCTCTTTCTTTCTTCCTTACCAAAACTACTCATGCTTACTACTTACAAACAATTCAAAGTATTCCAAGAAAGAACATGTGGTGTTTGTCATTTTGAGCCTGTGTAACCTTACTTAGTATGATTTTTTTCCAGGTCTATCTATTTCCCTGAAAATTTCATAATTTCTTTTTTCCTTACTGCTGAGTTAGATTCCATTGTGTGATGATTTCTAATTGTTCTATAAGTCATAAAAAGCTTAGAAAATAACAGTGAAAAATAAAGAGTAAAATGTGAAATCGTACTGTATACCCAATTAACATATGTTTCAAATCCCCAAATTCCTAGTGCTGGTTAGGAGATGGGGTAAGGTCTGTGTGTGCGTGTGTGTGATGTGAGTGTAAGAGTGTTCACGTGCATGGGTATGGGCCTGGCATGCATAGAAAAGTCAGTCCTCACCTTCCACCTCAGTCTGAGGCAGGGTCTCTTATTCTCATTTTTTTCCAATTTTTTTTTTTATTGACAACTTCTATACTTACATACAAAAAAACCATTATATTTCCCTCCCCTCCCCCATTCCCCTTCAGAACTCCATTCTCTGTCATATCTTCTCCCTCTCTCCATTAGTCTGTCTTTTAATTTGATGTCATCATCCTTTTCTTTTATTATGAAGGTCTTGTGAAGGTATTGCTAGGCACTGCAAGGTCATGGATATCGAGGCCAATTTCTGTCTCATTTTTATTCACCATTGTTTGTCAGGTAGCTGATCTTCAAGCTTCTGGAAACTTCTCGTGTCTCCACCTCCCATCTCATTGTAGATGTGCTGAGGTTGCTAAAGCCCACCATAACTAGAGATTTTTATTTAGGATCTGGGTATCCAAACTCAGTTCCACAGGTTTATGTGGCAAATGCTTTATCCATTGAGTTATCTCTCTAGCTCAAAACTGTTTTTTTTTTAATATACAACCAATTTGATAATGTCTGAAATATTTTAATATGCATATTCTATAATCTAGCTTTTCTATATGAATGAATCATGGCAAAGAAATTGACTTGGTTATCATTGTACAGAGGCAAGGATGCAAAGTACTTGGAGTCAAGGAGGCTGCAATCTACTTTATTGTGTTGTAGCACAATTTGGAAGCATCTGTATTGCGATGATAAAGGGCGCCCAGAAATAGGGAATGTAAGAGCTAAATAACACAACTGTGTCTTTATTCTTTCTCATTGAAAAAAGTAGCTAATTGGAATCCATAATCACTGTTAAATTATGCATCATTTGTAGGTGTATTTGTCATGGTGGAGGTGCTGCTTGTCCGGTGCTATGCCTATAGAAGAGTGAGCAATGTCCTTCACCTACTGACTGGCTGTCAGTAGTATTCCTTAGTTGTGACAACCAAGAATGTCTTCAGACCTTGTCAAATGGTTAGGGAGGAGGGCAGTTGAAGATACATGGGAGTATTCCACTACGGTAGTTTGATAACCCCCAATATATTCAGTGTTTTATTAGTTTATAGTTTGCATCAGTAGCCACCAGGCTGGAGGCAGTGTCACTGGGCGGATCTTAAGGTGTGGTAGTGGGTTTGAGATTTCAATCTAAAGATATGCAAAGTGTGCCTAGCTGGAGTTCCTGAAGTGTGCTGTGCTGTGTGGCTTTTTGCTTGTGGCTTTGCTCTCTGTGTTTGGTCCTGTGAAGGCAGGCCAGCTTCTTCTGCCATTATGGAATTTCCTGGATCTCTAAGCTTCAGTAAATTCTTCCTCCATAACTGTGCCTGGTCAGGAAGTTCATCTCAGAGAACCTAAAGCTGTCTGCTCATCCACTTTCTTATAAAGAGAGATATACAGTGACAGAATGACACCAATAGTTTATTTGGCATGTAAAAAGTAATTTTGACTCCACAAATTGATAATTCTATGAGTGTTGATATCATTATATCTGAATATTGTGTCGACTACTGAATATTTGGTGACTTAACTTTCAAAACTAGGAACAAGAGCACAGAAATGATCTAGATCTGGTTATTCATCAAACTGTTGCTATTTGACTGGCTGTTTGACACAACAATGTTACATTTCTTTAAAAAAAAAAAAAGGCAGCCTGTAAGGTTTTTACATATTCAGTCCCTTTCCCAAATCTAAAAGGAGGGCATGAATTAAGTCAAACTGAATATGACAAGGATTATATAACTCACAAGAGTTTTTTAAATAATATTTTAAGTTATTTATTTGCAATCAGAGAGAGAAGATATACAAACAGAAAGAATGGGCATGCCAGGGCCTCCAGACAGTGCAAAGGAACTCCAGAAACATGTGCCCCTGTGCATCTGGCTTCATGTGGGTATGGAGAATCAAACCCCGGTTATTCGGCTTTGCAGGAAAGTGCTTTAATTGCTGAGCTATCTGTCTGGCCCCTGAAGAATTGTTTTAATCACTGTCTACCACTGTGATTCAAGTGATAAATCTATATATGGAAAAACAAAAGAAAGCAACCCAGATCAATAATAAAGTGTGAGGGTATATTTGTTTGTACATTAGACAGAATTGTTGAAATGACAATATGGAGCTGGAGTTACGTGCCTGAGTCCATAATCCTAAAAAATATCAACATTGCCGGTTTGGACTTGGCATCTTATCTCTAATTCCTCTATGTTGACTTGTTTCTAATGCCAACTAAGTGTTCTTAAATGGCATTGGAAAGTATTTGCAGTACATTTAGGTCTCCCAGAATCTATAGATACACACAAGTAATTGTGTTTCCTCGAGGCTTATGCCTGCTACTGCTGCTGTGCATAACACCCTGCAAAGGAATACACATGCACAAGCATACAACCTTCAAGCAATTTGAACATGTATTTTTTTCTGTTACTTAGCATTTACTTAAAGATATTCTTGGGATGGAGAGAAGGTTCAGTCATTAAGGTACTTGCCTGCAAAGCCTCAAAACCTGGGTTTGATTCCCTATCCCCACATAAGCCAGGTGCATAAAGGGGAACATGTATCTGGAGCTCACTTGCAGCAGCTGGAGGTCCTGGTGCACCTATTCTCTCTCCCTGTTTCTCGCTCTTTCTCTCTCTCTCATCCCTGTTTGTCTCTCTTCTTTTTGTGTTTCTCTTCTTGCAAATAAATAAATTTAGAATAGGTTTGTGTCTCTTTGCTTGCAAATAAATAAATTTAGAAAAAAATAAAGGTATGCTTCATTTCATATGGATTGTAGGGATTGAAGTCATGTTATTATTATTATTAAGATTTGTTAAAGCACTTGCTGGCAAAGCCAAAGAACCCAGGTTTGATTCCCCAGTACCCATGTAAATCCAGATGCACAAGGTGACACATGCATCTGGAGTTCATTTGCAGTGGCTAGAGAACCTGGCATGCCCATATTCTATCTGCCTCTTTATCTTTCTCTGTCTCTCTTAGATAAATCAATAAAATAAAATAAATGATATGAAAAGATTACCCAATGTTTCACTTTACCTACCTTCATGTAAACATCTCCTACAAGATTGTTTCCAACTTTTCTGTGTTCTCAATTTTATTTTAGTTTTTTGAAAATATGGCTACTTGCCACGGATTTCTGATTACGATCATGTGATAAGGTATACATTGCCCCCTAGTGGTGATCCACACTATGTTGGCTTTAGATGTATGTATGTATGTATGTATGTATGTATGTATGTATGTATGTATTTTTAAGTAGAAACTTTGTATGTACACATTGTGTGATGGTACCAATTTTTAAGTGAAGTAATGTCAAATACATATTAAGCAACTGCAGCCAGAAATACACATTTCTGATTGTGTCCTAGAAAATGACTTGACATGGAATGAATGACTCAAAAACTACATCTATGTATGTGTGTGTGTGTGTGTGTGTGTGTGTGTGTGTTAGTTTGCTCATTTGTGTGAAGGTTTATATATGTGCAGTTGCATTTGGAGGGCAGAGGAAAACCTTGGTGACTTTCTTCAGGTGTAGTCCAGCTTTCCTGAAACAGGACTCTCATCAGCCTAAAGCTGGCCTAGTTGGCTGGACTGGCTTCGAGTGTGCACCAGGAATCCACTGGTCTGTATGTCACTGGTGCTGGGATTACAAGTGTGTGTGAGTATGCCTGGATTTTGATTATTTGCTTTGTTTTATATAGATTCTAGGGATTGAACTCAGGTCCTCATGTTGGAAAGATGAGCACTTTACTGACTGATTTATCTCCTCAGCTTATGCATATTTTGAAGTATATTTGAAACAAGGCTATTGGGTATATGATGAGTATTCTCAGCATTGCTGCTCACCTGAGAAAGACAAATGAGAACAGTAACAAGATAAAACCTCACCCCAGGAAGAATGGGTAGGAACTGAGTCTCTTTCAGCCATGTAGCTGACACAAAATCTACCTGCAAAAGCAATAGCTTATTACATACTTATAATGTGCAAAATGCTGTTTTTCACTGGCAATTAAATAAGGACCTATTAACCTTATTAATTCAGAAAACATTATAATCAAATTCTAAACAAAACTTCTAAATGTTTGACAGTTGCTAGTCTTTGTAATTTAAATAACTACTATGTATGGAGAATATCTTAATTTCACATTTAAAAAAAAACTCTGAAAAGTGGTAGTTGAAGTAATTTTTGATAGTTACTTGTTCAACATAATTTGAACCATTCATATGCACATGTGGATGTATAAATATACAGGTAGAATTACACAGAGAAATAATTTTGGTTTCAGATTTAGACCACAGAAAATGACTTAATTTTCTACCCTGAGACTTTCCACTGCTATAAGTTAATTTTCCATAAACTCATTTTGAAATGGTATGGTACAACTATTCCAAAACTCCTTAGAGTAGAAATATCTTAAATGTATAAAATGTTAATTATAATAGAGCTTAAAAATATATACTTTTCCCTTCATGAGAATTTGGTCACTCATCAAATGGCAAAGAAAATTTGTATGAAATATTCA
This sequence comes from Orientallactaga sibirica, assembly GCA_036365145.1. Lineage (NCBI taxonomy): Eukaryota > Metazoa > Chordata > Mammalia > Rodentia > Dipodidae > Orientallactaga > Orientallactaga sibirica. The sequence goes on from JAEOAD010000006.1 coordinate 32,990,104, forward strand.
AATGATGAATGGAACATCTGTGAAAGAAAAACCTCTTCACTGTGTAGGCCAAATGACCACATTTATTTATATCTCAATGAGAGTGACCCTAAAAGTGCAGAAGATGTGGGCGTTTTTTTATACTACCGATTCCTTATATGAAGGAACACTGCATGGTCTGAATTTTATTCTTTTTAAAAATATTTCTTTTCTTTTATTTATCCATTTGAGTGAGTGTGTGTGAGAGAGAGGAGAGGCAGATAGAGAGAGAATAGGCATGTCAGGGCCTTCAGCCACTGCAAACGAACTCCAGATGTATGCACCATCTTGCTAATCTGGCTCACGTGGGTCCTGGGAATCGAACCTGGGTCCTTTGGCTTTGTAGGCAATCACCTTAACCACTAAGACATTTCTCCAGCCCTGAATTTTATTCTTAATTAAAAACACTAATGGATCTTTCCAGATGATCTGGGGCCTGAGCTGAATAGTGTGATGACACCAGATGAATGGCTGAGGACTCCTGTTAGCTCTACTCCTGGCCTGGTGTATTCCTGTGGCCTGCTGGCCAAGCTCACACTTCAGAGTCCCAAGGCATGTCCAGCATCATGGAGTTCTGTCTTCTACATTCAGATTAGCACACAATAGCAAGGGATCTACTCCATGATTTCTCTGCTCAGAATATTATGAGTTTGCTTAATTGGGGGTCACATAAAAGACAAGCAATATTTTTTGTTTTCTTTCTGACATGTCAGACTAAGATAAAATAAATGTCCTTGCCCCAAATAATTAATAGGTAATTTATTCTTTCATGGAAATAATGTTCCTCGTTTTAAGTAAAAAATAGTATGTGAAATAATAAAATTGTAATCTTAAGAAGATTAATATGCGCAGGATATTTTGTTTTATTTTTAAAGTACTTGTCAATATACAGTAAATCTCCACAGGTGTTAAAATTAAATCTATAATGTTATTTACTCTATAAACTTAAAATTTTTATGTTTCAGAGAAGAGAAATAGTGTATAACAAAAGTTAGAGGATTGACTCATGACCCTGTGATTGAAATATATTTTGAACACAAACAGTAATAAATATTATGGAGGTAACTTGCCAAACAGTTGTTTTTAATTTATTTTGAGAAGAATAAAAATAATGACATTTATATTGATACATTGGGTACATTGCACATGAGATACTAAGCATTAACTTATCAAACATTGACAGAAATATTGACTTTCTATGTAGAATGTTTCTTCTCTTCTTAGAAAAAGTTTGCTTCACATTAAAAAATAGATTTTATATTTAGTTCACTATTTACATGTTAAAGTATGTTTTATGAATAAAAGCTGAACATTTTGTGTATATATGTCCAAGCTTATGTGTTTCACTTATTTCTTTTCTTAAAAAAATTATTTATTATTTTTATTTGAGAGGGAAAAAGAGACAGACAGAAAGAGCAAGCAAATGAGAGAGAGAGAGAAAGAAAGAGAAAGAGAAAAGACACATTACTGGGCCTTCAGCTACTATAAACAAACTACAGACTCATGCACCACCTTGTGTATGTGGCTTATGTGGATCCTGGAGAATCAAACCTGGGTCCTTTGGCTTCACAGGCAAACACCTTAACCACTCAGTCATCTCTCCAGCCATGTTTTACTTATTTCTTAATAAGAAACTATTTTTATCCTCTAATACCATTCTATAATGCTGCCTGAGTTTGATTTAATCTCCTATATGACACTGGATTAGGAACAAATGAAGTAAGTCCTATGTTACCTCAGTATTTGGTCTCGATAGTTTCCAAGTCACAGTGAAGGGAGGAGGAATCAGTAATCATATAAGCACTTTAATTACTTCCCAAAAGCATGGTGGTGTATGCAAGTAGCTAGATGGTAAACTGAAATCTATTTCTAATATTATTAAATAAACCCTAAGTAGTATAAGCATTCCAATTGAAAGAAAAACATTACATTACCAAAGTGAGATAAGAATGGGAACAAAGTGCATGCTATTTACAAAGGAGAAAATAGACCCCTTTGAGTGTATGAAATGAGTGAATAATAGGTAAAAAGTATTGTTGCTAACAATAGTTAAAATGAATCTGAGTGACCATATTAATATATGATAAAGTAGTATTTAGAACATATGATATTACTGGGATAAAAAGTCATTTTTAAGATAAATAAATAATTATAGTTGGAGTTTTAGCATTCCTCCTCAACACTTAGTACACCAATATGTAAGAAATCAGCAAGAATTTAGAAACCTTGAGTAATACTATGACTAAATTGACTTAGTTCCATTTATACAACCTCTACTTATAGCAATAGAATACATTTTATCCTCTATGGTCATAGAGTATTTTATATATATATCTATGTATCCATATCTATAAGTATATTTATACCTATATCTAGCTCATGAGATGTAGAGAAGAAACCTTGAGCTTGTTTAAGAGATGAACTTTTATTATATGGATAGATTTAATACAATCTTTATCAAAGTACTAGTAATGTTTTGTTAATGATTTATTTTTTAATGATTCCAAACTTCATCTAAATATACAAATGAGTAAAACAAACAAAACACCTGCAAAAAGCACAAATCATTCTTACTTTCTTATTTTTAAGTCTTGTAAAGTCAGTCATAAGACATGTCATACTGGCACCAAGACAGACAAACGGGTCAGTGGAATAAGTGGGTCCACATATGCAGGCAACTGATTTTTAAAAATGCATTGGAGACTTTCACAAAGATTTTCACAGTACTCTTTTCACAAAGTTGTGGAAAAGAAACTGAATATCCAGTAGCCAAAAAAAAGAAGTAATTCATTTCATCATAAATAAAAAGACAGCCTAAAATTCTTTGCCATGATAAATCAGAATAATCCCAAGTGAAGAGTGCTGATGGTTGTGGTGGCTGCTGCTGTTGCTGCTGCTGTGGCTCAGAAAGGCCCTAGCAGGCACAGGAGTCACTTGCTGCTCCTGAAACCTCTGCAGTAAGACACACATGTGCCCGTTCTCAGGGTGGTGGATACTGGGCTTGTGGCCTCCAACTTCTTAGCCTCACTAATTCAATCTTCTCTGTAAAATGGGAGTAATTCCTCTGTTTAGTTTTGGTATAAATATATATACATTAAAAAGCATAGAATGTAATATTAAAGCTCCAATATTGGGCATAGCAAACAAAAGCTAAGGCACATTTCTAAAAAAGAATTATCCAAATAAATTACAACATTATTACAATGGGTTAACTTATAAATTTTCTACATCTTGGTTATTTTCTATAAAAAATGATGGAAATTTTTCCTTTCTAAAAGGTTAAAGTTTAGGATCATATGGAATTATATTACATAAGTGTTCAAGATAGTGCCTAGGACATAACAACACTCTACTTTGCACATTTATGTATATATGTTTAGAAACAGATTTGGAAGCATAGAAAACTACATATATACTGTGGCTGACTTTCTATCATTAGCTTTATATTTTTGCATTTGTAGATGTTCTGCATTTTTGTAGATTGCTGTGGCTTTTATTTTACTTACTTTTTGTATAATTTTTATAACAATAATTGAATGGAATGAACAAAAAATATTAAAATTGAAAAGACTTATTCGTTGAAGAAGAGTTGCCCCTTCCACTCCCAGTATCTTCCAAATTCTTCAAATTCCTCATTTTATTTTCTTATAATTGTATTTAAACACTGCTATATAGATTTATTTTTAAGTAGGGGAGAATAAAACAAAATAATCAACAGAAGTGTTTCACAGAGTAAATTAGATCTCATGCTTAATTATCAATGTTAAATGGCACACTAATAAAATAATGTGTGGTTTCCTGAAGCAGTACAAAGAACTAAAAGTTTTACTGTGTGCCAGAGTATCAGTGGGAAGATGATGTTTTAGTAGAATTACCCTTGGCAGTATGGTAAATGGACCAGAAAGGACAGACCTAATTGAGCCGAAAAGCAGTATGGAGAAGCAAATGCTCCTTTTGTGATTTTTCTGTGTGAGGTTCTAGTCTCAAGTTTTATTTATTTGTTTATTTATTTTTTTTTTTTTTTTCATGTGTGAGGCCTTAATCTCAGGTACTCTCTGTGTGGGAGGCTCTAGTCTCAGGAAAGACAAAGGTGGACTTGAAATGACCATCTTATACCTATACCTATACTTAATATTACTTCGGTTATGGCTCTATTTTCTCAAATCCTAGTGATCCAAGAGCCAATGCCCTGACATAGAGAAATGCTTCTTATGTGTAGCTATTTGGTTACATGGTTGGTTTCAGGATGGTACTATAGGACTAGTCTAGAGTATGTCCAGGAATATAATGACATAGTCTCATTATTCATTATCACACAATCATGGTCAGATCTTAATATTGTTTTCAGCATGTGGAAGAGTTGAGGTAGCCAAATACATACAACAGCATGTCTTTTACCTCATTTGATACATGAGAAGGTTAAATAAAATGAATGGGGTAGCTTTTAAAAGGAAGCACAATCCACAGCAATATTATTGTTTTCAAGGTCTGGGTTATAATATTCCCTCACACATTTAAGGTTAACTTTAATTGAAGAATTACTGTAATGGAATCTGTAAATTTTAAAATATACATAAAGAATTCTTTTGGTTCTTGTGAAATAGAAGATATACATATGCAGTTTTTAGCGTCATTAAGAAAAACAATATTGGATGTTAGAGGTGTGAATTTTTAAAAGGAAAATGCATATCTTTAATTGAGACACTCTAACCACATCTCTACAGATAAATTAGTTTTTTTTTAATTTATTAGTGTTATTTACATGCCTGTGTTGAGTATGTGTGCTGTGTGGTATGTGTGATATGTGGTGCATGCACATGTGTGCAGATGCGTGTGTACCCCATGTGTGTGCATGTGGAGGCAAGAAGAGAACATCAGATGTCCTTTGTGGCTCATCTAAGAACTTCCTTGAGACAAGGTCTCTCCTTAAACCTGGAACTGTTGTCACTTAGCCCTGTGACTTCTCTGGCCAGGGAGAATCCTCAGATTGTTTGCAGACAGGGGTTACACGTGTGTGTTCAGCAGCACCCAGATTTTTTAATATGTGGTTCTGGAGAATCTAACTTAGTAGTGTCTGATGAAAGAAGACCTCAAGCTTAAACAATGGATTTTTACCTTGAAGTTCTCTCTGAAGACTATTATTAGTGTTTTAGTAGCACAACATGTGAATACATTTCTCCTTACAATTGGCCCCAAGAGGTAAAAATTAAGTAGGTGATACTCATGAAGTCATATTCTTTGCCTTCTAGACTTGAGAATGACTACAAAGTGGCAATCATGTGGTATTTGCTATATTCAGATGTCTACCATTGCCCCGTGCCATTATAACTATGGGCTAACTGCCATAGTGCTCAAGTTCATGGAATAAATATATTCTAAGTGCCAAGAAAATCTCCACGCAGGCAGAGATCTACCCTGCTTATGGGAGTGATCTCTATGCACGGAACCACCATAGAATTGTTTCTAGATGCCTATGCTAAGAAACCTTTTCTTTTTCTTCAAAATTTTGGCTTTTGTTTCATCTATGGAAGCTGTAGAAAATTAAAATATTTACTTAACTGGAGAGTTTTAGTATTCAGTGTTCAAGAATTTTTGGAAGAAAATACATAGAAACTTCTCTACCTTGGACTATTTCTATCTCTCAAAGATTATTCTCAGCACTACATCCCATGCTGTCTCTGAATTGACATTTTTGAGATTAGATAATAATGTAATATTGAGGGGAATGCTTGGAAATTGGCTCTTGGAGAAGGAATGAGGAAAGGGAGAGATTGAGGCCTCACTGTTTCTATCAGCACTTTCCAAATACAAAACTATTTTATGAATTTCACATTCACAGATTTTTGGTAGTGTTGAAATTTTGTTGAAAATATGTTTGAGTATTCACACCATGTTGCTATATTTCTCATAAAAGAATGGGAAGGAAGGAATTGAAGGAACATTTGCTGTAATCCCCCAGTGCTAGGCTTCACCACTAGTTGAGATGGATAATACCTGCTGTCTTGTTCTCTCTCTCTCTCTCTCTCTCTCCCTCTGTGTGTGTGTGTTTGATGTGTGTGTCTTTTTGACATGTGTGTGGCGGTCAGAGGACAACTTGAGGTGTTGGTTCTTACCTTCACCTTCCACTTACTTTGAAGCAGCATCCTTGCTTGTTCACTGCTACTTTTGCCAGGCTAGCTGGCCAAAAGATTCTGGGGATTGTCTTGTCTCCACTGTAGATGTGCAGGGATTACAAATGTTCACTGGTTATCTGAATTCAGGTACTCATGCTCGTGTGGCAAGTGCTTTATCCATTGAAACACTTTCCCAGCCTTTTTTAAAATTTTTTATTTTTTAAATTATTTTTTGGAGAGAGGCACAGAGAGAGACAGAGAGAGAGAGAGGGAAGACAGAGTTGGGTGCGCCAGCAGTGTCTCAGCTGCTGCCAACGAAATCCAGATGTGTGCGCCCCCTTGCAGTTAAGTGCGGCATTGCTCCCTTGCGTCACTTTGCATCTGGCTAAAGGTAGGACCTGGAGATTGGAACCAGTATTCTTAGGCTTAGGAGGCAGGTGCCTTAACCCCTAAGCCATCTCTCCAGCCCCCAGCCTTTTTTTAATCTAGCTATATGTTGTACATTAATTGAACATAAGTCTTTATATGCCAAATTTTACTTTAATACCAATAAATGTCTGGAATGAGTGATGTTTGGAATTATTACCTAGATATGGCTTTGTGTGAAGGAAATCCTAAAACTGTGTTTGCCCCTTCTTAAAAAGCATATGCCTTAAATAAGAAGAAATAATGAAACACATAAGACTAACCTTCAGGCAGTCCATATTTGCTGTGGGATATTGGTTAAGCATTACTTCTTGATTCCAAGGATGGCATTTTAGGTGCTGGACACTTTGATGTGTAGATGTGAATGCTCAAATTATGGTGTTAACAATTCTTCAAAAAGAACAATAAAATAAAAAAGTGCCCATATTATATCTAGTTCTGATCAAATATATCACATGTGCATACCCAAAGGACATAATTAAGGTTATGTGGATGAAAGAAATCTTAAGACTTTACAGGATAATGAATAGCAGGAGAGAGACAATGGTCACACTTTAGGCATGCCTTGTCTGCTCATCTACTACTTGTTATTCATAAGGTTGCTGTTCTCTCAAATGCCCCAAGAAACCAAGAATTCAAGAATCACATATTTTATTCAGACATTACATTACATTACATTAGTCAGTTAGAATGTGGTAACTGATATCCAAACAGATATATAATTTATTCTAGGAGTAGGAAACCTTCAAAGGTATGGCGAGTATTCATACTGGTATACTATAAACATAAATATAGACTAGATAACAGTGGGCATGCTCTCTGACTAAAATTTGTGTCTATGTACAAACATAAAATTTATCCTAAATACTCCATGGATATATGCAGGTTTTGTATATCCTATGCAGTCTTCAGTGATAAGTTCTACCTCATGCTTGTGTTTACATGCAAATTTTGAATTATATGCTTTTATTAAAAGTATTTCTTTAGCATGCTCTCAGATGATGCAATAAAAATACTACTTAGGACCAATGTTTCTGTTTCCTTCTAGCAGAATGTTGTCATGATTGGATTTTTGTCATTTATGAAATCCTCTAAAGGATATTATAAAATGTTACATGGATCTGTACCTACTTTCAAAAATATATGGGGTCATTATGTCAACTCAGTATATTTAAGTATCTCTTGTTACAATGGAAGTTTGTCTCCGCCTCCTTGTTCACTAGACAGAAAGAATAAGATTTTGGATCTCACCCTGTAATGAGTCCCTCATAACTTAATTTTTATTTCATTTAAAAGCCTAAACTCTAAATGGTTCCTCCCAGGACCTAGGTCCTAGTGTCCTGACTGATATTGTTGGATGCAGCCCTGCAAGCACACCATCATTATTCAGACATGTGGAGCCACAAACTGGGAAGAGTATTCACATAAAGATGGCACTTTTTGCAAATATATGATTGCCTTGCTCCTTTGTCTATTATCATAGGTAGTTATAATGGTAACAGAGGAATTATACATTTATAGATTACATATAATTTCTTCATTGTCTTTCAAAATTCAGTAATTTTCACTCCCCATTGCCTAATTTAAATTAAATGCTTTCAAGTAATGTATTCTATTTCTTTTTTAAATGTGGTATTCATCTTTGCCAAATAAATGAGTCATAGAATGACCTTACATTTTCTTTATAAAACATGACAATAGTAGTATTGAGTCATAGAAGTCTTGTATTAGTTAGAAATGCATGAAAATACTGGTATCATGAATAATTTGATGACTATTCCTGAATGATAACTTGAAATCATTTCTACTTACAAACACTACACTATGCTAGTAAATTTTGAAACGATCCCTTTGGGTCCTCTTTACACACAAACTATGAATCTTGTGTTTTTCCATCTATATTCATAATGTTGACAGCTTTAAAAAAAAAACATTTTATTTATTTTTTATCAGAGAGAGAGAATTGGCATGCCAGGGCTGCCAACCACTGAAATTCAGCTCCAGACACGTGTGCCATGTTGTGTGCATGTGCAACTTTGCACGCTTGCATCACCTTGTGCGTCTGGTTTGTATGGGAGCTGGATAGTTGAACATGAGTCCTTAGGCTTTGCCAGCAGGTGACTTAACTGCTAAGCCATCTCTCCAGTCCTGTTGACAACTACTTTAAAAAAATATTTTAGGGCTGGAGAGATGGCTTAGCGGTTAAGGCGTCTGCCTGCTAAGCCTAAGAACCCAGTTCCAATCTCCAGGTCCCATGTTTAGCCAGATGCAAAGTGACTCAAGGGCGCAATGTCACACTTGCCCACAAGGGGGCGCACGCATCTGGATTTCCTTCACAGCAGCTGAGAGACTGCTGGCATGCCCATCTCTATTTGTCTCCCTCTCTCTGTGTGTCTGTCTCTGTGTCTCTCTCCAAAAAAATAAATAAAATAATTTTTAAAAATTAAAAAAATATTTTATATAAGTAAGGGAGTGGTGGCACACGCCTTTAATGCCAGGACTCGGGAGGCATACGTAGGAGGATCGCCATGAGACTACACAGTGAATTTCAGGTCAGTCTGGGCTAGAGTGAGACCCTACCTCGAAAAACATATATATTTGACAGAAAAAGGGAGGAGAGAGAATGGGCACACCAGGGCCTCTAGCCACTACAAATGAACTCCAGACTCATGTGCCCCTTGTACATCTAGCTAATATGAGTCCTGGGAAATCAAACCCGGGTCCTTTGGCTTTGCAGGCAAATGACTTAACCGCTAAGCCACCCCTCCAGCTCTACCACTTTTTTTTTTTATAATATAATAACTAAAAGAATAATTGGAAATACCAAAATCAATCACACCAGTATGGTTGTCACAAGTACATATTTTAAATACTCCTTCAAACATCTGTCATGCAATGAGCATGCAGTAAATATTGCCAGTGCTGCCATTTTACTATTCTAATTGTATCATCATCCCTTAATGGACAGAACCACCAACAGACTTCACATTATGTTATGTTACTTACACTTAGCTTGCAGCATATTACTAACCTTAAAGGTATTTTAACAGACCTACTTTCTTTTCCTTAAGACTTTTTATTCATATATATTAATTGTACAAAATAATGAATTTCATTGTTTCATTTCCATCCATACATATTACATACATTCACATTCATTCTCACTCCTTTGTCCTCCCTTGTTCACTCTTTTACTGGTTCCAGAGTCCTCCTTTTACTTTCAGGTATTCTTGGAGTCTATACTCTACATATGAGAGAAAACGTGATGTACATCTTTCTGAGAATGCCTCTGTTTTTGTTGACTTTATTTAGTGCTGTTGTTGGTTATCGGGCCTTTTACAGGCTTTAGCTGCACTGGTGCTTATTTGCAGCATCATTTCTAGCTTGTTCCTTTTCTTACATCATGATCATGTGTCACCCTTTGCCTTTATGAAGCTGGGTTTTGTTTTCATTTATTTTTACTTTTATTTTCTTTACTTATTTAGAGGTATATGTGTACATACACACACATACATACCAGGGCTTCTTGCCCCTGCAAATAAATGCCCATCCACCTTTTGTGGGTGATCGGAGTGTTGATCCCAGGCTTGACAGGCTTTGTAAGCCAAATGGCTTTCTATACTCTGCATAGGCAGCAATGATCTTAGGCTCAATGGAGCTAGATTCACCAAGTAGGGACCCATTTTCTCTTGTTTACTTAGACTCCACAGGCACTGCAAAGAGGCAAGTAGATGTGGCAGAGTTGGAAACCTCTTCCCTTTCTAATTAGCTTTAACATGTTGCTGGTGTTTGATATATTTTTAAAAATAAGCTAGGGCTGCTGGAGAGATGGCTTGGCAGTTAAGGACCCTGCCTGCCAAGCCTAAGAACATCGGTTCCAATCTCTAGGTCCCATGTTTAGCCAGAACCAAAAAGTGACACAAGGGTACAATGTCACACTTGCCCACGCGTCTGGAGTTCGTTCACAGGGGCTGAGAGGCTGCTGGTGCTCCCATTTTCTCTCTATCTCTCTAGCTCTCTCTCTATCTGTCTCAAGTAAAAAAAAAATAAGCTTTGGGTGAACTTGTGCAATTTATATACATGCAAATGTGTATAGAGGTTGATTTATTGAGATAAATGCTGTGTCATATAAGAAACATATGTCCAGTGTTGTAGGAGACGGTCAAATAATTCTTCGGAACAGGCACTAGCAATGCAGGGAAGATCCATCTTCCTTAATGCTTGGTATTGCAATGGTTTTAATTTTTGTTATTCTAATAGACAAAATAGATATCTCATCATGATTCCAATTTACATTTTCACAGTGGCAATTGGTGTTGAGTTATTCATTTCCATTTCATTGATTCATTTTAAAATTGGAAATTGGGATTTGACCAATTGATTTTATTGCCCACAAATTGGTTGTGGCCAGCAGTTCTGCCACTCTTGCAGTAGGACCATCATTTCAAGTAGTGGCTTAGTACCTACCATCAGAAGTCACCCCTCTTGAGTGGGAGTGGTAGTGCACACCTGTAATCCCAGAATTTAGGAAGCCGAGGCAGGAGGATCACACAGTGGAGCCCCCCAGATCTTTGCAGATTCTTCTAATTAGTTTACAAGTAATCTTGGTAGACAGCCCTTAGTCTTATTTCCTTTTCAGAGTAACCACATAGCATCTAGAAGTCTGAAGCAGGAAGATTGCCTTGAAAGACATTAGATTTTTAAAATATTTGTATCTTTATTTAATATGAAACTTGTATCACTATTAGCCTCTATACCCATTGGAAGTTTTAAATTTCACCCTGTGAGGTGATTCTTTTATAAATTTTCCAAGGAAAAGCTATGAAGTCATACAGGTAAACCAAGTAAATCAATAATGGGGAAAATTGGAAATCTTAGTCTTATAGTACTTAAAAGTTCCAGTATTAGTGTGTAAAAGGTTTCCATGTCAATGTGCAGTATGCACTTATGATTAAACAGTTTTTTTATTTATTTCTTAAATATTTTAAAATTTGTTTTTAGTTTTTTTTTTTTTTTTTTTTTTTTTTTGAGGTAGGGTCTCACTTTAGCTCAGGCTGGCCTGGAATTCACTATGTAGTCTCAGGGTGGCCTTGAACTCACAGAGATCTTATTACCTATGCCTCCCGAATGCTGGGATTAAAGGCATGCACCACCACATCTGGCTATTTTACTTGTTTATTTGAAATAGATGAGAGATAGATAGATAGATAGATAGATAGATAGATAGATAGATAGATAGATAGATAGATAGATAGATAGATAGATAGATAGATAGATAGAGAATGGGTATGCCAAGGCCTCCAGCCACTGCAAATGAACTCTAGATACATGGCTTACGGGAGTACTGGGGAATCAAACCTGAGTCCTTAGGCTTCACAGGCAGGCACCTTAACTGCTAAGCCATATCTTCAGCCCTAAACAAATCTTTTATAATCACACCAGCCATTTCACTTTTACTATGCAGGCATACTAATTCTCAGAGCACACAATGCAAACTCTAAGTAGATTATAGGCTTTTATCAAAAGTAAGATCCATAGGCTTTTATAATGCTATGAAGTTGCATATAATAGTAATTTTACTGTGGCATGTATATGTTCGAATTGTGATGCTTATGATGAAGGCAGATGTTCACTGACTAGGAACTAAGGTGTAAGTTCATTACAGATAGCTCAGCTAATAAAATGCTTGCCTTCTGTGGTAGTTTGAATATATGGCCCCAGTATATTTAGTGTTTTATTAGTTTATAGTTTGCATCTGCAATCACCTTGCTAAAGGCAATGTCACTGGGGGCGGATATTAAGGTGTGGTGGTGGGTTTGAGATTCCATTGTAAAGAAATGCAAAGTGTGCTTAGCAGGAGTTCCTGAAGTGTGCTGTGACTTTTGGTTATAGTTTTGCTCTGTGTGCTGTGCACCTGGCTGTTTTTCTCTCTCCGCTTGGCCCTGTGAAGGCAGGCCGCTTCTCCTGCCATTATGGAACTTCCCCTGGATCTGGGAGCTTCAATAAATAATATCTCTTCCTCCATAACTGTGTCTGGTCTGGGAGTTCATCTCAGCAAACCTGAAGCTGTCTGCTACACCTTCCAACCATAAAGTCTTGAGTTTGATTTCCAGTACCCCCTTAAAACTATTTGGTATGATGGCAGGTGCTGAGATGAGAGGATTGATGGGGCTGGATGGTGCTATCCAGTGACAGACTATGCTTCAAAAAATGGTGCCGAGCATGGTGGCACATACCTTTAACCCAACCACTTGGGAGGCAGGGGTAGGAGGATCGCCTTGAGTTCAAGGCCACCCTGAGACTACATAGTTAATTCTAGGTCAGCCTGGGCCAGAGTGAGAGCCTACCTTGAAAAACAAAAACAAAAACAAACAAACAAACAAACAAACAAAAAAAAGGTGAGTGACAGGCCTGAGGACTCCACATGCACACATAATAATGGGTTTCTAAATTAACATTCTCCCACTGATTTTTTTTTTTTCTGAAGAAGGCTGAGAGTAGAACTAATCTGTAGGAATACAAAGATATTTAGAAGTTCAACAGCATATCCATATAGCAAAAAATACAATAATGATAAGAAATACTCTCCTTAGGGCTGTAGTTTCCTTAGCTATGGGTATCTGATATGATTTTTATAGTACCAGACAAGAATTTCCTAATGATGAACAGGGCTCAAATCTCATGAGAGGTATTGATTACTCCAGTGACAGTCATGTCACTATTACACTAGATACACTAGAGGGTTATGTCTTGCCTGGTAGGCCAATATGGTAGAATTCAAGAATCACCACTGGGTGATGTTTTTGATGATTTTTCTCTTACAACAGCCTGCATAGTACCTTTTGGTATATGAAAACTGCTGAGCAGGGAGGAAGCTTATCCCTCTCTTCCAGCTTGATTTCTCTGTCCTGCAACCATCAATAAATAACATCTTACCATTCAGTTCTGGTGGGCAGCCAAGAACAATAGAAATAGCCTGTATTATTTTGGAGGCCTCTGAGGTTTTCCTGCCAAACACAACATAGGGTGGTATCTTCAAAGTGATGTTACTGATGGGCCATGGCAGCTGACAGCAGCATTTTCCATCTGCATAGGATACCTTTATATATATATATATATTTGCAAAGCAGTAATGGCCCTTTTGTATGCCCTGTTTTGGTTAAAATTTCACCAGCCTCTTTTCTCCCTCATCCCCCTGCCCTCATTTCTATTTAACCCTTTTCAACCTCAGTATTCCTCCCCTCATGCCCCCCACTACTTCGACACCATTGATACTCCATTATCTCTTTCCTTTAAAGCCCTTCTAGTCCTCCCTCCCTGGGTAGTGCTTTTATAACATTCAATTTTCTGGAGATACTCCAATTTGGATTCACTGGGTGGAAAATTCTAAACTAAGATCCATATTATAAGAGAGAACATAAAGACTTTTTTTTTTTTTTTAGTCTGAGTTACTTCATTCAGTATAATGTTTCCCAGTCCCATCCATTTTTCTACACATTTCATAATCTCATTTTTTCTTTGCAATTGAATAAAAGTTCACAGTATAAACATATGCCATGTTATCATTATCTACTCATCAGCCGATATTGTAAAGGGAAAATCAATGAATGAAGGTCTCTGTGTAGGCTCTAGAATTCTTTGGGGATAAGCCCAGGAATAGTACTGAGAGAGATTAGGAGAAAAGGAACTTTCTTTTACAGGTAGTCAATTAGGGACATAGGCACAAAGAAGATAAACGCTGCCCTGCCCTGGTAAAACTTCTGGCTGATTCAGTATGAGTTTAGATGGCAATAAATATCAGTTTCCTGATTCTTCCTCCTTAATTTATCATGGGCTTTTTCTCCAATGAACAGTCTCTTTCTGAGTTCGAACTCTTCTCATAGGTCCAGCAACCAATCTAGGCCCTTCATACACATTTGAACTTGGCAGAGGGGCTCATCCAAACTGGATGCCTAACTCATAAAAAGACCTCATCAAAAGCAGCTTGAGAGCTTCTCTGCTTCTCATCTTTCTTGTTTCTACTTTCTCTTAAAACAAATCTTTCATAATTTGACCTTCATAATGTGTGCTTTTATATTTTTTTGTTAATTATAAGACAAAAGAACGTGAGATGAGAGACATCCTAGGCTCTCAACTCTTTAACAGTATAGCTGTGTCATATGATAAATTTACCTTAAGCTCTGTGAGAAATTTCCACAACTTATTTCCATTGTGGCAGAATCACTTTACACTTTTCTCCTGCCAGTAATAAACAAGTGCCCCCTTTTTCTCACATCTTGTCAGTATTTGCTGCCATTTAAGTTCAGGTTGATTAACATTTTCCCTGGAATAAGATAGAATCTTAATTTGCATTAAGATGGATGACCAAGGATTTGAAATCTTCAAAAAATATTCATTGTGTTTATTCTTTGAGAACTCTGTTGAGTTCCATTAGCCCAATCATATTGGTATGTTTGTTTTCTTATTGCTTAGTGTTTTAAGTTCTCTGTATATTCTACATATTAATCTGTCATATGTGTAACTGGCAAATAATCTTTCCCATTCAGTAGGCTGACTATTCAGTGGATGATTTACTTCCATCTAAACAAGTTTGTATTTTTTTTCCTGAAGTCCCATTTGTTGATTATTTGTCTTCCTGGAAAACAGAGTTCTTATTCAGAAAGCCTTTCCTTATTCAAATATCTTTAAATACTATCTATCTATCTATCTATCTATCTATCTATCTATCTATCTATCATCTATCTATATATTTTTTTTTCCCAAGGTAGGGCCTTCCTTTAGCTCAGGCTGACCTGTAATTCATTAGGTAGTCTCAGGGTGGCCTTGAACTGACAGCAATCCTCCTACCTCTGCCTCCCAAGTGCTAGGATTAAAGGCATGTGCCACCACACCTGGCTCTATTTTATTCATTTTTAATATATGTTTTGTTTATTTGTTTGCAAGCAGAGAGAAATGACAGAGAAAGAGAAGAGAGGGAGAATGGGGGTGACAGGGCCTTCAGCCACTGCAAAGGAACTCCAGATGCATGCACCACTTTGCATATCTTTTGTGGGTTCTGGGGAATTGAACTCATTTTGTTAGGCTTTTCAAGCAGGTGCCTTAGCCACTGAGCCATTTCTCCAGCCCACTCTCTACTTTTTACTTAAACTATTGTGATTTCAGGATTTATATTGAAGTCCTCAAACCACTTGGAGTTGATTTTTGTGCAGGGTGAGAAATAAGGATCTAGGTTTATTTTACATGTAAATACCCATGTTTCCCAGCATCTCCAGAGTGCTATTATGTTACCTTTGCCAAAAAGCAGGTGGGTTTAGGTACGAGGATTTATACTGGGTTCTTCTATTCTAGGCCATTGATCTGCATGTCTATTTTGTTGTTGTTGTTGTTGTTTGTGTTGCTTCCAGTTCCATGCTATTTTTGTTAATATAGCTCTGTAATACAACTTGAGTAGTAAATACGTAGTGATATCTTTAGCAACACTGATTTTGCTCAGAATTGCTTTGGCTACCTGTGGACTTTTGTGCTTCCATATGAATTTTAAGATTGCTTTTATTTCTACTTATGTGAAGATTGGCACTACAATTTTGATTGGGATTTCATTGAACTCTAGACTGATTTTGGTAGGATGGCCATTTTTACAATTCTTCCAAACCAGTGGCATCTGAGATCTTTTCATCTTTTCATGTCTTCCAGGTAATCTTTCTTCACTGTTTCAAAGTTTATCTAGTAGAGGTCATTCACAGCCTGGCTTAGGTTTATTTCAAGGGAGAGAGAGTTTGTGTTGAGAATGGGAATGGGACTTTTCTTGATTTCCTTTTTATTATGTTTGTCATTAATATATAGGAAGGCTTCTAACTTTTGTTGTTAATTTTCTATACTGTCACATAGCTGAATATGTTTATCAGCCCTAGGAGTTTTTTGGTGGGTCTTATAAAGGCCCCATGTATATAATCATAGCTCCTGCAAATAAGGGTAGTTTGTGTTTTTCTCTTTCTGTTTGAATCCTTTTGATTTAAAGAATTTTTTAAAATTTATTTAAAAGCACAGAGAGAAAGATAGAATGAATTGGTACACCAGGACCTCTTGCCACTGCAAACAAACTCCAGAAACATGCACCACTTTGTATATCTAGATTTTCATCGGTACTGGAGAATCAAATATGGGCCAAGACTTCCAGCAGTATATCAAATAAAAGTAGAAGTAGGAAACAGCCATATTTTGTTCCTAATCTTAGTTGAGCTTTTTCTATTAGTTTAATGTTGGCAATAGGGTTGTTGAATATATCTTTACTATGTTGAAACATGTTCCTTTCATCTCTATCATCTCCAGAGTTTTTAAACATGAATGGATGTTGAATTTTGTCAAAGGCCTTTTATGCATCTTTTGAGATGATAATGTGATTTGTGATCTTGAGTTTATTTATGTGATGGATTGCATTACTTTTTTACTTACCTTTTTTGAATGTGCATCTCTGGAATAGGCAAGACTTTATTATACTGAAGGATCACTTTATATGAGTTTTAATTTAATTCATAAGCATTCTATTGAAAAGATTTTTGTCTTATGCTCATCAGGGCAGATGGTCAATAGTTTTCAATTCCTGTTGATTTTGCTATTGTGTAATGCTGGTTTAGTGAATGATTTTAGAAGCATTCTGTTCTTTTGAATTTATTGAATAATTTCATGAGCACTGATTTCAGATGTCTTTAAAATTCTGGTAGAAATGCTGTGAATCGATCTAGATCTGGACAATTTTGGTTGGGAGAATTTTATAAATTACTGCTTCATCCTCATTATGTGCTATAGCTCTATTTAAAATTTATCCTTTCTTGGTTTATTTTCCATTTTCTAACTTGTTGGAATATAGATTTCTAAATTATGCCCTGGTGATTTTTCTCGAGTTCATTGGTATCTGCTATGCATCTCCTCTTTCATCTCTAGTCTTATTGATGTGCATCTTCTTTCATTTTCTTTGGCTTAAATTGTCTAAAGTTTTGTCAACTTTTCCTTTCATCAGCTTTCTTCCATTTGTATTTCATTTGTTTCTGCCTTTACTCTTAATTATTTCTTTTCATGTACTAGTACGGGTTTTGGTTTGTTCTGTTTGTATTTCAAAAGACCTTCAAGTACATCATTAATTTATTTATTTGTGATCTTTCTGATTTTATAATATAGGCCTACAAAGCTATAAAAGTCCTTTTTAGACTACCTTCATTGTTATCTTATCAGTTTTGGTATTCTGTATTTCATTTGCCCTTAATTCTAGTAACTTCTTGATTTCCTTAATGATTTCTTCAAGTACTTATTCATTGTTCATTCATTATTTATTGTGTTGTTTAATCTAAATGAGTTTGTGTATTTTCTGTAGATATTTTGTTCTTGATGTGTAGTTTTATTGAATTGTGGTCAGATAGGATATGAGAAGTTATTGTTATTTCAGTTTTCCTATATTTGTTGAGACTTGGGTTTTGTGCTGGTACATGATCTATTTTAGGATAAGTCCCATTTGCTGCTGAAAAATGTATATTTTATAGTGCTTTGTGGAATGTTTTATACATATCTCTTAAGACCATTTACTTTATGAAGCATTTTAATGAATTATTTCTCTAGTTATATTAGACTGGATGATTTGTATAGTAGAAAAGTGGTGTATTGAAGCAGCCTTTTATGATGATCTTGATGGGGTCAATCTGTGTCTTGTCTTGTAGTATTTGTTTTATTAATTTAGGGGTCCTTGTGTTTGATGGGTATATATTTAGAATATAATGTCCATCTTTTCACTTTAATCAGTATGAAAAGGCCTTCACTATCTTCCTGATTCGTTTTGGATTGAAGTATATTTTGTCAAATATTAGAGTAGTAACATCTGCTTTTTCCTGGTTCCATTTGCCTGGAATATCTTTGCTCTTCTACTGCACTACTCTAAGGTAGTGTCTGTCCTTGGTGGTGAGGTGAGTTTCATGGAGAAAGCCAAAGGATGAATCCTGTTTTTTGATCCACTCTGCTTGACTGTCTTTAATTTGAGAATTTAAGACTGTTAACTTTTAGAGTTATAATAGAAAAGCATGCATTAAGTCCTGTCATGGTGATGATTTTGTGGTGTTTGGTGTTTTCTTAGTCTTCATTTGCTTAACAAATGTTTTGGCATCATTTTTCCCTGTAGCCTCTTGTGTGTATTTATCCTTCCTTTCATTCCAAACTATTCCTTCTAGCATCCTCTGTAGAACTGGCTTAGTGGTAATAAATTCCTTCAGCCTCCGTTTGTCTTGGAAAGATTTTTCTTTCCCTTGTTATTTGCAATAGTTTTCGTTGGCACCTGTGATCTCTGAAAACTTGAAATATATTATTTGTAACTATCTGGCTTTTAGATTCCCATTGAAAAATGGGAATCTAAATGCATTCCTAAACATAACTGGGGTATATTGGATTTTTAAAAAGTTAAGACCTGTTATTGATAATTTCAATGATTAAAATTCAAACTTTACAAAGGAATATATACTAAAAAAAGTGCCTCCCAACTGTCTCCTTATCTCAGTTCTATACTTTAAAGTAGTATATATTATTAAGTTATACACCATGCTCAGGCCAATCAAAAGGGCTACAAGTTTAGCTCAGTGGTCGAGCACTTGCATAGATTGCATGAAACCCTGAGTCAGAAGGCCAGCATGGGGAGAAGGAAAAACAAAAGCCTGTCCATACACAAAAACGTACAAGATTCTTTCTCATTTATGTAATTTTTGCATGACATGTCATTACATAGAAACTTTCAAAGCATTTAAATGATATAATTTCAATAAACCATGTTGAAAGAGATAAATATTGTTCCAGTAATGACAACAAATAAGCAGAGGTTTTTTAAACTATTTTCTTACTCATGTACTTTGATGACCATTTGAAATGAATTTCAAGTTCTTTATTTCTTCATATTACAAATAAATTTATATTGGTTTTGGACACTTTCAACATTACAAAACTCTGGGCAATGGTTTTGCTTCATCCAGAGATCTGTCTGGTTTGGCCTAAGTTATATATCTCACCAATTTTCTGTAAACAATGTTTCTGAAACTAGTGAGTTTTCAAAGTTGCTGCATATGTTCATCAGTGGAGGCTTAAAAAAAGTGTGTCCATTAACACAGGTGAATATAACTTTCACATGCTATTGGTGACGAGTCCAAGGAAGTAGATGTCAGAGTCATTTAAGTGGTTAAAAGTACTTGTGGAACTGTTGGTTTCTGTTATTGGGACATGCCAAGGATCCATATGATGAGAAAACAGGTAAAGGAGATTAAAAAAAAGAAAAGTCTCTATGCTGTTTCTCCTCCACTTTGAAAGCTCCAAACTTCTACAAGAGGATGACTTCCCTCCTTAGAGTTTTGGATTTTGCTGATTCTTTCCTATTCAATACTGGAGCAGCTGCTGTGGTTACTATCACTACCAAGAAGTTGCCCAGGGTTCTAGAAGGCTTGGAAGAAAATGGTACAACCAAAAGAGAAGTACCACATGGGAGATTTGCTTTGCTTTAGAATGACTCGCTCTGCTCCCTGCACAGACTCTCCTGGAGCACAATGGAGCACTCCTCTGCTCCCTGCACAGACTCTCCTGGAGCAATTGAGCACTCCTCTGCTCCCTGCACAGACTCTCCTGGAGCACTGGAGCACTCCTCTGCTCCCTGCACAGGCTCTCCTGGAGCACTGGAGCACTCCTCTGCTCCCTGCACAGACTCTCCTGGAGCACACTGGAACACTCCTCTGCTCCCTGCACAGACTCTCCTGGAGCACTGGAGCACTCCTCTGCTCCCTGCACAGGCTCTCCTGGAGCACTCCTCTGCTCCCTGCATAGGCTCTCCTGGAGTACCTGGAACACTCCTCTGCTCCCTGCACAGGCTCTCCTGGAGCACTGGAGCACTCCTCTGCTCCCTGCACAGGCTCTCCTGGAGCACAATGGAGCACTCCTCTGCTCCCTGCAGACACTCCTGGAACACTGGAGCACTCCTCTGCTCCCTGCACAGGCTCTCCTGGAGCACTGGAGCACTCCTCTGCTCATTGCACAGACTCTCCTGGAGAACAATGGAACACTCCTCTGCTCCCTGCACAGGCTCTCCTGGAGAACAATGGAACACTCCTCTGCTCCCTGCACAGGCTCTCCTGGAGCACACTGGAGCACTCCTCTGCTCCCTGCACAGGCTCTCCTGGAGCACTGGAGCACTCCTCTGCTCCCTGCAAGGCTCTCCTGGAGCACTGGAGCACTCCTCTGCTCCCTGCACAGACTCTCCTGGAGAACAATGGAGTACTCCTCTGCTCCCTGCAAGGCTCTCCTGGAGCACAATAGAGCACTCCTCTGCTCCCTGCACAGGCTCTCCTGTAGCACTGGAGCACTCCTCTGCTCCCTGCACAGGCTCTCCTGGAGCACTGGAGCACTCCTCTGCTCATTGCACAGACTCTCCTGGAGCACACTGGAGCACTCCTCTGCTCCCTGCACAGGCTCTCCTGGAGCACTGGAGCACTCCTTTGCTCCCTGCACAGGCTCTCCTGGAGCACTGGAGCACTCCTCTGCTCCCTGCACAGGCTCTCCTGGAGCACACTGGAGCACTCCTCTGCTCCCTGCACAGGCTCTCCTGGAGCACTGGAGCACTCCTCTGCTCCCTGCACAGGCTCTCCTGGAGCACAATGGAGCACTCCTCTGCTCCCTGCGCAGGCTCTCCTGGAGCACAATGGAGCACTCCTCTGCTCCCTGCACAGGCTCTCCTGGAGCACAATGGAGTACTCCTCTGCTCCCTGCACAGACTCTCCTGGAGCACTGGAGCACTCCTCTGCTCATTGCACAGACTCTCCTGGAGAACAATGGAACATTCCTCTGCTCCCTGCACAGGCTCTCCTGGAGCACTGGAGCACTCCTCTGCTCATTGCACAGACTCTCCTGGAGAACAATGGAACACTCCTCTGCTCCCTGCACAGGCTCTCCTGGAGAACAATGGAGCACTCCTCTGCTCCCTGCACAGACTCTCCTGGAGCACACTGGAGCACTCCTCTGCTCCCTGCACAGGCTCTCCTGGAGCACTAGAGCACTCCTCTGCTCCCTGCACAGGCTCTCCTGGAGCACTGCTCCCTGCAAGGCTCTCCTGGAGCACTCCTCTGCTCCCTGCACAGGCTCTCCTGGAGCACACTGGAGCACTCCTCTGCTCCCTGCACAGGCTCTCCTGGAGCACTGGAGCACTCCTCTGCTCCCTGCTCTCCAGGCACTCTCCTGAGAACAATGGAGCACTGGAGCACTCCTCTGCTCCCTGCACAGGCTCTCCTGGAGCACACTCCTCTGCCTGCACAGGCCCCTGCACAGGCTCTCCTGGAGCACACTGGAGCACTCCTCTGCTCCCTGCACAGGCTCTCCTGGAGCACACTGGAGCACTCCTCTGCTCCCTGCACAGGCTCTCCTGGAGCACACTGGAGCACTCCTCTGCTCCCTGCACAGGCTCTCCTGGAGCACACTGGAGCACTCCTCTGCTCCCTGCACAGGCTCTCCTGGAGCTTTGTTTCCACCACCCTTGCCACATTAGATGCTTATTTCTGGTGGCTGTCCTTTACCTATTTCTTTTATTTTTTACTATTTACTTTTCAAAATATGTGTATCTAGTACTGATGTATGCTTATTTCATCTTATCCAGAGTCAGGCCCTGGCATTTGAGTTTTTAAATAGTAAAAGTTGACTTTCCTTAATATGAAAGAAAAGCCAGAAAGAAAGAAAGAAAGAAAGAAAGAAAGAAAGAAAGAAAGAAAGAAAGAAAGAAAGAAAGAAAGAAAGAAAGAAAGAAAGAAAGAAAGAAAGAAAGAAAGAAAGAAAGAAAGAAAGAAAGAGAGAGAGAGAGGGAAAGAAAGACAGAGAGAAAAAGAAAGAAAGAAAGAAAGAAAGAAAGAAGAAAGAAGAAAGAGAAAGAGAGAGAGAAAAGAAAGAAAGAAAAATAAGGAAAGAAACTATTACAGAGGTTATGGAGTAGCTTACAGAATTACTCAGGATTTAGGGAAAAGCCATGGCAGAGACTATGTGTAGACTCAATTCTGTTAACCCTGCCACAAAGCCTGACCAAGGAACAGTGTCTTTGGCAGGAGCTACCACCTAACAGAAACTTCATATTTCGAAGGACAGTTGTTGCTGTTGATGGCTTCCATCTACAAAATTGGAGCTCAGAGCTTCATTCATTTTTATCCCAAATACCTTTTGAATAATATATTTTTTCTAAAGTAACATTTCCCACTGATGAGTTCAAGTTGTACAGCTCAAAAACATGCCTGTATTACTAACGCAGAAAAGCCACAGAAACATGTTCTACAGATGGAATGCCCCAAGCTTAGCAAGGTTTTATAAAGCCGTTGGGCTGCCAGAACTCATGGCTAGAGTCTATAGTACTTACAGTATGTTGTATAAGACAAAATAATAGATGACATTGCTTTAGTTACTAATAATGTATAGTCAATTAAGATTAAATTTGTTTCACAGTTAGAAGGTTTAGTAAAAGTAACTGGCATTTTAAGTATATTTATATGGCATTGGTTATTAGCACAAACAGAAACTATTATGTACATATAGCTCCCAATTCTTGCCCTTTAAATTATGTAACATCTGCATGTTTTTTCCTTTTATAATTCTGTACTACAAGCAAACCACTACCACCAACAACAAAACACAAATTGAATTCTTTCCATGTGACATTCTTGTGTTTGTGTGCAAGGAAACAAGCCTTGGAACAGGAAGCAAATTCTATGCACTGCCCAGGGCACACTCTTTCTTCTTCCTGTCATGGTCTCTTTAAATTGCTTTGTACACATTATTTAGCTTTGAGATGTCCAGGTTCCTTATTGCTGAAATGAGGATGATTTGCATTCCAAGCTTATAGAATACTGAAAGGAGTAATGAAGTAAGCATAAAGCCTAATATGTAATCATTTTTGGTAAATGCAAGTTATGCTTAGCTTTTTTTTTAACATTTTATTATTTATTTATATATTTGACAGAGGGGAAGAGGCAGAGAGAGAGAGAGAATGGGCGAACCAGCCACTGTAAACAAACTCCAGATACATGTGCCATTTTGTGCCTCTGGCTTATGTGGGTACTGGGGGACTGAATGAGGTCCTTTGGCTTTGCAGGCAAGCGAATTAACTGCTGACCATCTCTCTAGCCCCTAGTTTTTATTTTTATTTTTATTTTATTTATTTTTATTTTTTTAGTGTGAGAGTGAGAGAATTGGTGCATCAGGGCCTCCAGCCACTGAACTTCAGACTCATGCCCCCCTTGTGTGCATATCTGACCTTGCATGCTTACATCACTGTGAGTCTGGCTTACATGGGACATGGAGAGTTGAACATGAGTCCTTATATTTCACAGGCAAGTGTCTTAACTACTAAGCCATCCTTTTCAGCCCTTAGTGTTTTTAGTATTTTCAATTTGTTAATTTAGTATATCTATATCTTCTAAGATAATCAAAACTACCTTTAATATTGAATGAAATAAATATTATTTGTTTGCAACTCATGAATGTTTTGTGATTTATGACACTTTTACTCTTGGTCAATCTTTAGAATTTAAAGAGATCCTAAATTTAAGTAATTTCTCTGTTCCTGCAGTGTCCTAACAAGTAACTAGAGTCTGGAAGATCTTTCCTGGATATCCACTTAGTTTATCTTGAAACATAAGGCACTGTGCTCTTCAAAATTTAGAATGTAGGACAAAGGTTAATGGTAACTCAGCTCATAACTTTTATAAATTAGTTTAAGGACATGATGAACAGAAGTCCAAACTTTAAAAAAACAAAACAAAACAGAAAAAAGTGTCCATTTCTTGCTTTTCACATAAACTGCTATAAGAGATAAATTGCAGTGTTTCTTGTACTCTCTTCCATGACTAAGGGATGTTAAATGTAATTTTCCAGAGGAAATGTTCAAGAATTTTCTAATGGTTAACTTGTACAGCTCTCTGAGCTGGCTGCTGATCATGCAGTAGGATTTGTTTCCTCTTAGTATAAATCATTTCATCATAAAATACTTAAGATGATATCTCAAAGAAAGTAATTCTAGTTTTATTGCTTTGGAAAGAATCTTTGTGTGAGTCCTTCATGCATCATTACTTAGAAAATATTAAAGTTTAAAAAAAGTTGAGTCCTGCTACTAATGATAATTTGTGACCTGTTCTGTCATAATAATAAAAATTCTAATCTTTACAAGGTTTTATCATGTAATAATTGGTATCATAATATATATTGTTTTTACTGTCACATGGCAAAAAGTGAGAAAAGAGAATATAATGGCTTTTACTTAAGGTCCTAGAAATAATGCCTTCCATAACTTCTAATTCAGGCACTTTCTAAAGCAAAACAACTGAATTCTCCAAACAAAAATATAGTAGGGCAGGTTTGAGTGATTACTGAGTATCCTATAGGTTAAGGTTTTATTTTTTTGCATGTGTTGCTAATGTTTTCAGACTCTTTTGTAAAGTTATTTCATTACTATATTATGTTGGTTCCATGACTTTTAGCATACAATTGGGACAGACTTTGGTGTCCTCACTTGAATTCATAACCAAACAAAACAAACACTACAAGAAAGGGTGGGGGTTATAAAAGCATTACTGTTGGGGAGAGGCTTGAGAGCTAAAAGTTTTGGGTCTGAGGATTCCTTTCCTCTTCCTTTCTAGTCCTTCATTAGCAGAAGACTGTGTTCTCGGTGAGGGAGCTTTAGTTTTCATGTAGTTATGTGGCCTTTCTGAAGTTTTCAATGATAAGACTAATAATTTATCAATTTGTCCTATTTCATTGTTATTATAAAGACATAATAAAATGTAATAGTACTCATAAAATAAATGTGTTTTATCCATTGGCTTTGAGAAATTTTAAAAGACAGTATCAAGAATTTTTACAATCATGTAAATAACCTCCTTATGTAACTAATTCAGTTAATATGAAAATATTTTGCATCATGGTAGAGATTTGAGAAAGGTGACTTTGCAGTAATATTGTAATTCCAGTTAAAAGCCCAAGAGAATTTCCCACCAAAAATAAAAACAGAGGTCTAGGCTGGCCCTGGATAAAGAAGCAAATTCTACAGCTGTAAAGTTGTATGATTGGGAAGGGAGGTAGATAATGTGCTCATGAAATTATCAAGAACGGGGGTCACCACTTGATTCAGCATCAGAACATCCTGCCAAGTCTTATATTCCCCAGTAGACTATAATCCTACTAGCATGTGCCTTTCCAGAATAGAAAAGAGCAGCCCAATTAAGAACATGTGTACTGAGATCACATTGGTGGCTGCTTTGATGAACTTCTAAATGACTCAGTCAGGGACTGAGTGCTCACTTTAGAGCCGTACCCTTTTGGAATAGACTCACATTACCTAACTTGTTATTATATTCTTCAAATTCTTCTTATAAAGATAATTCTCAGCTTCTAAAAAATGAACTAGCAACAAGAAAAATATTTCCCCAAAAACAAATATAAAGAAATTTTAAGGTTATTTAGATAACATGCATCCTATTCATATAGATAATTACAAAATTGGGGCTGGGGAGATGGCTTAGTGGCTCAAGGTGCTTGCTTGCCTAGGTTTAATTCCTCAACACCCACATAAAAATTGATGCAAAGTGACACATGCCTTTGTGATCTCAGTGAACCTATAGGAATTGTAGGCAGAGCCAGGAGAACATAAAGCTCACAGGCCAGTTATTCTGACATTTGTTTGTAGTCTGGCAGTTTTCTTGCAATGGGAAGAAACCATGTCTCAAAAAATGTGAAGCACAGATACCTCAAAGTTGTCTTCTGACCTCTACATGCATGCTGTGATATGCCCCATCCTCTAAATAAAAATTTTAAAAAATGTGTACCTAGTGATATCTATGGAGATGTGATTTTCACTTCCTTGTATTCATCCTCTTATGAAAGTCCATCCTTTGAATACAGTCTGAACCTACTAATTCACTTTTAATAACTTACATTTGATAGAAGTTGTATGTTCTAGTTACTCTTACTCATTATGACAGAATAGCTGACAAGAAGCAGTTTAAGAGTTCATTTTGGATTACAGTCAGGTAATATGGTAGTGGAGGGGAGGTGTGTTGGCAGAAGCAGGATGGTGGCTAGTCCCTTTACATATCCACAGTCAGGAAGCAGAGGGTAGACAGTAGATACTGAAAGGTACTTTAAACTTACTGACACATTTCTGGAATCAAGCTGTACAGTAGCTAATCAGTTTTAAAGACCCCATTCAATAACATCATTTTTAAAGACTGCATTCTATAAATTAACATTTTTAAATTTTTATTTATTTATTTGCAAGGGGAGAGAGAGAGAGAAGTCAGACAGACAGAGAAAGAATGGGCATGCCAGGGCCTCCATCCACTGCAAATGAACTTCAGATGCATGTACCATCTTGTGTATCTGGCTTATGTGGGTACTGAAGAATTGAATTGGGATCCTTTGGCTTTGCAGGCAAATGTCTTAACCGCTAAGCCATCTCTCCATCCCTATAATTTAACATTTTTAAGAACTTTACTCTGTAACTTATCATTCTAAGGAGTCCATTCTATAACATCCAACTAATTATGATGCATGTTTTGATTTATAGGATTTTTTCTATTATAAATAACACCAAACTGAATATCATTATGTTTTGAGGACAAAAGTGTAGTTGCTTTGTCGATTGTTTTAGAATTTTGAGATAGATTTTGTTCAATTCTTCTATCAACTTGGTTTTAAATTATTCTCTTACCAGTTATATAAGACAATGCTCACTTCCCCACACAGGTATTAACATTTTTCCTAAACTTTTATATTTTTTTTGACATTCTCAAAGGATAAATAAATAATGCCTTTTAATATTAATGTTTTTCAGGTCTAATGTTACTTGAAAGTGAAACTGAACACATCCTAGGACATAAAAAATATTTTGTGACTTTCAGGTAAGATGTCTGCATAGGAGTCACACCAAACCAGCCTAGGGAGGAATTTAAGCAAAACCACAGCAAAATATACTTTTCTTCCTAAAAGTGAAGGTGTACAGGCTTTGATCCACCACAACAGAGAAGCAGGCAAGACCAAGACCTACCAGAAAGGAAGAACCCAGACAGAATCCTGTGGAGGCTCTTGTGGCCCATGTGGATCCATGTGCCCACCTGGCCCATCACCCAGCTATAGGAGAAAAAACCAAACAAGGGGATTTTCCAACCTCATCAGTCCTCAAGGGGAGGCAGCAGGGATCATCAGCTAAGGAGCTGTTGAAAGGGATACAAGTGGGACCAGCTGAGCAGTTCCAGTCCAATTCCAGGATTTCTGCTCTTTCCCATACCCCCATCATGAGAACCACAAACCTCCAGAGAAGGCATTCAGCCCCCAGCAGCAGGGCATCCAGCACAGCTGATTAGAACGCCAGCTCCACAACACAACACAGAGGCATAAAGGTGGGCATTCAGCATTGGTGAGATTAGAAACCAACACAAAAGGTAACGAGGCCAACTGACAAAAAAAGCATATACATAAGCCTGCATTGGAAGTGCTAATCTCTATTTCCATGTCAGGACAGGTTATGAGTTACATATTTGTGGTTGGCTTTTCCATTTTCAATTAAGCTTTATTTGGGGGTTGACTGTTGTTGCCTTGATGCTTTCAGATTCACAGGGCCTTTGTCTTTTTCTTGTGATTATTGGGGCAGGGTCTAATTCAGACCCAGCATGACCTGGAACCCATTTCAGAATAGAAATCTCAACCTCCCAGCTGACAGCATTAAGGGTGTAGAGCAACACACACCCTTAGAGATTTTGGCTTTATAAGGTTATCTGTTTGTTTCAACCCCCACAGTTGTATACTCTGTGCTGGGTTTTATTGAAAGTGTATATTGTTCAGTTGAATTTTAGAATTTTGCCAGTAAATTGCCCCACCCAGCCCACTAGAATACTTGATAGGAGGCAACTCAACACCTAGGATTACTTCTGTGGTTGGAGTACAAGAACTACACTTGGCACCTGAAACTCCTACTCTGAAAGTACATAAAGTTGAATTTCCAAGTCCAAGAGCACCATAGAAAATTAGAAAATCCAAGCATCAAATCAAGTCAGGATGCAAAAACCATTACATTATAATACAAGAAACACAAAGAATCAAAACAATAAACATCACCAAAAATGATAAATCTATCAGAAATGATATTGTTTCAGATGAAATGCCTTACAAAGATCTCAAAGAAAATGATTTTATTTATACTTAAAGAAATCAAAGGAAAAAAACACCAAAGGAATCAAAGAAGAAAACAACAGAATTAAAGAAGAAAATGATCTCCTGAAGGAATTTCAAGAAAACGTAGGAAATCAGCTAAATGAAATAAGGAGGCCATTACAAAACAGGAGTAAGGAAATGGAAATACTGAAAAAAAAAAAAAAAAAAAAACAAGGCAGAAATTCTAGCACTGAAAAACATAGCCAGTCAAATAAAAACACTCGGTGGAAAGTCTCACCAGTAGAATGGATGAAAGAAAGAACAAAATATTTAAACTACAAGACCAGGTGAGAGATCTAATGTCCAACAAATAGCAATATAAGCTATTAGGAAGGTAGGAATGGGACTTTAAAATATTTAGGATTCTATGAAAAAAGCAAACATAAGAATTCAGGGTATGATAGAAGGAGAATTTCAAACCAAAGGCATAGTAGGCATTTTCAACAAAATCATAGAAGAACATTTTGACCAAACTAGGAAAGAAATGCCCAAGAAAATACAGGAAGCTTTTAGAACACCAAACAGACAAAACCTGGAAAAAACCTCTCACCATGTTATAATTAAAATACTAAACACGCAAGCCAAAGAAAATATATTGAAAGCAGTTAGAGAGAAAAAGAAAGTCACCTACAAAGGCAAGCCCATCAGAATAACAGTACATTACCCAACACAAGCTTTAAAAGCCAAAAGGGCTTGGAATGATGTAGTCTAAATTCTGAAAGATAACAATTGTCAAACAAGATTACTTTATGCTGCAAAGCTATCTGTCCAAATTGATGGAGAAATAAGGACATTCCACAACAAAAACAGGCTAAAGGAATATATGACAACTAGCCAACTCTATAGAAAAGACTTGAAGGAATCCTTCATGCTGAAGAGAAAGCAAAGCACACACACAAGGAAAGAGGAAAACATAAACCATACTTAAGTAACACTTAAAGAAGAGAGTAAGGAAAATAGGAATCACTACAAGCCAAGAAGAATGGTGAGAATAAGCACATTCCTTTCAAAAATAACTCTTAATATCAATGGCCTCAATGCCCCAACCAAAAGACACAGGCTTTCAGACTGGATTAAAAGGCAGGATCTTGCCATCTGTTGCCTCCAGGAAACTTACCACTCAATAAAAGATAGAAATCTTCTTAGGGTGAAAAGATGGAAAATGGTATTTCAAGCAAATGGACCTAGGAAACAAGCAGGGGCTGCTATGCTAATATCTGTCAGGATTGACTTCAAAAACCAACATTAATAAGGTAAAGTGAAGAAGGTCACTTGATACTGATTAAAGGAACACTCCAACAGGAGGACATTACAATTCTAAACATATATGCACCTAACATGGTGGCTCCCAATTTCATCAAACAAACACTATTGGACTTAAGGTCACAGATGACACCAGACACTCACTCTCATCAATTGACAGGTCATCTCAGCAAAATAAACAGAGAGACATCTGGATTAAATGATGTCATGAAACAAATGGACCTAACAAATATCTACAGAACATTCCATCCAAATGTAGCAGAACATATACTTTTCTCGGCAGCACATAGAACATTCTCCAAGATAGACCATATATTAGGACACAAAGATAATATTAACAAATACACAAAAATTGAAATAATCCGTTGTACTCTATCTGACCACAATGGGATTAAACTACAACCAGCAACAAGAAAAATATAGAGCACACAGAAATTCATGGAGACTAAACAGTACAATATTGAATGATGAATGGGTCACTGAAAAAAATCAAAAAGGAAGTTAATAAATTCATATAATCAAATGATGATAAGAATGGAACATACCAAAACTTTTGGAACACAATGAAGGCAGTCTTCAGAGGGAAATTTATACCTCTAAGTGCCTATATTAATAAATCAAATAGTTCAAAAGTAAACAATTTACTGCTTCACCTTAAGGCCTTGGAAAAAGAAGAACAGGGCAAACCAAAAATCAGTAGATGGGAAGAAATAATAAAGATTAGGGCAGAAATTAATAAAATAAAAACAAAAAAATCCAAAGAATCAAACAAAGACTTGATTCTTTGAAAAGATAAACAAGATTGATAAACCCTTAGCAAATCTGACCAGAAGAAAGAAAGAAAAGACAAAAATTAATAAAATTATGGGCTAGAAGGATTGCTTAGTGGTTAAGGTACATGCCTGTGAAGCCTAACGACCCTGTTTCAATTCTCCAGGTCCCATATAAGCCAGATGCACATGATGGTGCATGTATCTGGAGTTGATAAGCAATGTCTACATGCCCTGTTGTGCCAATTCTCACTCTTTCTCTCTCCCTTTTTCTATCTCTAATAAATAAATAAATAAATAAATAAATAAATAAAAATAAACTAAACAGAAACTCAGGTTTAAATAAAAAAAATAAGAAAACTAGAGATGAAAAAGGCACCATTACAACAGATACCAAAGAAATTCAGAAAATCATAAGGACATACTTTAAGAATATATATGCATATAAATTTGAAAATCTGAAAGAAATGGATGATTTCCTTGATTCATATGACCTACCAAAATTAAATCAAGATGAGATGAACCATTTAAATAGACCTATAACAACTGCAGAGATCCCAGCAGTTATAAAAAGTCTCCCAACTAAAAAAAAGTCCAGGCCCAGGTGGATTCAGTAGTGAATTTTACCAGATCTTCATGGAAAAACTAAACCACTGCCTCTCAAACTTTTCCATAAAATAGAAAAGGAAGTAATTCTACCAACCTCCTTCTATGAATGCAGCATCACCCTGATACCAAAACCAGACAAAAACAGAAACGAAAAAGAAAATTACAGACCAATCTCCCTCATGAATATAGATGCAAAAATTTTGAACAAAATATTGACAAATGCGATACAAGAATATATCAGAAAGATAATTCACCCTGACCTAGTAGGTTTTATCCCAGAGATGCAGGGATGGTTCAACATACACAAATCAATAAATGTAATACACTATGTAAATGGACTAAATGACAAAAATAACTTGATCATCACAATAGATGCAGAAAAGGCATTTGACAAAATACAACATCCCTTTATGGTAAAATTTTACAGAACCTGGGTATAGAAGGAACATATCTCAACATAATAAAAACTATTTATGACAAACCTACAGCCAACATCACACTAAATGGGGAAAAACTTGGAGCATTTCCACTAAATTCAGGAACAAGAAAAGTGTGTCCAGTGTCCCCATTTTATTTAATATAGTACTGGAAGTCTTGGCTATAGCAATAATGAAAGATACACTCATAAAAGGTCTACAAATTGGAAAGGAAGAGATTAAATTATCATTATTTGCAGAAGATATCATTATATACATAAAGGACCCTAAAGACTCTAACAGCAAGCTGTTAAAGCTGATAAACACTTTTAGCAATATAGGATACAAAATAAACACATAGAAACCAGTAGATTGCCTATATATTAGCAACAAACATGCAGAGGATGAAATCAGGGATTCTCTACCATTCAAAATTGCCTAAATAAATAAATAAACAAATAAATAAATAAGGAAAGAAAGAAAGAAAGAAAGAAAGAAAGAAAGAAAGAAAGAATGAATGAATCTTGGAATAAACCTAATCAAGGAAGTAATGGATCTTTACAATGAGAACTTTAAAACACTTGAGCAAGAAATTGTGGAAGATACTAGGAAATGGAGAGACATCCCAAGTTCCTGGAGCTGAAGAATCAATATTGTGAAAATGTCAATCTTACCCAAAGCAATCTACACATGTAATGCAATTCTTCACGGAAATAGAAAAAAATCCTAAAATTCATTTGGATGCACAACAAAACCTTGAATAGCCAAAGCAAATTTATGCAACAGAAATAAGGCTGGTAGCCTTGCCATACCAGATTTTAAGCTACATTAACAAAAACAGCATGGTACTGGCTCAAAGACAGACAAGTAGATCAATGGCACAGAACAGAAGACCCAGGTATTAATCACAGCAGCTACAGCCATCTAATGTTTGAAAACATGCCAAAAATATTCACTGGAGAAAAGACAGCCTCATCAACAAGTGGTGCTGGGAAAAGTGGATATCTATATGTAGAAGGATGAAAATAGATCCTTGTCTATCTCATGAAAGACAATCAAGTCCAAATGGATGAGAGACCTTAATATCAGACCTTAAACTCTGACACTGCCAGAGGAAAAAGTAGGGGAACCTTTCAACATATTGGCATAGAAAATGACTTTCTGAATATAACCCCAGTTGCTCAGGAAATAAAACCACCAATCTACCACTGGGATTTCATGAAATTACAAAGCTTTTGGATAGCAAAGGACACTGAATAGAGCAAAGAGACAATCTACAGAATGGGAGAAAATCTTTGCCAGCTATACATCTGACAGAGTATTAATATCCAGAATATACAAATAACTCAAAAACTAAACAATAACAAACAACCCAATTAAGAAATGGACTGTTAAGCCGGGCCAGGTGGCCCACTCCTTTCATCCCAGCACTTGGGAGGTAGAGGTAGGAGGATTGTTGTGAGTTTGAGGCCACCTTGAGACTACATAGTTAATTCCAAGTCAGCCTGGACCAGAGTGAAAAAAGGGGGTGCTGTGGAAATAAATAAATAAATAAGAGACTAATGGAGAGAGGGAGGGGATATGATGGAGAGTGGAGTTGTGAAGGGGAAAGTGGGGGAGGGGAAGGCATTATCATGGTTTATTGTCTGTAAGTATAGAAGTCAATAATAAAATTATACATTCAAATATTGATAAACCATCAAAACAATAAAAGCTTTGAAATTCTATGAAAAAAATCTTTTGTGCTCCCTTTCCTATGAATCCTGTGTTCATATTCTCTTCATGTTGGTTATGCCATCTTTGTGTGTATGCAAATATGCATGCATGCAGGCAGGCCTATGCTTAACTCCACTGGATGAATCCAGGACCTCAGCATACCAGGAAAGCCTCTATTTCTGTGATGATTAATTTTATCAACTCCATTAAATTCAGAAATTCCTAAGCACATGTGTTCCAGAGTCATTTAGATCATAAGAGCTCTGAAATCTGCATGGATTAATTCCTTGATGGACTTGAGAATGATTTTTCAGGGATGGTAGTGGTGAAAAGTAGGATCTGGGGCCTAGGTGAGAGAAGTCATTGATGCTCTATCCTGCCATGAATACTTCCTCTAATCCCTTTCTCTGATTCCTGTTACTAGGAAGCTCCTCTACCACACTCTCCTACCACTATTATATTCTGCTTTTTACAATGAGCACAGAAACACAGGTCTAAATAGCCATGGAGTGAGACCTCTGGACTGAGTTAAAATACTTCTTCCTGTAAGTTGCTTCTGTCAGGTGTTTGATCACTGAAAGAGAAAGTTACATTACAAAATTTCTGAGCTACAACTCTACCTCAGATCATTGATATTTTTCAATGAGTTGTAAGAACTTTCTTACTGAAGGAAACTAGCCTCCTTCTATATGCATATTCAACTTTTCTCCAGTGGCCTTAAGAATGTTTTAAAAATTATGGGTAGCTAGCTCTGTGATAGAAACTTGCCAAATGTGCAAGAACCTAGGTTCAATACCCAACATTGCAAAATAATGATTAACAATAATAATATTGCATATAAAACTCAATATTGTATGTGAATACAGAGTGCTGAGGGAATTGAATCATCCATCAAAACTTGATGAATGGAAATTGACCATGACAAAGACAAAGTTTTTCTGCATTTAGAGAAGGGAAGGAGAGGAGGCAATGAAAAAGACATGTATAAATAAAAGCTGAACAACAACAACAACAAAAATAAGAGTATATTAAGTCTACCTGGATTTCCCTGAAATTCAGGAATTTTTGAAAACATAAATTTGAACTTACAAGTACAATTATGTAGGTTATGAGAAAACCCAACTTGCTGATAGATTGTTGATTTGATTCCTTAAATTGGATGCTGATCAAGCCAGGATGAGAATGTTAAAATATGCTTTTATTTTGGAAAAAAAAAAAAACATATAATTGTCCTTTTACCCCACTAGGTGACATAATACCCAGTGAAGTAGCAAATTCATTGGATTACCAACTTTTGCAGCCCTCTGGTATGGGGTCTCAGAGCAGTACGATCAAAATGTCAGTGAATAACAGCAAGGATCTTGGACTTACATTGTATACAGATACTTCAAGGGAAAATATGTTGGTATCATAGGTCACTTTACTTCTCAGATGTAAGTGAAGTATAAGAGTACATGCTTTTAGCTCTAGGGATAACACACAGTTGTGTGCTCCATAAAAAATGAACACCTTAAATATAGAAATAAAGTGGGGGAGGGAGGGAATTATCATGGTTTATTGTCCACAAGTATAGAAGTTGTCAATAAAAAACTTAAAAATAAATAAAAATAAAATAAAAATAAAAATAAAAATAAAAAATAAATATAGAAATAAAACGGTAGGTGAAAGCCATCACTTTCCATATTCTTCTCAAGTAGTGAAACATATATGATAGGTAAGAATGGTCTGGGGCTGGAGAGATGGGCTCAACAGTTAAGGTACTTGCCTGCAAAAACTAATGACCAGGGTTCGATTCCCCAGTGCCCACGTAAAGTAAGATGTACAATGCGGTGCATCTATCTGGAAGTTGTTTGCAGTAACTAGAGGACCTGGTACCAATTCTCTCCCTCTCTCTCTCTCTCTCTCTCTCTCTCTCTGTGTGTGTGTCTTCTCTCTCTGCTTGCAAATAAATAAATTTAAAAAAGAAAGTTCTGGTAAACTCACCTTAATTGGATTTCTTTCCTTCTTCAGTCACATGACAAGTAGTAATTAAGTTACCTTATTGAAAATATATTTTGAAATTTAAGACACATACTCCTGATTCTTTTTATTCTCTTTCTGTAAGGAGAGAGAAGGAGAGAGAAAGATAGAGAATGTAAATATTCCTTTTTAGCTTTGAAAGTCTTTGAGGTTATATTTATGACAATATCAATTTGGAACTATGTCTTACATTTTATTGAATAGTTCCTTTGGCATATAGTTTACTCTTCTCCCTGCTCCTATTTTCTGTTTTTCCCCTCTCTATTCTCTCTCTAAATGTGATTATTTCCATTTTTGATTACATAAGCAATGAAATTTTCTCATTCCCATTTCCCTCTCTTTGTCCACACAGGTGTGCTGTATTATCTCTCACAAATGTTTCTCACACTTTTGCCTTTTCACTTATGCTTGTATCATGCTAAAGCAAATGGCTTCTGCTTGGAATCTTTCTTCATCTACCTGTATGGATGTGGACAGTCTCTCAATCTGCTCTTCAATCTGAAGTCATAGTGATCTTTACCAAATTTGTAAAATTTCTCTGATGCACTGTTTGAAGCCACAGTGCTTTTAAATTCTATCTTAGAACATGCTTGTTTTCTTTACACCTTCAGGGTATACATTTATACATTGCTTATTGAGATTATTCATTTGAATCTCTCCCTTCACTGAACTATTAACTCAATGAGAAAACAAGCATGTCTATGTTTGCTTAATATTTATTTCCAGGACACAGCTCCATGCCCAACAAAAGTATATTTAAATAAATGATAAATTTATAACTATTTCATGTCCAAACCCTATGATAGCTGTCATAGCTTCAGTTGCTGGGATGAACTTCCAAACCAGATACAAGTTATGGGAAGAAGGGATTTATTGATGTTTACAGCTCCAGGGGAAGTTCCATAATGGCAGAAGAACTGGGCCTCCTTTCACATGCCCAGACAGAAAAGCAACTACCACCACAAGCAAGCACACTCCAGGAACTGCAGGTATAGCTCAAGCACTTTGCATACCTTAGGCTGAATTTCAAATCTGCCCCCAATAACAAACAGTTTAGGGCTGGACCCCTGGACCCCCGTCAGTGACTCCTCCAGCCAGATCTTTGCAGATGTAAATTACAAGCTTTAATAAACTCCTAAATCTATTGGGGGACATCCATTCAAGCCACCACAATAGCCAATTGCAGGGAAGAGATAAGGTTTTTTTTTTTTTTTTTCCTTTTTAACTCCCCATAACTATTACCTTCTTTTAATAAATATATTTTTTTTCATTTTTAAAAATATTTATTTATGAGAGAGAGAGAGAGAAAGAGAAGGAATGGGTGTGCCAGGGGCTCCTGCCACTGCAAGTGAACTCCATATGCATGTGCCATTTGCTCATCTGGCTTTATGTGCGTATTGGGGAATCAAACATCAGCCTGCATGCTATTCCTTTCCCTAACTGCCTGACACCCAAGTCCAAGATGACATTTCCTTCTCCCCATAGTGAAAGAGGGTATTGTTTCACATTTGAGTACATTGTTCTATTCATAATCAGAAATTGATTTTTCTTGGAGTATTGAAAGAAAAACAACATTTTTTTTCAGTAGAGTTGAATCAAAACCAAATTTCCTGGGTTGTCTGTGGATCTGAGAATAAAATCATCAACTTGGAAGGCAAAACAGAGCTAGATATTAAATACTGATATTTTATCCTTTAAATCATCACCCTTTCTTTAGTCTTATTGCTCTTATTTCATATCAAAATTTTATCCTGCTCTTTACTAAGATTGGAACTCTTGAATTTTAGAGTTTTCATCAATTCTCCACTTGCTACAAATTCTACATTTCTATATATATAACTCGTTAGAACTGTGGTTAGTTCTTTTAAACAATGTCCTGAGTGTGATCACTTTTCACCACTTCCACAAATACTCCCAGTCAAAACAACCATTCTTTTCGACTCAGTCGTCTCCTTTCATCGACCGTCATCCCTTGCCTCCTAATATTTATTCCACACAGAAACAAGAGTAACCTTCAAAAACTTAAAATCAGGGTGTGCCAGAAACTGCCAGTGGGCAAACTGCTTGTTTTAGGGGAGAAAAGAAACCTTCAAAGGCTTAGCACCATATGTGGTGTCGCCACATGTCACAACTCAGTGGGCAATTGCCCATTGAGACCGAGATTCTTTCTGCACTTTATTCACTACCCCGTCCATGGGAACTCTCGGATCAGGCCAGCAAAAGGGGAGGGAAGTACACACCTATTCCAGTCACCAACCAGGAAATGGTAGAGGTGATTTCAACCAAGTAGCTCATTCATGAGACCTTATCTCATTACAAGGGTATAGAAGAAAACAGGGGAAAAAAGATAGGCACTGATGAGCACTGGCATTGTTGGTCCACCTTTATTTCTCTTCTACAGAGTGCACTCTAAAATGCCATCATCTTTGGAGAAGACAGACTTGGAGGAAGATGGGGCACTAAGTTAGGTAGAAGGTATGGTCAACAGTGACATCTAAATTTCTGACCCATCCAATGGATTAGATAGAATATGTTCTTAGGGAGAAGACGTGTCCTTGGGAAAGGACCATTCTGAATGTGTGAGATTTGAGGTTCTAATGAGATATTTAAGTGAAAATTGCTGCTATGAAGTTGGGTCTCTAAATGTTAGTTTCAGAGAAGGAAACTGGACTATTTTTACTTGGGAGTTATGAATATGGATTTAGAAAGGCAAATCAAGACAGGGTATGTGATTACTTAGAGAAATTAAGAAGTGATATCAAGAACTGATCTCAGTACCAACAGATCTTGAAATGGCCAGGAGGGCATCAAACAGGAGTTAAGTTAGGAGAGATTGCTGCTACACAAATCAGTGTCTCTGAAAAGATATATTATTAAAAATTTTAAATACTGTTGAAAGGTCACTTGAGGTTTGAGGTTTGTTTTTTTAAGGCAGTAATTGAGTAATTAACAAAATAATCTGTCAAAGAGACTTTTTGATAACATTGTTGTGGTTTTCGGATTTTGCTGAATTGAGGAAGGAATAGGGATAATAAAGTGAAAAACGATCATTGTATTTTGCACTTAAAGTGTTGTCTGGAAAGCATCATGATCAATGGTTTATCTTCTTATTCATCTACCCGTCTTGGTGAAGGGATACTACAATGTGTATAAATGTTAAGCCAGTGTAAAAGGAAAAAATGGTAGAGAAAATGTGAAATCCAGACTATAATCAGAGGTGTCTATTTACAGCAGGGTGGGAGTTATTAATGGAAACATATAGTTTTGATGATCAGTTGATTTAAACTGTTAAGTAAATTTTATTTTCTCCTGTAGGCAGGAGGAAAACATATCTGCTAAAGCAATGAGATAAGCAGAAGCATCACAGGTCTGATGAAAATAATCAACCTGGGAATTGTGGGAAATTAGAAAACTAGCTTCTTAGAAAACTATAAAATATAAAGTATCAGGATTAACTTTTTGGTTTAGCTTAAAGAACATAAATTTATATGACCCATCTATATGTGATTGAATTTTCTACAGCAGTGCTCAGCAGCTGTGTATGCAAGTAAAAAAAAATTATGTTTAAGATTCGGATTTATAGACAGACTCACTGCAAGGCCAAAGTACAAAGGCTTTCATGTGCTAAGTATAAGAAGAGATCTTGTGATTAGTCATGGTCTTCATCATGGATATTGTAATGAATGAATCCTGGAATGGGCTTACAGGAAGAAATGTGAAGTATAAAGTATTTCAGATCAAAAGCTTGAGATGTTAAGCAGTGGTAGAACAATTTTTGTTCGCCATGTGTAAAGCCCTGGGTTTAATCCCTATCACTACAAAAGAAATGAATGAGACTTAAAAAATAAATAAATAAAAGGAATAGAGGCCAAAGTGACATGAAGCAGTTGAAGGGGAATAAGTTGTAATGAATTGACTCTAAGTTTAAATTTACTACTTCAGAGATGGAGCTATGTGGTTCTCTGATTGTAGCTAAAGTTACTTGTGATCAAAATGTCTGACAGTGAGGAATGTTGCAGCACTGCTAACAGATATTCCAATTCATCGACATTCGACCATCCAAGGGATGGCAGGACTTATAGGAGAGGAGAGAAGAATTCCATGCTAACATCTTCCAGGAACCAGTTAGTCAGTTGTCCATAGACAACTACTTCTGTTGTGCAAAATTTAATTAAATTTGTACTTATAAATTACATAAAGCTTGACAAGGTCTTATTGATTCTGAATAAAAAGTTAGTAAAATAATAATGTCTTATATAGCACATGCTACAATAATATTAAAATTATTAATCAAATGCTACTAAATTGTCAAGATTTCAAAAAGTTTCAATTGAAGTCAGTTGAATTCAAAGTGATAGTCCTTTCTCTCCTGTTTTCCCTGTTAGTTGTTTAGTACCTAGTAAGGATATTCCTAATTCAGAGTTATTAGATCTTTTTCATGTAGGCTTTGAAGAAATGTATATCTAGGGGTTTGGCTTGATGGTATTAGCATTCACCCTCTAACTCCTGCTCAAATGATTGTTCCCAGTCCTGCTGTGCCCACCATTTGGAAATTGGCCCTCTCCCTCTGTCATAAGTCTTCATGTTCAATGTTTCTCTTTGTAAATCTCAAGACAGTAGAGTTAGAATATAAAATGGTCTGAAATGTTCTCTTATAGTGTTTCAAGTCCCTACAGGGCACATGTACTTGAATGCCATGTTGGAAATGGGACTGTGCTAGTTGCTCAGCAAATCCTAAAGTACTTCACAGAATTCACTATCCTAAGGCACTTCCCAGAATTGATTAGGGGTGTTCCTTCTGCCTGGATTGCTCTCAGTCTCTCTCTCTCTGGGCTCTGGTTCTACCATAAGGGTGTCACCATAGATAATAGGGTGATGCTTGTGGACTAATGATAATTAATTCTACTGTACATTTTTCTCAAAACCTTTTTATTATTTATTATATTTTTATATTTATTTATTATTTATTATATTATATTATATTATTTATTATATTATTTATTTGACAGAGAAAGAGTGAGAAAGAGAGATATAGAGAGACTGGGCACGCCACGACCTCCAGCTACTGCAAACAAACTCCACATGCATGTGCCCTCTTGTGCATCTGGCTAATGTGGGTCCTGGGGAATTGAACCTGGGTCCTTTGGCTTTGTAGGCAAACACCTTAACCGCTAAGCCATCCCTCCAGCCCTCAACACCCTTTTATCCTCCAGTTAGATCGGATGGGTTTCATTCATTGTTACAATTTTCCAAATATTGTATTTTTCCTCCTTCTGTTTTATATCATTTTCATTTCTTATTAATACATGTACTGAGTTTTGTTTAGTGCTCCTGTGCCTCCTCTCCTCTGTCCCATTTCCTGCCTTTGCTTGACTTTCACCCTCCCACTCCTACATTCCATCTTTCACTTTCCTATCAGTTGAGATCGGCTACCTTCTTCTCCCTTAAAGCATCACTTTATGTTTAAATAGTGTTCCTGTATTAACTAAAAATTAACTTCAGATGTTGTAAGTATTACCATTTCCAAGTTGTTGTTTGGGCGGCTAGAAGAATAAATTAAATTTGCAGTGAACTCTCTGCCTTTGCAATAGTTGAGTCCATATGGTATAAATTTAGTGTTTATTATATTTCCTGGCTTTATTCCCATATTCCCATTTTCCATTTATCCTAATTCCCTAAGCTATTTAGTTTATCTTTTTGTCTCCATATATTTTTAAGGCTACCTAATACTAAATAAGGTCAATGACATATCAAAACATAGTTTTTTTACTTGCCACCTCCCCTGCCATTTGGGTAAGAACTTTGTAGATATGGTAAGTACTGTGGTTTGAATGCAAAATGTCCAGTAGTCTAAAGTGGTTTTTTAATACCTATTTATATATTTGAGAGAAAGACAGAAACAGATAGAGAGATAGAGAGTGAGACAAAGAGGCAGACAGAGAGAGTCAGTATGTGCATGCCAGGGCTTTCTGCCATTGCAAATAAACTTCAGATGCATGCTCAACTTTGTGTATCTGACTTTATATGGGTCCTTGAGAATTGAATGTAGGCCTTCAGGCTTTGCAAGTAAGTGCCTTTAACTACTGAGCCATCTCTCCAGCCTTCTAAAGTATTTTAATACTTGGTTGCCTTATGATGGATTGGAAAGACCACAGAACCTTTAGGACATAAAGCTTTCCTGAAAGAAATGGGTCACCAAGGGCAAGAATTGAGGTTTCATAACCTGCCTCTACTTCCTGTTCATCCTCTGTTTCCTAATTATTGATGTAATGTGAACATCTACCCTCCTGCTTATGCCACCATGCTGCCTGCCATGATGGAACCTTTAGAACATGAAGCTGTCATGTTCTTCCTTGAGCTGCTTCCTGTCAAGTATTTGGTCATAGATAACAACTAGTAAAATATCTCTCCAAGAAGTGTAGCCATTGCTGTGATCAACCTGAACATGTGGATAATAGATCTTTGGAACTGGTTTGCATGAGAAATGTAGATGAGTTTGAAATTCTGAGACCAAGAAGTGATAAAATTCTATGAACAGAGCTTAGTGGGCTATTATGGTAGGAGTTTGTAAGACCAGAATGCTGATTAAAACACAGATTGTGGAGACCCAGCTCAGGAAGTTTCCAAGGAGAACAATGACTCTACTGGGAAACTGAAGGAAGGACAGTTCATATTATATCCTGACAAAGAATCTGGCTTCATTCTGCCTGGGTCCTGAAAACTTAAATAAGGCTGAACTTCAAAGGTATAGAATAATATACTTGGCAAAGGAAAGTTCAGGATAGCATAGCATTGAATCATTGTAATGGTTGCTACTCTCTACTCTGATTCAGATCTACAGTGAAGGAGTGAAAAACAATGTGAAAAAAGTGAACTTCAGTAAGGAAAGGTTTTGCACAACTTTTAAGTTCAAGACAAGGAGACTGTAGATGACAAAACATCTGTAATTGTTGAAGAAATTAAGGAGATTAACTACATTAAGAAGAAATCTCACTCTCTGTATTGGAGGGCAAGGCCTCACCTACTAAAGGCCCTAAACTTGTAAAAACTATAAATTCTTTTCAAAAGAACAGGGCTGAAGGGAGAATGTTGAGAGTGTACCTTACCCCTGGAGAACAACTGCCTATGGAAATGCTTCCCCTGGATCAGCATGGAGGCTGCTGGGTTCATGTGACCAGGCATCATCCTAAGCGGGCAGCACAATTCGCAGTATTGTCCATTTTGTACTTGTTTTATAGGCATGAAAAATGCAATATGGAGGGTTCAGTCACGGCATCTTGTTTATAGTTTCAGAGGGATGATGAAGCCAGGCAATGTGAGGCAGGTTTAGGTCCCTTGCAGGAAGATTCCAAGAGACTACTGCTTGGAGGGGGAGGATGAAGACCAGGATATTGGAGATTGCAGGACTGTGGGCCATCCACCAGGGAAAGCTATGGGCTGGGAGTAGATTTGGCAATGTGTGCTCCATGGAAGAGACTTAGAGGAGCTGGACTACCCAATCCATTTGATCCCAGTTAGTTCCATCACAAG
This sequence comes from Orientallactaga sibirica, assembly GCA_036365145.1. Taxonomy (NCBI): domain Eukaryota; kingdom Metazoa; phylum Chordata; class Mammalia; order Rodentia; family Dipodidae; genus Orientallactaga; species Orientallactaga sibirica. The sequence goes on from JAEOAD010000006.1 coordinate 33,033,229, forward strand.
TCCTAGCACAGAGCTATAGGATTTGGTGTTAACCCTGCTGGGTTTTGATCATTTGTTGGTCCATCTCTATTCATCCCCTTTGGAATGGGAATGTTTATTCTGTGCAATAATATGTTGGAAGTATGAAAGATACTTTTTGATTTTATAGGGGGGGGGCACAGTTTACAGATTGGAGTCTCAGAAGAGCCCCTGGGTTTTGTACACTGTTGGGACTGCTAGACTATGGAAAGTCCATAGGTTCATGTGTTTGACAACTCAGTCCCCAGCAATAATGTTTTAGAAAAGTGTGAAACCTCTAAGCCATAGAGTTTGTAGGAGGAAGTAAGTGGTTTGGGGGCAGACCTTGATATTTTATAGCCTGGCCTCACTTCCTGTTTTCTACTTCCTTTTATTTCAACATGATCAGCTGGCCTCCTTCTCTTGTTCCATGCCTTTCCTAGCCTGATGTATGTACCCCTGGAACTGTTAGCCAAATAAGTTCTTTGCTTCTTTAAACCACTTCTTTTCATGTATTTGGTTACAGCAATGAAAATAACTAATACAGTAAGCTTCACCGTTTACATTTCACAAGAAAAGTAACGTTTTTGAGAAGTTAGCGTGACTCTCACAAGACATCAAACATTGAAAATGAAAAATTCACAATTCAATTAAGACTGGAGATTTTTGCTTGCTTTGTTTTTCTGGTATTTTTTGTTTGTTTGTTGTTATGTTTACCTCTGTTATTGAATTGAAGGTAGTTTAGTTCATAGTCAAGTTAAGCTATGTTTTTGAGATTCTCTTTATGAAGTTGGGATGGCCTTGGAACTCTGAACCTCCTGCCTCTGCCCCCTGAGTGTATGCATTACATGTTAAATACCACAACTCCTGGATTCAAGTAGTTTAGAGAAGCAAATAGTGGTAAATTCAATTTTAATGGGGTATTCTGTTACAAAATTAACGTTAACTTCTAATACTCTTTGCCCTCTTCAGCCATTTTGGTTTACATTCTTTCAAACGGTATGAGGTTACCAAGACTGTAAGTTGTATAGTTTTATCAAGTTCGTGTTAACTACTAGAATCAAAGATTTGAGAGTATGGTGATGACGAGATTTGTAAGTTCCTGGCTCAGAAGTGATAGGATAAACTATATTTGCTCTTGGAAGCTACAAGTATACTCTCCTCTTCTCATGTGCCCAGTACCCTTTACTTTGGAGTCATAGAGCAACTGTTTAAAATACGTGATTTAGTCTGTATTCTCTACTAAATAATTCTATGAAATATATAGTATATATGTGTACATATGAGATCAATGTAAATCATATACAACTCTGCACACATCAGATTATTCAAGAAGACCCTGACAACCATGTCAATACAACATTATCCTGAGCATTCACTATTCTAGAAAGAAACCTATGGGCTGAAGAGATAGTTCAGTGGTTAACATCACTTGCTTACAAAGCCTGATAGCCTGGATTTGATTCCCTAGTACCCATATAAAGCAAGATGCACAAAGTGGCACATGTGTCTGGAGTTCATTTGCAGATGCTAGAGTCCCTAGTGTACACACACACACACACACACACACACACACACACACGTACACAACTCTCTCTCTCTTTCTCTGCTTGTAAGTAAATAAATAAATGAGTTTTAAAAACACTTTTCAAAAAAGAAAGACAAAAATCTTGCAGCTACATCATTAGATATGGGCTCTACAGGGACTTTTACCAGTTATTTGACTGGAAATACTCAAAGAGTAAAAAACCACATGCAAAGAGTGGAAGAAAATCTTTGATGATGTTTATAATTTTTTAAATGACTGGTTTATGCTTATTTTTCAGTTGACTTTTTAAAAACCAGTCTTCAAATGTATTTTCTTCTGAGATGTTATTTCCTTGTTTCTACTTTGGAGGGACAATTGTATCAAGTTTATGAGATTTTGTCACATTTTAAAATATGTATCACTGCAGGAAGATCTTTTTATTGTCTTGCATCCTACCTATGTCTGCCAGAAGTGAACGATGATACAAACAACCTTCTTTTTTAGTTCTTAACAGAGGTTGTTTCATCTTATAAAATTTGTTAAACAGTTCATCACTTTGGCCTCTAAATGGTCTTTATTGTTGTACAAATTTAAGAGTGATACCATTGTGCCTGTGATAGTAATTAATAAAATACATAAGAGACCTGGTTTGAATGTAAGACCCCCTCCTTTGAGCTCTGTAGACATATTACTCATGTGTTACTTTAACACATTGCAGCAGAGAACAAATCGTTACTTGGAGTTGAGAAATACAAATCCTTACAATAGCCATAAGCTATTTAGCTTACCAGCAACTGAGTTTAAAAGGGTTAGGTTGTGAATCCAGCTATAACACTAGACACAAAACAGTTGTAGTAATAAGGACTCATGGATATTTGAGTAAGTTACAACTTGCATAGCCAGGAACTCTAAACCCTTTGTTCTTCATGACAACATGTTTACATTTTATTTATCATTTGTCTTATCCTTCAGAATCTCACTGATGTTAACTAAACCAAACTATATCTGAATGTTTGTATACTCTGCATGAGACTTATAAAGTTTGTTAACCAAACAAACATTGTTTTTAGAATGTTTTCAGTCATTCTTTCATTATATTCCATCTGACAAAGCCTCCATTTACTTGGTTTTGTGTGATGCTCTCTAAATCTTGAACCCATATCTGTGAAAATTAGCAAGTACCCTGAAAGGCCAACAGTACTGTCAGGCAGGAGAGAAATTTACAGTGCTTAAAAATAGAATCTTTTTCTCTAGAGGCCTTCGGTATTTAGTTAGATTTACAGCTACTCCCAATATATTATTATCAAAGGCAGAGCATGGTTGATGACAACAAAGAAGGGATCCTAGGAAGCTCCTGCAATGACTCTATTTGATACTGTCATTTCTCCAGAATTACATCTCCACTTTGAGGACACACTTCTTTTTTTAAAGAAATTATTTTGTTTACTTTTATTTATTTATTTATTTATTTATTTATTTATTTGAGAGTGACAGAGAGAGAGACACACAGAGAGAAACACAGAAAGAGAGAGAGAGAGAGAAAGAAGAGGGACATCAGGGCCTCCAGCCACTGCAAACAAACTCCAGATGCATGTGTCCCTTGTGCATCTGGCTTACGTGGGTACTGGGGAACAAAGCCTCAAACCGGGCTCCTTAGGCTTCAAGGCAAGCCCCTAACTGCTAAGCCATCTCTCCAGCCCCGAAAACACATTTGTTATTAAACATCAGTTACTAACAATTCTCCAGAATTTTAACTCCACTGTCAGGACACACTTCCTATTGAACATCAGCCTCCTTTGACTTCTTGTTAAACATCAGCTACTACCAATCCCTCAGAATTTATCACTACATTCAGGACACACTTCCTATTATTAGAGATCAGCCTCCTGTGAGTTCGGAAATGATCAGAGCCATTCATGTTGGGACACTGTAATCTCTTGGTCTTCTGTCCTAGCATTTGATCCTCCCATACGCTCTGTAACTTGTCCCACTTTTCTGGTGATATAATAGAGGGGAAATCCTACTGGGACTGCCTGACAAACACTTCAAAATAACCTTATTCAGCTTCTGCAGCAAAAGTGTCTACACTCAGGAAGAAAGCAGACTAATTGAAGATTAGTATTAATTTGGAAATTAATTTGAACCTTTGTTTCTAGCTTTTTAAAAAATATGTATTTATTTTGAAGAAGAGAAAGACTGACACACAGAGAGAAAGATAGATAGAGAATGGGTGCATCAGGGCCTCCAGCCACTGGAAATGAACTCCAGATGCATGCATCACTTTATGCATCTGGCTGTATGTGGCTATTGGGGGATTGAATCCTGGTCATTAGGCTTTGAAATTTCCCCTGCTCCTGTTTCTAGATTTTAGCAAGTGTATTTCACTATAAAGATGGGAAATATTCATATATGTATATATTTCACAAGAGGAGGGGAGTTACTACATTGAGGTACACAGTTGGCTGTGCTAGTCCCACAGTTGCCCCTCTGAATGGTTCTTTTGGTGTTGTTTTTAAAATATTAAGTTACTTCCTTTCTAATGCCCAGTAATCTAAAATTTTCTCTATTAAAATTTATGAAAAGCAATAAAAAAGCTACCTATTTACCAGTTTCATAAGACTTGTACTCCAGATACCTTCTTTGTAATCTCCTCTTCTTTTTCACTCTGTACATTTTTTAGGGTTTTGTCTTTGTTTTTAGAATTGTGGAGTTGCAAAATCATGTTTGTTTTATGTTGGTCTTTTAAACTATTGTGCAGTGATATGATAATTCATGGTCTCAATTTTTAAAAATAAATTGTTTATCTGATATCTTTTATATTTCTGCTCTATATGCAGTGTTTACTATTCATATTCTGATTGTTAAAGTGATTCTCAGATTTTGTGATTCATTGGTTTCTGTTTTCCTTATACATCTTTTCAATTGCATGTTGTGATGTTTTATAAACATTCTGATTTCAACAACTATATTTTAAAATTTACAACAGCATTTTTTTCTGTACGCTTCCAGTTTTATAAGTTCATCTTCCTATGTATAGTGAAAAATCATCTCTCTAAAGATGTTGAAGTATTCTGAAGTTAATTCTTTTAAAATTTATTATTATTATTATTAACAACATATTTTGTATGGGTACATCATGTGTTGGTATCCTCATTTCACTCATCACTACCCCGATTCTGATGGGGACCCTCGGACCCTCCTTAGTGGTGGAGTTGCAAGTAGTCTCTATGCGGTTGTGGAAGCAGCAGTCAGGTTTTTTTTTTTTTTTTTTTTTGGGGAGGGAATGCCTCTGGGCATGATGTTTCAACCTGCAGATCTGACAATCTTTCCACTGCCCTCTTCCCCATAATTCCCTGAGTTGAGGTGGGTGTGTTTTAAGTCTACTTCAGTGATGAGCTCTTAGGAACCTTTGGAGCTCTGCTTTGGTCAGTGTTGAGTATCTTCAGGGTCTGTCTCCTATATCCTGGCGCTGATTATCAGGTTCAGCGTGGAAGCAGCACTCTTGCTCATCTGTCCCTTCCACTGTGGATTCTGCTGTGGCTTGGCTGAAGTGTGAGGGTAGTTTATCTCTTCAGGTCTCGCTACCTTCTGAAACAGAAGAACAGATTCTCCAACAGATAGTGAGGTCAGAATAGTATAAATGAGATAAGAATTATTAATTTAGGGAGAATTTGATGTATGTAACCCCTCTTTTAGCCAAAGACTAGTGAGAGCTTGACATTGGAGAGCATAATCTTTGCCTCCATCAGATTCTGACCTGGTTCCCAATTCCTTTACACTGAGTGGATCTCTTAGCTAATCAGAAAACTATCAGAATGCATCTGACTTTTTTCCCAGTTGAGAGTTAGACCCTATGGAGTGAGTGAGTAATTCTGTGTTCAAGAACGATTCTCATTTCATGGTGAGTATTATAATAGAATAGCCATCTAGTATGCCACTTAGGATTTGGTGTGTAGCAAATCAAAATGAATATTTAAATCCGTAACTGTTTATTTACCTCATGATTTAGTGGTTCAGGTGGCGTCAGAACTGACACAGCTGATCCCTGGTTCAGTTCATCCTGGAGGCAGTATCACCAGGTCATCTCTCCAGCCCTCATGCATCCTTCTGAAGCGACTGCTATGCTAGATGGCAGCTGGACCATCTAGGATCTCACATGTGTGGGTTGGCAGGTTATTGACTGAGACATTTTTGCTCTCTTCTCATCTTCCAGCAGGCTAGGTTGGGCTTATTTACATGTCAGTTTTAGGATTCCAAATGCAGGAAGAGAGGAAGACCCACCCCACTGTCCAAGTGGTTTGCAAGCATCTGTTTTGTGTCATATTCATGAATGTTCTTTTGGCTAAAGCAAATGGCATAGCAAATCTATATTCACAGAGTGGAGAAATGATCCTCACCTCTAAATTGAAAGATGGCAATGTTACTCTGCAAGGTTCAGGAGAAGACTATAATCTAACATAGAACGGCTCCCAGCTGTTTTGTTTATTTGGAATTATCATATCCCATGAGTATTTTAGAAAAAAAATCACAAAGAGTGTAATTTGTAAGGGAATATGAGTCTGACTACCACAGTTTCAAATGAGGAAAAGAGAGTTAGAAGGGTATCACCAGTCATGACAACTAACTTTCTCAGAAACTATGTTGTCAAGTGGTGCATGGTGGCACACGCCTTTAATCCAGCACTTGGGAGTCATAGATAGAAGGATCACTGAGTTTCAGGCCCACCTGGGTCTACAGAGTGAATTGGAGAAGGCTTTGTCTGGTTTAAAGACAGTAAATAAAGCTTTAAAATAATAAAAAAAAACTGTTTGTTGCATTTAGCAATTAAAAGCTTTTAAACAAGATTTATCTAATTCCTATTATTTATAAATATTCTACTGACAAGTTTTTCCATGCTTGGAAAATTTCAAATGCTATCAATTTCTGCATCCAACATTAAAATTAAGATACAATAAATTCAAGGCATTCCACAAAACTTTTTCCAACCACCCTAAGTGCAAACAGAGAAGTAATGGAGTTGGGATCTCTTCTTATAATGATATCCATCACACCTCCTGTCTCCTACTCCACTGGAGCGCACACTTGAAGTGCACTGCATGCCTGCAGTTCTTGCACCTTGGAAGTTTCTGTGTTGTTTCTTGACTCCCTGGCTTTGGATTTCCTTTTCTCTGGTCTGCTGGTGACCTATAATAGACCTGCACAGTATTGCACCCTTCAATATTCCATCAAGGATGGTGAAAGGCAAAAAAAAAAAAAAAAAAAAAAAAAAAAAAAAAAAAAATGACAACAAAGTAAAAAGGAACTAGTTAGAAAGAAAGTTCAGTGGAAAAAGAACAAGTCAGCAAAAGAGATGGTAATTTGAGAAAATTATGATATATTCATGTATAAAATTTGCCAATAAAAGTTTAACATTGTTTAAACAGATTTATAATACTTTATATTTTATGCAGTATCTTTTGGAAGACATTTACTTTCCTTGATTTCTGTAATTCAATAGATAAAGCAAAAAGGAAATATGATCTGTGCTGAATGAATCATTCTTATTCCCCTCATTTTACTGCAATTTTCATTTTGGTTGCCTTAATATTAATTCTCATTGGATCTAATTAGGTCTGTGCTTTCTCTTAAATTTATATTTTTTCTCAAGACTTTATCTTAAAAAAATGCTTTACTTTCTAGCAGAAGCACATAGTCCTCAGCAGTGTCTTCTTTCAAGTATAGATGAGGGAAAAGGACAGAATTAGTACCCACAACCCTCTGGAGCCACTGACTAATCTGCACAGTTAAATGTAGCATTAGTGTCTGGCAGACATGTGTAGGGTGCTGACTTTATTAAAGATGATGGATATAACTATATATGTAATGGTGTCCCATGCAGGTGATATTAACAGAATGCTATAAGACCTCTGAAGGGAGGTCAGAGATTAGTAGGAACAGTAGGTTCTAATTGGCCAAGGAAACAATTTTGAATGGAACAGAAAAGCTGCATAAAACTGAGAAAATTGGGGAGAATGCCAAAATTTATCTTAAATGTTTGCTAATTTGGGAAATATATTTTAATACGTTAGCATCATAAAAAGATTTTGTTCAAACAAAAAAAGATGAGAAATAACTACCTTAAAGGAATAAACATAAGCCAGATGTAAATCAAGGGGAGGTACCTCATGCTGAGACACATGAATCACCAGTTTGACAATAGCCTGGGTTACACAGTATTTTTTAATAGAATGTTTTATATGGGAGTAGAAGTTAAAATTAGACATTTTATCTAATTTCTAAAATATTTTATTTTTATTGATTTATGTATTTGACAGAGAGAATGTGCACACCAGGGCCTCCAGCCACTGCAAACGAACTGCAGACACATGCGCCCCTTGTGCATCTGGCTAACATGGGTGCTGGGGAATTGAACCAGGGTCCTTTGGCTTTGCAGACAAACATTTTAACTGCTAAGCCATCCCTCCAGCCCTTTTATTTTATTTTTTAATTTTAGACAGAGAGAGAGAGAGGCAAAGAGGAAGAGGCAGAGAGAGAATGGGTGTTCCAGGGTTTCTCAGCTGCTCTGAACTAACACCAGACACTTGTGCCCCTTTGTGTGTATGCGCAACATTGCACACTTGTGTCACTTTTTGTGTCTGACTAAACATGGGACCTGGATATTCAAATGGCCTTCTTAGTTAGGCTTTGCGGTCAAGCACCTTAACTACTGAGCCATCTCTCCAGTCCCTGTTTTATCTCCAATCTTATAGATGTGTCAACACAAAGGAGAAAATCTACTTTATTCTTCTATTCACAAATATTTTACAATACAAATAAATAAATTGGGTTCTAGAAGAAGCAGGTTAGCAAGATAAAGCTTGGCATTAGGTTGTGAATTAAAGCAGACCCTTGGTATAAATATCTAAAAACAAGAAGTAAATAAAGGAAGAGTACAAAAAATGTCAGCCATAGGGAGAGTCAAAAGTGATTTATAGAAAACACTGGTGCTACCATGCCATTTAAAGTATGGTTACAATTCCAGTCCCTGATTCTCTTACATGAGCTGATCCTTCTATGTAGGCTGCCCTGGAAAGGTCATGAGCAAGGTGGGTCTCTACAGCTGAGGCTCTCAGATAAAGACCATCTGGTGAAACAAGGGTGAAGGCTCTGAGAGCATGGTACAGTGCGTGATGTGCCACCTCCTCATTCTAACCTCTTTCAACTTGGGATGACAGATGAATTCTTAAAACTGAGGATTTCCATTTTCCAACCTCTGGTAGGGAATACAGTTGAGCAGGTGAATTATTCTCATGAAAAATTTTAGGGTAGCATTTCATTTTGTATACAAATCTTCTCACATCACTTTGTGGCAGGTAACATTAGCCCTAAATGTTGCGGGACTGTAAAAATAAATATCTCCACTTCACATATAACAACAAAACTGAGCAAATTTAGCTTTACTAACCTGAAGAAGACATGACAAACTCAAGTAAGGAGGTATGGTCCTATTACTATATAACCCAAGAATCACAAACATAGGTACCTAAATATAATCGATAATATTTCCTGATAGTTTGGCTATCAGAAATCCAATATGAGGCTACCTGGGTTAATTCAAGCCAGTAGCATAGCATCTTCAAAACACACACACACACACACACACACACACACACACACACACACTCTCTCTCTCTCTCTCTCTCTCTCTCTCTCTCTCTCTCTCTCTCTCTCTCTCAGAGATTCTCTGATTTTTAATTCCTTTGTTTTCCTTTGATAAAGCACTTTGTGATTACACTGGATGATCCAGTTAATCTAAGATAATCATCTCACTAAAAATTATTAATCCTGCATACAATGCCTTTTTAATATATTCACAGCTTCTGGGGATTCATGCATATATGAGGGTTTAGCATTATTCTGTTTAAAACACAGAGAACCTGATTTTAGTAAGAGTTACTTTTGTGGTAAGAACTTTGATATGATTATGTATGTCATTCTATTTTCAGATGTTTGTCAAGAAATCTTTACAAATGTTGGTTTAACTAAGAGCACATCAAATTAAATGAATAACTATGGTGGTGTCAGCTTCATGCTGCTTCATGCAGACACTGTTTATGGGAGAAACAGGATTTATTTAAGGCTCACAGATGCAGGGGAAATTCCATAATGGTGGAAGAAGCTGGCTCCCTTTCAGAGATCTACGTAGTGACACAACCACACAATAGTACCATAAGCCAGAGCAAAGACCAACAGCGGAACAGTAGGACACTCAGGGTCAGGCAGAGCTCAAGCAGTTTGCATAACTTCAGTCTAGAAATCAGAAGCACCTTCAAACTCACTTTTGGGATGGACCACAGGATCTGCCTCCAGTGACACCTCTTCCAGCCAGGCAGCTGGAAATCCAAGTTACAAGATTTAATAAAACTACTAACTCCTGAGACTATTGGGGCACATAAATTCAAACTACCACATATGGTTTTGTAGATGATATTAGTTCATGGAATGTTATTGGGTCAGGAATAAGACACATAACTTGAAATCTTGCATCTACCACTAATGGGTATGAAAATCACAATTATTAGTTTATCTTTATGAAATTATGTTATTCAGTTAAAATATCTTTTTATATAAAATTAAATGGGTTATTTGTTCCAATCATTTAGATATATTATGCATATAAAAAGCTCATTGAAATATCTCAAATCTTAACTTTTACTGATTTGGGAGGAGGGATCTTACTATTTCTTTCAAACAAAGTGCTCAGCAGTAGCTTGAATTCTTACTTTCTCTTTCTCTTATTCCTTTCTTAGCTCACCACGAACAGAGGCTTTCTGGACAATACAAGATTTATTTGAAAAGTAGTAATAGAGGTAAGATGATCTTTGTGTCAAATGACTAGCCATTTAATAGTATGAACTCCTTCAGTCTATGCAATAGGGAAATTATAGAGACATTACACCATGTCATTCTCTTTTCAAAAAGAAAAATTATACTACAGTATGTTGCTACTTTTGCTAGATGGGAATCATAAAACACCTAGGATAGTGATAAAAACATAATATGAGGGTTTTATATAGCAGGAAGAAATTATTTTTGAGAAAATAGTCTGCCATTTGAAATATATTCCTAAGGAGGATGAGAGGATGATTTAGAGGGATGATGTAGTGGTAACATCATCACTGGATCCTCACTGTTAGCATGGAAACACACTGTCAGACCAGAAAATTACCAGTCTAGACTTGGTAGAGCCATTTATAAGTAGAAAGCTATTGTGAAGTTTCTAAAATAGAGAATCATAAGTCTTTAGGCAAGGAAATAGGATCTTAAACTCAAGCAAAATTAGCTATCCAATAAAATATGCCCATTTGAATATGAGTTTTTCAATAATGTCTATAAGTATATATACAAAGATATTTATGGTATTCATTGAAACATTATGAATAAAAGTTTATATCTTAGACACAAATCTATTTAATTATTCTATAGAAATATCATTCCAAGTTGGGTTTTCTAGGAATCACATATGGAAATGGACTTTATAAAGAATGATATATATAAAAGTCTTGGCATCTAAGATGGGGCAACATTGACTTTTACCACTGATCCAACTAGTCACTGATGAAGGCCACTTTGGCAAGGTGCAGTGTTCTGCACTGAGGCAGTTTAGTGTTGCCATCTGGGAGCTGTCTGCCACCATTTGCACCTAGGGCCAAAGACTCACCAAATTAAATAATGCAAAGTACATATGGATGATCACTTTGTATTCAACTTGTTTGATATGGCTTTCTTACTTTTAAGAATAGGCACTTATACATGGGATTACTGAAAACTTGTATATGTAAATATGTAGTGCTTTGAATATAAAATATCCCCATAGACTCATTTGTTTTAATATATAATCCCAAGATGATGAAGCTGTTTGGAAAAGTTGAGGAACTTTTGGGGGGTGAAACCTTGCTCATGGCAGTGTGTTACTGGGGAAGGGCCTTGAGGATTTATATTGTATTTATCACTCCAGCTTTATCCCTGGTAATGTGATGATTGCTGTCTACTCCTGACAGTCTTTCCCTGTGATAAGAGACTCCTTCTTGAAACTATAAGTCAAAATAAACCCTTTCCCTCCTTAAACTGCTTCTTGTTGGGTATTTGCCCATGGCCACAAGAACATAACTGACAGAAAATTGGTACCAAGGAGTGGAGATATTGCTATAATAAACCTGACTATGTGTTTCTTAGTCTTATGGCACTGATGTGCAGGACAAATATGGACTTGGAACTTTCAACAGGAGAAGCCTTTACAATGTTGTAAGCAGAGCTTAACAGGTCATTCTGGAGATTGGAAGACCAGAAGCCTGAGAGAAATGTGGAGTGTGGAGGCTCAGCTTATGCAGTTTCAGGATAAAGGACTCTATCAGGAACTGCATTAGAGGCAGTTCATGTGATATTCTGGCAAAAAATATGGTTGCATCCTGAGATCTTGAACAAAGTTGACTTTAAAAATAATGGACTGGGCTGGAGAGATGGCTTAGCGGTTAAGGCACCTGCCTCGTAAGCCTAAGAACACTGGTTTGATTCTCCAGGTCCCATGTTTAGCCAGATGCAGTGATGCTGCACTTGCCCACAAGGGGGAACACGTATCTAGAGTTTGTTCACAGCCCTGAGAGGCTGCTGGCATGCCCATTCTCTCTCTCTCTCGCTCAAAAAAAAAAAAAAAAAAAAAAAGTAACAGACTAATGTGTTTGGCAGAAGAAATTTTAAGGCAGAATTGAGTGTTGCATAGGTTCCTTTTGCTGCCCTAATTCATATCTACAAAGAAAGAGAGGAAGTACAGAGAAGAAAATTATGAAAAATGTAAAGTTTGATATAGAAAGATAAACAAGTTTTAAGTTTCATGCAAAGAATCTGTAGCTTCTAGCTGTTACTGTTCAAAAGAAGGCCAGCATTAAGGCTAGACAACTACTCTACAGTGAGTTGGTTGGAAAGACACAGGGCAACACTGAAACTATTCAACATTCAAACTACTTAAGAATGTGAACTCATTTGAAAGAAAATGGTCTGAAAGCAGAATGGTGAGAGTTCTCTGCTCTTGGAGGTCAGCATAGAGGCTGCTACAAGTGTAATCCAAGTTCAGGCTTCAACCTTATCTGATAGTAAAATTTGTCAACATTGCTCATGTGCTCCTGGTTTTCAAAGAATGAAAGATCCAAGATGGATCTTTCCATGGACCAAATGGGTTATAATGTAGTTCTAAAAACCTGCTACTGCTAACAATGTGAGGTAGCATTGAAGTCTCTGCAAAAGGCCCTGTGAGGGCACTGTATGGAGCTGTGAAGGTAGACTTTAAGATGTAATAGAGACCCCAAGAGTTTGGAGATGCCAGAACTATGAGGTGGATTTTAAAAGAGTCTGGGGGCTCAGAGTGAATTCTGCTCAGGAGAAAGGCTACAGGCAAGGAAAGAACCCCAGCAACACACCCCCTCTAGCAAGCTTCCACTTCCCAAATTGCCACCCTCTGGGGACCAAGCATTCTCATCTGACTCAGCACCACACAACATAAATTCCTTTATTTAGAAAGAGTGAAATCTTCATAGCTCTCATCATTCTAATGGTGATTTTCTTCTTTAGTTTGGGTTTTCTGTCAAATGAAATATTTTTTAAAAACTTTAATTTATAATTAATTTAAATTGTACAATCAGATGTTAAAACTTTAAAGTTTATATGCTATTATCCCTTGAAAATTTCCTTGTTTTATTCACTGTGTTTTAGTATACCTCATATAAACACATTGTGATTTAATGACTTCTTTTGTTTTAATCTAAGCCTTTTGGAAATTTTGCAGTCTTAAAATGTAATGTTAAAGTTTCAAAATATAAACCTACAAAACTCAAGAAACAGAAAATTAACTAAGCCAATCCAGAAAGATAATTCCAATATTAAGTCTTTCATACTAACATGTAGCTAATTTTGTGTGTTTGCCAAATATTTTGGCAGACATAGGAGGGATTTGTTTTGTTTCAAAATAATTTTGGAAGGTAAAGAATGTGCACAATTTTCCTTTCCCCCAGCTAATTTATATGTAATATTTATTCTTTGATGAATTGACTTAAAGGTTCATATTTCAGGGCTTCTTTTTCAGTAGGAAACTTGGCAATAGCTCTGTAGATAAAGCATTCACTGATAGTGGAGCCTGCAACAGGGCCAACTCACTCTATAAACTTACTTTTCTCTAAATACACTCTCTTCAAAGGAAAAGCAGATCTGTCTAGGGTGATATATCTACTGGTAAAATGCTTATGTATGCAAGCATGAGTATTTGATTTCGTTCCCCAGAACACACATAAAAACAGCCAGACATAGTGGCATGATGTTGTAATCCCATCACTCAGGAGGTAAAGACACACATATCCCTGAGACTTGCTGGTGCACTAGTCTACCAATCTAGTGTAATTGGAACACACCAGGTTAGTGTCTCCAAAATATATGGGGGTCATCAAGAATGACATCTGAGGTTGCTGAGGTTGCTTCCTGACTCCCACAAGAACACACATGAACACCTGTACCTGGATACCAATGCCCAGGTAAAAAAAAAAAAAAAAAAAAAAAAAAAAAAGGAGAATGGCCAGTCAAATTAAGGATAAGACTGTTTTATGGAGTGCTCTCCATGAAACTCTCCAGATACCTGTCAATAAAACTTTTTTTCCCTTGGGGAGAAGAGAACACACATCTATTCACCACAAAGAGACACAGATGACAGACCAAAGCAAAACCAGTTCTGGTGAGCCAATGAGTGGCATTGGGGTTACTGACAGAGCAAGGTGAAGGTTTGCTCACAGGAGCAGGGGGGACTTAAAAATGCATCACTCAAGAACCCACCCTGGCATAGGTGAGTCATAGAAGTTGCATCTCTGAAGCTCACTTGTAGGCAATTCAGCTGTCAGAGTCTTCCTATAGCCTCACACAGTTTGTTTGCTGATTCTATAATTTTGAGGAGGTATCTTGTGACCTTTCAGTTTAAGCTTTCCCAGAGTTGTTTGTTTACCTCCTGAGCCTTCCTCCGCGAGGGAATAGTTCAGTTCATTGTTTCAATTCTGAGGAACTTACTTCAAAACGCTCCACACTTTCCTCTGAGTGTTTACATTCTTTACGCTCCCTCTCAAAATGTTCCCTGAGCCTTTGATGGGGTGAGATGGGTGCCCTTGTGTGACTATCCATGGGGCTACTTTGTCACAGCAACAGTCGCTTAGTCTTGGGAGACTTACCAGTTGAAACTGTAGAACAGTTCCCATTATAAGAAGTTCTACTTAAAATTCTCCAAAGCAGAAAATCAGAGAGTGCTGAGAATTCAACACTAAAGGAGAGACTTACAACATACCATCCAAAACTCAGGGAATGTTACAGAAGAGGGGCAAGAAAGAATGTAAAAGCCACAGGGTGAGAAAGTGTACTCTTCCCCTACCCCCACTGGCTGGTCCATTCACAACTGCACATTAACTGCCTATCACCCCAGTGAGGAGAGCCCTCAGTAGAATGTTGCCAGTGGAGAGGAATGTAAGGAGAGCAACGTAAAAGTATAAACCAATGGGACATATATAAGACCAGTTTGCAATATTTTTACATCATAAAGTTCCCAATTGAGAAAAAAGGAAGAAAGTTGTCCTCTATCACCAAGGAAGACCAGAAGGTATAATAGCAGCAATACTCTATGGGTGCAAGCACAAATGTTTAGACGGCAATTTGACAGGCACATCATATCTATTGAATAAAACCATAGCTGATGCCTTTGCACTGGTGTCTGTGATCTCCCTAGTCACAGCTTTTGACCAGGCTCACCACACCAGACATGAACTCTCGCCTGTGGAACAGGCCTTGAATCCAATCAGAAAGCTGTTGGTTGTACCACAAGAGTTGTGCCACTATCTCACCAGTAGGCATCTCTTCCCCTGTCTGCTGGTGCTGAAGCAGGCAGGTTCCATAGCTGAGTAGAAATGTTGATGACCACTCTCCCCATTATTCTTCATAGCACATTCCAGGCAGCAAGGAGGAGGCTCCCTGCTCAGCCCAAGTCTTATTTCCCCATCTTGTAACCAAAGCATGCTATATCTTCAACAATAGGATCTTACCATTTAGTTCTGGAGCTGTGGCAATAGCCTTTATCCTTTGGGGGGAGGGCGCTCAAGGGCGTCCCTGGCCAACAACTCTTAAGGAGGTAGCCTACCCCCAACACTGGGATCTTTACATAACAACTTTATGGCTTTGGGGATGATAATTCCTCACCCATGCAGGAAACCTTTGTTGAAAATCTTGTGGCTGTCTTTCCCATTCCTTTAGAGGCTTTTCCAAACCTGCGGAACACTCACTGAGACCCAGGGCCACCGGAAAGAGACTTCTTTCCAGATTCTGCAGCGTCTATGCTGCCCTTCAGGTGGCCTCTCTCCAACCTGACAAGCTCTGCGAGCCCTGCACTGAGGTTGCAGCCCTGGACCATTCTCTCTCCCCAGGCACCACCTGGCTACTCTGATAGCCTCAGACTAGCTGAGCCATTCCCATATCTTGGCATACCTATTTGCAGGATAAAAAAAATGAACACAGGTGTTGGAGAAATGGCTCAGCAGTTAAGGCGTTTGCCTGTGAAGCCAAATGACCCAGGTTCGATTCCCCAGGACCCACATAAGCCAGATGCTCATGGGCTTAGGGACACATCCATCTGGAGTTTGTTTGCAGTGGCTAGAGGCCCTAGTGTGCCCATTCTCTCTCTCTCTCTCTCTCTCTCTCTCTTTTCTCTCTCTCTCTCTCTTTCCTTGCAAATGAATAAATAAAATTTAAAAAAATATTTTTAAAATGTACATAGTTCACTCTGGGAGTATTGCTAACCCTTAAGACAAGTTTAATCTTTTTCATCTGAGAACTGTTCCTCTGTCTTTAAAGACTCCCAGAGGGGTCATTAGCATAGAATGGAACTTGTTGCGAATTTGTTCCTTAGGAACCCAGCTCCATACAAATCTTGCCACAATTGCCTTTGAGTGAGTAACCCATAGCAGACCCTCTGCTCTTCTTGACCCTTCTCACTGCCCCCCCTAGGGTGCTCCTCCAGTGGGCCTGATCACATGCCAGTCTAAGTCGCTCAGATCTGTCAAGGCCTCTACTTCCTCATGAAGATCACACCCTACCAGGTACTCAGCAAAGTACCTAAAGCCCCATGCCAATGCTGAGGTCCCTGTTTGTTGCAGTCAGGTTCGCATTGCTGGCAGAAATCACCCGACTAAAAGCAGCTTGTGGGAAAAAAGAGGTTTATTTTGGCTTGAGGGGAAGCTCCATGATGGCAGGAAAAACGATGGCATGAGCAGAGGGTGGACATCACTCTCTGGTCAACATAAGGTGGACAACAGCAACAGGAGAGTGTGCCAAACACTGGCAAGGAAGCTGGCTATAATACCCATAAGCCCGCCCCAACAATACTCTGCCTCCAGGAGGTGTTAATTCCCCAAGTTGCCATCAGCTGGGACTAACATTCAGAACACTTGAAGTTTATGGGGACACCTGAATCAAACCACCACATTCCGCCCCTGGCCCCCATAAACTGATAGCCATACATGATGTAAAATGCAATGCATTCATGCAAATTTAAAAGTCCCCATAGTTTTTATCCATCCTAATGATGTTCAAACAATCCCCACACTCCAAGGTCCTTCAACTGAGCCATAATACCAAAAATATCCCCCAAAAAACCCATAATGGCACAGAATAAAACATTCACACTGCAAAGGATGGCTTGGGCAAAACAAAAAAATACTTAACCAATACAAGATTTTAAACAACCAGGGCAAACATCAAACTCTGTAATTCCAATTCCAACAACTAGTCAGTGACAAACAAGTCGATAATTCTAACCAGCAACAAGTCTCTGGACTTCCAATTCCGCCCCTCCAGCAGGCTACCACAGTCCTGGAAAACTTCATCCAGGGCCGGCAGCTCTCCTTGGCAGCCATCTCATAGTCCCGGCATCTCCACTGGGTCTCCACTGCAACCCATGGTCCATCCTCATGGCCCCATGGGATCTCCATGCAGGCATCCAGCAAACCTGCTTCACACTGCCCATGGCCATTTCCAAAACATAAGACCGTGTTACAAACTCAATGACCCTTTCTTTCCTGCATTTGTTATACTCCATAATACCAGATAGGGTGCCAATTTGTTAATCCAGGGGGAATAAATCAGACTTTGAAGAACAGGACACTCCTTCAGCATTCAGGCCTTCAAAAGAGTCTGCATTCTTCCTGTTGCCCCACTGCATCAAAGGTTGTAATCTCTCAATTGCAGCTGAATGGGCAGAGTTCACCCAAAGATTTCATTTTTCTGTGCCATATCCTTCTGCTCACACCAGTTCATTTTTACGCAAAGCAACCCTCAACTTCTCAGAACACTGGCATAACAGCAAACTTCTCACACAAACTGCTAGCCCAGTCCAAGTAAAGCTCTTTCTCACCCTCATGTCCATAGTTCTTACTGCATTCAGGTCTTTCAGCTCTGACCAGAATAGTCCATCAAGCTGTACTTACAGCACTGCAAGGCATCTCTTAGGCCAAGATTTCAAATCCTTCCACATTCCTCTTGAAAATCAGCTCCAAAGGCCAAAGCCACACAGTCAGGTGTCTAGCAGACTCCTGGCTTTACTGTTGCAGTCAGGTTCGCATTGCTGGGAAATCACCCGACTAAAAGCAGCTTGTGGGAAAAAAGAGGTTTATTTTGGCTTACAGGCTCGAGGGGAAGCTCCATGATGGCAGGAAAACGATGGCATGAGCAGAGGGTGGACATCACTCTCTGGTCAACATAAGGTGGACAACAGCAACAGGAGAGTGTGCCAAACACTGGGAAGCTGGCACCCATAAGCCCGCCCCAACAATACTCTTTCCAGGAGGTGTTAATTCCCAAGTTGCCATCAGCTGGGAACCTAACATTCAGAACACTTGAAGTTTATGGGGGACACCTGAATCAAACCACCACACTGTTGAATTAACTTCTTAACATTCTTGTGAACACAGCTCTATCAGGCCTGGTGACCTGGGCATCAAACACTGTTTCTCTCATTCCTAGTCCCCTCAGTAAAGCCTGTCCTTCCTCTAATGTCATCAGCCTGGGGTATTCATAGGAGCATCAACCAGTGATAACCAATGTCCCTACTGGCTCCTATGAGCCAGTCCATCAGGGACTGATTTCCTTAACTTTGCCTGATGCTCCACAGCCTTTGTCTCAAGAAAGGATGGGTAGTCACATTACTTAGTTTCTTGGCTTCCGTAGCTCTTGGACCGATCCTATCTGTACCCATCCTGTCCCACAGCCTCACAAGCCAGGCTGTGCGAAGTTCTTCTCAACTCAAGGAGTTTCAAAGCAGAATACTTGCTGATTATCATAGGCTTTCATTTTCTCTGTATGAAAGGGCAGATCTGAGGGGCATCTTCTACTGCATTTACCTCATCCTCTCTCTGTTCACTTTCTGGCTCCTCCTAGACATGCTGAGTTTTTGGATCTCACGAAGGGCTCTTCAACACTGATGGTAATTCGTACTTTGTTTCCCTTCTGGTCTCCTTCCCATGTGACATGGCATGCTAGTATTGCTAACTCATCCTCTCGTTTATCCAATCTACCTGTCAAATCAGAGGCTAACCACATGTCCTTCTCCATTTGCAATTCCTCCTTTACACACCCAAGTTCCCTCTGAGAAGCCATCTGTGCCTCAGACATATCTTGTTACCCATAGCAATGGTCATACCACCTCCCCTACAGCTTGTCTGCACTCTCTTCCCTTACATATCGGACGAGGGGATTTTTCAGTATTTGCTTTGGGCCTTCAGCTGTTTGCAGGATGTATCTATACACACACAGTGGACCCCATTCATCAACAGTATGCCACCTTATACCACTTATAGGAAGATGGCTACCCTGTGATTTCTCCTCGTACACAACTACCTCCTAATGGCTCAGCCTTAGTTTCATGTCTTACTGCTTATCACATGACCCATGCAAGCGCTGTCACCACAAAAAGGCACAGCGCCACACACTACATGGGGAGGGGCAACCATGTCAGGCTTTTCCCTTGAGTGCTGCACACTCAGCCTCAGTTACGTGCCTTGTTACCCATAGCCAAGGAACTGATACCCCCAAAGTCATTGTTGGTTCTGTAATGTTCCTGTTCATGTGCCAAGTGTCACGTGAAACTTTTGTCCCCAGAGGAAATGTGAATACCCATCAAATCAGCCCAGACAGGGCAGACGTGATGACCAAAGCCTCATTGAACCAAACCCATTTTGGTGAACCAATGAATGAGTTCATTTGAGTTTCTTACAGAGACAGCAAACGGGTTGCTTACAGGAGTGTGAACGACTTAAAGGCAGATGTAGTACCCCAAACCCATGGCAGTGTAGGTGATGACTCAGGGAAGGTGTATCTCTGGAGATCACTGCACGTCCTGCGGGTAGTCAGCTAATCCGAGTCTTTCCGTACAAACCTAGCAGTGGTTTGCTGATTCTATAACCTTGGGGAGGGATCTTGTGACCTTTAAAATTTGAGAGTTCCCAGACTCATTTACCATCTGAGGCCTCCCTCTGGGAGGGAATATTTCAAGTCAGCGGAAATTCATACACAACATCTGACTGCTTCTCTATGGCAATAGGAAGTGAATCAATATGACTTCTGTGTGCACATGGAACAAAATCAAGTTACATTATTTTTACAGAATATTTTCAGTGAGAAAAATCTAACTTCAATATATGAAAGAACAAGGAGCTTTAGTTCTTCTGTTGTTTAGTTTTCCCCTGAAATAAAAATTATTGTTTCTTGCTTGAGAAATTGCAATCACAAGAAAAAAAAATTACTAGCTTTTCATATAAATTTTATAAAATAATAGTATACTCATCATATATACATATATATATATGATTTTGACATAATTTAGACAATAGCTGACTCATTATCATTTACTTTCATCATGTGATGATGTTCATTTTATATAACTAACTTTTTCAAAGATTAGCAAGCTCAGTAACCTAATAGCTTTCAGACTGGTGAGATATAGTAAAAGACTAAAACTTATAGTAAATCACAAGAAATACACTACCAACTTATTTACTAAAAGACACAACCTTGACTAGGCATAGACATGATCTGCCCTCAATCATGAAGGGAATGACTCACATTGTAGAGCATTGGGAAAAGTTCAGTATTAATAATCTGTACATTTCCATGGTGAATATACAAAAAATATGACAAACATATGATTTTGCCCCAAAATTGGCCTAATTGTAAATATAGAATGTGTAGCAAAATGTACATTTTTTTCTTTTATTTAGAAGTGAAACTAGAAATAGAACTTAAAATAAATAACCTAAATAAAGTTTAATAAATAATTTCAAAAGCCCCATATCTAAAACAAGAAGAAATGAGTCAGAGATAATTACCAATGCTTTATATGGAAAGTTGAAGCTTCTTGTAATTACTTAATCTTTAGTAGTGTTGCAGAAAACTTGGGTTCCAGTCAGCAAGAATCCAAGCTTCACTTAGAGAGGTTGAAGAATTCAGGTTTATTTTCTCTGGCTAGCCCAGAGTTGTTTGCACTCCAAGCTCTGGACCCCAAATTCTGGATGCTCAGGATTTATATAGATGACTTGACATTATCTAAGGCACTTTACATTATTGGTGGGCTAAACTTTTAGGCTATGTGACTGGGAACCACAACATGAAATTCTTTTGCAATAAACATTTTACAGAAGCAAAAGGCCATTAGCTGTGTGTGAGTGTGTGTGTGTGTGTTTTTTGGGGGGGACAGTGGTTTGCTTGTAGTATGCCATGGAGATAAAGCAGTTTAAAACAGGATGAGTTACTAAATAAATATGCACTACAGAGACTATAGAACAGGGGGGAGACTAAAGAACTTGGGGAAGTGGCTTCAAGATCCAGTTATTGTGTGAGTTAGAGTGTCTGACTTAAATTGTACCATAACAGTAGAAGCATTGTTTTCTGATTAGTTCTGATAGATTGCTAGTTTTATTCAGGTGGCCAGAAAATAGTCATTTCTCCAAAGAAGCGGTAAACTGGAGATCCATGAATAGCAAATGAGACCATTTTCACCCTATTTATTTGAGAGAGACAGAGAGAGAGAGAGAGAGAGAGAGAGTGAGTATGGGCACACTATGCCTCTTGCCACCACAAGCAAACTCCAGATACATGTGCCGCTTTGTGACTCTGACTTTACATGGGTACTCTGTAATTGAACCAGAGCTATCAGGCATTGCAAGCAATATCTTTAATGTCCAGCCATCTCTCCAGTCTCTCTTCCAGTCTTTAAATCAGCAGTCCTCCAAGTTTCACCTCTTCTCATATCCTATATCAGAAATGTTCAACTCAATGCTCCAGAAAAAGTCTCATTGATTTGTGTTTTAGAAGGGCCCCAAATCATTCCAGAGCACACTGAAGAATAATGACCTTTATTATGGGAAAGAATAGCATGCGTTTACTAAAATTATAATCAGATCTCAACTGTTATATGCTGACTTTGTATCAATTGGTTTCATCATATAATGATGTCAACAGTTCACGTTTCTCAGGATAATTTCAATTGTATTTAAGAATTTTCTTGTTCAATTGTTGACTATGATTTGCTTTTATTTACTTGCTTGGTTACACAATGAGTTCCAAATATCAAAATGATGGATGTGGGGGTCCTCTGGTGCCCTCTAGTTAGTTGTCTAGGGGTTTCATGGTCATTCCTTAGGGCAAGCAAACAATTGGACACTAGGACAGACAGAAGTTCCAAGATGCAAAGAAAACACAGGTAAGTGTTGATTCTGAAGAAAACTTCCATGGAGGTGGGACTGGTGCCAGACATGGGAATCCAGCTGAGGGGGCTCTGGGATCAGGGTTTCATAGGGTCTCCCTCTTCCCTCTTCCCATCCCTTAAGCAAATGATGGAGCCGGCTCCACATCCTCTTACCCGTCTCTCTCTAAAAGGAGTTTCTTTTCTTTTTCCAGAGGAGTGCGAGTTTCTGTCCCTCTTGTCTCTGTCTTCTGTCTGCCAGTCTCCTTGCTGATTGGCTTCCTAAGTCCCCTACATGTGCATCCTGGGGGTCATGGGGCTGTTAGGGTAAGAAGACTCTTTCCTGGGGCTCTAAGTCCCCAAGAGGATGTCCGTTCCTCCACATGTCGTCCAGTGTAGCCCCAGAGGATGGATGCGGGCACCAGAGCCACCTTGTTGGCTCTGAGCCATCACAGTGTGGTGCAGTTTGCAGTGGCCAGAGCTGGCTTTGGTCTCTTAGGATACCGAACTCTAGGTGAGGCAGTGATTGTGATGGTCCCACTGCCTTGCTGCACCATGCTCTGTGGGCTGAAGGCCATCACAGAGCCATGCCTGTGCTCATCTCATGAGAGTATTTATCAAAATAGAATTATCAGAAACTGTACTTGTCAACATCTACTTATGATCATGTGCACCAGATGTTGTCAATTTTAGTACCACTTAAACACTTATATGACTTGATGCTATTGATTTGGTGTGTATTTACTGGCATATTTATTAGCTATGGTGCTAAATATTGGACTTCAGGCCTTGGGCATGCTAGTTGAGTCCCGTACTATTGAACTCCACATCTAACCCTAATTTTCTGTTTAACTGTAGAAGAGAATTCAAAGTCAGGAAAACAAATGTATAAAATACTGGCAACCTATCATCAAAGAGAGTGAATTAAATGTAATTAGGTGTATAGCATATATCTTTCCCAGAATTACTGGCCTCCTCTGGGAAGTGTGAGGCTGTTGTTCCTATGGTAACTGTGAAGATTGAGACTGCCGTTACTTGCAGATTTCAGGGCATGAGAACACTGGTTACATGCCATGACTTAAGAATCTAGCCTCACATCACCTTTTTCATTCCCTTCTTTGATTATGCAAAGTGAGTTCCTTTAATTATCATTCCCTGTGGCTGGTCTTGCTTCAAGCTAGAAGAACAGGGGCTATTGTGTCTTTGTGGATTATGTCTTTCAACTAGCGTTGACTTTTAAGTGAACTAAGTAACAATTACTGTAGCAGAAAAATAGCTCCTTGACATGTTTGTTATTTCATTGACATACACTGAATAAAAGTCATTTAGGGCTTCCTGTCCAAGTTAGAAAAGCTTTCAAAAACAAAATCATTAAATCAAGACGTGTTCAGTATGGAATATGTCATTGGCAACTCTCACAAGAGTTGATAACAGAACATTTCAAAGCAGGCATTTGGTTTGGTTTTCACCATAGGCTTGAACACATCAAGGACAACCACGTGTCTTCTGAAGCTCTCCAGGTTAGTTGTGCCTGGCCATGAACTCATTGTGAAGAGTGACTCTTCACTACAATGAATTTGGGATTTTGCCCACTGATCCCAAATCCTCATTTTTGTAGCTTCACATACTAATCTATTTCTACTAATAATTTCTCCAAACATTTTCTTTAGTGATAATATTCCTTTATGAGTGTTGTCTTAGAAAGGATATTTGTAAGGAAAGTGAAAATGAAAATGTTGAAGTCCAAGATATCAAATTTAGGCCAGCATTGGCCCTTGTTTAGAGAATATTGGGACCATATTTGGATAGATAGTTGGAGTACTTTGGCAGGCAGGAGTTTAGAAAGTTTGAGCTCCTTTAATTTAGCCTGAGACATGCCAAAGGAGTGTTTTTGGGAACAGATAGTTTAGAGTCCATTTTGGAGGACAAGGACTAGAATGGCCAACCCCTCTGCTATGGTTGTACCCCAGGCTTAGGGAGGGCAAACTCAAGGATTAGGAGGTAGCATCCTCGCAGTCCTAATGCTTGGAGTGTCTGGTGGGATGACACATAGGAGGCTCCTGGAGTCTCCAGTTGTCCACAGACCAAAAAGTGAGAAACTCCTGAGGTTTCTAAAGTCTGGGATGGTCATCTCTACCACAGACGAAGAATGCATACCTTGTGCTGAAGCTGTAATGTGATAAGTATGTGGGTACAGTGGATCACCTGGAGAGAGGACTCTTATCTGGAGTTCAAAAGTCTGGTGGGAAAGGGGAGACAGAAGAAGAGAGAGATTTGACCCAGTAGATTCGACTCAGCTGAGTTCAGAGAGGGATTGTGGACATTCACTAGGGAGTAGCCCTGGCCAGAACTCCTCAGTGTCCACAGACGAGCCACTGAGCTCACACAATCTGAAGGTCAGAGTGAGAGGGAAAAAAGAAGAAAGCTGCCAGGTGCCAAGCTGAGTTTACATAGAGCACCAATAAAGCTCCCTAAGCCACTACCCAAAGGAACTTGTGCTGCTCACATAGACAAAAGCCACAAATACCAGAGGTCTCAGGTCAGACTGGTGACTGTTTAGTCCAAATAGTGAGCTTGGTGCGTGTCTGTGCTCCTGACGGAGTGAGACACTGGCAGGGAGGTGGGGAAGAGGAAAGGGAAAGAAAATGCAGTCCAAAAGCCCTGGAGGGATCTGAGTCACAGCACCAAAAATGTAAGGAAAGTGTAGGAGAAAAGCAAGAGAGAACACCAGACTTGATGGCTACAGATAGACTATTGAGAGGTACAGGAGGGGCAGCAGCCTTCCTACAGGATGAAGGCTAAAGCACTGAGTCAGGTTGGCATTCAAACTTAAAAGGAGGATCCTAAGGCAAACATAGTGAATTAGCTGAAGGTCCAAGGGAAGGAGATAAGGCAACAAAGTTATTTGCTCATAATTGGCTCTTTAGTAGTGTTGACTACGGAGGACTGAATGTCTCCATTCTTTATGGCCTTCTCACCTTAAGGTTAGTTATTAACTCTTTAGTTCCCTCTAGTTTTCAGGGGAAGTTATAAACCTTTCAATACTCAATTCTATTTTCTTTTTAGCATCCAAATCTGCCCAAATAGTTTAATTTAAAGCAATTCATTTTTGTGTTGGTCATTGATGAACACTCCCTTTTCTACTCTTATACATTGCCACAATTATAATTTCAACTAACATCAATCCTCAAATTGATAGTTTTTTTTTTTTTTTTTTTTTTTTTTTTGAGCTAAGGTTTCACTCTAGTTCAGGCCAACCTGGAATTCACTATGTAGTCACAGGGTGGCCTTGAACTCATGGCAATCCTCCTACCTCTGCCTTCCCAGTGCTGTGAATAAACTCATGAGCCACCACACCCAGCTTTAATTTTTTTTTTTTTATTTTTACCATTGATAGTATTTTCTTTAAGCCACCTTTTGTGGATAAAGGAATAGTAGATATTTTGTTAATTTTTTTTTATTTCCCATAGAATATAGATAGGTAATTTTCTGGGCTGTGATCCCTGAGCACTTAAAACATAATTATTTTATAATTAATTAATATATTTGTTTTATTCAATTCTGTCCTGCAAAGTTTGATATCCTTTTCAATTGCATCTTTGAGAATCTGGTATTAATTTTTATGTAAAATTGTGCTTTTATGAAAGAATTATGTCTTCATGGCTAGAAAGTATATACAAGTCACATTTAAACATTCAACTACAATATGAATTTCAATACTTCTGTAACAAAAGGAGAAATCTCATAGAATCATTGGTTTTGTACTGTATAAATAGTATGAAACATTTCAAGGTTTTTCAATTTTTTTTTGATTAAAAGATTATTCAATTTGTTGACATGGTAGTTGTTATAGAAGCCAAGACTCACAATGTTTTAACTTTCATGTGTTAGGACCCAGGGATGATCTTACATTATTCCTAACATCTAAACTCAACCTTGAAATGAAATCCAAACAAAATATGTAGAAGTAAATGATACGCATATTTGTTTGCTGGACCTAAAAGTCTTTGTGCTTTCCACATAGCTTTTTAATTTTTTATATATGGCATACTATTTTAATATATTTTTCATTTAAATAGCAACATTTAATTTACATGTCTTTCCATGTTGATGACCAACTGGCTTTGATTATGGGTTATATTTTAGTGTTCACTGATTTTCAATGTCTGCCATAAATTGTCACAGATGTTTTAAATATAAAATGTTTATATTTAGAAATAAGAGTTTAATACAGAATTGACTTTTTAGGAATTTAACTTCATGAATTAATTGCTGATAACAGATTGGAAGAAAAGGTTTGCCTTGAAAAGTATTTATGTATTTGAATGATGAAAACAAGTGTGCTTGAAAAGATTTGACAGTGTTAATCTTTAGTTTCCACACTTTCACTGTTTTTATTGTTTTCTAGAAATATTTTGAGTTTATTTTTTATTTTTGGAGAGAGACACAGAGAGAGACAGACAGAGAGAAAGGGAGAGGGAGACAGATAGAGAATGGGTGCGCCAGCAGTATCTCAGCTGCTGTGAATGAAATCCAGATGTGTGCGCCCCCTTGTGGGCAAGTGTGACATTGTACCCTTGTTTCACTTTGCATCTGGCTAAATGTGGGACCTGGAGATTGGAACTGGGTTCTTAGGCTTAGCAGGCAGGCACCTTAACTGCTAAGCCATCTCTCCAGCCCTATTTTGAGTTTTATTAGAGTTTTCTTAAGAGTATAAATCCCAAATTACACATTAAATCTTTAGCTACTATGTAGTTTCAATGGATGGCCTCCAATATATTCAGTATTACAGTTTGTAATTTAGGTCTTCAGCCACCTGTCTAGAGGAGGTGTTACTGGGCTGGATTCAGCCCTAAGGTGTGGTGGTGTATTTGAAATTCCAGTCTAAAGATATGCAAAGTGTGCCTAGCTGGAGTTACTGAAGTGTGGTGTGGCTTTTGGCTTGTGGTTTTTCTCTCTGCTTGGAATTGTGAAAGCAGGGCCAGCTTCTTCTGCCATTATGGAATTTCCCCTGGATCTGAAAGCTTCAATAAATCCCTTCTCAGTGAATCTGAGGCTGTCTGTTATAGCCACTAATACAATATACCTGGGGAAAAATCTCAAAAAAGGAAATATTTATGTGGCTGATATTTCAGAGGCTGATGTCCAAGGCTGGTGGCTGTACACTTTGGCTTGAGGTGAGGCAGATGCCATGGCAGTAGGGTTTTTGTTTTTTTTTTTAACTTTATTTATTTATTTAAGAGAGAGAAAGAAATAGAGGGAGAGGGAAAGAGAGAGAGAAAGAGAGAGAGAATGGGGGTGCGAGGGCCTGCCTCCAGCCACTGCAAATGAATTTCAGATGCATGCACCTCCTTGTACATCTGGCTTAAGTGGGTCCTGGAGAAATGAACTGGGGTCCTTTAGCTTTACAGGCAATCACCTTAACTGCTAAGCCATATCTCCAGCCTGGCAGTAGGTTTTTTTATGAGGCTGCTCACTTCATGGTTGCAGGGAAGGAGGAAGGGAAAGAGTGGGGAGAGATTGAAATGAGAGAGAACACAATATAAGATCTACCACCACTTCCCCAGCGAACAACTTTCTCTAAGGGGATTCCACCTCCTAATACTTCATTCAAATTGATTCATTAGTGGATCAATCCACTGATGAACTTAGAGCCCTTTTGACCCAATCAACTCTCAAGAACTCATCTCTGAACACTGATGCACTAAAAACCATTTTCAGGAGACATTTCAGACTAAACTCACAGTAAACAATAATATATTTTTTTAAGCTCATAGATTCTGTGATCTGGGAACTTAAACATGGCAGAAAGGGAATAGATATTTTGTATTCCTTAGTATCTCATGCTTCAGTTGGGAAGATTGGGGATAGCTGCATCTTGAATATTTGTGACTGGAGATTCTATTATTATTATTATTTTTTTCTGTTTTCTCTACTTCCATTTTGGCATCTGCACTGAGACTGCTCATTTGAAAACCTACACACGGGCTCTCTGAGTGATGTAAACTCCTCTAAGCATGTTAAATGCATTCTCAAATGGAGTATTACCCAGGGGCTTCTGAGAGTGAGAGATGCAAATGAGGCAGACAAAAGGTAGGTGGCTTTTCTGACCTTGTCCCAGAAGTCACAATGCACCAGTATCTCAGAATTCTCTTGACTAGAAAGGGCCACAGGATGGAATGGTGTACTGTGAGGCATTGTCCTCCCCACAGGAACAGACACTACATTTATAATTCCACAGTGACGCCTCACTGCTGCAGGTCCTCAGTAGAGTGGGGGTGAGGGGAAAGGAGACAAAAGGAGGATAACCAGATGTGAATATGACCAATTTTCAGTTCATAATAAAACTTATTTAAAAATTCATTTAAGCAAAACATTTGTCCCTGAACTTGCAAAACAGCATGTACTATTGAATAGGTGGTTCTGGAAATATTAATGAAAATATGACTTTTGGAAACATCTTAAGTCAAACATGTTGAATAATCCATTTTATATCTGAGAAAGTGCAAACTTCTGCCTGTTGCTTTCCTTTTGAAGGTACAAACATGTTAGGTCCCAGATGGGATTTGTCGTTAATGAGACTGTGTTCATTCCCAAGTGAGAGGATCATGAAATGGTAGAGACACCAAGAAGACGTCTGTCAGTGTACAATTCACAGTGCAGCTCTTGTGAGTGAGATGGGATGATTTGTACCATGACTATATCAGCCTGACACACACACACACACACACACACACACACACACACACACACACACATTTTAAACAAAAATATTTTTAAATGAGGCTCCAGGGCATAAATTAATAATTTATTAATAAATTAATAAATTATGTGTATCTGTGCAAGTGTTAAAAATGCTGCTAAGCCCTTGATAGACATTTGCTTGTTTCACATTAGACAAATTTATGATGAATGGGTCAAATTAAATTAAAATGTATTTAAAAACTCTAAACAAAAAAAAGGGCTAACTTAGATTGTCCTTGACTCAAGGGGAAGGAGATGGATGGAAGCATCATCTCTCAAGGAAGGAGATGGGGCAGAAGAAGGAGAACCAAATCCTTTATGATCACATGGAGTATACATCTGAATAATCTGTGGTTATGTACTGACCCATTAGTTTTAAAATAAAAGTTAGAAATATTGGGTTGCTCAGTGGTTAAGGCCCTTGCTGACA
Organism: Orientallactaga sibirica; assembly: GCA_036365145.1. Lineage (NCBI taxonomy): Eukaryota > Metazoa > Chordata > Mammalia > Rodentia > Dipodidae > Orientallactaga > Orientallactaga sibirica. Next base: position 33,062,713 of record JAEOAD010000006.1, read on the forward strand.
AAGCCTAACTATCAAGGTTCAATTCCCCAGTACCCATGTAAAGCCAGATGACAAAGTGGTGTGTGCATCTGGAGTTTGTTTGCAGCAGCTGGAGGCCCTGGTGTCCCCATTCTCATTCTCTCTCCACCTCCCCCATGTCTGTATCTCTCTGCTTGAAAATTTGAGAAAAATGTTTTTTTTTTAAGTTAGAAATATTAATTAGAAATATCTGGTATCACTTTTGTCATAAACACTAAGTTTGTATCTTATAATTTTCACCTCCTGGCTTTTACATTTTGTGTAATCATGTCTGTGAGTAGCGGTGACTACAGCTTGCTTCTATACAATAGCATACATATATAGAAAACTTTTCTTTCTCCTGGATGTGATATGGTAATTTTGGGTAGTTTTGAGAATGTCAGAACCTTCCCTTGGTTCTTGGGTGGGCAACAATAACCCAGGAGCTTAGTTCCCAGAAGAATGCATTCACACAAAGTTTACAGAGTCAGTGGCCTCTGGATTCATGTCTTATGAATTTAAACAAATAAAATCTACAGACTGGAGAATAAGATTTAGAATTTTTTTCATATAGGAAGAGCTTAGGAACCGGAGACCTAAAGCTTAAGAAAAGGAAATAAATGCAGAGTTCCTGCCCAGTCAGATTCCTCCTAGAGACCCAGGCTTGTGGCTTTTAAGGAAGCACCATGTATGGACTGCACTGGTCAGTTCACTCCTGACACCAGATGTCTGTGTGGCATTAGGCTATCAGGAAGAAGAGACTAATCTCTTTACATTCCCTTCTCTCTCAGGAATGATAAAGATAAGAACTGAAGTGCTTGTTTACCGCTTCCTCTGATGTGGTTTTAGAAGATAAAAAACGGATTCTTCCTTACAGGCACAAGGACATTATTCACCTGTAGACACTTCTAGTTTACTTTTTTTTTTTTTTTTGGGGTGGCCATGCTGTTTTCCCTAAATCCCTCAGTTGTATTGAAGTATATAAGGTGTCCTCTTAGTCAGCAAGAATCAGAAACTTAACTGTGGAGACCATCAAGAAAGAAGCCATTCTGGAATAGTTCACATGACAAAAAAAAAAAAAAAAACAAAAACAAAAACTGTTTTTCTTTTCTTTTTTTCTTTTTCTCCCAAGCTGCTCTTGGTTGGGTGTTTTCTGCCAGCAATGCTAACCTGACTGCAGCAATAAAGTTGGTACCAAGAGTGGGGTCATTGTTGATAGCCACCTGACTGTGTGGCTTTTGGCCATTTGGAACTGATTTATGGGAGAAATGTGGACGAATTTGAAATCTTGGCCTAAGAGATTTCTTGCAGTCCTGTAAGTACAACTTGATGGACTATACTGGTCAGAGTTGAAAAACTGAATACAGTAAGAACTATAGACTATGAGGTTTGGCTTGAGAGGGTGAGAAAGAGCTTTGCCTGGACTGGAATAGAAGCAGTTTGTGTGAGATGCTTACTGCTATGCCCATATCCTGAGAACTTGTGCAGGGTTCCATTACATAAAAATGGACTGGTGTGAGCAGAGAGATATGGAACAGAAAGAATTAAAATCTTTGGGCTGAAACTTCTCAGTTAGCTGCAATTGTTTGAGAGATTACAACCATTGAGATTGGACAAGCTGACTTGCATTGGGACAACAGGAAGAATTCAGACTGTTTTGAAGGGGATGAGTGCTGAAGGAGTGTCCTGTTTTTCAAATCCTGCTTTACTCTCCCCTGAATTAACAAGTTGGCAAAATACCAGGCAATCCCCCTGGTATTTTGGAGCATAACAAATGCAGGAAAGAGAGGGCCATTGACTTTGCAACATGGTTTTGTTTTGGGGAAAGGGCCATTGGCAATGTGAAGCAGGTTTATTGGATGACCTGCATGTAGGTCAGATGGAACCATGTGGATGAACCATTGGTTGTAGTGGAGACTCAATGGAGATGCCAGGACTATAAGATGGCTTCCAAAGACAGTCACTGGCACTGGATGAAGTTTTCCAGGACCGTGAGTAGCCTAGTTGGAGGGGCAGAATTGGAACACCAGAGACTTGTCATTGGTTAGAATTATCATACTTGGAGATTTGTCACGGACTAGAGTTGTTGGACTTGGAGCTACAGAGTTTGATGTTTGCCCTATTTAAATCTTGTATTGTTTGAACATTTCTTTGCTATGCCCAACGCCATCTTTTGAAGTGTGAATGTTTATTCTATGCCATTATGTTTATGCTTTTTTTTCTTTTTTTTTTTTTGGTATTATGGCTCAGTTAAAACATCTTAGACCATGAGGATGTTTGAACATCATTAGTATTGATTAAAAAAAAAAAAAGCTATCGAGACTTTTAAAGTTGGAATGAATGCATTGTATTTTACATCATGTATGGTTATCAGTTTATGGGGAATGTGGTGGTTTGATCAAAGTGTACCTGTAAACTTAGCTGTTCTGAATTCTAAGTCCCCACCTGATGGCAATTTGTAAATTAAATCCTCCTGGAGGTAGTGTATTGTTGGGGCTTATGAGTGTTATAACCAGCCTCGTCTTGTCAGTGTTTGACACACTCTCCTGTTGCTGTTGTCCATCTGATGTTGCCCAGGAGGTGACATCTACCCTCTGTTCAAGCCATAATTTTCTCCTGCCATCATGGAGCTTCCCTTTGAGTCTGTAAGCCAAAACAAATTTTTTTTTTTTTTTTTCCCATAAGCCACTCTTGGTAGGGTATTTTCTGCCAGGAATGTGAACCTGACTGCAACAGTATTTGTACATTCATAAAGTAATTATTTTCAAGGTTTTAAAAAATAAAAATACACACATTCATATACATATGTACATATAGACATATACATATATAGACATATATATATATATTATATATATATATATATATATATACATAAGCACATATACACATATATATGCAGATTTCATTGTTCACATTTGTTCACATTGTTCACAATTATTATATAAACAGTAATAATCTAAGTAATATATAGTCATTCATTTCAATCCATTTGTAATTTATAGAGTTCTCTTATAGCATAACCCCAATGGTTTCCAAAATTTATGTGTGTATATATGTTGCAGTCAGATTTGCATTGCTGGCAGAAGTCACCTGACCAAGAGTGGCTTGTGGAAAAGAGGTTTATTTGGGTTTATAGACTTGAGAAAAAGCTCCATGATGGCAGGGGAAAAGGAAGGTATGAGCAGAGGGAAGACCACCTCTTAGCCAACATTAGATGGACAACAGCAACAGGAGAATGTGTCCAACACTTACAAGGGAAATTGGCTTTAAAACCCATAAGCCCACTGCCCAAAATACACTGTGTCCAGGAGATGTTAATTCCCAAATCTCCATCAGCTGGGAACCTAGCATTTAGAACACCTAAGTTTATAGGGGACACCTGAATGAAACAACCACACTATATATGTACATATGGGGTCTTTTCAATATTGATTTCAAATCATTAATATTTTTTCATAAATTATTTACAATTTATGAAAATAACAGATATATGATAAGCTCAGAAATGTATCTTCCTAGTAAAATATATTCTCAGTTTTATATTCTATTACATATTAAAGTATTTTAACCTAAAGAATTTAAATTCCTTCAGAATATTTTTATTTTATCCAAAAAACTTTCAAGATAAAGCTCATAAAGCAACTTGTCTTTGTAAGCATTTGTTACCAATTCTACTTAAATTCAGTATATTGCTAAGTATCAATGCTAATATTATTTTCAATACCTATTTTCTTTTTCAAATTAATTTTGAAAGTATAAGGTTTTAGTTTAATATCATTCTGATATAAAACATGTGCTAATTAAATAAAACATAAAAGCTTATCAAAAGATCTTCCTAAAAATTTTAACTATTACAAATTCTAATCATAGAAGTCAGACCTAAATCATATTTAATATTTTCTACATATACATTTTGTTTTCCATAACTGCAATTGACTAAAAGTATTTGGTACTCTATTAATTGAATATATGTGTTCAAACTTTTCAACTCTTTATGAACAAAATATTATTGAATTATAGAGTAATGTTTTACAGAATCATTCAGTACCATGTAGATGACTGAGTTTGAACCATAAAGTTGTCCATGAAGTTTCTAATATTTCTAAAATAATATAAAAGATCATCAATGAAGAGCAAAGGCTATATTCTCATATGTTTTTAAAGACCTCAGTTCATTGAAAAACAATTGTGAATCCACAATACATTTCCTAGTATGAGTAAAGTTTGGCGTTGTTAACTGAAGATTGCAGGAGAAATGTCCTTATCTTCATTAAATATTCCACAAGCTGACTAACTGATTGGAACTTGAATGATTGTGGAGGTTAGACATTTTGCAGCTCCAAATGCTGTAGGCTGATAGACATAGTAGGCTTGGAGGTCATTTAGAGCAGGGGCCACCTCTTGTTTCCCTGGTATAGCAGTAGAAAGGGAAACATCACAATACCTCCCCCCTCCACACACACAGGTTTTAAAATGCCATCGGAAAGGCAAGACTCACCTAGACTGGATGAAGTCCTCTGATCCTGGGAGGATACAAAATTAACTCCTTTAAGAATTAGTCAATTAGAGTCTGTCAATCACTCACCTAATCAGGTGACCACCCTTACCTAAATACATGATAAGGAGGCACGAGAAATAGTTCTCCATTGATGAAATAGTGCACCATACCCCCCAGAAACCCTTCCTTCTGCATAGTTGCCTGCTGACCCTTTCTGATGTCACGCTTCTCTGAGTTCTAACTCAGAAAGCCTTAACTTTGTTTTCCCTTTCTTTCTCTTTGGCTGCTGGCCAAAATCCTGCTCATGTCTGCCCTGACTCTCTGGGCCTTTTCACCTTCTCTCAATAAATTTCTATGTTTTCTGTCTGCCAAATTTTTCAAGGTCATGAGACAAAGGCCTTTCCGGTATGGAAATCAGCAATGCAAAGCCAAATCATCTTGGGTTATCTTAGCTCCTTACATAGACACTTATTGGTCATCTCGGTGTGTGACATGACATTAGATAAATCATGGTGTGGAATGTACAAACCCACCCCTTGCCTGCACCACCCCAAAGGCTCAGAATGCCCCCAGAGCAGCTGAGGCCTGAAGACTTCCTTGCTTTGCTCTAACCAGTCTACCTGATATTTCCACTGTTGTATTTGAAAAATGACTTGATTTATGATTTTCTTAGAATCAATGAGAAATCTGTAGGAATGTGAAGAGGTAGGATTGATTTCGAAGATGCATTTTTCCCAACTGAAAACCATACTGTAGGTTGGTTTATATCTACCTCTGTACTCCTACCCACTCAAATATTATCCATCTTCCACAAGCCTCCCCATGGGCAGATGTTTCAATCGTGGAAGCGTGTCTTCTAATTTTATTGCAAAATGAAAAACAAAAAGAGATCAAGTTATTAACAACTGTAGATCTGCAGCCAACAATGATTTTCGTACAAACACACATCCCAAGTTTTCAATCCTCTCTCATCTGAAGTGGAATGCTCAGTGCTCAATCAGTCCTTCCTCTTCTGAGGGAGTGCTTCTCAGTTGTCACTGCCTCATGTAATTTGTGCATATGTACCCATGATCTCAAGTATTTCCTTGATCCAGATTCAAGGATGTCACAGGACAATCTGGGACCACAGCTCAACTAGGTGATAGAAGGAGGAACCTTCAGAATAACACAGTGGATTGTATTTTCCCCACCATCAGCACCTGAAACCACAGGGAGTCTGCTCTCCCACTAGCTACTCCAAGAGGGAGTGAGTCCTCCCAGCACTTCTCCCACAGCAACTTTCATCTCAATTGCATCCTGAATGCTGACTTTGCAAGGAAAATAGTGGATGCGTTGCATCTGGAAAAGATCAAGTGAAGAAAGGACAGGTCGGTCATCTTGCAGATTTAACCATGTGTTAAAGTGAGAACTCTATTCTCAAAATTAATTCTTCACAGACTGCAAGAAGAGATTTGGCAGAAGTTGAAATTGTAACAGGAAGATCAATTCACTCTGGTTTGTTTTACTTCAATAATCAAGTAAATTTCTTTGTTAAAAATGGCATACTCAGGAAGGTATAACATATAGTACAAAGGCAGAGGAAAACTGAACCAGGAAAATTGGTAAATTGTTATCTCAATAACAAAGGCAAAAAACACACACACACACACACACATACACACACACACACAGACCCATGGGGTAATCCAGGTATTTGAGCTGATGGCAAGAGAAGAAGAAAAATGAATGAAGTGCGTAGATAATAATTTATATTCATTGAATTTAAAAATATTTTAAATTATTAATTAATACATACACAAATTTATTAACTTCAGCTGCCAATAATTTTGTAGGTTGTATAATTTTCAGAGATATATTTTTCTACTGTATTAGCATGAGACATTCTACTTAATCCATCTATCAAACGACGACTAATTTCTCGGCACAGTATGCATGTTTCAACCAGCTAAGTTTTGATGCCAAAATGGTTTGGTATATAAGACAACTAAATCATTTGATATACCTACAAATTTAACTCTCTTTATATCCAAAGTGGACATATTAAAGGTACCTATCTAAAATAGTTGTTATAAAGATTACATAGGTTGACATGTACATAACTTCTTTTACAAGTGCCTGGAACATAGAAATCAAATCAATATGAATTAAACATAGATGATGATGATAATGAAGATGATGATATTTCCAACATTCTCTCAAGGAGTATGAAAGAAAACAACATGTTTTATTATTTCAAATTATATAATATCATATTGATTATATTGAAAATGACTGTTATGAGACTATCTCTTTAAAAATTCTATAGCTATTTAAAGCAATTTTTAGAGCAAAAGACCACATTTTTCTGATGATATGACAAAAATAACAGAGAGGCAAAACTTTTATAAATTGGCTGCTTCATTATTTTTTACTTTCTGTAGAAAGAAATCCTGACATATGCATCTAAGATGGGAAGAGGAAGAATTTTCATTATTCCTGGATGATCATGATTCTGGTGCTGAGACTTGAACCTGGGGCTTTGGACTTGCTACATGAGCCCTATTACTGGGCTTCACCCCTGGACACTATTTGTGATAAGATTTAGAAATAGAATTCTGAAGTCTATAGAATACATCCTAATAAAACAATTTAATGAAATAATGGGTCTTTCTGAACAACTGATACTAATAATTAAAAAAGTTCTCTTAATATTCCAATACTGTTTATAAAGTAATAAAATAAATATCAGCCTTTGATATTCATAGGTCTTATATACATTAGCATGCTTTTGTCAGGATGTGCTCTGAACATCCCAATTTCTTGACCTGAGCTTTAGATCTCTGCCTTGGCAATTTTTAAACATTTTTAAAATTTATTTATTGGCAAGCAGAGAGAGATACAGACAGCAACTGCAAATGGATTCCAGATGCATGGGCCACTTAGTGGATCTGGCTTTATGTGGATACTGTGGAACTGAACTTGCATTGTTAGGCTTTCAAGGCAAGTGCCTTAACCACTTAGCCATCTCTACAGCCTGCTCAATGAGCAGAGCTAAGGGTCACAGGTAACCTGCTTATCCAGAGAAGCTTGAACTTTTGAAGCAAGCCTCATACAAGGTAAATGTTTCAAATAGTGGGAAAGAGTTTATGCCTGGTATGACCCATGTTGTAATCAATTTTTTTAAACAGGGTAGAAAAATAGAAACAAGTACAATGACATGGGAAGAGGGGCATAGGCTATGTTCCTAAGAACTGATTTGTTTTACTGCTGAGAAAAGACAAGGGATTTCAGACTTCAAACACCATGGATAGAGGGCCACTGAGATGAGACCTTTAAGTCTTTAGCCCTCTGCTCTCACCCTCAGGCCTGGGACAGTGCCCTATAAACCTTGTTTTCTAAGAGAAATTATTTTATGTCATGTTACAAGTAATACTCTTTGAACAATGTTAGAAAGGATGGAAGATTTCCTAGCAAGCTTAGGGATATAAGTGGAGAGCCACCAAATTGGGATATATGTCTAATGTAAGAGATGCAGGGCAGTTTCTTCCTGGAGGCCCCCATACACATTTGTACCCATACCCAGAGTCTCAGGTGGGCTGTCCTTTTTGTTCTGAATGCCTTTCATTGTTTCCTGGTGCTTATTAAAATATCTTTAATAATCTCACCTCCAACTCCACTTCTACTGGTTCTTCCTGGAATCCTTTCCTGTGTATGTGCTCGGGTGCCAAGAACTCTGGGGTTTTGCCTTGATGGAGGTTTCAAGAGAAAGACCTTGCAAGGTTTCTTGCTGAGAGAGGGACAAGAGTACAGTCCTCATTCCCTTCCCACTCATCACCTTGGAGAGCTATCAACCACTTTTCTTGGTGTGGTTTCAGCACAGCAAGTCTAGCCTCACAGTTAGAGGTGAGTAGGCAAGTCAAACTGCTTGGGTTTCAGTTCAAGATCTCTCCTCACTGGCGTGTGCTGCTGGTGATTTAGTACAAGTCCCAGCACTCGGATGGTTTGGTCCATCGAAAGGAGTCACAGGATCTTTTCTTCATAAATTAGATGATGTGCACATGAAGTGCTTAGAATAGTACCTGGTTCGTGATGGATGTGCACTAAAACCATCGTCAGGAGTAGCAACATTTAAAACAGTGGCGCTCTGTGGGGAAATTCGGTATAGCCTTGGATGTTTAGTGGGCCAGAGATTCTACTAAATTTTTTATGGTGTCTGGAATGGTCCTTGCATCAGCGAATTCTTAACTCAAATCTCCATGTTGTTGAGGTTGATAAACACAGATTGAAGCAATTCACTTTTGTAGATGAACTTTAAAGGCAAAAATCATCTTCAAAATATTGTAAAAATTAAAGAGCGATGTACCTAATGAAAATTCTCAACAAGATGCTTACAAATCAAATTCAAGAATATATCAAAAATGTTGCCAGATGTGATGCTTAAGTTTGTGTCAATTTGATCTGTTTAAGAATCCACAGGCATTCCTCAAGAGTGGGTCTCTGAGGTTGCTTCCAGGAAGGATTAACTAAAGGAGAAATCCTTCCCTCAGGGAGAGCCCATGCCTCAGAGTGAGTGCCTCTTGTTGAGGAGGGACTTTATCTAAAGAAGCTCTGGGAAGGAAAGTATCCTCTCCTCCCACCTGGCTGCCAGTGCTGCTTGCTGCTTTTCCAGTGTGGACTGAAGACCAGTGTGGACTGAAGACCAGCGTCTCTCCAAGATGCCTCCAGGCCTTCAGTGCTGGATTCAGACTACTGAGGCATCCAGCCTCATGGACTGAGAAGCTAAAGGGTTCTTTGACTCTCAGGCCTGTAACTTGCTATTGTTGGACTTCCATAATCAAATCCAATAAATTTCCTTTAATACAATTCATTCTATTGGTTCTGTTTCTCTAGAGAACCCTGACTAATACACCAGGTGTGGTGGCGCACACCTTTAATTCCAGTACTGAGGAGTCAGAGGTAGGAGGATCACTGTGAGTTTGAGGCCACCCTGAGAGGTCAGCCCAGGCTACTTTGGAAAAACAAAAAAAAAAAAAAAAAAAAAAAGGGCTGGAGAGATGGTTTCGTGGGTAAGGCACCTGCCTGCAAAGCCAAAGGACCCAGGTTTGATTCTCCAGGACCCACATATGCCAGATGCACATGGTGTCACATACATTTGGAGTTGATTTGCAGCAGCTGCACACCCATTCATTCTCTTGTTCTCTGTCTTGCTTTCTCTCTCAATCAAATAAAAAAATATTTTTGAAAAAGTCTTCCTTTTTTTTTTTTTTTTTTTTTTTTTTTTTTTTACAAAAAGGTCATTTACCACAATCAAGTTGGCTTCATTCCAGAGATGCAATAATGGTTCAACATATGAAAAATCTACAAATGTAATATATCACATGAATCACATGAATGGAATCAAGGAGAGAATGCCTATAATCATTTCAAGAGATGCAGTAAAGACTTATGAAAGAAATTTAACTTCCATTCATAATAAAAGCACTGAGGAGAGTAGGTATATAGGAACATATAGAATGATATCCAGTATTAATGTTAAATGGGGGGAATTTAAAGCATTCCCATGGAAATCAGGAACAAGATGTGTGCACACTTTCTTCTTTCATGCAACATAGTACTGAAATTCTTAGCTAAGGCAACAGGCAAGAGAAAGAAATAAATGTGTTATGCATATGAAAGGAAGATGTCAAAGTAGCCTTGTAGATTGCATGACACACACGAGACCCTGGACTCCACCAGAAAACACACAGGCTTGATAAATGCTTTTAGCAAAGTGACAGGACACAGCATCAATGAAATCAATAGCTTTTCTATACAAATATAACAACCAGTCTGAGAAATAAATCAGGAAATAAATCTCATTCATGATTGCCTCAAAAAAAAAAAAAAAAAAAAAGAACTTTTAAATAAATCTAGCCAAGGATGTAAAAACATGACAAAAAACAGTTTAAAAATATTCAAGGAAGGGCTGGAGGGATATCTTAGTGGTTAAGGTACTTACTTAAAAAATCAAAGGACCCAGCTTCAATTCCCCAGGACCTGTGTAAGCCAGCTGCACAAGGTGGTGCATGTGTCTGGAATTTGTTTACAGCAACTGGAGGCCCTGGCATGCCCATTCTGTCTGTCTCTCTGCATCTCTCTCTCTAAAATAAATAAATAGAAATATTTTTAAGGGCTTGTAAGGCACATTGCAAAGCCAGCAGGTTTGATTCTCCAGGTCCCATGGCCAGATGCACATGTTGGTGCATGCCCATTTCTGTCTGAACTCTCTGCCCATTCTCTCTCTTTGTCTCTAATAAATAAGTGAAAATAAATCTTTAAAAGAATATATCTTTTTTAAATTTTAGAAAGGACAGGTATACTGGAAGACTCAGTACTGTGAAAGAAGCTATTCTACCAAAAGCAAGCCCCAAATTGAATGTAATCCTCACCAAAATCTCAATGCACAGAAATAATATTAAAACCATTTTACAATTCATTTGGAAATACGAAATACCTTGTGTAGCAGACAGCTTTAGGTTCGCTGAGATGAACTTCCAGACCAGGCACAGTTATGGAGGAAGGGATATTATTTTTGATTCAGATCCAGGGGGTTCCCAGCGGCCTGCTCTCACAAGGCCAGGAAGAGAGAGCAAAAGCCAACCTGCCACCACAGCACATGTTGCCAAAAGGTCACACAGTGCACATTTGCAGATCTTTACAATGGAATCTCAAACCCACACCATTAGCACCTTAAGACCTGCCCCAGTGACCTTGCCTCTAGCAAGGTGATTGTAGATAGTAAAACACTGGAATATATTGGAATATTCAAACTACCACATTCTGCATGCCCCCAATATATTTATCACTATCACACATTGTAAATTGTCAGTCCAATTTCAAAGGTTCTCTAATCTTGATCAAGTTAAAATAAGTCCTTTAAAATTAAACAGGTTAAATACTTTTAACATGTAAAAGTAAATTTTTTAACTGGTATAAGGCATAGCAAAGAGAAACTAAAACAATGCAAACTCAACCATCATCAACAGTCATAAAACTTTTGCACAGTTCAATATAACCAGAGACTGACAGTCTCCAGGTTTTTAATTCCGCCCCTCCAGCTGGGCAGTCACCAGGGAAAACTTTTATCCCATGCCAACACTGCACTCCATGGTATCTTTTTTGCACAGTCCTGGTATATCCAAAACATCTTTAGGTCTCCATGCAAACCACGGTTTATCTTCCAAAGGCTTTTGCAGCCTATTCCTGAGGGTCTCCATGCCCTGCCTCATGCCGCATCTCAGCAGCGGCTCCTGGAATCTGCACTCTGTGTGCAAAGATGCTTCTACCAGGTTGCAGGACACAACCATATTTTTAATCCAGGGACAAAATAAATCATAGCCTTGAAAAAGGTTTTTTTTTCCAGTCAGCTCTTTCCAAGCATTTGCATTTTTAACAGTCTTTCCTCAGGCATCCTCTCCATTGTTTTAATGTAATCTTTCTTCCACCTTCCTTAAAATCTAGCAGCTAAACCAGTCTCAATGCCTCTACTTTTAACTTGCTTTAGGTTTTCCAATAAAATCTTAAATCTCAGTCCAATATCTTTAGCCAAGCACATCAGTCCAAAATTTCAAACACTTTGGATAGCGGAAAGCCATCCCTTATGCCAGTAGCCCAGTTCCAACAAAGTCCTCTGCAGTCTTTCCTTCCCTTTAGAAACCTCATAAACCAAGCCTCGAAGTTCAATACAGTCTGCACTTAGCATTCTCAAACTCTCATCAGAATAGTCCATAAAACTTGGCTTACCACTCCAGAAGGCATCTTCAGTTGCAAGCACTAAGTCCATGCCCATTCCTCCAAAACAAAGGTTCCAAAAGACGAATATCCACACAGTCAGGTTCATCTCACCCCACTCTCGGTACCACTTTACTGTAGCAGACAGCTTCAGGTTCGCTGAGATGAACTTCCAGACCAGGCACAGTTATGGAGGAAGGGATATTATTTATTGAAGCTTACAGATCCAGGGGAAGTTCCATAAAGGCAGAAGTAGCGGCCTGCTCTCACAAGGCCAGGAAGAGAAAGCAAAAGCCAACCTGCCACCACAGCACACAGAGCAAAACTACTGCCAAAAGGTCACACAGCACACTTTAGGAACTCCTGCTAGGCACATTTGCAGATCTTTACAATGGAATCTCAAACCCACACCATTAGCACCTTAAGACCTGCCCCCAGTGACCTTGCCTCTAGCAAGGTGATTGCAGATGTAAACTATAAAGTAAAACACTGAATATATTGGGGGACATATATTCAAACTACCACACGAAATACCTTGTATAGCCAAAACAGTCTTGGGCATGACCTTGCTAACAAGAGCAGCACATGCAAATGCAGAACTATAGATCCAGAGACAAACCCACACAACTATAGCCACCTGACTTTGGGTTTGCCAAGAATAATGGGGTGAGTTTCAAAGCAACAGAAAAATGGTTAGGAAATCTATATAGGAAAGGCAACAGTGCTGTCCAGTGATGCCACCCATGACTTTTGTAGAAAGATTGCAAAAGTACATATTGAAGAAGAAGCAGTGCCTTCATTAAATAGTGCTGGGGAACTGAATGTCCACATGCAGAAGAATGAAATTAGATCCTTATCTTACACCCCAAAGAAACTTTGTAAGGTTTAGAGGAAAAAGTAGGAAAAATACTTCTGGATATAGACGTGGGCATGGGATTTCTGAATAGGGCTCCTGTTGTTTTACAGCAGTTAAATAAGAGAAGAGGCAGCCTACAACATGGGAAAAAGTATGTCCTAGCTTTCTATCTGTATTTGTTACTTTTCTCATTTCTGTGACAAAATGCCTGACAAAAGGAACTGAAGGAAGGGTTTATTTGGGAATCCCAATATGAGCATAGTTCATCATAATGGGGAAGTCATGGTGGCAGGGGATTCAGGTAGCTGCTCACATTGCATTGGCAGTCAAGAAGAAGAATGTGACAAATGCTGGTTCTCAGCTCCTTTTCCTCCTTTGTATACAATCTGGGACTCCAGCCCATGGATTTGTCCTGCTTCTAGTTCGGCTTTGTCTTCACACCTTGAATTAACCTAATCTAGAAACTCTAACCAAGAAGCCCAAAGGTTTGTTCCATTGTGAGTCTGAATCCCATCACGTTGGCAAAATTAATCATAACATCAGACAAAGAACTAATGCCTAGATTTTACAAAGAAAATAAACATAAAATAATAAGAAATTAAATATCATAATCAATAAATGGGTTAAGGAAATAAACAGATAATTCTCAAAAAAAGTTAATTACAAATGACCAATCAACGTTATGAAAAGTTGCTGAACCTAAATAATTGTGTCATGTCCCCAATAGGTTAATGTGTCTGAACACTTGGTCCTCAGGTGTTTGGGAAGGTTGCTGGAGGAAATATGTCACTGGAGAGGTGGGCCATGAAGTTTTAGGATCCAACCCTGCTTGCTGTTCTTCCTCTACTCCTTCCCTGTTAATGTGACTGAAATGGGGTGTTGTGGATAAAATATGACTGAGAAGGATAAATATTAAATTATTATATTTATTGAGGGAACTATAACACCAAGGGAAGGAAAATTAATACACACACATGGTCTGAGAGCCAACCATGGTAGGCCTAGGAAAACCATAGAAAGACAGCTACAGCAGAAAGAAAAGAAAGCACAAACAGCTTCTGCCATGCAGTTGGTGGAAACGAGGTAAAGAGCCCGTGTGGAAGTACAGATTAGTGGGTTCTCCCCTTCTCTTGGACCAGTCAGGAGGGGACAAGGAGACACTCACCAGAACCTGGATATTCAGGAGTAGTCAGGCAGCCCAGAGAAGTTGTCTTCCCTTTGTAAATGTACTTAGAATATTAGGGTAGTGGGCTTTACCTTTTGGCTCAGGTGAGTCAGAGTGAGAGTTGATTGGTCAGGGCAAGTGGCTGGCTCACTTTCTGTCCTTCTCGATAAGGAGATCAAGTGAGAAATCTGTGAGATCAGATCCTCAGCCCTAAGTGCCTGCACTGCCACCCTGAGCATTGCTTCCCCTGTTTGCTGTTCCATTCAACATTCCAGCCTTTCTGTGTGCAACTCAGGTGTGGATCATCCCTGCCTCCCACACTGCCTGGTCCCCGGTGGTGAGTGTAGAGCAGTGTTGTATCAGGTTGCAGGCATTCTTCACCAGACATCTTCCACCACTGGGCTGGTGATGGGAATGTAACCTCTCTCAGTGGTGAAGCACTGCCTGAGCTATGTAAACATAGCTCCTCAAGGCCCACCTACTGCTGCTTCACCTCCAGGCCAGAGTGTCTCCAGCATCTCCATGGCCTCTTCCAGTGTTTAACCACGGTGTCAGGGCCCTGCCTGCAGTAATTCTGCATGCATTAGGTAGGCTGTGCCCCTTCCTATATCCAGCAAAATCCCTACCCCAAAGCTTCTGCAGGTCATTTAAAAGGAAACCATCACTTCTCTGCCTTTTTTATGGAACAGATATATTCTTTATTATAATTTATATGTACAAGCATGTTTTCAAAGACAGTGGCCTCATTCTTACTTCCCTTCTTGCACTGTGTAACAGAACAAAGATATGTCACTGTGTGAAGCAGAAAAAAAGAAATGAAGCCAACATAGGTCAGGAAGACGTACTAAGATTAAGTTATCCATCACATCATTAATGAGATATAATGACTTTTTGGATCAAAAACATAGAGCAAGGTTGAATAAAATTGTAAATACCATTACAGACTGGTTATATTTGAATGCTTATGCAAAACCAGTACCCAATTTATTTCTACATATTTATGGTTTATTGTACTATGGCCAATGTGACAAAATGAATTACTTTTTAGCCTAAAGGCTTAAAATTTTAAAATTAATAAATTACTAACAATACCTATTACCATGTAAATCCTAAAGCACATTAACAGGTAGAAACACTATGAGGGTTTATTCTTTTAGTTACCAGGGCTAGATAAAAAATTATTCTTGATTCATCTTGTGAACAAAATAATAGCTTGTATCATTATCATGTTTTAGTGAGCTAGCATAATTTTACAATGTGCTATTAAACAAACTATCTAATACAAATCACCTATTTTATTTTTAAAAAAGCAGGTATTTTATCTGTCCATAGCATGGGTAGAGTCTCTGGCTACTGCAAACAAATGCCAGTTGCTTGTGCAACTTTTTGGATCTGTCTTTATGTAGGTGCTGGGAAATTGAATGCAGGCCAGCAGGCTTTGCAAGCAAGCACCTTTAACTGTTGTGCCATATCTCAAACCCTAGTTACCCATTTTGTTATAGTGTATTCTCAATTCAGTGTATCAGTGTGTAATTCAAAATTCTGGATCCACAAGTAGCAATGTTGGCATTTTTGGAGTATGTAAACTTCCGTTGCTCCTCATTAATTAAAATAGTGAAAAGTTTATCCATAACAGCCAAGTTGTGACTTAGCCTAAGCACCCATCAGCAGATGGACACATGAAGATGTGGTCCATGTACACAATGTAGACTAGTTAACCACAAAGAAACAAAACAAAACAAAACATGTCCTTACAGGTCAATGGATGGAACTGAAGATCATTAAGGGAATAACTGGGGTAACAGGGGGTGTAGATATGACCACAGTATGTTATGTGCATTATAACAATGTCAAAATCAAACCTGTTATTTTCTATAATAAACATATGCTAATGAAAACCTGCTGGTTTCCATGACACAGGAGAAAGTTACCCTTGGTCTTCTCCCAGATACACATGTCTGTTTAACTTTACAAATTTTAGCATTCTTAGCATTAGTGTTGCATCTGTTCCATAATCAGGAACACTCAACATTTATCAACATGTATTCCTTAAGCCTGAGACTACGATTTTTGTTGCTTGGGTGAACATTATATATTAATTTTCTATATCCCCCAATGTCCTGATTTATACATTGTTTGGGCTTTTGGGACAGTGATAAAAGGTAGGATGATCACCGAGTGAGTGTTCACTTTATCCTGTTAAAACACAGAAACTTCATGAATGAAAATAACTAAGAGTATTGATCAGAGCATATGAGAACTACATGTCTGGGACTCCATTAATCTAATTCAAACACACTTGTGCTTTTCTAGAGAAATAGCCTTACCTCCAGTAAATATTCTTTTACTGCCCCATACCAACTCTTCTGCCTCTGATTTATCTCTCAAATACCATTTAAAACCACTTTTTTAAAATTTATTTTTTCATTTATATTATTCTAATTTTACATTCATAATGGTGACTCCATTATCTTCCTCCTTCCTGTCCTCCCTCTTCCAAAGGGGCCCTCATCAATGGGGAATGTGGGTCATGCATTGTGGGGGTAGTCAAGAGTTATGGGGGATAGGCCAAGTCTCTGTGCATAATCCCCCAACTTTTGGCTCTAACATTCTTTCTGCCCCCTCTTCCGTGAATTTCCCTGAGCCATGTTGGAGTCATTTTAGTTCTACTTCAGTGATGAGGTTTTGGGAACCTCGGTGTCTCTGGCTACTGGGCATTTACCCTAATGGCTCCAAGCCTCAGATCAGAGACATTTGCTCAACCATGTTTATAGCTACTCCATTCATAATAGCAAAGAGCTGGAATCAACCCAGATGTCCATCATTAGATGCATGGATAACAAAGATGTGGTACATCTATACTATGGAATTCTACATAGCAGTAAGGAAAGATGAAATAATGAATTTTGAATAAAACTGCTTTTTGATCCATCTCTTTTCTCCCTTTAGAATAAGTTCTTCCTTTTCTGAGTAATTCAGGTTTTGTCCCAATTCTTCTTGTGATATGTGTCTACTTGAAATCACAGTAGAAATGAAACCCAATATTTGAAGCTTTTCTATGAAGCTTTTCTCTGGAGCCCTGGGCATCTCTGTTCTAACAGACCTTCATGATTTAAGCCCTGCCTTGTGGACTCCTTACTCTCTTTGGCTTTTACTTGTTAATTCTTCATGATGATCTGTTATTGAGAGCCTCCTACCACCACTAACGGATTCATTTCATATTTGAAAACAAGTGTTTCAATTTCCATCTGTTTTGAGTTGCAGTACAATGTTAAGCTACTCAGATGAAGTCTTCCTATGGAGACTCCAAAGAAACTGAAATTCATCACAGGCAAGGCTGCATTCATTCTTGCTCTACTCCTAATTTCCTATGGCAGGGAATTCCTTCACATTTCACTTAGTTCTACAAGCTAAAAGCCAAAGTCTCCTTTACTTCCATCACCCTGATGATGCATGAGTGTGGTGGCACTCTTGTTACTCTCCACCTACCTCTCTTCAACCCACTGTCTGTGCACAGAGTTCAGGTTTGCTCTCGGCTACTGTCCTGCTCCATATTCATCTGTGAAGAATTCCCACTGCTTTTAGAAATGGACAGCAAAACTGTCAATAGGCTCTCTGAAGCCTCAAAGGGTTTGTTCTCTGCTTCTCTAAGCAGCTTCCTGTTAAATCATTCTCTCTTGCTCTTGCCACTTTAACTACACCAGTCCTCTTGGAGCTCTGAAGATCATGTTCCCTTTGCTTTCTTTGCCCCTCTGCTAGAAGATGTTTTTCAAATAGTTATGTTTTATTCAATCGTCAGTTCTAAATTTGAGTGTTACTTTCCTATGAACTCTCCCACACTCTCAAAGGCAGCCGCTTTACTATGCTTTTATTGCATATGGATGGTATTCTTATTTGATGATTATTTGGTGTCTAATCTACTGACAGATGTTACGTTCACTTAAAACAAGTAAGCAATCAATCATGGGGATTCTTGGCATCCAGGAGAGAGTCTGGTTAGTTTTCTTTGGTTACCAAGTACTTGCTTGTTGAACAAATGAATCACTGTTACCTTCATAGATGGCAAGTATCACATACTTAACAAGTTCTGCTTAACATTGTTTCAGAGCCCAAGACAATATGAGGAGTAATTGCTAACTCTATGCAGAGTCAGTGAGATGGGGACATGTGTCAGTAGTCTGGCCTTAGTGTCCGTGGAGAGATTGCTGTTGTGTGTGAGTCAGTCTCTTCTTGCACAGCACCTAGTCAAGCTGTTGGAGAACAAAAATGAAAAGGTCTTTTAAAAGGATGCTGTAAAGAGATGGTAAAGACCTTCACCAGTTTCCATTTGTCATATATGGTAGATACAATCGTGTCTAGGGACCAAACAATGTGATATATGAATTATTTTTGCGATCTTCATTTTTACTACATCACAGTAATATACAGTACTGCAGCTCTTATTGTGTGATTTTGTGCATGTGTTAGTACGGTTAGTTATACCTTGAAACTTCAAAGTACACCTTAGAAGTCTTTAGTAAATGAGAAATAATACCTCTGAAAGTCCCTGATAAAATAAACAAACAAATAAGTCAATAAATTATAAATAAAAGTAGTAAATATAGTGCTAAATGGGCTGTGGACTTTAAACCAAATATATGCAATTTCTGCTAAAAATAAATAAAAAAGAAATACATGTTTTCTTTGTATCTACATAGTTGTTCACTTCTCTTTTTTCAGGTTTTGTTTCTATTGAAGCAATATATTTTTCTTATTAATTTACTCATAACATATGCCAGTTATGTGCTCTTTTTACTATGCTCTTAAGCTTATTAAAAAGGAACATGTAACTTTAAGTCCACCTAATGCCTTTTGATTGTTGTTATCACATAATCTTCATTCTCAACATTACATATTACAAAATATGATCACTTAGATATTATTATTATTGCTTTCCCCTATTCTTCATTCATTTCTGCATTTCCATGGTTGATTTGAGGAGACCATGTACCTTCGACTGGATTATCTGCTTCAACATTCTTTTTCTTTTCTTTTCTTTTTTTTACTGAAAATACAAGTCTAGTAGCAAGGGAGTAGAAATCCCTGCTTCTTGAGAGGCTGAGGAAGGGTCACAAGTCAAAGCCAGTCTGGGGAACTTAGTGACACCCTGTCACAAAATAAACTGTAAAAAGTGAGCTGAGGGTATAGCTCACAGGTAGAGGACTGGCCTAGCATTAAGAAACCATAAATTCAACCCTTACTAACACATGTACTCATGCACACAGGCATGAACTCAAATCTACTGCTGATTAGTTCTTTTGGCATGTATATGTATGTGTTACACATGTATAATTATATATACAGATATATAACTATAGTAATGCAATAATTATAAGTGAATATTAAATATGAACACATATAGAGATAATTTAAACATATGACTTCTCTACAAAATGTGTATTTTGCAATATATATATATATATATATATATATATATATATATATGATAGAAGGCTAAAACTCTATCAGCTATTTGTCTATCTTTTGTCTAATAGTAATGAACATTTCTGTTCTTTTTGTTTTTGGCTTCCAACAGCATATATTGATACACATTTTATTTGCCTAGCTAATGGCTTGTTTCTGTTCTTACCCTTACTACTTGATTCTTGTGAATTTCTCACATTTGTTTCTCCATTTTCCATTCTTTCTTTGCTCTCAATCTAATTTACTGAATTCTTATAGTTTTTGACTTCATAAGTTTTAGAGGCTAAGGGCAGTTTTATTAGGAAAATGAAAATGAGTATATACTAATTTGAACAACTAAACTGTATAAGAAAATATCTGAAAATTCACCTTTGATGTCTCTGCACATCAGCACTGGAAGTCCATTTATATGCACCTCACTTTATTTTCAAACCTGGAAAAAAATTGAAACGTTATATGTGCCTTAAGAAGTGATGAGTCTTCTCTTTCTCATGTACAGAATCTGTGGTGAGCCTTAGACAGTCTTTTCTGGAACACATTTTCTCTTTTCTAAAGTCAGCCTCAGGAGATTACCTTAGATTTTACAATTTTGAGTTAAAGTATTTCTGTGATTTTTAAAGCTAGTTTTTATGTCTGTCAACTATCTTATCATGAATTCTTAAATATTTATAAGTTACTTTAAATTCCATTTCTGATAACTTCAGTATGCAGACTTGTAGTCCAGCTGCTTCATGTACCCTCCTTCCTGTTTTCCCTACTAAATTTAGACTGTTTGTTCAATATCTCATACAAAAAGAAAGCATATAGGCATAGTTTGAGGCTCTGTATAATTCTTTCCTGCTCAATAAAATATTTGTCTCTTTAAAAATATTTATTTAGTTATTTACTTGAGAGAGAGAGAGAGAGAGAGAGGCGTAGAGAAAGAGAGAAAGAGAGGGAAAGAGACAGAGAATGGACATGCCAGCACCTTCATCCACTGCAAACAAACTCCACACATATGTGCCACCTTGTGCATCTGGCTTACTTGGGTACTGGGTTTTTTAACCTTGATCCTTAGGCTTTGCAGACTAGTGAATTAACCAATAAACTATCTCCCCATCTGTTTCTCTTGTTTTTACAAACAATAAATATAACCTAATTAAGCCAATCAGCAGAGCTCGCATGATGCTGCACCCACTCAACTAAGCTGACATATGTAATGCTGCCTTCACATTATTGGTAAAGACTTGCCCTTTCCTCTTTACTCATACTTTTAGACTAAAGCCGAGTTTTTAAAAAAATATTTTAATTTTTATTTATTTATTTGAGAGAGTGAGATACAGAAATAGGCAGGAGAGAGAGAGAGAGAGAGAGAGAGAGAGAGAGAGAATGGGTGCACCAGGGCCTCCAGCCACTGCAAACAAACTTCGGATACATGCACCCCCTTGTGCATCTGGCTTATGTGGGTCCTGGAGAATCGAGCCTCAAACCGGGGTCCTTAGGCTTCATAGGCAAGCGTTTAACTGCTAAGCCATCTCTCCAGCCCTAAAGCCGAGGTTTTTAACTGTAAGCTCTTCTCCTTCTTGTCCCCGGAGGGTTTGGTACAGTATATAATGTTAAAATCAGGTTAAAAATACCTATAAAGTATGTATTTTTTCTTTAAAATAAAAACCTTTAAAATAATTTCTATCAATGAAACAAACAGTAGGTTCTTTGAAAGGATAAGCAAGATTGTTAAACCCTTAGCAAATCTGACCAAAAGAAAGAGAGAAGAGACACAAATCAATAAAATTAGAGATAAAAGGACACCATTTTAACAGATATCAAAGAAATTCAGAAAATCATATGGACATACTTTTAAAGAAAATATACTCCACTAAGTTTAAAAATCTGAAAGAAGTGGATGATTTCCTTATTTATATGAACTGCCAAAATTAAATCAAGATGAGATTAACCACTTAAATAGACCTATAACAAGTATGGAGATCCAAGCAGTTATATATATAAAAGAAAACCTCCCAAGAAAAAAAGTCCAGGCCCAGATACATTCACCAGTGAATTTTACCAGACTTTCATGCAAGAATTAACACCAATGCTTCTCAAACTTTTCCATAAAATAGAAAAGGACAGCTGGAGAGTTGGCTTACCAGTTAAGGGACTTGCCTGTAAAGCCAAAGGACCTTGGGTCAATTCCCCAGGACCTACATAAGCGGATGCACAAGGTGGCACATGTGTTTGGAGTTTATTTGCAAGGATGGAGGCCCTGGCATTCCTATTCTTCTCTCTCTCTCTCTGAATTTTTCTCTCATATAAATAAATAAAGATATTTAAAAAATAGAAAAGGAAGGAATTCTACCAAAATTCTTCTAGGAAACCAGCATCACCCTGATACTAAAACCAGACAGACAGAACCAAACATGGAAATTACAAACCAATCTCCCTGATGATGACAGATGTAAAATTCTGTACAAAATATTGGCAAACAGAATAAAAGAATATATCAAAAATATTCACCCCAAACAAGTAGGCTTTAGCCCAGAGATTCAGGGTTGGTTCAACATATGAAAATTGATAAATGTGCTACACCATATAAATGGATTGAAGGACAAAAATCACATGATCATCTCAATAGATGCAGAAAAGGTATTTGAGAAAATCCAACATCCCTTCATGATAAAAGGCCTACAGAAACTAGGACTATAAGGAATCTATCTCAACATAATAAAGGCTATTTATGACAAACCATCAGTCAACATAATACTAAATGGGGAAAAACTTGAAAATCTTCCACTAAAATCATCTGGATATCTACATGTAGAAGGATGAAAATAGATCCTTATCTCTCTCCATGCACAAGGATTAAGTCCAAATGGATCAAAGCCCTTAATATCAGACCAGAAACTCTGAAACTGCTAGAGGAAAAAGTAGGCGAAACCCTTCAACATCTTGGCATAGGCAATGACTTTCTAAGTATAACCCCAGTTGCTTAGGAAATAAAACCACTAATCAACCATTGGGACCTCATGAAATTACAAAGCTTTTGTATAGCAAAGGACACTGTAAATAGAGCAAAGAGGTAACCTACAGAATGTGAGAAAATCTTTGCCAGCTTACATCTGACAGAGGACTAATATCCAGGGTATACAAAGAACTTAAAAATCTAAATAAAAAGAAATCAAACAATCCAATTAAAAAATGGGCTGTGAGCTTACTGGTTAAGACATTTGCCTATAAAGGCAAAGGACCCAGATTCGATTCCCCAGGACCCATGTTAACCAGATACACAAGGTGGCACATGCACCTGGAGTTCATTTGCAATGGCTACAGTATCCATTCTCTCTTTCTCTGTGTCAAATAAATAAATAAATAATAATAAAATAATAATAATAAATGATTATAAATATATAAATAATAAATAAATAAATAAATAAATAAATAAAATGTTTTTTTTTAAATGGGGGACTTAATAGGATGGTATTATATAATGTAAGTAGAAGAACAGATTAATGGGGGTGAAAATGCCCAAGTGAGGTCAGGAGAAGAGATTGAGAAAAGGAAAGGTGGAGGGATGGCTAATCAAAATCTAAGAGGATATAAATAAGTCATATGGAAACCTACTTTTCTGGACAATGGAACACTCAGAAGCCATAGATTGTTAATAGAAAATTTTCAGTGCCAGGGATGGAGTAACTTCCAGTGAGTTGTTGGCCAAACAACATTACAAGCCATTGTTAAGGCCCTTGGTTTCCCACCAATAATAGATGGTAAAACCCTACTGCCCTATTGCTGAAGACTCTACACACTCGGGCTGCAAGGTCACTGAGAAATTCTGCTGGAACTGAGCTGAAAGACTCCTCCATGAGGACCAGCTGACATAAATCCAGAAAAAGCTACACTACATGCATTTCAATGGTACAGAGTAAAATCACCAGTGAAGATATTCAATAGTGGATACTGCAAGCTTTAAATTTAGCCAGCCAGGCCAAATGAGCCAATGGATGCAATAGTGGCATGTCTGTTATGGGAGAAACTAACCACTCTCTAATTGGACTGGAGGCCCGCTCCATGGGAGGGAATACATCCCTGATACTGAAAACCTACAACAGCAGTAGTCATCAGTCCTAGGGGTGTAACATCTTCTGGTGTCTGGCTAAATGTATATATTATGCTCACCAAACTGCCCAGTAAGCACTTTTCTTAATGTTCATACCCATACATTAATGGTACTCTCACTTTTTGTTAGAGAAGCTTCTCTTTTGGTGGTTACCTTGGGGTGACTCAGAAGGCACCATGATGCTGAGAAGTGACAGAGGAGTGCTCAGCACTGAAATATCTCTAACACACCTTCCAAGGCTCAGAATCCATTGTGGAAGAAGTGGCAGAAAGAATGTAGGAGCCAAAGGAAGGGTAGAACTCCTTACAACATGCTCCTCCAGACACAAAATGGCCTGGATATCCATGACCTCACAGTGGTGTACTATGTTCAATATCAATGTGTCTTACTGTTTCTCTACTAAGAACTCTTTTTATTTTTTTATAATATTCTCTTAAGAGTTTATTATAAACAGGTTTCATAGGCCACAGAAAATAGAAGGGTTATGTACAGCCTTTTGGGAAGCAGGCAGAGAATTGTGGAGGGCCAAAATGAGTCTAGGGCCTTGGTGGGTGCATTCCCAGTGGAGGGGGCCCTGAAAGGGTTTGTTATTGTAGCACTTTTTTCCAACAAAACTATACTTGAAGAGTTCTAAACTGTACATAGTGTATGAAGCTTGTCCTCTGAGTTTCCCATTTCTATGTGGAATTTCCTGTCTTCGTGAGTGTCCTATAAATGAAGATTAAGTTTCACTCTTTTCTTACTTCACCTCCCTCCAAAGAACAAACTCACTCACCTGATTAGAAAGTTGTTTCATTATTACATGATGATTCTATAGCTACTGGCATTTACCTTGAAATCCTCAAAACGATTGTGCTGCTCTAAAACACTTGACAGCTGACGTGAAAGAAAGGAGTTCCAAAGACTTGGAATACCAATTTTAGAACAGAGATTTAATCATGGAAAAAATAAAGTTAGATGTTAAAAATATAAGGGGTTATGGTTAGGTATTTAGTATGTGTGCCATTATAAACAATAATAAACCTTTATTATGGCCCTATACTCCCATATATTTCACTAGAAAACAAATTGGCTGAAAGTTCTAGTAGGATACTCGATGTGCTGTAGAATGATGTTGGTATTTGGAATGAATTGGCACCATCTTTTACTAAGTCCAAATGAAAGTGATGTATGAATGACACAAACCATCATACTAGAATCAAGGATACCATGGCCTCATAACACAAGCCCTAAAGGAACTGGTGACTTTTGTACAAGGAAAAGAGTTAAGTGTCTGCAAGAAGTAATGGAAACTAAAGATGCCATACTTTCAGTCTACAAATAAAGAACAGTGTAGTGTATGAATGAGCTGCAAGTGAGGTGTTCTCCACAAGGGTAATAAAAGTTTCATTTCAGGCCAGGAGGTCCTAAAAATGTTCACTTGTGCAAGTAATTCTCACGTCTGCAGAGAGTTCCGACACAACATCTCTGTCATGCCCAGAAGACAGCATTTCACAGTATAGCACTCCTACTGGTGGCCCTCACATTCTTTGATATTCCATTCTGTGATAGTCCCTGAGCCTTGGAGCTGGTGATATAGATTTCCTATTTAGGGCCAAGCATTCAATAGTTACTTATTCTCAGCACTTAGACCAGTTGAGAGTTTCTGTGGTGACTGTTGCCCCCTGTCAAAAGAAGCTCCTTGAGCCAAGCATGGTGGCACATACCTTTAATCCCAGCACTTGGGAGGCAGAGGTAGAAGGACTTCTGTGAGTTCAAGGCCAATCAGGCACTACAGTGTGAGTTACAGGTCATCCTGGGCTACAGTGAGAGCCTACCTCTAACAACAGCAACAGCACCGCCACCACCACCAACAGCAGCAACAAAAACAACAAGGAATCTTCTCTGTCCAAAGGTGACGGCTGCACTCACATGTAGGCATAAGCAGAGAAGGCAGTTTGACACCATGTCCACTTAGCAAAACAGCAGCAGTAGCTTCCTCTTTAGGGCCTGTAACCTCCCCAGCCTTGGGATTTTGAACAAAACATAATGTAGACATGATCCTGAAATGCAGTATTAGGGGTTCAGGAAAGTCCTTGTACGCCAAACCCTATGTTTATATCTACTTTTAACCAAAGAATGCAATAAAATAAGACTGAGAAGGATAATTATTAAATTGTTATATTTATTGAGGGAAGTACAGAACCAAGGGAAGGAAAATGAATACACCCACGGGGCCTGTGTGGTGGGCCTGGAAAAACCATGGAAAGGATAGAAAAGAAAGAACAGAGAGCTCCTGCCATGTGGAGGGCAGGGGCCTGGGGTAAAGAGCATTGTGGGAAGTAGGGGTGAGGGGGGTTCTTTCCTCAGCTCCACCCACCTGGGCCCAGGATAAGGAGAAACTCACCAGGACCTAGAGGTTCAGAGTAGTCAGGCAGCTGAGAATGGGGGCAGTGGGGAGGGGGCTTTCCCTTCCCTGGTAAAATATATTTATAACCTTGTGGTTGTGGATTTCACCTTCTGCCTCAGGTGAGCCAGCTGATTGGCTGGGCTAGATGCTGGCTCAGGAAGAGGCCAGCCATGATGCCAAATCTGGAGTCTGAGCTGAAACAACCAGGACGTCAGGATTAGCTTTCCATTATAGAAAAAGACCCCCTTCCAGGGGAGGGGTTCAGGTGTGGGAAAACAAGTCTAGAGAACAAGGCAAGAGATAAGAAGTCAGCTCTTACTTTGATCACTAGCAAGTGCAGACCTTCCTGCCTTTTCAGGGGCCCAGTCACCCTAACTGCCTAACAAAGCCACCTGACTCCCTCTCTCCCTCTTGTGGAGTGGAGTAGGCTTCTGATCCAACCAAAAAACAATGGACCACCAAAACCAAACCAAACAAAAACAGAGACATGAAAGGAGAAGGTGATCAGTAGAACAGCAAGAGTGTGTGTGTGTGGGGGGGGGGGGGATAGAATTTTATATTCTGCTATTTTAAATCAAGTGAGTTATATTAGTTTGGTGTGAACTTCTGTCCCAAGGACTTTGATACTGCTAACACACAGCTACTAGTAATGGATGCTCAGCATACTCCAGGTGCTAAGAATGGCTTTAAATATAAAGATTTATTTAATTCGCACAGTAATCCATTTCATAGATTTAGTAAATATGGCACAAAAAGACTGGATAACTTGCTCAGAGTCAGCAGCTAAGAGTAGCAAAGTTAGGACAGATAGGGCAGAGCTTCTTTCAGACCCCACAGTTTCCATCAGGGATTCCTCTGTGCCCTCGTGATATCACTGGATTATTAGACACCCTGCACCCCTGTGTAGCTTCTCCCAAATCCTGTGCTGGTCAGTACACTGTTGTCTGTCTCTGGCTGCCTATCACGTTTTCTTTCCTGTGTCTTTTCAGAGCGATGGGCTCCTGTCAGGGAGGGGTGGGAACACCAGGCTGCTGTGAGTTTCAGCTTCCTTTCTGCCTCTTTGAGGCTGAGAGGAGAGTTCAGCCTGGAATAGAACTGCATTGGATACAAAAGGAAAAACAAGTTGGTTTCCAATAAATTTCCTGTTCCTTTCAATCTTCAATACTTTCTGTCAGAGTTTTGTTGGCTCCTGTATTCTTTGCTTTTGCTTATTCCAGCTGGCTTTCACATCCTTCCCTCCCCTTACTCTGTGATTTTGTTTTTTTCATTAGCTCCAAGCTCTTCCAAGTCTTCTGGCTTTCTTTATGCATATTCATCCTGTGCTGTGACTCTCTCTGACCCTTTCTTTCTCTACCTTTTTAACATGTTGAGTATTTTAGTTTTGTTTCTTCTAGCTGTTCTTGTTCTTTGAGGCAAGACTGTATACGTTCTTAGGTTATTTGTAAGGAATGCATACCCTTTAAGAGACATCAGATCATATATTTGGAAGCCATCATTTTAAAACAAATAAATAAAATGATTTTGATTGTCCAGCCGGCTTGAAATCCTAGTAATAGAAGCAGCTTTTAAAACCAGTTTCCTACCACTATCCTGGCAATTATTAATCTAAGTAAGCAATGCAAATTACTACATTACTGAGCCAATTTTAACTTTGGGAATATTTTATTTGGTGGCTATTATATTTTAAAGATAGAGATACATATGTATACTGTAAGCAGGACTATTCCTGTGTCAAGTGATGTCTGCCATCAAGGTAAACATTCCTGTGCTCATGGCTTATGAATAGTGGTCAGCTATAGATAATTATGTAGACTTAGTAGAATGAGTGTTTCTCAGTAATGTGGAACCTAACCATAAGAACTTAGCTGGCAGCAAACTATCTTTAACTTTCCAGAATTATCTATCTATCCATTGGATTACTTCATTATTTTGTGAAACATTAGCATTCACTCCTAAATTAATAGTCAAGAATTTTAACACCTTCTGTTGGATCAAACTATATTTATCTGTCAATTTTTGTGATTTCTTTTTACAAAGTAATACTGATTAATGACTCATTCTCAAAATACTTATTTTCTAAAATAAGACTTCAAATGAAAATAATTCTACATGAAAATGGCTTTCAGAATTATTCAGCTTCATGGAAGTTTATGTTTTAATTTTTCATAGATTTGTATTAATGTCAATAATTAGACTAGAAAAACTTTCCATGAATAAATAATAAATACATAAATAACAGGATTTGTAGTATAGCTCAGTGGAAGAGTCCTTGTGTGGTACGTGAAGCCATGGGTTTAATTACCAGCATTGTGAATAAAACCAAAGACAAAAATCAAAACTGAGCTATCATTTCTAGGCAATGATGAAGAAATTGGGGTTCTGAACATACTTGTCATAGAAAGAACTCCTACTTCCTTTCCTGACCTAGAAAGATCTGGTTCTTTGACACTGACAGCATTGTGAGTTGGAAGAAGAATGATTGGGCTCTGGCACTCTGATGCTTGCTGTGCAGTAAGGACCATTGTGGGAAAGTGAGGCTAAGTATTGTGGAAAATAACACCACCAGGGCTTCTTTCCCTTGGGCACCATTCGGGCTACATTTTCCTTCTGTACTGTTATGCTCCTTTACAAGCTACTTTCTCTATCCTGCTTTTTATTAAGGTCTCTTTTTCTTCTTCTTTTTTTTTTTTTTTGAAATTAAATAAAAGGCACAAATGTGTAGACATGTTGTAATTAAGTCCATGAGAGTTAATAAAGAAAATGGTAGATTTTGTGATCAGGCTGGATTTGAGTAATATGCTGAATTTAGATAGAATGCTTTCATGGTCAGAATAAAATGAAGAATTATGTGCAGAGACAATGGACAGGGAAATCAATGATAATTATTCATTAAAACTATAAATTGTGGGGCTGGAGAGATAGCTTAGCAGTTAAGGCACTTGCCTGCAAAGCCAAAGGACCCAGGATCCACTCCCCAGGACCCAAGTCAGCCAGATGCACATGATGGTACATGTGTATGGAGTTCATTTGCAGTGGCTGGAAGCTCTGGTGCCCATTCTCTTTCTCTCTCTCTCTTTTTTTTTCTCTCTATCTCTATCTGCCTCTTTGTCTCTCTCAAATTAATTAATTAATTAGTTAATTAAAAATATAAAGTATGTATCTGTGTAGATGCATCAATATTTACATATACATACATTCATTTATCTATCTTCTAAGAAGATAGAAGTGAAATAACCTTAAATTTTATAAACTTTTTTCAGTTTGATCTGAACATAGATGCACATTTGCTTTTCATGTACCATACATATATTCTTGGACACTTTTCCTTCTCTTGCCAGCCATAATTCTTGGGCAATGGTCCCATTCCTATAATCTACATTGAAACAGAAACCCCAAATCAAGTATGGATGATCTATGGAGATATTTCTTTGTTAAATATTATATGTTTGTGTGGCTGTACTGAAGGGAACTCACCTTTTTTATTTACTTTCTGTTACTTAGAAAGCCTAGATATTCAGAATCTCATTAAACATTTAGATGAGCAATTAGTTTGTATATAATAAATATATAAAACTTCCACCTTATAAATGCCAGTTGCTTTTAGCTTTATTGTTTTTCTGATTGACAAAAAAAATACATTCAGTTACATGAAAGCTATTGCTTTGATTATAGTGGTGAGGATTGAAATATAATGTTTTGCAGTGCTAAAATTGATAGATTTACTCATTATTTTTCATATTGAACTACACTGTCTATTTTTTTAAATATTTTATTTAT
Source organism: Orientallactaga sibirica (assembly GCA_036365145.1). Taxonomy (NCBI): domain Eukaryota; kingdom Metazoa; phylum Chordata; class Mammalia; order Rodentia; family Dipodidae; genus Orientallactaga; species Orientallactaga sibirica. The sequence continues at coordinate 33,092,703 of JAEOAD010000006.1, forward strand.
TTAGTTGGGGGATAGATAGAGAGAATGGACATGCCAGGGCCTCTGCAAATGATCTTCAACTGCATGCACCACCTTTATACTGTCCTTTTTTAAGTCCTAATACTATAAAAACTTACAGTCTTTCATTTTTTCCCCCTTTTTGGCTACTGGTGTAAGTTAGGTCAGAGAAATTAGAAGCTAGCTTTTCATTCCTTTCTCAACACAGTATTTCTGTTGAATTAACTCAGGTCTTCACGGGACTCTCTTTTTTCACCAAAGGAGAAATCTCCTTAGGCAATGCAGCTTCTCTGCTTGCGATAGAGTCTAAACTGTGGTCTCTGGATTTGGAGTCAGCCTTTGGGCTTAGTCTCCCACTGATCGTGAGTGCATCAAACGTCACCCGATGCTCATAATTTTCCAAGTCACGCTTCTTTGGATTTGTAAAGTAGGGAAGTATACATGGCAGGAAACTTCAACTATATAAAAACTCCATTAATGCGTTTCACTCTGTGAAATCAGCATTTCATAAAGACTTTTTGGTGAACTTTATTAACAAGCAGCAGGATCTAGAAAGCCTGGCAAACAAGAAGGCGGAAACCCCAAAGAGAACTTGTCTGTCAGACGTCTTCCCTTTTGGGGTTTCCTTCCAAATGTTTTTTGGATCTTGAAGGAATTAGAGTGGCTCTCTGCCACCACGTTCCTACATCTGTAACCCACTGGGTGCATGGAGCCTGGCACTCACTTTTAAAATTCTTCACTCAATCTGTGTTCATTTCAGTGTGAAATGGAAACTGATCATTGGTTAATGCTGAAGTGAAAACAGGAATCTTATTTTCATTAGAGACAATTCGTACTTTTTTGTGAATTTTTCTTAAGGGCCAAGAAGTCCTTAATTTTAAAAAAATGATATAGCATAGTTCTAACCTTGTATTTCACAGAAAGCTGTGAATCTGGTCAGATGTCGAGCACGAGGTAATTTGGCACTTCGTTTGCATAGGGTTTAGGGCTGCAGAGAAACAGATGTGCTCATTCAGGGTTTCACTCATGGCTGTCTGTTGCCATTTAGTCTCCATTCCCTCTGACAAGATTTTAATATTTAATTTAATATAATTTGGCTGAACGTATGTTCTAGCAAATATGGAAAGGAAAATGAACTAAAGGAGATGGAACATAAATGGTATAAATTCTCATCTCTTTAAAACTAAATCTCTGAAATTTTTGTGTGTCTTGAAGAATGTAGTCAGTTATAATCTGTTGAATAGAATGCTAATTGTTTTAATCAAAATTGTTTTTTTATGGGACATCTTAGTTTAGTACACTGGTTCTAGAATTGTATGTGAAATCATATAGAACAAATCAAAGAGAATACATGATACAACTATTGTGGTAAATATTAATCATTAATACTAACTTGGGAAATACATAAAAATACATTAACTTTTGTTAATCAGATAGCAAATAATTTACTAAAGGCATTGAGATGGGGTGTTAGTGGTTCAGGAAAGTCCTTGAACCCCAAACCCTGGGTTCACATTTGCATTTAACCAAAGAATTGTGTAAGTCAAACTGAGAAGGATAATTATTAAATAGTTATATTTATTGAGGGAAGTACAGAACTAAGGAAGGAAAATGAATACACCCACATGGTCTGAGAGCCCATGTGGTGGGCCTGGAAAACCCATAAAAAGAGAGTTAGAGAGGAAAGAAAAGAAAGTACAAAGAGCTCCTGCCATGTGGAGGGCAGGCAGGAGCCGGTAGAGTGCATGTGGGAATAGAGGCCAAGGGGTTCTCCCCTCTCTCAGTCCAGCCAGGCCAAGATGAGGGGAAACTCACCAGGACCTAGTGGTTTAAGAGTGGTCAGGCTGCAGACAAAAAAACTTATTGTCATGGGTTTTACCTTCAGGCTGGCCAAAGAGACTAAAGGCTGGCTCAGGAAGAGGGAGCCATACATCAAGTTTTGGGGTCTAAGCTTGACCAACCACAATGTCAGAATTAGCTTTGAATTCTAGAAAAAGTCCTTCCTCCCAGGGAGGGGCTCAGCTACAAAAAAATAAAGTCTAGGGAAGTAGGCAAGACATAAAAAATGAGATCATCCTTTGATTTCTAGCAAGTGCAGATTTCAAGGGCATACCTTCCTTCCATTTTACTTTCAGGGGGCGACTCTAATTACCTAACAAAGCTACTGACTCCCTCTCATCATGACATTTTCTTATCTCCTATAGGTCAACAAAAGGACAGTGTCTGTCTTATTTTAAAAATTCATTTATTTATTTGAGAGAGAATGGAAGAGACTGAGAGAAGGAGACACAGAGAGACAGAGAGAGAGACAGAGACAGAGAGAGCAAGAGACAGAGACTCTTTCTCAATTCCTAGGTTATGTTGTTACTTGTGAGAAAGAAGCCTCTATTGCCTACACATGCTTAGGATGATGTTATTTATCTCCCATTATTACTTCATTTTAAGACACCTTTCTAATTTAAGATGGGAAAATCAGGAATAAAATACCCTAGTCTCAAAGACTGGCTACTCTGAGTGTTTCTGATTATTTCCCAGTTTCTTGTCCTCTTTTGTGATTTTCTCCTTTCACTAATACAAACCATGTTACAGTCTTCCCCCTCTCGGTACCCTCAGGTAAACAGATTGGAGAATATTTCTGTTACATGTATCCTTCCTTAGTCCTTTAGTAAGTAGCTCAGACTTGGGACAAATATAGTTGACTCAAATCATCAAAAATGTCAAAGTACATTCTTTTATTTAGACCAAATATTGCACATATTGAAAATTATTGGAAAATATATGTTAAAAATCAATTTTATTTAACCATTGAATATTGATTCTTGATCTAAGAGGTCATCCATAACCATAACATATAAATAAAACCAACTATAATGCACTCAATTAAATAGACTTCAGAACATAAAAGGTGGTGAGGTACAATTACAACACTTTACAAAATAATTATTAATCATAGATTAGCTGTTTGAAACATAGAAAGCAATGGTTTTCAGTCATTTGGCACTAGACACACCAGAGTAAGATAATGAAGTGAATTGTGCATGGCAAACCACATAATATAAAAATCTATGCACTAGAAAGAAAAAGTAATAACAGGTAGTTAGGCTAATACTTTCACCCTGACCTATTAGAAGACAATTTCATTAGGCTTCCCTTTGTAATCTGGGGCAGTACAGGAGCCCCAGACAGACAAGTGAACACTGAAATCAGAATTGCCGTAATGTCCCTTCCACATTTGCCCAGCAGTTCTGAAAGCTGCTGCAAGGGCTGAATGTTGGGGAGGTCAGGAGTTCCTTGTACTTGGATGGTCTCAGCAGTTATTCAACTATTCTCTCCAAGGGTCCACCAATTTGTAAGGCTGCACCATGGCCCTCTGAGGAAGACAAATTCTGTGGTAACTTTGGCCCTCTTCTACTAAAAGCAAGAGCAGATGCCCCAGATGCCTCAAGATATTGGGGACAGGGAATAAAGTGTGAACCTGATCATTTTTGTATGAATTTGTATTTAGCTAGTTTCATGAAACCATGTGTAAAGTATGGTGGTCTATTTTAGTTACTCAAAGCACAGATAACTACTTTCTTCCAATCTGTGCACCAGCCAGGTGCTGCCAGCCAGGCACAGTGAAGCGGCAGCAGCAAAGACCAAACAAGGGGATTTTCCAACCTCATCATCCTTTGATGCTTTCGGATTCATAGGGCCTTTGTCATTTGCTTCACTCATTATTGGGGGAAGGGTCTGATTCAAATCCAGGCTGACCTGGAACTTAATGCAGAGCAGAATTCTCTACCTCCCAGCTGACAAGATTAAGGGTCTAGAGCAACATACACCCTTAGGGATTTTTGGCTTTATAAGGCTATCTGTTTGTTTTAATCCTCACACTTTCATACTCTGTGCTGGTTTTTATTGAATATGTATATTGCTCAGTTGAAGTTTAGAATTTGCCAGAAAATTGTTCCACCCAGTCTACTTCAATACTTGCTTAGCAAGCAAACTCAACACCTAGGATTACTTCTGTGGTTGGATTGGGGTACAAGAGATATAATTGGAACCTTAAACTCATATCCTGAAAGTATACAAAGGTGGATTGCCACATCTAAGAACACTGCAGTAAGTAGAAAACCCAAGCATCAAATCAATTCAGAATGCAAAAGTTGCTACATTATAATACAAGAAACACAAAGAATCAAGACAATAGAATCCCACCAAATATTATAAATCCATCAGAAATGATACCAAATGAGACTGTTTTAGATGAAATGCCTGGCAAAGATTTCAGAAAAATGATTTTTTCTATGCTCAAAGAAATCAAAGAAGAAATCAAAGGAATCAAAGAAGAAAACAAAGGAATTAAAGATGAAAACAAACTACTGAAAGAGAACACAGAAAACCAGCTTAATGAAATAAGGAAGTCATTACAAGACATGAATAAGGATATAGAAATACTGAAGAAGAAAAAAACAGGCTGAAACTCTAGTTCCAAAGCACACAGTAAGTCAAATAAAATCTCTGTGGAATGTCTCACCAGTAGAATGGATGAAGGAGAGAACAGAATATCTAAACTAGAAGACCAGGTGGCAGACCTAATACAGTCCAACAAAGAGAAAGGCAAGCTAATAGGAAGGTATGGATGGTAATTTCAAGATATCCATGACACTGTGAAAAGATCAAACAGAAGATTTCAGGGTATAGTAGAAGGAGAAGAATTTCAACCCAGAGGTTTGTAGGCATTTTCAAAAAAATCATAGAAGAAAATTTCCCCCAAATTGGGAAAGGCCAGTGCAGATATATGAAGCTTTTAGAATACCAAACATAACTTGGAAAGAACCTCTTCTCACCATGTTATAATTAAATTACTAAACATGCAAACCAGAGCAAATATATTGAAAGCAGTTAGAGAGAAAAGCAAGTCATCTATAAAGGCAAGCCCATCAGGGTCACAGCAGATTACTCAACACAAACTTTAAAAGCCAGAAGGTCTTGGAATGATGTTTTCCAAGTTCTGTAAGATAACAACTGTCAACTAAGATTACTTTATCCTGCAAAGATACCTATCCAAAGTGATGAAGAAATAAGGACATTCTACAACAAAAAGAGGCTAATTGAATTTATGACAAACCAGTGCTACAGAAAATACTTGAAGGTATCCTACACACCATAGAAAAAGCAAAACACACACAGAAGGAAATAGAAAAAAATAAACCATACTCAAATAACAGTTAAAATAAGCGAGTAAAGGGAAAACGAGAAGAACTACAAACTAAGAAAAATGGCAAGAATAAATACATATCTTTCAATAATAATTTTAATATGACCCAACCAAAAGACAAAGGCTTGCAGAATGGATTAAAAGGCAGGATCCTGCCATTTGTTGCCTCCAGGAAACTCATCTCTCAATAAAAAAATAGACACTGTCTTCGGATGAAAGGATGGAAAATGGTATTTCAAGCAAATGGGCCAAGGAAACAAGCAGGGGTTGCTATCCTAATATATGACAGGATAGACTTCAAACCAACATTAGTGAGGAATGATAAAGAAGGTCACTTTATACTGATTAAAAGAACACTCCAACAGGAGGACATTACAATCTAACTGTATATGCACCTAACATGGGGGCTACCAGTTTCATCAAACAAACACTATTTGACTTAACATCACAGATAACGCCAAACACAAATGTAGTAGGTGACTTCAATACCCCACTTTCATCAATGGACAGGTCATCCCAGCAAAAAAATAAATAGAGAGGCATCTGGATTAATTGATGTCATGGAACAAATGGACCTAAAAGATATCTACAGAACATTCCATCCAAATGCTGCAGAATATACATTTTCCTCAGCAGCACATAGAACATTTCCTAAAATAGACAATATATTAGGACACAAAGCAAATCTTAACAAATACAGGAAAATTGAAATAATCCCTTGTACTCTATCTGACCACAATGGGATTAAACTGCAAATCAGTACCAAGAAAAACTATAAAGCATACAGAAATTCATGGAGACTAAACAGTACACTATTGAATGATGAATGGGTCATTGAAGAAATCAAAAAGGAAGTCAATAAATTCATAGAATCAAATGATGACGAGAATACAACATACCAAAACCTTTGGGACACAATGAAGGCAGTCCTCAAAGGGAAATTTGTAGCTCTAAGTGCCTATATTAAGAGATTAGAGAGTTCACAAGTAAACAATTTAATGCTTCACCTTAAGGTCTTGGAAAAAGAAGAACAAGGCAAACCAAAAATCAGTAGACAGGAAGATATAACAAAGATTAGGGCAGAAATTAATGGAATAGAAACCAAGAAAACAATCCAAATAATCAATGAAACAAAGAACAAAGAGTTGCTTCTTTGAAATAATAAACAAGATTTATTAACCCTTAGCAAATCTGACCAGAAGAAAGAGAGAAGAGACAAAAGTTAATAAAATCAGAGATGAAAAAGGCACCATTACAACAGATACCAAAGAAATTCAGAAAATTATGAGGACATACTTTAAGAATATGTATGCCTCTAAGTTTGAAAATCTGAAAGAAATGGATGATTTCCTTGATTCATATGACCTACTATAATTAAATGAAGATGAGATAAACCATTTAAATAGACCTATAACAAGTATGAAGATCCATGGAGGTATAAAAAGTCTCCCAACTGGAAAAAAGTCCATGCCCAGATCTACACATTTAATGCAATCCCCATTAAAATTCCAATGGCACTCTTCACAGAAATAGAACAAGCAATCCTAAAATTCATTTGGAAGCACAAAAATCCTCCAATAGCCAAAACAACTTTGAGCAACAAAAATAAGACTGGTGGTATCACCATATCCAATTTTAAGTTATATTACAAAGCCATAGTAAGAAAAACAGCATGGTACTGGCACAAAGACAGACATGTAGATCAGTGGAACAGAATAGAGGACCCAGATGTTAATCCAGGCAGCTACAGCCATCTGATTTTTGACAAAAATATTCATTGTAGAAAAGATAGCCTCTTCAAGGAATGGTGCTGGGAAAACTGTATATCTATATGTAGAAGGAAGAAAATAGATCCTTGTCTCTCTCCATGTGCAAGAATCAAGTCTAAGTCCATCAGGGACCTTAATATCAGACCTGAAACTCTGAAATTCTAGATGAAACCTTCAATATATTGGCATAGGCAATGACTTTCTGAATATAACCCCAATTTCTCAAGAAATAAACCACTAATCAACCACTGTCATCTCATGAAATTACAAAGCTTTTGTACAGCAAAGGACACTGTGAATAGGTCAAAGAGGCAACCTACAGAATGGGAGAAAATCATTGACAACTACACATCCAATAGAGGATTAATATCCAGAATATACAAAGAACTCAAAAAACAGAACAATAAGAAACTAAACAACCCAATTAAAAGAATGGGCTATGGTACTAAAAAGAGAGTTCTCATTGGAAGAAATACAGATGACATACAAACATCTAAAAAAGTTTTCTACATCCTTAGCCACCAGGGTCATGCAAATTAAAACTACTTTGAGATTCCATCTTATTCCTATCAGAATGGCTACCATCAAGAAAACAAATTACAATATATGTTGGCCAGGATGCAGAAAAAAAGGGAGCCCTTCTACACTGTTGGTAGGAATGTAATCTGGTAAAGCAATTGTGGAAATCCATGTGGTGGTTCTTGAGACAGCTAAAATTAGATTTACCATATGATCCAGCTATAGCACTCCTAGGCATATATCCTAAGGACTCTTCTCACTACCTTAGAGATACTTGCACAACCATGTTTATTGCTGCTCTATTCACAATAGCTAGGAAATGGGACCAGCCTAGATGTCTCTCCACAGATAAATGGATAATAAAGATGTGGTACATTTACACACTGGAGTTCTGTTCAGTGGTAAAGAAAAATGAAATTATGAAATTTGCAGGGAAATGGATGGATCTGGAAAGGATTACACTAAGTGAGGTAACTCAGGCCCAGAAAGCCAAAGGTTATATGTTCTCTCTCATATGCGGATCTTAGCTACAAATGTGTAGATTTGTGTGTGAGCTGGAACCAAAAATTGGCAGCAGAGTTCAGTAAGCTAGAAAAAGGCTATAAGGGAGAGAGGGAGGGAAGGACTTAAGAGGATGGTATTATATATAAGTAATTAGAAGGTCAGCTTACAGGGAGGGAAAAGGCCTAAGCAAGACCAGGGGAAAAGACTGTGTAAAAGAAAAGCAGGGTGGGGGGAAGGTCAATCAAAATTCAAAATATTCTAAATAAGACATATGAAAACCTACTTTTTTGAATAATGATACATCCAGAAGCCATAGATTGCTACTAGAAAACTTTCAGTGACAGGGATGCAATACCTTCAAGTGAGTTGCTGGCCAGGGAGGTCCCTGTTGCCTCAAAAACATTATAGGCTATTGCCAAGGCCCTTGGTTTCCCTTGAGAAATAGATGGTAAGACCCTATTGCTGAAGATTTCACTTGCCTGAGTGGCAAGGTCACTGAGTCATCAAGCTGGTGCTGAGCAGAAAACCTTCTCCCTGTAGACCAGCCAACTGAAAGCTGGAAAAAGCTGCATTGCATGTAGTCATATGGGAGACAGAAATCATCAGTGGTGAAAACAGTGGACACTGGAAACCTCAAGTTTGGCCAGACAGGCCAAATGACCAAACGAGTGCAATAGTGGCATGTGTGCTCTGGGGCTCTCTAATTGGACTGAAGGCCCACTCAATGGGAGGGAATGCATGCCTGGTACTGAGGTTATGAGCCTTAGGGGTATAAAACCTTCTCTACTCTGGCTAAATGTTTATATTATTCTCACCAAACTGCCCTGAAAGCACTACACTTAATGTTCATATTCATATATTAACACTATTCTCACTTCTGGTTAGAAAGCTTCTCTTTCAGATGGTGATGACCACTGGGATGACCCAAAAGGCAACATAGTGCTGAGAAGAAGGGTTGGAGGAGTGTCCAGCACTAAAACATCTCTATCACACCCTCCAAGGCACAGGGTTCATTGTGGAAAAGGGGCAGAAAGAATGTAAGAGCCGAAGGAAGGGTAACACTCCTTACAATGCAATTGGCTAGACAGAAATTGGCCTCAATATCCATGACCTCGTAGTGCCTAGCAATACCTTCACAAGACCCTCATAATAGGAGAAAAGATGATGACATCAAATTAAAAGACAGACTAATGGAGAGAGGGAGGGGATATGATGGAGAGTGGAGTTGTGAAGAGGAAAGTGGAGGAAGGGAGGGAAATATCGTGGTTTTATTGTCTGTAAGTATAGAAGTTATCAATAAAAAACAAAAATTAGAAACTCCCCTCCCCCAAAAAAAAAGCCAGGCCTGGTGGAGAAAACCTTTAATCCCAGCATTCGGGAGGCAAAGGTAGGAGGATCGCCATGAGTTCAAGGCCACTCTGAGATTACATAGTGAATTCCAGGTCAGCCTGGGCTAGAGTGAGACCCTACCTTGAAAAACTGAAAACTGAAAAACCAATATATATATATTAAATAAAATAAACAAAAATTTTTAAAAACTTGAGAAAAGCATAGCTGAATGTGGAAATTACTTTTGAATTTTGTTAATAGATTTTATAGGAATCCCAAAAAACATGGTGCCATAGTATTATTTTGAAAAGAACTATTTAGAATTTTTCCAAGTGAAGAAAGACAAATTATTTACACTTAAAAAACTAGAAGGACTTAATGGAAGGGATTAGAAGAGAATATCATTGTAAACACTGAAACCTCAGCTCTTGTCTGTGATGCAGGGCATGGATTGAGGCATTTCATTGCTGTTGCCTGAGTGCTGGTGGCTGCCAGTTAAGCATCATCACATATTTTTAATGTTGACTTTAGCCAGAATTCTGGTTCTCAAGATGTGACCTCAAATCAACAGCAGCACCACCATCTGTCAGATGATCAGAAATGCAAATTCATGGACCAACCTGACCTAATGAATCATACTCTCTGGAGATGATCCCAGGAAGCTGCTTTAACAAGGTCTAAGGGGATTTAGATGCATATTAAATTTTGAAAACCCTGATCTAAAAAGTTCATGACTAAAGGCCATTATGATCTGTACAGGAAACAGCTGGAGACTAGGAGGGAAGTGTTTTTATTTTTTAATTTTTTGAGTCTTATTTGTAGAGGTCTTATTTTCTCATTTCTAAAAAAAAAGAGTCTTCATTAACTGAAATTGTAAAGCAAATAGAAATAAAGTTTTAAAATGATTTTTGCAAGATAATATAGTTTAGTTATATTTATTGTTGTTTATATTGCTATCTTCTAAGGTAGAATTATTTGGATAGCTATAACTTAGAAGCAATTTAGTTGAATATTTGATTTTATTATGTTAGATAATGTTGCTGAAATCATCACCATCCATAAATGTACAATACATGTAAAGAAATACATTAAACTTTATTGAGCAATCTGAAGAATTGTGATTGGTTTTCCAAAATGTGGTTCACTTAGCTGTGAGGCATAAAAACTAATTAGTGATTGCAAATACCTGTTGTTAATTATTCCTTTGAGGATAAATTGGAATTGGCCTCTTTCATTTACTTAATAGAAATTGAAAAGAACAACATTGATTTATAGCCTAAGATGGCTGATAAAGGTTTCATCCAACTTTAGCAGAACTGTTCAAAAATTTTTCATTGTTTTGATGTTTCAGTCTGCAGATGTTAGCTGTTTTGTGAGGAAATAATGGTGTTAGCTATGACTTTTCTTGGAAAGAAAGAGCTTAAAAGCTTTGGCGTGCTGGACTTGCAGTCTGCCCAGCCAGATGAACATGGGTGGAATGCTAGGTGAAGTCCAGGGGGAATCATTCAACAGCAGCGTCTGGAAGGAACAATAACTGACTGGAAGGTTCACTTTGGAGGGAAACGATTAAGAGGTGATTAAATGAAGGTGTGAGGATGTGAGGGAGGGAGGGAAAGCTCTGAACATGTACATGAAGCACGGAATAAGGGGTTTGGGGAAAGACTTAGCAGAATGAACTGCAGGTCACAGCTGGACTTCGAAAAACTGGAGTTGGGATTTAGGCAGAATAGCTTGTAGGTACAACATGGAACAGAGTATGAGCCACACACTCCACAGAACATACTGAGAAGCATTTCGTTGAACAGTAAAGGATAGTGGTGATGTCTAGTTTTTCAGAACCACTGGAAAACATTTGGAGCATTGGAAAGACATTCTGCTATTACAACTTTATAGTCTTACTCAAAGTATATTGGCCTTACTTTAAAATCCTAAGAAAGCTCTGGGTGTTGGAAATGGAAATCCAAGGCTTTGATAAAGTGACTGGTTTGGGTTTAGCTGACTGATACTAACTTGCTCATCATGAAGGAGTCAGACTTGTTTTTAACAACTTTGAACTTTTTTCTAATTCTTTTTTTATAATTTATTTTTTGTTTATATTATTCTGATTTCATATTCATAGTGGTGACTCCATTATCCTCCTCCCTGTCCTTCCTCTTCCAAAGGGACCCTGTGAACAGTCTTCCTGCTCAGTCTCAATTGTAAATGAATGAGTTATTTAGTCAGCTAAGGAGTAGAGTTCTATGTTTTGTTTTTTTTTAGAACTATTTTACTTTTCCCTGAAAGGGTCATGTTTGGCTTTAAAATCAAAATCAAATTTAACCCCAAATATAAGTTTTCTTCTTGATGCCAGACATGTGAGCCTTGGAAAAGTGCCATATTACAAAATATGGCAGATGACCGGAACCAGTGTCTGTCTGGTTCTTGCATCCTTTCTAGCAGTCTCTTAGAGGACCTTCACACTGAGTGTAGGAGACTTTGAAAACAACACTTGGTTTCTACACTTCTAAGCCTTTTTCTTCTTAGCCAATATGCCTCAATTCTGTAGCATACAAGTTCACGATTAATTTACAGAGTATTTCTTGTTCAAGTGTACTATAAACAATGTGGTTACTCTGGGTCAGAGGCTTTTCCATGTCTCTATTCAACACAGTAGACTTTCCATTTGGCTGAGAATTGAAAGACACCAGGGAAGACACATTTCATTTCCTACAATTTCATTCAAGAATTAACATGATTTTACTTCACTCTTTTCTCTGGTATCACCTGGTTGGTCAAACCTAAGTGTGAGGGTAGCAGAAGAGAGTGGTCCAGCCACGTTAATAACAGCCTAACCTTTGTGGTAAACCTTCAGGCTCTTCTTCTTGATTGTAAGGAAATGTAAAATTGTATAGCAAAACTTGGTATGGGGTTTTTAAAGTCTTATTTAACTCTATTTAAATAATTTTCTATTACTTTAAACTAGTGCGCCCTTAGGATGACTGCTTAGACATCAAACCTTAAGGGATTCCAGATTGCTAAAATGTGTTTTAGCATTGGTTGGTTACTTTGGAAATGAAAAGTATGAAAATTCATGCATACTAAAAATTTATTCCCAGTTACTTTGAAGTAAAAATAAGCATTTAGATCACCAAGATTATAGCCCATACAGAGTGTGAACAGTGTCAGGTAAACTCTGATGAGCTTTAAAGGAGTAGCAATATTGATACTTGTGCTGGTATCCCTGCAGGGATAGAAAGAGAAAATGCAAAAAGAGAGACAGGAACACCTCAGCAAGGCAGAGTTGCCAACAAGATTCCTTTTCCCCTTGTTTGCCTGGTGTTTACCTTGTACATGACATTTGTCTGGAAATGCAGAGCCAGAAACTGGAAAGAGCTCAGTCCCTAGAGCAGTGCAAGTGCTAGGACTGAGGCATTGTTGAAGGTGGTTTTCTCTGGCCTGTGACTGCTCTTTGTCATGTTCACACGTAGGTGCTGTGGGGCATAACCGTGACCTTGTACTGACACTGCATGGTTCAAACAGTTGCGTAATGCAATTTAATGTGTATTCCTTCAAATTATGTTTTATAGTTAATTTAATGTAATTTATGGTTCAAACAGAGAGATTTTGAGGGTGAAAAATGTAATGCGATTTAGCTTTAAGCTATAGGTGCAGTGTAGGAATTACATTCAAATGAAAACAAATGTAAAACCACCTTACTTTTCAACAGTGACCCTGAATGTGTCTATGAGTTACCCATAGGAGTGTCTGATGACTGGTGTTTAACAGATTTTCATTCTCCCTATGAATCTGCAGTTTCAATTTAATCCTATGTTAGATAAAATTTGAAACAAAAACTAATCTTGGTAGGTAGTCATGTATTTAAGTCATAAATTTTCCACTGTTTCTCCATGCCCAAGATTAAGTATTCCCACTGCTTTTTAACCTTGCTCCCCCTTCTTACAAGCTACTGATTTAATCATTTTTTCAGACCCAGTTGAAGTTCTCTTTGTCTAACATCAGTCTGAAACAAGTCTGGCTTCTCTAGCTAGATTCTAGCCAAATCCTGACTTGAGTGGAAGTTTTTTAGGCAGACAACAATAGATTTAAGTGTCCTGTTGTGCAGCTTGAGGAAAGAAGGTTGTGTCCAAGTATCTGAAGCACTTTTAAGTGCAGAATGGGCATCAGCTATATACTCAGTGCAGGTTTCGTATCTGAGTAGCTCCTACAACCCTGCAGTTAGAACATATTTAAGCTGGGCTAGATTAAGATTTACATGGAATGAACAAATACACACATGATGTGGTTTGAGAGCAACTAGCAAGGCAGTAGTCCCAGACCACCCCTCAAAAGCCTGCTTACTTTCCAACATTATAGACACCTCTGGAGTTCATGTCTCTAAAATGAAATAGACCATGTAAAGGAGAGGAAGATAAACCACTGGTAACCTCAGCAGCAGGGCATGGAATGTTAAGGAAACAAAACACATGTTTTAATTAAGATGATGGTCAGGAAATGCCAGTGTGTTAGCAAGCAGAGGCAGGTGAGGAGTCAGGTAGGAAAAGCCATCTAGAAGTGACTGGGTGCTGCTGTTGCTAGTGTATTTTGCCTAGAGACACAGATGTGTTGCCAGACAACCTGGAAGGACAGATTTTCTGCAGCTGACCTCAGACTGGATGTTATAGGCAGTGAGACAGAAGTAAGCACTCTGGGGTGGAGGCTCATCATTTAATGTGGAAAATAGGTTAAACAACAATATCGCTTAAAGCTATTGGTTCTGGAGGAAAGCATTTGTTTAAGCACATTTAGCATAAACTAATATATGTAAGTACGTTTTCAATTTTGAGACTTTGCAAGTAAAATTGAGAGAGCAAAATATTGGCAATGTTGGGGTGATTGAATCAAACTTTACAAAGTGTTGAGGCAGCTTCCTGTCAGAAAATATTTAATAGTGTTCTGGGGGAAGGTAGGAAAGAGTTTAATGGGGATGTAAGTTTTGAATAAATTTAACAACTTACTTTTTCTTACATTTGGGACCATTTTCCTCTCTTAAATATTCTGGCTCTGCATGCATCTTACACTGCTTCTAGGGAAAATTAGGACCTGCCCTGAACAGCCTGGGAGTCAGGAGACCTACTTTGCCAATGTTAAAATGTTCTTAGGGTCTCCTTTTATCTCTCTGCCCAAACCAATTTCAGCCAAGCTGTTATTGGCTCTCCCCAGGATTCCTTCTGTCCGTGGCTCATTTGTAGTTTCCCAGTTCCACCTTGACCACTTCAGTCTGTTTGCAATAGCTAGAGTGAATACATCCACTGCAGCTCAGGTCACCTCACTCCTCCACTCCACAGCCCCAGTGCCTTTCCATGTGTTTGCGAGTGACAACTTTCACCAGGGTCCTCTTTATACTTTGAATTCTGATATTGTAAATTACTTTACCTTTTTGTTTTTCCTCTAAACATTTTTCCATTTCACTCTGGCCTCCTGGCTCTTCCTGGAATAGCTAACACTTGATTGAGTTTATTTTCCCCAGGCAACTCAGAAAGCATTGCACAGCTGTTCCCCTGACTGGAAGGTTGCTCTCCCCATATCTGCATAGCTTGGCATCCTTCACTATCACCCACTGTCTTCTGTTCTCTTCTCAAAACACACCTTTTGTAAAATTGTAAGAGGTTTCTTGTCTCACCACTTTCTTATTATTTATCACCATAGTTTTCATGCATTTTAATTATTTTAATTTATTTAACTTTAGTGAGTTATCTAAATCGTGCAAAGACAATGCCATTTATCTGCCCTAGTTACAGCTGTGTGCAAAGGCTTATCAAATTAATAAAAGAATCAAGTTCATTAGCACAGAATTCTACAGTTCTCTTGATTGATGTTGCTGACAACCCTTCCTTGTTTAAATGCAGGTTTTTATACATTATCCTGCACAATGGTAGAAATTTATAGCATTAGAATTAACAATCTTGGTATATTATCATCAATACTGCCAGTACAGGGTTGACTCTACCCTGCTAAGAAGAGTTGGCAAAACAGAAACACCAATATTCCTTTAGACCAAGGGATATCCCAGGCTGGAGAAAATGAAGGTGTTCATCCATTCACATCTCCCAGTCAGTGCTTTCGAAAGCTTGCCTTAGACAAGCCATTTGCAGTAGCTGTCATCTTCAGCATGTCCTAGAAAGTTGTTATGTGTAAAACTCAACATTCTGCAAGTAACTAATAAAAATTCCTGTCTGTCAATTCAGGATGAGACATATCCAATTACAGATTCTCTGTATTTATTGAGGTTGCTCATGCACTCACCTCACTTCTCAATGGTACTAACTGTATTTCTGTCATGGGCTTTGGTGTAGGTATAGATAAGAAAACAGATAAATACACTCAATAGTGCATGCTAATAAGAATGGGTATTAGAAGCTAACCAGTTTAGCCATTTCCTCCAATTGAAACATTCTCTTTTAGAGGAAAGAAAGCAGCTTCACAGACTCAGGAAGTAACCAAAAGTTACAAGGTTTAGGCAGTGCCTAAAATAAGAGTCACAAAGCACCTGCCCGAGTTTCTATAAGCAGGAGCAGTTGCTGGGGAGAAGGTACTCTGCTCAAGGCAGAGCTGCCTGCAGAATGGGCAAGCACATTCATACATACAGCTTTTATGAGTAGCAGCCATGGTAGGGGGCTTTTCAGAGGCAGTACTTTTGTGGCTTCCATGCTCCAGTACATGACCCCTTGCTGATGCCCATAAGCAACCCCTGTCAACTTCACTAAAAGAACTTGGCCAAACCTAACAAACACTCTGAGGACCAGACAAGGGCCGGTGGGATGGGGGGAAGGTAAGGGTGGGAGGGAATGAGAGGGTGGGGGAAGGACAAGGGGCAGGGATACAATTGGGACCCAAAAGGAAAAGATGCTATAAAAACCTTTACTCTGAACAACAGGCTAAAACATTGATCCTCCAGCAGGCCCGCAGAGGGAACACCCAAATCACAGGAATCTGGAGAGAGCATCATGAAGGCTAACCCTAATCTTGTTCTGCTCTCTCTCTCTCTCTCCCTCTCACTCTCTCTTCCTACCTCCCGTCTCTATACTTACTTCCTCTATAATATTATCTATCTTTTTCTTCCCTCACCTTTCTAGGTGCAGACTTGAAATTCCCAGTGACAGCACGGGGTTAAACTCCACAATGAGTTCTCGATCCGAGACACCTACAAGGTTACCCCCCAAAAAATAAAAAGACAGACTTCTGTCAGAGTCCTTGGTGACCCACCAAAGGTTAATGGTAAGACCCTACTGTCGAAGATAGCATACGTGTGTGAGACCAAACACAAAGAGACCTGGCCAGAATCTGGAAGAAGGTCAGTCCCCAGACAGTTAGCTAGTCTAGTAGCAGAGGGTGCTACACGAGCAACTGGGGGAAAATGTCCGACATTGGTCCAAACAACTTGCAGTCTAAGATACCCAGCAGGAAACAACTTGATGTAATGCTCATACAAGTGCAGTAGTGGCAAACAGCCATGGTGGGTAACCAACTGCTCTTGATTTGGCTAACAGGTCCACTCAGTGGAATGCAACTCATTGCTGGAACTGGGAAATAAGTCAAAACGAGGTACAAAAAATAAGCTCAGTCTCCAAGAGCAAGATACCACCAAATGTGGGCTAGAAGAGAGCCAACACATATAAAATTCCCTCCAAAACATAGATGGTCATCCCTTCTACCTAGTACTAACTTTTCTCTCTGTTGGAGAATTTGCTTATCTTTTTTCAGGTGGACAACGAACCTGAAGGGAGGATCAGCTAACCATACCTCACCAGGGCCCCAGCTGAAACCATAGAACAATGCAGGGGAAGGGCAAGAGTTCAGTGTTCATGGCGATCACGACATCAGAAAAAGGCTGAAGGAGATAAACACAGAGAACATCCAATTCCAACTAAGCCAGATATCCAGAGACACAGAGGCTCCCAAAACCTCATCACTGAAACAGAACTAAAATGACCCCAATGTGGCTCAGGGAAACTCGTGGAAGAGGGGGCAGAAAGATTGTTAGAGTCACAAGTTGGGGCATTATGCACAGAGACTGGGGCCTACCCCCCAGAACTCTTGACTAACCTCACAATGCACGACACACATTCCCCATTGATGAGGGTCCCTTTGAAAGTGGGAGGACGGGGAGGAGGACAATGGAACCAATACTATGAATGTAAAATCAGAATAATATAAATAAAAAAAAAAGAATCAGAAAAAATAAAAAATAAAAAAAAAAAAAATGAACTTGGATGGAATCTTTTCTTTTGTGTATTGCTGGTGAGTAGATATTTGTTCACACATCCCCAGGAAGTCACACAAGAATAATAGATATTAAAGCTCCTAGAGAGTGGAAGGAGTTTTGTTCTTGTTACTGTTGATGATTTTTTCTTTTTTCAATGATCAGGGAAGTTAGCCACGGAAATAGAGGAGAAAACAATAGGTCATCAGGGGTACGTATAAAGCACTCAGTGTTACTGGAGCCAAGGTGAAGGACACAACCCAGTCTTGGTTATCAGGGAGTCAAAAGGTGCAAGTCTGTGGTGGACACTGAAAGCCATGGCTAAAGGGACATCATGGAGGGTGCTAAACAGAGAAGTGATGTCATTGGGTTCATGTTTTGAAAGTACTAGCAAAGCTGCTTGCTCTCTTGGAGAGAAGTGGTAAGGGTGAAAGCTAAGAGTACACTTAAATGTTCTTTCAATAACACAGGTAAGAAATAATTATTTTCAAGAAAAATGTGATTTACTAATAATCCAAATGTTGGGTATGAGAGAAAGAAAGAGACCATATGGAGACCACCTGTAGATCTTGCAGATAAATAGAAAACTGTGCTATTTTCTGGATGGGGAAAGATTTGGAGAGAGAGGTGTAAAAGACTAGCCTTTGTGTCAGTTTTAGACAGAGCTCCCCTGCTCTGGGTATCTGCAGTCCTCCTCTGCTCGACTGTTATCACTGTATCTGGTTGCCTTATAATTTGAGTGTCCAGAATGATACAAGTTTTGAAAGTTCTAATAGATTTAGAGATCAACAAGCTTTTGTATTACACTTCCCACCATGGCAGTTAGGATAATTTGTTTACGCCAACAATGATCTCACAGGGAGTAGCTAGGCATTGTGAAGCCTTGTTTGCCCAAGTGTATGTGTCAACTCAGAACTTAAGTTGTGATGTGACTGATATTTATCTGCTAAATTTTTATCATAAAATTGTCTGTGGGGGATTGGGGATAAAGTTATAACTATACTTCAAACTGTGCTTTAAAGCAGAAAGATCCCAAAGTGAAAGAGAAAACTAGAATCTAAATCAAAGAGGTTACAGAGCCTTGTAATCTTTTGCTTCTGAACATGTGATGCCAATCAGAATTAGTTTTAATTTAATTTGCCTTTTAAATTACTATTTTTCCATGAAAATATTTCCATCAAGTAAATAGCTGGCTCCTACATTCGTTTATGTTATTATTCAGCCAGGTTTTGAATATGAGCTCTCATTCCTCATGTTGAAGTGAGTGCCCCTCTGTTCCTACTCAAAGGTCCAAGCTGAGGTTGACATCGCCAAGTGGAACAGGATGGGTGGAGATGTTGGTGTTAGCACTAGAGGTGGATGAAATTGCTGGCAAGTTCCAGAATGGGATAAAGACTACAAAGAGTTTGATTTCCTTAGTAAAAAAAAAAACAAAAAACTTGAATAATCTCCATGCATGATTTTGATTGTCCTAAGAACTGTGAAAGATACTCTGTGTTAATATCAACAATAATTCATTTCACTGAAACATTTACACCAATATGTATATTTAAAAATGAGCAATGGAATAATTTTAAGTTTTCTTGCAAAAAATGATATTAAAAAAAAACACTCTCATGTCTTGAAGTTAAATTTACAAAAGGCAAGTGCAAAACATTGATCACATGTTAACTCAGAGCACCATGCATAACAGCCACATTCTCACTGGATATTTGCAGCAAAGTTCTGGGTCAAATACCATTATCATTCTGTTTTACTTCCCATGGCATGGGGTAGGAATTAAACCCCGACCCTTGCTAAGGAAGGACTCTAGCCCCCGAACTGCCTTGGCTACCCTTCTCTCCTCTGCCTCTACCTACTTCTCTTCTGCATATGTGTGTATGAGTGCTTGTTTGTGTGTCTAAGGCCAGAGAGGAACTTTGGGTGTCCCTCTACTTTACTCATTCACATGTTTCCAGGCAATAGGAGTTTCTTACTGTTTCTAGAGCTTGAAATTTGTGTGAGCCCCAGTGAGTCTCTGGCCTCTGCCCCCTATAGGACCGAGATTACAGACATGCTTGGTCATATCCAGCTTGTACCCGGGTGCTGGAGAATCAAAGGCAGGCAAGTCTTAGGTTCCCTCAGGACCTCATGCTTGCATAGGAAGGAGAACTCTTAGCCACTGAACCATTTTCTAACCCCTTCTTATTTAAATTCCTATTTTTAAAAAAAGTTTTGTGAAGTTGCCCATATTTGTTTTGAAATTTGTTGCCTCCCTGCCTCAGCCTCCTAAGTAGCCTTCCTCTCATTTTTCACAGAACACAGCAAGGAAGAACAATTAAATGATTTCCCCACATGCCTGTAGCATCAGGTTGTTTGGACATTTCCATCACCCTACTGGGTAACTGGCCATAGTGCTGTCTTTAAAAAATTTTTAAGATTTTAAGTTTTGGATAAACAGCTGCTATAGTGGCTAATGTTTTATTTGATTAATGCTTTAAAATCACCTCTGTGTCCAAATAGGATTTCTTTGTCCAAGTCTTAGCAAAGTTTTGCATCTGTTAAGTGTCCAGTTAGTATTGGATGAGGGAAGAAATGAACAATAACTAATTACCATTACCTAATATAGTCTAATATATATATTATATAATGTGTGTATATATTATAATGTATATATATATATGTACATGAAGTGACTATATATGTATGGCATTACCAAATAGTGTGCAGGGTAGTAATTAGGATATTTCCCACTATCTGTGAATGCAAATGGATTTGTGTGTGTGTGTGTGTGTGTGTGTGTGTGTGTGTGTGTGTGTGTGAGCTAAGCTCAACCTCTGATAGTGGATACCCTGAACGAGAGGACATGATTTCTTGAGTAGCGGACACTGTGGTAGACAGCTGTGGTGAGAAGTTCTGGGTGTTGGGGTTTTGTGAAGGGCTGCTACATTTGATTTCTGTGCTGTAGCCTGAGTTCAACATAGAGGAGTAGCACTGCTACTTTTTTATTCTTTAATTTCTACTTTTCTTTTTAACCTCTACTGTATTGATAATGATAGTAATAGTAATAAAATCAATATAAGTTGGCCAATTTTTAATAGCTCATTTTATTGTTAAGTTGCTATGAATACAAGAATATTTTTTCCCTGAATCTAAATGATAGTGACCACCATTTAAGGAAGTAGAGATATGTATTCATAATCTATGGTTCTGTCCACTCATGGAAGTTTTGCCTTTTTGAAGTTATTTAAATGTATTTGCATTAAAAATCACTATTCTCAATTTCTTGTATTTATTTCTCCATATACTTGCCTCTACTCACTTCTGCTTTTTTCTGTTATCATCTCCTGCATTATGAAGTGTTTTGAATCTACTTATGTATTCCCTGCTTTAATCTTACATATTTTATCCTTTACCTCAATATTAGCAGAAATATATAAACCATTATCAATGATGAAGGAACTTTGGTCTCCCAGAGCAATCAAAAGGAGTTCCTCTCACTGGAAGCCTTTCCAGAAGGAAGGACTAAATAAACAAAACTCTTTTTAAAATATAATTTTGTTAACTGAGAAGTGAATTTATGTGGTGGTGACATTGATCCTCATTTAAAAAAAAAAAGTTAATAAACAAGTTTGGCTGATTGTAAACTATTAATCACTTTGCATTATACAATCTTTCAAATGTGGGAGATGAACTTTGATTAATACTCATTTTTTAATTACATATGATTTATCCAAAGCTTCATAAAATGCATATATTTCCAGAAAGGATCTATGTTAGTCATGGTGTCCATCTGCATTGACACTCAGCACTTGATTTCCCACTGCGTTCTAAGAGCAAACATCACTATGCATATAGATAGAGGGGTGTTCACATTTCTAGAGCTTCTTTTTAGGCTCTGTTGAAATTTTGACTGAAGGTTATTAAAAATGATATGCTGTGTGCTTTCCACTCTCCACAAATTGATAAAAAGCAAGCAGATACCGTCCTTTATTTTTTGAATTGGTAAATTAAGAAATTTTTCCTATGGAGGCTTAGATGCCTCCATAGTACATTATAGACTTTCTTTTATTTGGGTATGAATACAGTTTTATTAAACTGCCAAAAATTCCTTTTGAATTAACCCTGATATTGTGATATTCTGAAGGAAGCATTCAAAGATCTTTTTTTTTTTTTAAATTTGTTTGTTTATGAGAGAGAAAGAAAGAGAGAGAGGGAGAATGGACCCACCGGAGCCTCTAGCCACTGCAATTCCAGATGCATGTGCCACTTTGTGCATCTGGCTTATGTTGGTGCTGGGGAATCAAACCTGGATCCTTAGGTTTCTTAGGCAAAGGTCTAAACCATTAAGCCATCTCTCCAGCCTAGATCTTTTGCTTTTAAGTCTTTTCTTTTAGAGAGGCACCTATGGAGAATGATGCCTTTTTTTTAAAAAAACAAAATATTTATTTATTTATTTATTTATTTATTTATTTATTTGAGAGCAAAAGAGAGAGAGGAGAGGGCTGATAGACTGAGAGAATAGGTGCACCAGGGCCTCTAGCCACTGCAAACAAACTCCAGATGCATGTGCCATCTGGCTTATGTGGATACTGGGCAATCAAACCTGGGTTCTTTAGCTTTTCAGGCAAGCGCCTTAACTGCTAAGCCATCTCCCCAGTCCAAAAGATGTCTTTTGATTGCACCAGAGGACCAACATTCCTATAGATATCTACAATTGTCGAAGATAATGATTGGTACATACCTGTGTATATTAGGGTAAAAAAATTAATAGTTAAGATAGACTGAGGAGGGTTTAATGTTATCATAGAACACATCACATGCAGTTTTTTTGTGTGCATATTTTAGATGGGATAACCTAAAGAAAGTGATTTTCTTAGAAAAACTGATTATCTAATTCTCCCTTAAGAAGTCCAATTTAATTACAAAAGAAATATCATAAAGTTATTTTTATTATAACTTTTTAGAAATATCGATTCATTTTTTATTTAAGATATATATATATACATATATATATATATATATATATATATATATATGGAGAGAGAGAGAGAGAGAGAGATAAAGACAGAGATACAATGGGTAAAACATGGCCTCTAAGAGATATAATGGGTATACCATGGCCTCTAGCCACTCACTGCAAACAAACTTCACATGCATGTGCCACCTTGTGTATCTGGCTTTATGTAGGTACCTGGGAACCATGGATACTAGGAAATTGAACCTGGGTCCTTTGGTTTTGCAGGCAAGCCCCTTAACTGTTAAGCCCTCTCTTCAGCCCAAGCTTTTTTGTTTGTTTGTTTGTTTGTTTTTGTTTTTGTTTTTCAAGGTAGGGTCTCACTCTAGCTCAGGCTGACTTGGAACTCACTCTAGTCTCAGGCTGGCCTTGAACTTAAAGCAATCCTCCTACCTCAGCCTCCCAAGTGCTGGACACAATGCCCATCCAACTTTTTTTTTTTTTTTTTTTTTTTAAATATTTATTTTCATTTATTTATTTGAGAGACAAAGGCAGATAAAGAGAGACACACAGAGAGAGAGACAGAGAGAGAGACAGAGAGAGAAAGAAATGGTGCACCAGAGCCTCCAGCAACTGCAAATGAACTTCAGATGCACGGGCACTTTGGGCATCTGGCTTATATGGGTCCTGGGGAATTGAACCTGGGTCCTTTGGCTTTTCAGGCAAGTGCCTTAACCTCTAAGCCATCTCTCCAGCACCAGCAAAATTCTTAATTGAGTCAGACTTCTCATCTGTGTAGTGGAACATATGATTGGCCATTTCCTATTCTCTTTGGGAATACTGGTTATGAAACTGGATATTTCATTGACTTCATTTACACAAAAATTACTCTTCAACAAATGAAATGAGTAGAATATATACAAATCTGTCTGGAAATTTATACTATAAATAGTGTTGTTTTAGTAGAAAAGTAGCAGAACTTGTAGGGTAGAGAAAAATAATAGTACTTATAGGAAAAATAAAAGGGATTTATATCATATATATTTATATAATTTGATGTAAATTGTATATATCTCCATAAAGAGAATTGAATGTGTAAAGCCACCCATTGTTACTTGTAGAAAATATGTGCATATATATCTAGAAAATATGTGCATTCACTAAAGCAAACACAAAAGATTTCAGAGAAATCTCCATCAAACTATGACTTCTATTTAATTTTATGTATCAATGAAAAATGTGAGTATAGCAGATCCCTATGTTCTTCATGAAAGAATTCTCCATTGTGTTTTACAGCCAAAACAAAATAGTTGATAATATATTTATTCTGAGCCAGAGATACTAGCAAGCTAAATTTAGAAAGTTATTTAATCCCTCTTTCAGTTCTGCCTACCTAACATAATTGCTTCACAGATTAATGTGGATTGCAAAGTCCTTTTGAAAAATAAAGTAACATGCTAATGTGTGGTAGTATTTCTTTTCTGTGGTCTATGAAAGTGAGCCATTAGAAATCTGATGCCAAGTGTGGGTACATGGCTTTTTGAAATCCCCATGCTGTATAATGCATCTTTTGTCTTTCACTTTTATCCTACACTGTACTACACATTAAACAGGATATACTGTGCTCAGCAATAAGGGTTTTAATGCTATAAAAATAAACTTTAGTTTATAGGTCTTTTAAATGGCTATATTGTTCATATTGCAATGTAATTTTAAAAAATTCTCAATTCCTTTACAACTTAAAGTCATTCATTAGATCTCACATGTTTAATGTGTCAGTAAAGAACACCCTACCCTTTTCCTTACAGAAGAGGTCAGAACTGTATGCTGACTAGTAGTGATCAGGAAGACTTTTCTGCATGCTTCATCCTATCTACCTCATCACTATAATAATGTGTTGGCTAACTGAAAAACATAACTTTCCTTTTCCAAAATTTAGGTATGAATTCATTCATATATATACACTTATTTTAAACTATATTCCTAGTTTATATGTCCATTCTTATTACATAAGCATAGCAGTACTTGCAGATGTATTTTAAACAGATCTTGGAGCTAGAGAGATGTTTTAGTTTTTTAAAGGCACTTGCTTTCAATGCCTGCAAGCCCAGATTCAATTCCCCAACCACCCACATAAAAGCCAGACAGACATATGTTATTACTAGCAAGAGACACATGCATGTGTAAGTAAAATTTTAAGTAAAAAAAAAAAAGGTAATTATAAAGTACTATGGGATCATAGAAATGAAATCACATAATTATTTGTGAAGACATCCTGAGTAGATGAGAAATGTAATGATGGATGATGAAGAAGGTTTGGGTTGAAGAAATCAGTAGACTGTCCGATAATGTAAAAGTTGGGAGATGGTCCTTCATGGGTATTTTGCATGTTCGTTTGTCTCACTTGCTGATGATTTTTCTTGGGATTATCTTTTCATGGGTTTTGATCTATTAAATGGCTTTAGAAACCAGAAACACTTTGTGGAATAAAATCAGGTATGATCACTGCTTATCTTGAAATGTTGAGGTTCCCCAAGCAGGGCTCCAGGAATGTAACCATTTCCTGTGTAAGCATCTCTGGTGATTCCCAGTTTCTTATTGAATTTTCAGTGTTTGTGTGTGTGTGTGTGTGTGTGTGTGTGTGTGTGTGTGTGTGTTATGGTGTATTGTGTATGCACATCTCCATGTGGTGCCCCATGCACTTGCCTGTGGTGGCCAGAGGAGACAGTTGATCCCCTGCTCCTTCATGTCTCTTCAGCCTGTTCATACTTGAGTTGGAGTCTCCTTGCAGTTCCCTTGTTTCTGCTTCCATATGGGACTAAGGGTTACAGACATGCATGGCCTTGCCCAGCTGTTTATATAGGTCATTGGGATGGGATTTGAGGGGTCTCTTGGGTCTTCTCAGGCCCTTGTGCTTGCACAGAAAGTCCTCTTAACCACTGAGTTATTTTCCAGGCAGCTTTCAGCTGAAATGCATATTAGTTGAATATGTGTGATGTGCAAGCCCTCTCATGGTAATCTTTAATCTCTTCATAAGCCTTACTACCTCTGTATTGGCTTTGCTAAGGAATTTCATATAAGTACAAATAAAGCCTTGTGTGTATGC
Source organism: Orientallactaga sibirica (assembly GCA_036365145.1). Lineage (NCBI taxonomy): Eukaryota > Metazoa > Chordata > Mammalia > Rodentia > Dipodidae > Orientallactaga > Orientallactaga sibirica. The sequence continues at coordinate 33,118,305 of JAEOAD010000006.1, forward strand.
ACAGAATTCAATGATTAAAACGCCTTTTTCAAAAATCAGGAGGCTGTGACTGCATGTGTTCATAGGGGTTCTCTATTCCTTTCCATTGAACAGTATGTCTGTTTTTGTGCTAGTACCAAAGTGTTTATATTACTGTGGTCTGTAGTATAAGCTGATATCAGGTACAGTGATATCTCTGGCATTGTTCTTTCTGCTCAAGATTGTTTTAGTTTTCTGTGGTCTTTTTTGTTTGCATATAGATTTTTAAAAGACTTTTTTCCCCATTTCTGTGAAGAATAGCATTGTAATTTTCACTGAAATTTGCATTGAAACTACAGATTATTTTTGGTAGTATAGCCATTTCTACATTATTGATTCTTCCAACTCATGAATCTGGAGTTTTTTCTTTCTCCAATGTTTCAAAATTTTCATTGTATAGCTCTTTCACTTCCTTGGTGAGGTTTATTCCAAAGTATTTTGTGTATTATTTTTTGATGAAATTGTGAGTTTTTTCCTCATTTCTTTCTTAGCATGTCTGTTGTTGCTATATAAGAAGGCTACTATTGATTTTCATATGAAAATGCTGCCACTTTGCTGAAGGTGTTTATTATGCAATCCTTCAGAAAATAATGCCAACAACAGACAAATTTATTTTATGAAATTAAAAAGCTTCTGCATAGCAAAGGAAGTAATTAATCAATAGAAAAGGTGGTTTAAGGATGAGAGAAAATATTTCCAAGCCATATAGTTGATTGAAATTTAATATTTATAATATGCAAATAATTCAGAAAACTAAGTCATAAGAAACTAAATAACCCAAAGGCTAATGAAATGGACAGATAGTTCTCAAATGATGAACTACAAATGGCAATAAACATATAACCAAAGTATTCAATTATCAAGAGCTATCAGAGAAATGCAAATCAAAAACTAGATTGAAATTCCATTTCACCCCAGTCTGGATATTAGTTATTAAGAAAACAAATAAATTCTGGCAAGGATGGAGATGACAACAAGAAACATGTACACACTACTGGTATGAATTCAGTCTCATGCAGTCTCTATGGAAATTGGTATGGAGGTTTATAAAACAAATAAATAACCCCAAACAATAAATATAGATATAACATGTATTTCAGCTATGCTACTCCTAGAGATGCATCTAAGGAACTACAGGTCAACCATTCACAGAAATACTTATTTCACAGTACTTATTGTAGCCCTAGTCACAATAGATAGGTTATTAAATCAACCTAAGTGCCCATTAACAGAGAAATAATTAAATAAATTATGGTTTACATACATAATGGGGTTTTACATCCATAAAGAAAAATGATATAATGTCATTTTCAGAAAAAAAGAGACACAACTGGAGATAATCATATTAAGTGAATCGTCTGTCTTAGCATATAAGAAATTTTTCTCTGTTTCTGTTTTCTAGATTTTACATAGATTATGTATATACATATGACATGAAAGTAAAAAGTCAAAATTGTCAAGTGGAACAAAAAGTCTTATGGATGGGAAGAGGATAAAGGGATGGTAGGAGGGAGTGTCTGGTAAGAATATGCCCAGAGTATATTATATATGTGCATGATGATAGCCTTATGCTCCCAGTAAAATAAAATTTAAAATAAGTTTTTAAAGAAGTATTCTTTATCTATACATGTTACAAGATAATTCCGCTGTTGAGAGCATGGCTTTGGGAGCAGCCAAAAATTATACCATGTGTCTTACAGGGGCTCAGTTTAGCTTGGTTTTGGTTTCATTTCTATCTATTTGGGATAAGTGATAACCAGGAAGAGAAGTGAGCTCTTCTCATCTACTCCGGCATCCCATATCACACACATATCACACATACAAAATGAATTCTAAAGCTAAATAATTCATTGTCCTCTCTGAATCCTTGATCCTCCAAATCTAATTATGTAACTCATGACTTGTTCAAAAGATAATGAGAATTGAAAGGATAATTATTTTCTTTCTTGGATAAATTGTGTCAATGAATTGTTCAGTTTCAGAGCACTGTGGAAGATGGTCTGTTAAAATTGTATCAGGGACCATCTTGTTCTTCTACTGAATTATCATGGAAGCTATTAGGGCCAGTTGTAACTTTAGACACAAAAAGGTCAGTGAACATTTTCTTTTGTTGTTGAGAAGAAAATGAGTCCCACATTCCAAACAAATCTTAATACATGTAGGAAAATCAAAATAATTTATTGCATTCTGTCTGATCAAAATGGGATAAAACTATTAATTAATCAAATGAAAGAAGAGTCAAACAACCAATCTCAAGAGCCTAGAAGAAGATCACAATAACCAAAACTAGACCAGGATCAAAAAATTACAAAGCCTAAGAAAGCATCAAATCCCATAAAGCACCCCATCTTGGCAGGGATTAAATTGAACCTCACAGTTATAACCTTAAATATTAATGGTCTTAACTCACCCAACCAAAAGACACAAGTTAAGAGGGAGGATCAAAAAATGAACCTTTCTCTCTACTGTTTTCAATAAACCCACTTCACCACTAAAGACAGATACTCCTCAGGTAAAAGGATGGAAAATGATATTACAAGCAAATTGAAATAAGAAATAAGCAAGTGTTGGTCTGATAAAATAGACTTCAAACCACAAGTAATCAAAAAGGACAAAGAAGTCCACTTCTCACTCATCAAGTGAAAGATCCAGCATAAGGACATTACAATTATAAATCTATATGCATCAAACACAGGCTCACCATAGTTTATAAAACAAAATCTACTTGACAACAAAGCAAAATAAACACCAAAAGCATCACATTTGGGGGCTTCAATACTCCACTATCATCAATAGACAGATCATTCAAGCAGAATATCAACAGGGAACTAATATAGTTCAGTAACACCATAGAACAGCTAGACCTAACATACATCTACAGAACATTCCACCCCACTTCCAGAGAATACACATTCTTCTCTGCAGCCCACAGAACCTTCTCAAAAATAGATCATATATATATATATATATATATATATATATATATATATATATATATATGCCCTAAATCATGCCTCTACAAATTCAGGCAAATTGACATAATTTCCTGCATTGTATCAAAATGAACAAAATCAGAAATGAAAAAGGAGAGGTCACAACAGGCATCAATTAAATTGGAGGAATCATCAGGACATACTTCCAAAACCTCTACTCCACAAATTGGATAATCTGGAAGGAATGTATGAGTTCTTACTCACAACCTACCAAAAGTAAACTCAGAGCAGATGAACATAGAACTACCAACAGAGTCAGTTATTCTGTTACTGGCTATTTACCCTAAATACTGCATGCTTCACTACAGAGATGCTTGCTTAACCATCTTCATAGCTGCTTAATTCATAGTATCTAAGAACAGGAATCCTCAGGTGCCCCCATCATTGGACGAATGGATAATGAAGTTGTGGCACATATACACAATGGAATTCTACTGAGCAGTAAGAATAAATGATATGATGGAATCTGTGGGAAAATGGATGGACTTAGAACAGATCATACTTAGTGAACACACACAATCACAGAAAGACAACTGCTGCCTGACCTGACTCATCTGAAGCTCCTAACCTGGATTAACTTGAGCTGCTAACATACCAGTGTGGCAACTTGGGGTCTGGACAATAGGGATGGAAGTGTTTGGAGGAGGGGAAAGGGAGGTTGGGGGAAAATAAGCACAAATCTAAACCCAAAATAAACTGGTACCATAAAAACATTTCTCCTTGAAGGTAGACTGTAAGATAAAATCTTCAACAAGAGTATAGGGGGAGTGCCACGACAGAAGGTCCCTGAGAGGTTGGGATGAAGTGTAACCTTAAAGAATTTTGGCTCTGGCTCTCATGGTTCCAGTGGTGAAAGGAGGAGGAAAAGGAGGAGGAGGATGATGGGGAAGGAAGAAAAGAATTGGGGACTATTGTAGACATGGGGAAGCTTACAAAATTAAATATCCTGAGAATGTTTTCCTTCTCAGAGCGAACCATGAGTGTGCCAGCACCAATAGACTTTAGGGATTTTAAGATGAATGTAAAAGAAGATACAACATTAAACTGTGTAAAACATTCACAGACTGTTTTAAGTGCTTACGGATAGCAGCCATCATAGGAGAGAAGATATTCTTCTGTCATGGAGGTTTCTCACCAGATGTTCAATCTATGGAGCATATTTTGCAAATTATGTGTCCTACTGATGTGCCAGAGCAAAGTCATCTTTGTGATCTTTTGTGGTCTGGCCCTGACAATGCTGTCTTAGACTGGGGTGAAAATGACAGAGGAGTGTCCTTCACATATGGTGCAGAAGTGGTCGCAAAGTTGATCTGTAAGCATGATTTGGATCTTATATGTAGAACCCATCATGTGGTTGAAGATGGATCTGATTTTTTTGCAAAAAGGAAGTTGGTTACTCTGTTTTCAGCACCCAATTATTGTGGAGGGTTTGACAACATAGGTGCCATAATGAGTGTGGATGAGACACAGATTTTCAAGCCTGCAGAGAAAAAGAAGCTCAATGCCATGGACCCGTCCCACCTCCAACGGGTGTGACCACAAATCAAGCAAAGAAATAGCTTTCATGTGAACTTGCAACAGAATATATAGCCTTTATTTAAAACTATAATGTGTACTGGTCAGCTTGCCCAGATAAACTTGTGTTTGTGGGGCCCTTCCTCAGTGTTGATCTCATGAATGGCATTTGCTGATTATAACAGCAAGTGAAAGATGCTTGTTCCCCAGAGCATTTGTATTTTTTAACTTCATATGACTTTCACAGACCATTTTAATGATAGCGTTAAGCTTCACACCCCAGGACTCGGAGACTCTCTGAGGGGGCATGTACAATTGATCTTTTTTAAACTTAGTTACTATGACTGTGTAAATGCTTGTTTCCTTGAAGCTCTAGAGAGAGCCCTAGGGTGCTTGGATCTGTACATGTTCTTCTCTTAAATGCACACTGCTAATTGTTTCAAAGGGATTGTTCTTCCTCTCATTATCTTATCATGTATAAGCTAGTTTTTACACCTCTGAGAGCAGTAATAACTTCACCCTGCAAGCAGCACTGCTATGGTGTATACTTAATTAAGCACTTTGCCTACCTACTGTATACCTAAAATGACGACTAAAGCTATTCTTTTAAATGTTTATGATTCTTCCCTAAAAGCAAAGTTTCTGTTGGCATATGAATTGACAGTCCCTTATGTGCAGAATGGCATGGTTGTATATGCAGGCCACCTTGGGTGCTCAGAAACATTTTTGTTTTAATTTTGAATAGCAATTAGTAATGTAATGCTCTTGAAGCTGTTAATGTTGAAAGTTAATAAAGTTAATATCATTTTATACAATTTCCATATAGCCTATTCGTTAACTAATCTTTTTTCAGTTGGATCAGGCCTGAACCCATCCATTCAGAAAGCTTCAGATTATAAATACAATTATGTTCTATACGACTGACTGGTTATGCTTTCTGTGGCCTACATTCTTTATTCTGCAGTGAGTTAGAAATCTTTTCTTGTCTTGTTGATATATTTTGGTTGCCTTCTATTATTGCTGCCTTCTGAAAAAGAAAACCTGATTCTCCAATGGAGAGTGAGAACAACATAGGTTAAAGGGGATAAGCATTGTTAATTTGGAGACATTTTGATGGGTGTAGCCTTTTTTTTTTTTTTTTTTTTTTTTTTTTTGCCAAAGACTAGTAGAAGCTTCTCATTGGTGTCCATAATCTTGGTCTCAAAGGATTCTGACTTGCTTCCCAGTTCTAGCTCTGGGTTCCTTTCTGGTAAGTGGATCTCTTAGCCAATCAGAGAGCCATTGGTTACCCTTCTAGGCTGTATCTCTCAGTGTTTTCTGTCAGCAGCAGGTGGTGTCTTCAGCAATAGGGTCTTACCTTTTACCTCAGGCAGATAATCAAGGGCTTTGAAAGAAACATGTCTTATTTTGGGTATCTTGTAAATTTCTCCGATCAGCAGCTCATTGTGAATTGTAGCCAAGTTCTGGTACCGGTACAAGCCAGAGCCAAATGCTTTAGGGTTAGACTTCATCCCACCATTTCTAGTTCCTTATTACCAGATGATCCTGCCATACTCCTGTTGAGAGTTATATCTTTTAGCTTATTATCCAGGAGGAAGGTATCTATGGTACCAATTCATTTTGGATTTAGTGTTGTGTGTATCTTCCCCCACCATCCCATTTCCCTCTCCCTAAACCCTTCCGTCCATATTATCTATCACTCGAGGTGCCTGTCAGGTATGCCTGCAACTCAAGCTGTTCCAGGTTGGGAACCACATATGAAGAATAACATGCAACATTTGTCTTTGTGTGCTTATGTGAGTTCACTTAGGATGATCTGTTCCAAGTCTGTCCATTTTCCTCTAAACTTCATTATATAATTTTTCCTTAGTGCTGAATAGAATTCCATTGTATATAGATGTACCACATCTTCATTATCCAATCACCAAATGATATACACCTAAGTTGATTTCAGTTATTAGCTTTGCAAATTGAGAAGCTGTAAACATGATTGAGCAAATTTCTCTGCAGTGAAGTGAGAAGCTTTTAGGGTAAATGCCCAGTAGAGGAATAGCTGGGTCAGGTGGTAGGTCTATTTTCATCTTATACAGGTGTCTCCATTATAGATTTCCATGGTGGTTAGACAAGTGTACACTCCCACCAGCAGTGAATGAGGGTTCTTCTTTCCACACATCCTTGCCAACATTTATAGTTATTTTATTTTTTGATTTTTAATGATTGCCATCCTTAGTGGAGTAAGATGGAATTTCATAGTTGTTTTGATTTGTATTTCTGGGGCAGTTAAGAATGTTTCACCTTTTCTTAGGTGAGTACTAGTACTTTGTAAGTTTTCCATTGAGAATTCCCTTTTCAGTTTTCTGTCCCATTTTTTCAATGGATTGTTTGACTTTTTTATTTCTTAGGTTTTTTTTTTTTTTTTTTGAGTTCTTTGTAGATTCTAGATATTAGGCTTCTGTCACATGTATAACTGGCTACGATTTTCTTCTATTCTGTCAGTGATCTATGGGCTCTGTTTATGGTATGTTTGTTTCTACCAAAGCTTTTTAGCTTCATGAGATCCCACTAGTTGAGTGATTATTTAATTTTGTGGATACTGAGGTATTGTGCAGGAAGTCTTTCCCCAATCCAATATCACGGAGAGTTCCCCCTAGTTTTTCTTCCAGGCATTTAAGAGTTTCAAGTCTTATATTGAGGTCTTTAATCCATTTTGATTTGATTTTGTGTATGGTGAGAGGAATTTCTACATGTAATTGTCCAATTTGTTCAGCACAGTTTGTTGAAGATGCTGTCTTTTCTCCAGTACATGTTGTTGGCTTCTTTGTTAAAGATCAAGTAGCTGTAGTAACTTGAACTAAAGGCTGGGTCTTCAATTCTGTCCTATTGGTCTATATGCCTTTTTAATGCCCATACCATGCTGTTTTTGTTACTATGGATTTGTGGTATAGCTTTAGATAGGTATGGTAGTACCTCTAGAGGTATTTCTTTTGCTGAAGATATTTTTGGATATCCAAGCCCTTTTGACATTTTGAGGTTACTTTTTCTATCTCTGTGAAGATTGATGCTGGGATTTTTATTGGTATTGTGCTGAATCTGTTTATTGCTTTTTGCAGAGTTGCCATTTTTTTGCAATATTAATTCTACCTGTTGGGTACATGGGAGGTCTTTCCATTTTCTCATGTCCTACTCAATTTCATTCTTGAGTGTTTTATGTTTTCATTATATAGGCATTTCACATCCTTAGTTATTCCTAGATATTTGATTTTTTTTTTCTGTAGCTATTGAAAATGGGACAGCACTGCTGATTTCTTTCTCTGAATATTTGTCTTTTGCATAAAGGAAGGGTAATGATTTTTGTGTGTTGATTTTGTATCCTGTCACTTTGTTGAAGAAATTTATCACCTTTATAAATTTTATGGTAGAATCTTTTGGGTCACTCATGTATAGAATTATGTCATCTACAAATAGGGCTTGTTTCACTTCTTTCTTTCTATCTAATTTGTATCCCTTTTATATATTTCTCCTGTCTTATTGGTCTTATTGATTGGGCTAGGACATCTAGTACTATGTTTAAATGCAGTGGTGACATCTTGATGGGAACTTCTTGAGTCATTCCAAATTAAGTGTAATTTGGGCTGTAGGTGCTTTGGATGTAAACCCTCCATGCCTAGACTCTCCAACCTTGTGATGTTGTATTTTGTTGAAGTCCTTCTCTGCATCTATTGGAATGAACATGTGGTTCTTGTCTTTAAGTTTCTTTATGTGCTATATTATATTAATTGATTTCTGTATGTTGACCCATCCCTGCATCCCTGGAATGAAACCAACTTGATGAAGGTTGATAATGCTTTTGATACATTGTCAAATTCAGTTTGTAAGTCTTTTGTTCATGATTTTTGTGTCTAAGTTCATTAGGGGTATAGATGTATAGTATTCTTTTATTGTTATCTCCATCTTGTTTTAGGATGATGCTAGCTTCACAGAAATAGCTGAGGAGCGTTTTATATTCTCTGCTTATGTGAAAAAGCATGAGAATGATTTGAGAATGATTGGTTCCAAGTTTGACCATTTTTCTTCAAATTGCTTTGTGTCATTTTTCCTTACTGCTGTATAGAATTCCATTGTGTAGATATACCACATCTTTGTTAGCCATTCATCTAATGATGGGTATCTGGGTTGATTCCAGCTCTTAGCTGTAATGAATTGAACAGCTATAGATAGATCACTATTAGAGAACTCACCCAATCATAGAAAGATAAGTGTCCCATGGTTTCACTCATCTGTGGCTCCTAATTTGTATTTTCTCAAGATGCTGACACACCTAATAAACATCTCAAGGACTGGATAATAGGGATGTTGGGGTGGGAGTGCAGGGGGAGGGTGGGAGTGGGGGACAAAAAACTGGACCCAAATGGAAATGGTACCATAAAATCCTATATCCTGAAAGACATACTAAAAGGTCGAACCTGCATCAGGTGCTTCGAGAGAACACCTGAATCACAGGGGCCTGGAGAAGGTATTGATAACCTCAATTTTCTCCCATCTCTTCTCTCTATCACTCCCTCTTCTCTCTTTCTCTTTCATATTACCTATATTTTTTTTCTTCCTTCTTTCCCCTTGTCACTGAACAGTAACTCCCACTACCAAAATGTGGTTAACATCCACAAGGAGCTGTTGATCAGTGAGACCTACAAGGTTTCCCAAAAGAAGACAGATTTCTGTCAGAGTACTTGATGACTCACCAAAGGTTATTGGTAAGACCCTACTGCTGAAGAAAGCATATGCTGTTCAGACAGAACATGGAGAGACCTGGATGGAATCTGGAAGAGAGTCAGTCCTCAGACAGTTAGCTTGTCTAGTGTCAGAAGACACTATATAAGTGACTGGGGGAAAATGACCAACATCTGTCTAAGCAATTCATGGTCTAAGTTAGTCAGCAGCAAATAACCTGACGTGATGCTCACACAAGTGCACTAATGGCACACATCCATGGTGGGTTACCAACTGCTCTTGATTTGGCTAACCGATCCACACAGTGGAATGGAACCCATACCTAGAAAGAGGAAACAAGTCAGAACAATATCCAAAAATGAGACCACTCTCCAATATCAATCTCATACTAATTGTGGGATACAAGAGGGCTTACTCCTATTAAATTATCTCTAAAATAATAATGGTTATCCATGTATTTTGCATTGACCTCACACTCTGTTGGAAAATCTCCTTCTCTTTTTTAGATGGATGCAGGACCTGAGGAGAGAATCAGCCCATAGCACCTCACCAGGGCACCAGCTGTAGCCATAGAGTTATAGGGGAAATGAGCAAGAGTGTTGCTTTATTAGGAAACCTGGTACCAGAACAAGGTTGAAGGAGATAGACACAAAGAACATTCAAATTCTACCAAATGAGATATCACAGAGACTCACAATACCTCATAACTAAAAAAGGCCTAAAATAAACTCAACATGGCTCAGGGAAATTCATGGAAGAGGGGGTGGAAAGATTGTTAGAGCCATGAGTTGGGTCATTATGCACAGAGTCATTGCCTCTCCCGCATAACTGATGGCTATCCCCATAAGGCAAGACCCACATTACCTATGGGGGGAGGACAGGGAGAAGGCTAACGATGGTACCATCATGGCTGTATATATACTATATACACAACTAATAACAAAAAAGCATGAGAAAAAGTAGCTTTAGTTCTTTGATGAGGGTTTAGTAGAATTCAGCTGAGAATCCATTATGTCTTGGCTTTTCCTTTTAGGGAAGTTTTGGATTACATTTTCAATCTCAATGGATGTAGTAGGATTGTCTAGGAGAGTTATCTGGTGCTATTGTCAAAGAATTAATTAATTTCTTCCAGGTTATCCAATTTTGTGGAGAACACATTGTGGAAATATGTCCTGAAACTTCTTCCAATTTCATCGATGTCTGTTGTAACCTCTTCATTTTCATTTCTAATTTTGTTAATTTGAGATTTTGCTCTGTTTTTTCTTCATTTGTTCAAATTGCCCAGACATTTATAAATCTTGTTTATTTTTCAAAGAACCAGATTGTTGTTTCAGCAATTTTCTTGTTTCCTTAGTTTCCAATTCATTAATTTCAGCTCTGATCTTAATTATTTCTTCCCATCTGGAACTCTTATTATTGAATTTTTCTTCTTTTTCCAATGCCTTTTGTGGATGATTAGGTTATTATTTTGAGATCTCTATTTGTCTTGGTTATGAAGGCATTTAGTGCTATAAATTTTCCCCTTAAGACTGCTTTCATTGTCTACCATAAGTTTTGGAATGTTGTGTTTACATTATCATTCCATTCTAGAAATTTTACAATTTCCTTTTTGACTTCTTTCAAAATCAATTTATTGTTCAATAGCATGTTGTTTAGTCTCCAGGAGCTAGTGTAAGTTCTGGTATTTCTCTTGTTAATTTCTAGCTTTAACATATTATTGTCTGATATGATGCAGGAAGTTAAGATCAATATTCCTCAATTTATATAGTCATTCTTTATGCCCTAACTTATGATCTAATTTGTAGATAGTTCCTTGAGCTGCTGAAATGAAAGTGTATTTTGTAGAATTTGAGTGGGATGTTCTACAGATTCTGTAAGGTCTATTTGATCTATGATGTTGATAAGATCTATTATTGTCCTGTTGATTTTCTGTTTGGATGATCTATTGATGGTAGTGGGGTATTGAAATCACCTACTATGATGGTACTGAGATTTATTTATGGTTCGTTGACAATTGGGTTTTGCTTTATAAACTATGGTGCACCAGTGTTTGGTGCATATAGATTTATGATTGTGATATCCTCTTGTTGAATTGATCCCTTCATGAGTAAAAAGTGGTCTTCTTTGTCCTTTTTCATTAATTTTAGTTTGAAGTCTATTTTGTCACATATTAACATTGCCACACCTGCTTGTTTCTTATTTCATTTGCTTGGAAAATTATTTTTATCCTTTCACTTTGAGGAGGTGTCTATCCTTAGTGGTGAGGTGGGCTTCTTGAAGACAGCAGATGGGAGTGTCCTTTTTCCTCAATCACCCTGTTAACTTGCATCTCCTTATGGGTGAGTTAAGGCCATTAATGTTTAATGTTATAACTGTGAAGTTTTATTTAATCCATGCCATGTTGGAGGCTTCATGGGGTTTTGTGCTTTCCTTGGGCTTTGCATGTTTTTGTCCCTGCTTTAGTTTTGGTTATTGTGTTCTTCCTTTTGTAGGTCTTGAGTTGATTGTTCAACTCTTCTGTGTGGAATATCCCCTGAAGTATTCTCTATAGGTTTGTGTTTGTGTTTGTGTTCATATCATAGAACTGGCCTTTATCATGGAAAGTTTCCATTTCACCATCTATTATGAGGAATACTTTCACTGGGAACTGTAACTTGCTTTGGAAGCCATAGGATTTTAGACTTTGAAGTGATCCATTCCAAGCCCTTCTGGGTCTTAGGGTTTCCATTGAAAAAATCTGAGGTACTTCTGATGGAATTGCATTTGTATGTAATGAGTTGATTTTCTTTTGCTGCATTTAGGTTTTCTCTCTCTCTCTGTCCTTTAGAGTTTTAACTATGATGTGCATTGGAGAATTTCTTCTTTGGTCTAGTCTGTTTGGTGTTCTGTGAGTTTCTTGTATCTGCATGTATATCTCTTTGTGAGAGGGTGAGAAAATTTTCACCAATGATTTTGTTTACTATGTTCTCCATTCATTTGGCCTGCATGTCTTCCGCTTTTGGTATACCCATGATCTGGATGTTTAGTCATCATAGGTGTCCCACAACTCCCTAACACTATTGAATTCTCTATTCCTTTCCACTACTGACTTTCTCATTTCATTCAGCTGTTTTTTTGGAGTTCTCCTAGAAATAATCCTGGAGATTGTGTCCTCTTTAATTGGTTCATGAGTTTGTGTCCTTGTTAAATGCTTTGAACATGTTTATAAGTGTCCCTTTGATTTCTTTGTTGGGATTTTCATTCATATAGTTCTAATTGGGGGCCATTGCTTAAAGATGGGTAATTACTTAGAAAAGACATATTAACATAGCTTTTCATTTTACTCAGATTCTGGTATGTGTGTGTGTGTGTGTGTGTGTGTGTGTGTGTGTTGATACTTAAATCTACATAGATGGTTCATTCTTTAAGTCTTTTCAGCATGTCTGAGTCAAATGAGCAATTGTAGTGGTACTGGGTATTTCCTGAACTTAGCTGGTCTTGGTTCATCTGGGTGCAATTTGAAATCCAAATGTGAAAACACTTGGTGCTGATTCATGGATAGTGTAGTTGAAGTGATCCCAGATCAGCTATTGAAGAGAAGGTTTACAATTCTCTGTGACCTTCAGAAGTCTGAGGATGTGTGGGTTCTGACAGTGGGTGTCCTGGTGGTTTGGATAGTCATAAGGCTCTGTATGCCCTTTAAACTTCATGTGTCTGGGAGCACATGTCTAGCAGTTGGGATACTAGAAGGGGAACAGGGGCTGGCCAGCGTGATGCCCTCTTCTTCATTAGTCCAGGGAGCACTCAGCTGCCAGTAACAAGGGGTATTTTCTTGATGATAGTCACTCTCACTGGGATTAGATAAAATCTCAATGCAATTTTAATTTGAATCTTCTTGATGGTTAAGGTTGTTGGGCATTTTATTTTTATTTTCTTGAACATAAGTGTTTCTTCACTTGAATATTGCCCTTTAATTTGTCAACATATTGATTGGATTATTTTTTGTGTTTATTATTTTTCTGTTTACTATGGATAATTGGGATTACTTTGTGTTCTTTAGTCTGTATAATAATGCCTGTCAGATGGCCAAGATTCTTAAAAATGTCTAACAGTAGGCAGTTTATCTCACATGCAGAATTATTCAATAGATTTATTCTTTCAAGCTTTGGTAAGTGGCCTCTTCTGCAATTATGTTTTAGAAGTTAGCCTTATAAAATTTAATCATAAGTAGACTTATTCAGGTCTATGCAATAAACAATTTAATGTTGAAACTAAGATAAATATGGCATTGGAATTTTATTATTGTGTTGATTAGTTGCTGTTTTAACTTTCTTGATTCAGTTTATTTAAATAGTATGGCAGTCTAAACAATATGTTTTTCTTATTTTTTATGTTTGCATTTCAGGAACCATCTCAGTTGTCTAGACTCACTGAGTTTGTTAAAATAGTAGAAATTGGACAAAGGGATAGGTTGCAGAATGAAAAGTTTGGTTCATATGTATGGTGTGCTTTTTAAAAATTGATTGATTGATTGATTAATTCATTCATTCATTTCTTTATTTGAAAGTATAGAAGAAAGACACACACACACAGAGAATAGATACTCCAGGGCCTCAAGCAACTTGAAATGAACTCTAGATGCATGCATCACTTTGTACATCTGGCTTTATGTGAGTACTGGCAAATTAAATACAAGTCATTAGGACTTGCAGGCAAGAATCTTAACTGATAAGCCATTTCTCCAGTCCCCCTTTGTGTATGTGTGCATGTGTGTATGTGTGTGTGTGTGTGTGTGTGTGGTGTGTATTGTGTGTTGTTAATGTATATGAATTTGGGTACATGCATACTGTGATGTGTGTTGAGATCAGAGGATAACTTTTGGGTATGGTCATCTCTTTGGTACAAGATATCACATTGTTCATCAAATTTGCTGGCCCATGAGCTTCTGGCACTTTATCCTGCCTCTACCTCCTTTCTCATCATTGGCATGCTGATGTTACAGATGCCCACAACCTCAACTGTCTTTATGTGGGTTCTGTGGATCTGAACTCCCACACTCGCAATTGCATGGCTGGCACTTTATTCACTGACCCATCTCTCATGCCATGGGTTTTATATTTTAAATGATTAGGTTTCTTTTCAGTTTCTATTTGATTTTGTAAGTCATATTTGTTTTAGTTAGGATGGAATTTTCTGTGCTTCAATACAGTGTATACAAGTTAATAAAATTTACTTCTTATGTTTTTATAGATTATAGCTCTTGTAGATATAAAAATAGTTTAACAATCAACTTTCCAAAACTGGCTTGCATCTAATAGAAGTAACAAACTTTGTATTCTCCAGATGGGTACCATAGATCATCACATTCATAATTGCTAAATTAGATCCCTAATTTAACATTTTCACTTAGTAAACACTGCTATACATACAGCAATTCTAACCTGATATAATTGGTTTAACTTATAATTGTCCATATTTTTACAAACTATTAAATCATATATTGATAATTTGAATAATTTCTGATATATCAATAAAGTATTAACCAAGTAATTTGAACTCCTATGTGACCTACTGAATGTAGGTAAGGCTCTTAAATAACATCTTAGTGGTCTGTCTTCCATTCACAATATTATAACTGACTTTATGAATAATTTGAATATTGATCTAAAATAATATGAAACACTTCCCCACAAAATATCATACTAATATGTGAGATACAAATAAGTACTCTCTTCACTTGGCTGGTATTGATACTCATATTTGTTGAGATATAAGGTATAAGAAAAATTAAAGATGAGATCAAAGGTGTTATCTAGATTTTTTTTCTTAAAAATTATATGATGTTTTCAAGAATTTCACTTAAGTTTTCAATCCTGCGATTTGATTATAGTTCTGAAAGAATGGTTAGCAATTAGTAACCAGTACAACCCTTTCCTTAGAAAAGACAGTGCCTGTTAATGATATAATTTTATTTTGTTAATGTTATTATAAGATGCTAGCAAGTCTTATTTCAGTAACTATTATTAATCTTAAGTAAGTTTAAGACTTTTCCATCTTTTGCAAAGAGTTCTTGAAATTGTTTCTGTGTTTGTATCACTCTTTGTTCATTTAATACATTTGGTTATTGCTGGTAAAACAATATACTGGTGTGGCTTTTAAATTAGCTTTAGGACAGCACATAAGTCTTGCTGCCATTTATTAATGAATTCTATCTAATAAAATATGTTTCAGATACTATATTGTACTTATCTTCAAGATTATTTTATTTCCCAATGGAACTATGGTGCATAAAATATTATTCCATATACTATTGCTCATGGTCACATTCTATTATTATACAGCAGTAGAAATTGACTGATAGATTGTTGTTCAGATCTATCTACAATGCTACCAGAAACATTTAAAAAGATGAAGCTGAAATGCATTCTAAAATGCCACACTTATATAGCCTGTGAAGAGAAAAGTTAGAAGAGAGAAAAGGAAAAACAGTCCCTCTGTGGCAGTAACTGGAAAATATCTCCTGGCCTTCCTTAACCAGATATAAGTGATGGGCTCTAAAATTGCTATGATTTATTCAGTCTAGTCCAGGGTTGAATTTGAAAATTAACCTATCAAGAACTAATCAACTATTTCTAGGCTCAAAATATTATCAAATAAGTGGATGCATCCCACATATAGCTCTTGAGGGCAACAATGGTGAGAAATACTTCCAGATTGTTCTCTCTGTATACATTCTCCTTGTACTTGAATAGTGCCTTAACTTTTCTGGACCTTGGGAATGCTAGCACTAGTGCCTGCAGTACAGCAGGATCTGGTGGGTAATAAGGCGCACAGTTCCTTTGTTAGAATACAGAGTACCTGGCTCCTAAACAGCATGAAAGTATAATTTCTACAATGGCCATAGTAATATATATATATGTAATTTCATGCTGTTTATATATATATAATAGCCAGCTAGCTAGATAGATAGATAGATAAGGTATGGTATCTTTAATACTCATCTGGTTATGTGTATTCCAAAAAAGAATTAAGTTGCATACCTGCAAAAGAGAACTGTTCCTGAATCAAGAAAAATATAGGCTGTGCTTAATCTCTCCATGGTATCCCATTTGTGCTCTCCGCAGCATGGTGAGTGTTCGTTAGAGGTGCTGTAATGAAAAATTTGACCATCTCTGTGTCGCTGCTTTGGATTTCTATGAGCTTGCATTTTTAAAATTTCTCTATCAAAATTGTCATTCTTCTTTCAGTTAAAAAATCATATACTAATTCATTTGTCTTAAAATCATGGCTGATTTTTGGGTCCCAAGGATTTTAGTACTACAGCTGGTATGTATTTTGTTCAAAGTATTTTCTGTTTCCAGAGACAGTGTGTGTGGCTTTACACGGGCATTCTATTATTTCTGTACTTTTTTTTTTTTTCCACTAAACGTAGGTCATGGGAATAGTTCTGTCGTTTATGTTTAGATTGCTGCTTGTTCACTTATTTCTTATTTTAGCATTTTAAAGCTCTTTTCTTTTTACAGTTTCCCTCCTACTGTTTTGTTTGGCAGAGGCTTTCTAACTCAAACAGCTTAAAGAAAAGTTCCCCAGTAGCAGGGTGCCATATAAAACAGGATCCCACACCTATAATTTAAATGGCCAGAGATGATAAAATACCTGCCATTAAAAAATACATGTTCTTTACAACTTATCTGGAACAATGTTTCCTTAGAGTGACGTGTAACATAAGAACATTTAAGTTAGTCCAGGTAGCCCCTTAGTTACTGTAATAGCAGCACAAAGAAAACTTGTTTAAAAGTAGACTTCTCAAGACCTTGGAATGAGACTGTTAGTAATAAGCTATTCAAATCATTATAAATGTCATAACTTAATAAAAATACTGATTCTTAATTTGCTTATTTGATTTCTTATAAAAATAAGAGTACATTAAATCCTCCAATGCTATATTCTTTTGTATATCATGTACAGTTCCCTAATTAAACTTTGAAATATTAAATAGGTTACAAGTCCTGACAAAAGGGACAGAAATGGATCTTCTTTTGTATAAAGTGAACAAAATGTACATAAGACTTTAATAATTATCTACAAGTCATTCTAACACTTAAAATATGGCCTAGGAGCATGGTAGCAGAAGGGGCTATGTAAACTTTCCCTCACTCGTATTTTAATGTGGGATACAATTAATCTTGGTGCATATTAGCAGAAAGGACTATGTAAACTTTACCTTGCTCATATTTTATTGTGGGCACAATTAATTTTTAATGGAAGTGGAAGCATATTTACTAGACTGAAGTTTCAGATTTAAGATTGAGTTGATGATCTGCAGGAAGTTTTAGCCTTGGCTGCTGTGTGTCCTGGTATATCTTTCTGTACCTATAGGGAAAAAGCAACCAGGGAGACTATTTTAAATTTTTAAAATATATTTTATTTATTTGAGAGAAAGAGGGAGAGGGGGAGAGAGACACAGAGAGAGAGAGACAGAGAAAGAGACAGAGAGAGAGAGAGAGAGAGAGAGAGAGACAGAGGGGATGGGCAGGGCCTCCAGCCACTGCAAACTAACTCCATATGCATGTGCCCCCTTGTGCATCTGGCTTATGTGGGTCCTGGAGATTCAAACCAGGATCCTTTGGCTTTGCAGGCAAATGCCTTAAGTGCTAAGCCATCTCTCCAGCCCCAAGGGGATCCATTTTATGACGATGCCTCTGTGTGTGCACGGGAGTGCAGGGTGCAAGGGTGCTGGAATGGGAGGGAGTAGAATGAGACAGAAAGGAAGCAGGGTGCCTCAAAATTGCTGGCTTTTCTTAAGGCACCATGAAGGGTCATCCAGGAAGATGACAGTGCAGCCCCCTCCATTACTCCCACGGAGGCAGGACCTTATCCTCTGCAAAGAGCATCCTGACAGAATTAACCAAGATCTAGCACTCAGTGACTGAGGCCTTCTTGTCTCCACTGTGAATACCAATAACCCCACTGAACTGGACCCTCAGTGGAGTTGGAGCACAGGTGAAGGCATATACAATTATAACCTTTTAACTACATAAAATAATAAAATAGAACTTTAGCAACAATAAAGTTTGGAAATGTTGAAAAAGAAAAAAAAACAGAATAAAATGAAACTTTTCTGAGGCTAATTAACTAAACCACAAAGTTCAAAAGCTGCTGACCAGTAAGAGTAGTGCTGGTTCAAAATCCACCCACAAGTATCACAGTTAGAGGGAAGCCTTCTTCCTAATGCTGTGATGTGCTCTTCTATGTCGTAGATCTCCAGTCTTCGAACACTGCTGATCTCACTTCCTCCTGCTTGGCTAGCACAGCCCAGCACCTTCCTCTCTCCTTTCTGTTGAGAAGTAGCTCCCACAGGAAGCAATTATCTGCCCTGTTTCACCAGGCTGTAAGATTTTAGATGGGCCAATTTGCTCCTTCAAGGAGGAGGCCTGGAATGGTGTGGGGCCATCTTGGGCCTCAGTGCTTATATCTAATTCCAAAGTCCACTATTGGAGAACTAATTTTCCAACCAATACTCTTATCAGTAAGTAAAGTTACATATTGAAATTCCTTCTTCCACAATTAAAAGGA
Organism: Orientallactaga sibirica; assembly: GCA_036365145.1. NCBI lineage: Eukaryota > Metazoa > Chordata > Mammalia > Rodentia > Dipodidae > Orientallactaga > Orientallactaga sibirica. The sequence continues at coordinate 33,137,114 of JAEOAD010000006.1, forward strand.
AAGAAAAGAATTAACCAAGCTCACAATTCCTTGTGATACCAGAGTCCCTTTGCTCAGAAAGTTGAGGAAAGCGGGACCATAAGTTAAAAGGGGAGACAGTCTTAACCCAGAGTTTCTCCCAAACCACATTGTGACCTGATTATCCATGTTGTCCTGGTCTTTATTGTAAGTATCCCCTATGTTTCTGTAATAGAGATGGAACTGTTTAATGAACCCAGACAGCCTTAGGAACCAAGTATTTCAAATAACCAAGCATATCCATCCATTTAACTTGTTATTGTTTAACTTTTCTTTTAAACTTGAAGTATAGGTGCACATTTATCCCACTTATAAAAAGATTTATATTAAGACTTTATTTGGTATATTTCTTAGAAGCAATGTCTTAATGTACAATATTTGCTTTGTTTTCAATTTACCATATTAGATATCTCACATGTCAAATAAATTTGTGTCTATTCAATATATGGCCTGTGGGTTGGAATAGAGACCTTAAATATTTTAGTAAATGATATTATATGGTTATTAAAGATAAAAAGGGGAAAGTGTGTTATTTATCCATTTCTTCTAGGTTTTCCAGCACTGTTTTTTGAGAGAGTCAGAGAGAGACACAGAGAGACAGACAGACAGACAGACAGACAGACAGACAGACAGATAGAGGATGGGCACTCCAGCAGCCTCAGCCACTGTGAATGAACTCTAAATGTGTGCGTCCCTTTGTGAGCAAAGTTGGCATTGCGCCCTTACACCTTTGAATCACTACTTTTGGCTAAATGTGGGACCTGGAGACTCAAACAGAAGTTCTTAGGCTTAGCAAGCAGGCACCTTAACTATTAAGCAATCTCTCCAGCCCTCCAGCACTTTTAATATTACTTTTTAAAGTAATTTCTCATGATTGTGTAAGTTTTGCTGGAGTCTCTTGTAACAACTCATTTTATCTCTCTCTTTTTTTAAATTTATGTATTCTGTTTGCTTTTATAGCTTGGCTACCAATTTATAAAACTTTTTATTATTTTCAAATAATTGATTCTTTGATAAATTCTGTATAATGTTCTGATAGATTTTATTTCATTAATTTCTGTTCTAATCTTAGTTATATTTTCATAGGCTTATTTTTATTTTTCTAGAGTGCTAGTGTTCATGAGTTTCCTTACTTGAAATCTCTCTGATGTCCTTTTAGAATGAGCACTAAAAGCTATGAACTTTCCTCTTTAAACTGCCTTAGCTGCAACTTGACCTCAGCGGCTATGCTATCCGTTCTGTTTCCTTCTAGGAACTTTAAAATTTCTTGCTTAGTTTCGCCAATAACCCACTATTTAATCAAAAGTATGTTGGTTAGTCTCTAAATGTTTGTGTACTTTCTGACATTTATCTTGCTCTTCTGTGATAGAATACTATATGAGCTCAACATATATCTTCATATTTGATTTGTTGGGGGATATCTTGGCCACTGGTTTACTCATGTTTTTTTTTTTTTTTTTTTTTTTTTTTTTTTTTTTTTTGCACCTACCTATGTTAGGGTTTAGGGTTTGATGACATTTTGTATCAGACATGGCTGGGTCTTTTCCACTCTTCTTGTCCTTTCATGGAGTCATTTCTTTCATGTGTTCAGTTGTCTTTATTTGTGCTTATTTTGTTGTCTTTCTTCTCCAATTTACTGTGGCATTCATTTTGGAGACTATCATGTAGAGATTTTGAATAGATTTCTGTAGTTCACATATCTTCTTAGTTAAAAGTCTTCTAAGTGGTCATTAATTCTGCTTAAAGCAGGACTTTGGATTCTTTATGGGGCATTTCTGTTGTCTTGGTGGTTTGGGCTTCTGTTATAGGATAATTGGAGACTGGGGATGGAATGTATTGGGTTGCCTCATATTTGTGTTTCATTCTTTTTTTTTTCTGTGCATCTGTTGGAATGTATGTTCCTTCCAGTGTAAACTTACATTTTTTCCAACTCTATTTGATTGTTTGCTTTGTGTTCTGTGAGTTCTCCACAGGAATGTTTTCACTAGTAATTATGTTTCCTGCAGGTATTAAAGGGAGACACAGTATTATCCCCACTAATTTATTGACAGTCATGGTTTTGTCTAGCTGTAGGAGGCCTTTTTAATTGCATTGTATTGTTTTTATGGATCAGACATTGGCTTTAGGTTCTTATTAAAGATATGATTTATAGATATTTACAGAAAATGCAATATTACATACATAGTGAAATGAGAAAGGGCTTGAGAAAGTAGAAAAGATTGGGTTATACTATCTATGAATGAGGAGTATAAGGAGTAGAAGTATAAGAGGTAGTTAAAGAACCTATTAGATACAGAAGAGACAATTTCTGAAGGTGTTGAAATGTAAAGGACTGTCATGATTTATTCTGGTTAGACAGAGATTAAAACACAGTGGATTAACAATCTAGTGTTTAAAATTGCAAATAGTTATAAAAACTACCAATTAGAAAGAGAAATCAGATGACTAAAATGTTAAAAAAATATAAGTACAACAATGATACAAATTATAAAAGATAAGCAAACAAACAAGTAAAAGAAAAAATGCCAACAGAACGCAAATATCCAACTAGCTAACCAAACACCAACAACCTTCAAATCAGGATAATAGTCCTGGTTCAGTTTTTACTTCAGTGCTCATTTTTAAATAGTTTCAGGAGATTCCCAAATGATTTACTTGGAATTGGTATGCTTAGATGTAAGAATGAATGCATCCATCCATCCATCCATGCCAATACCAGGTAAATCCATGCTCATTGCTTCACAGCACTAATGTGTTTCTACAATGTTGAATCTGAGGATAAATTTAAAGTCATTCCTAAAAGTTTATGCCTCTTGCATTGAATTCTGCTTATGCTATATATTGAACAATGTATTACTTTTCAGTGTAAATATAGTCATACCCCTCCCATAATAGCCTATGTTCTCCAGAATTCCTGAGTTTTAGGAAACACCATTACATCTGGTGTTTAACTTGACTTTTTCTGATGGAGTGAAAGAAAACCTGAGAACTGACTCTTACTCCTGCTATGATTTGGCAAAGCATTTTTATCCATCTGTGTGTTGGATCCATTCCACTTAACCCACTTGATTGATTCTTGTAATCATTGCTTTCATTGTGTCTGTATTAAAAACTGTATTGAATTCTTCATTGGACTAAAATACTTAATAATATCCAGTTGTTAACAAAAATCACATGTATACCTAATGAGGTGGTAGTAATGTTAGAATGAAAAATTGGAATAAAATCCCTGAAAAACAAAAATACTTACAAAAGTGTCTTAAAATCAAGTGCATACATATAAATGGTTCATAATCAAACAGAGCCTAGTAACTGGGATAAGTTCAGTGGGTTTTTATTGACTGCTGTGAATACCCACTGTGAGTTCTACCTTTCGTACTGTTTAGTAAAACAACAATCTCCAGAATGCACACCATAATCAGATCTCAAGCTTCTGCAGTAGGGATATAGAGTATTATGGTAACAAGATCTTATTGTTGTCATAGCCATTTCTTATTGCCAGTGTTCCACACCTACCTACTCTTCTTCTTATGGCTCTATCCACAGTGGTGGAAGATGAAAGCAAAAGAAGAGGAGGATAAACTGCAATTATTGTCAGTATAGAATGAAAACAATTGGATCCAGTATTGGGCTTTTTTTTTTTTTTTTTTTTTTTTTTTTGCAAGGGAAATAACAACTGTGATAGGATCATTATCACACACAAAGGCATAATGTATGTGAGGCAGCACAGCCAAGTGGAAAGAAAATAATGCTGAGAGCTTTGTGACTTCTGGCCCTTCCTTCAGAAGGATACTTGGGAACACAGTGTTGTGATGGGAGAGATGAAAATGGTCACAGAATGCACTGACCTGAATAAAGGAAAACTCATGCACAACTATTATGTTTGTCTTAGGAAATTGGGAAAGGTTAGTGAATAAAATGACATTCACTTATTTCCTCCAGACCCTTAGTTTACGATCCTCTAAACCATTGCAATTGGTTGAGTTTATCTTATAATTCTACAACAAATATCAATAGACATTGGTGTGTTATGACTAAAGTGTCTTGTCCCCATTTACAATGAAAGAGAGGTAGCTATTATAATAACTTTTGAGACACATGGGCATTCTATCCCACAAAGAGCAGCAGCATCAAGGTCTTTAGTATACAAAAGTGAAGTTGAATAAGGAAATTATGTACTAGGCCAAATTAGTTTTAAGGCTTCTGAAGAAGTTTTGAGAATTTGGTGTCAGATCATTTTAGTTTTGGAAGCCAAGAAAGAATATTGGAGAGAGAGAGGGAGAGAAAAAAAAAAAAAAAACTTGATGTTCAATTTTCCAGAGATTTCCTGTGTTTATTATTGTAAGACTGTGATTTATTAAAACTGTCTTACTTCTTCAAGCAGACCAAAATTTCCTCTGTGCTACTGAGGTGAAGATATATGGGGTTTATGCTAAGAGACTATGAATGAGCCATAGTTATAGGCCAAGGCTACAGTGCTATTCATAGCTGGCTAGACCAATTTCACCCAGGGTTTTCAGAAAGACTGCTAGTCTCTTTTTTATTTTTCATTGCTAAATTTCTGAATGATACTACTCATATTGAGTTTTGACTTATAGTGTCTGAAACCACATTATTTGCATTTTATAATAATCAATGGCATGTGTTAAAGAAATTGCAATTCTATATGTCTTTTCTGGTATACTCCTGCATACAGAAAGTAGTGTTAATAATTGTAGACATTAATGCAACCAGAGGAGACTGTAGACAAATAACCTCTGAAATTATGCACTTATTTTAATATGATATGAACACTGGTTTGTGTGATAGTATTGATGTAGACAAAAATAAAGCATATTTCAAAACTATTTAAAAACTTTTTTAGTAAGCAGCAAGACATAGTATTTGCTATGTGACAAAATACCTGACAAGAATTAGCTTAAGGAAGGAAAGGGTTTATTTTGGCACACAGTTCTTTGCAGTATATGATGGCAAAGAAAGCATGGTGGTAGGAGGCAGATGGTAACATCTCATCTATAGTCATGAAACAGAGAGAAAGACAGGAGTGGGGAGAGAGAGAGAAAGAAAAACCAAGTTGGGCAGGCTATAAAACTTCATGGCCCACCCCTGGTGACCTACTTCTTCCAGCAAGGATCTACCTCACAACCTTCTCAAACTGCACTGCCAGCTATGATCAAGTGTTTAAACACACAAGTCTGTGAAGGGTCATTTCTAACTCAAACCACAACAATGTACATGGGCAGAAGTCTATTTTCTGGCAACACTTCAGTTTCTTTACTTGAAGAGAACTTTGAAGAATAGATGTCCTGGAAATCTCATGTATATACCAAGGCTAAATAATATTTACAGGTAGGAACTGAATTCAATGTTTGAAATTAATCCTAAATTTTTTATATATATTCTTTGTATCTTTTTATTTTTTATTTATTTGAGAAAGAGACAGAGGCAAATATATACAGAGATAATGGACATTCCAAGGCTTCTTAGCCAGTGCAAATGAACACCAGACGCATGCAACACCTTGTGCATCTGGCTTAGATGAGTACTAGGGAATTGAACCTGGGTCCTTAGGCTTTGCAGGCAAGCACCTTAAACTAAGCCATCCCTCCAGCTCTGTTCTTTGTATCTTTTTTGTGACCATATTTTCTAAAAAGAGGGTAGAAACATGATGAAATATGGTTCGATCTTTGCATTAACACTGTTGAACAAATAGTTTTATTATTATTGTATTTTATATTCTAGAGTATATTTTATTTATTTAAATTTAGGAGAAAACATTCATACTAACACTCTTGAAGATTACAGAAATTTAGAGATCTATGGACTGGGGAGATGGCTCAGCACTTGAAGGCACTTGCTTCCAGAAACTGTTCTGCCAAGAGACAAAGCCTGTGCCTGTATGAACACGCATGGAAACATACCATGGGAATGTGGGGAGCTAGATGACACTTGAAAGTCTCCATTTGTTTGGCCTTGTAGGAGAATTGTTGTCTTTGTCAGCTATGCTTTGCACACTTTCAATATATTATTTTCCTGTCATTGCCTCAAGACACAAAATACTCTCACCACCTAACTAAACCCCGGTCAGCCCTGCACATCCCCATAATGATTGAGATTACTTTGCTCGTGTGCTCCTCTCTGCTTCTTTTCCCCAGCACATTTCTTCTAGCTCCCTACCTGATATACCGTTACAGAACTTTATAGGGCAGTCAGGAGTCACTTTGAACGCCTAGATGGTAATTGTAGTGAAGCAGAAACAACCGGTAAAGCGTCCTCAGTGACAGTGCTTGACTCACTCATACCGACTTGACAACAGAGTAAGGAAGAGAGAATAGAAGTTTGTATTTAAGTAAAATAACATCTCGTTATACAACATCTGCAGGTGTCAACTGTAAGAAGAGAGTACTTACCATGCTTTTCTTACATGAGTCTTAGGTTCTATGTGTACACTTATGACACCCTATCTCTCTCTCTCTCTCTCTCTCTCTCTCTCTCTCTCTCTCTCTCACACACACACACACACACACACACACACACACACAATTGTCAGCAAGCCACAAAGATGCATTAAATCACTTTTGTGATTATAACAAGCAACCCCACACATTCTCTTCTCATAGACTTTGTTTTCTTATTAGTGACCCATTCCTGCCATATTCAATTTTTTTTTAAAAAGCTGTGTTTTGTACATCTGTATAAGGAACTTTCACATAACATTGCTTCACAGATATGATTCTAGATCTTTAGGACCTATGCAAAATTGACCTTTATAACTGCATTTATTCTGAGAAGAAACCAGAAAGCAAATGTTAGCAATTGGGTTCTAACTAGAATAAAATGTACTTCTCAAAAACTTCTCAGTTTCTTATAAATTAACATGTAAAATAACAGTTTCTCTCTATTGATCACATACCACATATATTCAATTGTAGCTGAGTAAAATTATGTTCAGTGAATATTCATGTCCATCTTCTCCATGAACTGCTGTTTGGATGCAAGCTGAAACTTTCTTACTTTTGGTTTCACTGGCCTTGGATATGAAAAAATACACACTCAGAAAAAGTTTAAAATTGATGTCTATTAAAAGTTTCACCCCAAAGCCTGGGGAGATGGTTAAGTCAGTAAAGTGATTGCTATGTACACATGAGAACCTGGATCCAGATACGGCACCCATGTTAAAAACAAACAAACAAACAAACAAACAAACAAACAAACAAACAAACAAAAACAGACTGGGCATGGCAGTGCATGACTATAACACAAGTTCTGGAAAGGTAGAAGCAAGAGTATTCCTTGAGTTTCCTGGACAACCAGGCTAGCTGAATCTATAAACTCCAGGTTCATTGAGAAACCCTGTCTCAAAAATGAGGGGAAGGCCATTTGAGAAGGACATCTGACATCAACCTCTGGCCTCCATACTCATACATACAGATGCACCAATGCATAAACAAGTATGTACACACACACACACACACACACACACACACACACACACACACGTATGTATGTATATATATATACCATAATTATTTTAAATACCTTAAACAAGTATGCTTTAGGATGATCTCTATAAATCTTTATATACAATAAATAGTTCCTTCAATTCATTGTAAAAATGCACATATATAAATTGTTCTGCTCTATGAAAAGTTTGGAATACTTTCAAACACTATGAATAGATTTGTCTGCATTAAAAGGCAGGGACCCCAGGGGCTGAAGACATGGAATAGTCTGTAAAGTGAAATAGTAAGGAAACCAATGTCTTTTGTGCCGTAAGCCACTGAATCTTATTAATTGTAATGTGTGTGGTGGGGCTCTAGTTCTAGTGCCTTTTCTCTACAACAGAATTTGCCACTAACTGGATTCCCTGAATTACCCGAGAATTGCCTTTCTTTTTTCAGGCCTGCTTTGTATTTCCTGCACATTAATCTTTCTGTAATACTGTATTCATTCCAGTCTTCTGCTCTTTCAACACCCACCCTTGTGTGCCTTTTTATTGCCTTCAAGATAAACCAGTGATTTTTAGATTAACCTGAATCCAATTCAAAGACAAGGTATCACCCCACCATTTATTAATAATTATTTTCCTGAAGCCAAATAGCAGGTTTCTACCACTGTAGCTACCCTTCACCTTTCCCAACCCTGTCCATTTTTCAGTGTTCCAACTTTTACTGCTGGGTAATAAATACCCCTAGAACATAGTTTTTCAAATAAATGTAGATTGTGAGCACTAGTTCTACATCTGAATCAGAGCATAGAGAGACAGATTGTCTTTGGTCTTTTGGTCAACATCTTGGGTCTCAGCTATTTGACTAAATTCTTGGAGGAAGAATCATCGAATGTTGCTTCAGTCACAGATATAGATCATGACCCTGTATTTTGGTTGAGAGCCTTAGTTCTCTGTGAAGGCTTGCCTCTTCATGTGGCCTCAGCATAGGCAAGTTTGGGCTTCCTCATGGTGTGTTAACTGATTTCTTCAAAGTGGTTTCCCCAAAAAAAGAAAAAAGCCATATGAAGTTATTTAATTTTTATAACCTAGTTTCAGTCTTTACAGAATTGTTTGGGACAATCAGAGCCTACCCAAGTTTAGTGTCCATCCTTTCTTTGAGAGAGGAAAGAATCTGGAAATATACATGGGACTGATAATATTGTGGCTATGATTATAATTATAGTCTGCCATTAGGCAAGGACTTTGGCTATTATTCTATACCAGTTTTAAACCTTCCCAGATTATTGTACGCTTTACCCCCTCACTAGGGACCAGTATGATCTGTGTTATCATTAAATTAGAATAATATTTTGAATTGTTAGCCTTCCTGGTATATCTGTTTTATCTTCCCAACTATTTAGAAAATTATAGTAGTTCAAGGATCTCACTTTTTAAAGGAAAGTGACACCTGAATTTGTTGTCATAAGACCTAACACAGAGCTTTGGAATTTATAGGTGCTCAGTAGACAGCTGGGTGTAATCAATGAGTTTAGAGTGATTGAGAGACATAACTTCAATTATGGCAGGCAATCTTTGTAAAGAATGAAGTAGTGGGGTGAGGGACAGTAGCTATGCTACTTTAGAAATAAGTGAGCAAGAATCACATATTTAGCACAGATAAATGTGTTTAGACTGAATGAATTCAATGTTAGTAAGGCATGATTACAAACATCAGAGGTACTGTTTTATAGCTTAAAGAATAAATTGAGATTTTTTAATATAAACTTTATTTACTTATTATAAATTATATTCACATAAAATAATTAAATGCAACGGAATTTAATGAAGAGGTGATAAGACCAAGGTATCAATCAGAATAATTACCATAGAATTTTATTTCATTCATCTTGGCAGGAAATTTTCATGTGGACTATACATCTATGGGTCTATTGCCTCTCTCTGCTATAATGTGTCTGAGGCTTGGACTTTTACATGATAAAAAAGACAATAAATATCAGTTACAAGAAAATAATAGGAATCCTGACTCTAGAGTCATTCACTTAATTAGATTCTATTATGTGAGTCAGTTAAGGTCATTATTTTATGTCAATGATGCTAAGAACTATTTTTAGCTCTATAGGTATAGGTTTTTATTTCAAAAACCAATTTATAGTTTTTTATATGTAACTATAACTGATGTGGAAAGATGATAATATATTTGCTAGATTAATCAATTCCATACTTACATATATAACAATTGAGTTTTAAGATGGCTGATCACACGGAAGTAATGAAAGGCATTTATCAATATCCAGTAGTTCAATATCCAGTCCTTTAGGGCTTTCACCATGCTGTAAGTGCACTACTGCTTTTCCTAAAATCGACATCTGTTTTTTTGTCATAGGTAACTCACATATCATCCTACATAAATGCTCTGCTTATATCTTGGTACAAACAGATAGAGATCAGGGTCCCCATGGCATTTGTAGGGACTAAAGTATTCCATAAAACTGGCTCTTCCAGATTGACAGAGGTGCCCCAGGCCTAGAAAGACAAATGGCACATTTGTGTGTATGTGTATGTGTGTGTGTGTGTGTGTTTCCAGTTGGAGTGAGTACCTGTGGAGGCCAGCAAGCTAGAAAGTGGCTGTGAGGCAAGGGGAGGAAGGCATGATTCTTTTGTGGGGGAGGATGATAGAACATATGTGATATGAAAGTAGAGGGGGGACAAGTGAGAAGGAGTTAAAGCAGCAGTGGAAGCCCAAGTTTAGAGGACATGAGGGGACTGGGGTGTGTTAACTAAGGGCTGTGAAAAAGCCAAATGGAAACCTATAATTTTGCAAGCTAATCATTCAAGAATCAAAATGTAAAATTCAGTTCTCCATCCTGATGACTTCTTTAAAAGTGATTTTCTTCCTTCTCTCTTATAAATATTGGGTACACCTTAAACATTTCTGGGTGAAATGATATGATAATCAATATTCTGAAATAGAGAAAGATTTTAAGAAATTTTTGGGGTTATTATTTATTTATTTATTTGAGAATGACAGACAGACAAACATAAAGACAGAGAAAGAATGGGTGAACCAGGGCCTCGAGCCACTGCATGTGCTACCTTGTGCATCTGGCTTACTGGGTCTGGGGAATCAAGCCTTGAACCAGGGTCCTTAGGCTTTACACACAAGTGCTTAATTTCTAGGCCATCTCTCCAGGCCCAACAAAGATTTTTGTCAGTCTTTTTAGCGTGGTTTTTGTGGTTTCCTTCCTCTTATTGAATCTAATCCTTGTCATTGTATCTTCCAGTAAGGACTTTATTCTTCTATTTTGTTTCTCACAAGGTTATGTGATTTAGGGATTTACATGATTTTAATCAGAGCTTAATGATCGCACATAAAAGAAGAACCACGTTAGTTTTAATTAAAAATTGACCCATCATACTTCTGTAGGTTTTTTGCAAAAGGAGTGCTAGCTACTTCTTGCGTCCATGAGTAGATTTCACTTCATTTGGGATTGTTTTGTATAAACTTAAGGTAGTAGGGTTCCGTTTGGTGTTTCCTGTTTGTGTGCATATTTGTTTGTGTGTATATTGCTAGTAACATTTATCCTTAATTTAATATGATTTTCTTGCATTGTAAAGAAATGGACATTTTGAGAATATGTAAATATTGCTGTCATCAGCCCTCATTACAGGGGCTCTCTACTATAGAAAAGATACTGGGAAAAGATAACCAGGAACAACCTTTCTAAGATTAAAAGGGTTCAGCCGTGGAGGAGAACAAATGGTAGCATGGTACTGGTAGGCTTTTACTCAAAATGCAGTTGTATTAGTCAAGGTTCTCTAGAGGAACAGAACGGATAGAATGAATTGTATTAAAAGGGAATTTATTGGATTAGCTTATACAGTCCAGCAATAGCAGGTTGCAGTCTGAGAGTGAAGAAACCCGGTAGCTTCTCAGTCCACGAGGCTGGAGGCCTCGGCAGTCCCAATCTGGCACTGAAGGCCTGGAGGCTTCCTGGAGAGACGCTGCTCTTCAGTCCACCCTGGTCTTCAGTCCACACTGGAAAGCAGCAACGCCAAGCAGCAAGTACCAAGCGGTAAGCACCCAGTGGCAAGCAGCAAGCAGCACTGGCAGTCAGGTGGGAGAGAGAGAGAGCCTTTCTTCCCAGAGCTTCTTTTTATCAACCAGCCCCCTCCTCCAAGAGGGGCTGCCCACTCTGGGCCGCCCACTCTGGGGGAAGGGCTTACCCCTGGGGGCAGGATTCTTCCTTTAGTTAATCCTTCCTAGAGGCAGCCTCAGAGACACACTTATGAGGAATGTCTGTGGATTCCTAAATGAATCAAGTTGACACAAACTTAACCATCACAGCAGTTTAACAATTTCTTACTAACTCTGAGATTGGAGTAACTAATAAACTATCTTGTGATACTACACTTTAATATGCAAAATGGTCATAATAGTTTATTAACATATTACAAAAAGATTTGCAAATTTCTAGCATTGCCATCAAACAGGTATTAAATGAACAGAATTTTTATTTTAAAAGTGCAAAATTCATTTTGGATTGATAAAAACAATGATTTTTTTAAATGCTGGAGGAAATGAATGATAGAATCTTTAGAAATATTTGGTGTATGTGTACAATACATGTGTATGTGTTCATGTGTATGAATGGAGGTGTGTGCATGTCAGTACATCTCAGGAGATCAGAGGACAATCTCGTGTACTTGTCTTCATCTTCTACCTTCTTGGGTCAGGCTCTCTCATTGTTCACCAGTGAATTTGCGAGGCTAGCTGGACCATGGGCTTCTGAGAATTCTCCTCTCCCCATTTCCCATCTTACTGTTAGAATGCTATGATTACTGATGTGTATTGCTTTATGTGGGTCCTGGGATCCAAACACTTGTATTACAAGAACTTTACACTCTCATCAGCTCCTTTTTAAATTTTTTTCTCAGTTTTCTCTGTAGACAATCAGAGATAAGGGCAGGTAAAACCTAGGCAAAGTGTTAGCCTTAAACATGCACCTGGATATTGTATATATGTGAGTAGAAGAACAGATCACAGGGAGTAAAATGGCCTAAGGGAGGCCAGGAGAAGAGATTGAGTAAGAGAAGGGTGGAGGCAGCGTCAATTGAAATTCAAGATATTCTGAATAAGACATATGAAAGCCTGCTTGTTTGAATAATGTCATATCCAGAAGCCATTGTTGTTACTAGAAATTTTTCAGTACCAGGGATGGAATACCTACAAGTGAGCAGTTGGCCAGGGAGATCCCTGCAGTTTCCAAAACATTAGAGGCTTTTGCCAAGGCCCTTAGTTTCCCATGAGTAACAGATGGTAAGGCCCTATGGCTGAAGACTTCATATGTGTGGGCAGCATGATCACTGAAAAATCAAGCTGGTGATGAGCTGAAAACCTTCTCCCTGTAGACCAGCCAACTGTAAGCTAGAAAAAAGCTGCACTGCATGTAGTCCTATGGGAGACAGAAATCATCAGTGTTGAAAACAGCCTCAAGTTTTGCCAGACAGGCCAAATGACTGAACGGGCGCAATAGTGGCATGTCTGCTCTGGGAGAAACCAACTGTTTTCTAATTGGACTGGAGGCCTGCTCTAAGGGAGGGAATAAATGCCTGGTACTGAAAGCCTAATCAAAAGCCAATGGTAGGGGAGGTCATGTGCCTTTGAAGTATAAAGCCTGCTCTTGCCTGGCTAAATGCATATATCATTCTCACCAAACTGTCCTGAAATCACTACACTTAATGTTCATATTCATGTATTAATGCTACTGTCACTTTTGGTTAGAGAAGCTTCTCTTTTCAGATGGTGGTGACCACTGGGATGACCCAAAAGGTAACATAGTTCTGAGAAGAAGGGATGAAGGATTTCTCAGCCCTGAAACATCTCTATCACACCCGTCAAGGCTCAGGGTCCATTGTACAAGAGGGGGTGGGAAGAATGTAAGAGCCAAAGGAAGGGTACGACTCCTTATAATGCAGCTGTCCAGACAGAAATTGGCCTTGATATCCATGACCTCGCAGTGCCTAGCAATACCTTCACAAGACTCTCATAATAGGAGAAAAAGATGATGACATCAAAATAAAAGAGAGACTAATGGAGAGAGGGAGGGGTATGATGAAGAGTGGAGTTATGAAGGGGAAAGTGGGGGAGGGGAGGGAATTATCATAGTTATTGTCTGTAAGTATAGAAATTGTCAATAAAAAATTAAAAATGCACCTGGAAATCTTGAAGGCTTGTCATTTGAAAAAAAAAAAAGTTATCACAGAAGCTTGAAGAAGAAATAAACATGGCAAAGGAGGCAAAGAGGAAAGTGAGTCAGTTATTATTTCAGACTTACAGTCTGGCAATCATATTTGAGCCTTAGGCACAGACGAGTATAGTTTTAGTAGTTACGATTCAAAACAATAGAAGCTAGTATAAAAGCTAGGAAGAAAATTTTGGGCAAACTCTATAGTGATTACTCTTTTATAGGAAGAAAAGAAAAACAGAAATAATATACTAAGCTGTTTCAATAATTAGTTTGAAAATAATGTTTTCCATAAAGCAAAGGTTTTAATAGGGTAGAAATATTTTCCATAATTAGTGTTAAATATTTCTGAGGATAATATGTTGAAAGCAAAATTAAATTGGATCATCATTACTGTGTTTTATGTGTTTCATAGCCTCAAAAATATTATAGTTTATGGGATTTTTCTGCTACTATAAAGTATTTATTTTCCATTTCAAAAGATTGGTAAGATGAGAAGAATCTCATTTTAAATTTTAACATAATGTTAAGAACATAGGATGCCTTTATAAAGTAGTTACTCTTTTACTGCTATCACTTATACTTTTAAGTTTTTAGCTTTTGGATTTAAATTATATTTTCCAGGTTGCTGCTGGAGCCACTGAGATAATAGTTTGGTTCAATTTCTGAATTTTTTTACCAAGAAGAAAATTAACTGTTCCATTGAGGAAAGCATGGGAAAGATGGAAGAGTTCATTAAGTCTGTAAGGCACAGTAATGACAGTACTGAGTGTACTTATAAAACCCCACAACTCCTTTCCTTACTGGTAAGAGCTTACTAGGAATTATCTAAATAGTCTAGATTTATTAAAATATACATGATATATAATATTTGGACATTATTTAACCAGGACATGGATTGTTAATATCTCATTATTAATACTTAGCATGAATTATGCCTGTGGAATGTAGAATCAGGTTGAGATCAGAGAGAGGAGCTTGCAAGTCTGTCAGGAGCCTAGCTATCCTGATGTAGCAAACTTTTTTCTCTAATGTTGGTAGTGCTCTTTAGAAAGGAATAATCAACTCAAATTTTTGTTTGTTAATTAATTATTTATTTATTTATTTATGTATTTATGTATTTATTTATTTATTTGAGATAGATCGATAGATACAGAGAGAGAGAGGGAGAGAATTGGCACACCAGGGCCTCTAGCCACTGCAAATGAACTCCAGATGCATGTGCCTCCTTGTGCTTCTGGCTTACTGGGTACTGGGGAATCAAATGTCTGTCCTTAGGCTTCACAGGCAAGTGCCTTAACTGCTAAGCTATTTCTCCAGCCCAGTTCTTTTGCATATCACAATTAATTTAAAATTTTAATTAATTTTTTTTACATTAGCACATAAAGTAGTTGGGTCATGGCATCCTGACCCCATTGGCATATGTGCGATAATACTTTGCTATAATACTTTGTTCTCATTGGTTTCCCTCTGACTGCCTTCTGCCTTCTTCCAGTTGCTCCCCAGTGTCCGTTGAGTTATTTCTCACTTCTATGATATTACAAGCATTCCACTGTGCTATTTTCCACTTCCCCTAAGTTCTTTCTCCCCTCAGGAGGCTTTTTCTAGCTTCATGACCTACAAACACACATCTAGATTCCAAGTCTGGGTTAATTTGATAAATATAATTATTCCTGCTGCATCCAAGAAATGCTCTGACTTATGGAGTATGATTTTGTTTCAAGCACCATGGTGGGCATTAACTTGTTTATGTGATGCTCTTGGAAGTGGAGTCTGTCATTTTACTAATTTTACCTCCATCTTAACTGTCAGCTGTTTTGAGGGATGAGCTCAAAGCAGCTATGTAGCACCCCACAGAGCCTTGTTTAAAATATTTGATAATAATATACAAAAGAGAAATGCAGGCAGTTTCTTAGTCATCCTCTAATTTCTATTGTATATCATTTTATTTCTGTGAGCACAGATGCATATGAGGTACTGTAAATGCAGGAGCCCATGGGATATTGTTCCTTGTTTCCTTGCTGTACATTTTCTCATAAAGTTTTCACTTCTTATGGGTGGGGAGAATCATCAGTTCTCCTTTGAGGAGATCCCTTTTCAGGCTACAGAGGAAGAAAAAGTAAACCAAGACCCACATACCAAATTTCTCTTTCAGAACTTTAGAGGGTCACTAAACATGGTCACCAGAGTGGATGGCTCATGTAATTCTACTTCTAAGTTCACTATTTTGGGATTTCTAATAGTAGCAGAAAGCAGAGATGGGCACATAAGGAGAATCTTAGCAATGATAGAAGGCAAGTGGGAGGAGAAGAGGAAAAAACCTCCCTTTGATCTTGACTTCCAAAACCAGCAATTACAGCACATTTGGAATATAAAGTGCATGCAAAGGTGATTTCCATCTTACGTTTCGATGTTTTGGATTTAAGGTCAATGCACACATTTTTAGTGTATTACTAAAACTATAGTGGATTCACATATTATTAATTTCCTGCAATGCCAGAGACACTTGCATAAAAATAGATAAGTCATTACAGATCTGTTTATTAAAGTTATAGTCTATGTCTTCCTTTATCATTAATCTACACTAACAAATACCAAATCTGTGCAAGAGGAATTATAATAGACTAGCTCAGCAATTAATTTGCTTGTGAAGAATATTGATGTGACCCTATTGCTAAGTTTATATAGATATACGTAATTGATGAAATTTCTTCTGTTTTTGCACACTTAGCCACCTCTCCACTATGATATTCATAAAACATTTTCATGTATTTTCCTTATTTTTTCTTTTTCTTCTTCTTTCTTTTTTCTTTTCTTTTTGCTTGTTTGTTTGTTTCTTTCTTTCTTTCTTTCTTTCTTTCTTCTTTCTTTCTTTCCTTCATTCTTTCTTCTTTCTCTCTCTCTCTCTTTCTCTTTCTTTCTTTCTTTCTTTTTTTCTTCTTTTTTTTTTTTTTTAAATTTATAACCTTTTCACCATCCTGTCCTTCTTTTCTATCTTATGAATGACTTGCTGAGCTTCTGGAACTTTCTATTTTATTCTTCAAGTGTAATTTTTTTCAAGTGTAATTTTTATTCACATTTTAATACCTCTAAAGTTAGGTTACACTTAAAGTCAATAGATATGTACCAGTCCACCTAATATTCCAAAGTCTGTCATAAAATTAATTTTGGGTGCTTTAGAATCAAAGAAGTACCTAGGGTATTATGCTATCTGCATTTTCCCCTCTACCTTTTACTGATAGTCACATTCTCAATATGTTTTTTAATCTGGAAAACAAAGCTGATCTTGTAGTGACAGGATTATTACCCTAACTAATAATTTTAAATGCCTCAAATTAATTTTTCTTAAATTTTTAATTATCTATTCATTTTGAGAGGGAGAGAGATACAGAAATAGGCAGGTAGAGAGAGAGAATGGGCATACCAGGGCCTCCAGCCATTGCATACAAACTCCAGATGCATGCACCCCCTTGTGCATCTGGCTTAGTGGGTCCTGGAGAATTGACCCTCAAACCGGGGTCCTTAGGCTTCACAGGCAAGCATTTAACCACTAAGCAATCTCTCCAGCCCTCAAATTAATTTTGACTACATCCTTCTTTCATGTTTTCAAGGGCCTTTTATATTTATAGTCTTTGATATTGTGGCCTCATGCTTCTTCAGTCCCCTTTCCCTCATGTGGCTGGCTTCACCTCCCTGATCATCAGACACTTTGTTCATGATTTCAATGGTGTTCTAAGACTCTGTGAGCCAAGCTTAATAAAGAGATTAGTGATAGGCTGAGAATTTGCTTTAAAAATTATTTTGGGGCTTAATAATTTAAGATTGAAAGAGATCATTGTCATTATAGAAAAGCTCCAATATTTTTTATTTTTATTTTTATTTTTTATTTTTTGGTTCTTCTAGGTAGAGTTTCACTCTAGGCAAGGCTGACTTGAAATTCACTATGTAGTCTCAGGGTGGCCTCAGATTTTTGGTGATCCTCCTACCTCTGCCTCCCAATTGCTGGGATTAAAGGCGTGTGTGCATCACCACGCTCGGTTATTTATTAATTATTTTTGGTTTTTCAAGGTAGGGTCTTCTAGCCTAGGGTGACCTGGAATTCACTATGTAGTCTCAGGGTGGCTTTGAACTCACAGTGATCCTCCTAGCTCTGCCTCTTGAGTGCTGGGATTAAAGGCGTGCACCACCATGCCAAGTGCCCCAACTTTTTATAGGAAAATAAATTGCTGCAGAAGCTGTTAGACTATCATTATTTGGAAACATTTCCTTAGATGGCATTTTGTTTAGAATGATTTAGATAAACCCATGGGAGATGTAAGAGGAAGTCTGAGGAGGTGCCCATTGCACAGAATTTCAGAGTGATTAATGAGTACTGAATGAGACAAGACCAGATGGAAGTTCAGAGATAAATATGATTTTTTTCACACTATTTATATGTTAATTGCAAAGGCAGGTATATTTAATAGTTGTAAAACTACTTCACTATACATTATACTATACATGGTATTTTCTGCTTTGAATGTTGCTATGTTATAAACAGCCTAACATAACAAGTGTTATGTTGTCCATATCTGCCATCATCACATTACTGTTATTAGAAAAATTAAAGGTTGAAGTAAGTGAAAATGTTCCTAATAAATTTTTGTTTGGTTTAAGGATAAAGTGTAAGACTGTAAAATAAATCTTCCTTCAAGACAGAGAAATTCAGAATGACTTCTCCATGTTTGCATTCATGTTGCTCCGTGTCTTGACGGCAGCTATGTGTTTTGTACCCTGGGCTGTCCGCAAGGAACAAGCATCACTCCACTGAAAGTCACAGAAGCAAGATATTTCTCTCATCTTTTTGGTTAGTAGTAAATTTGGTTAGGATATTTTTCCTTGTTATTTCTTGAGTTTTTATTTTATAGCAAAGCTTAAAGAGATGCATATAATGAAAGAGTAATGTGTAAGTAATCATTTAATTTTGACACAACCCTATATATTGGCTATAACTTTTCAAAGTTAAAGGACAATTGAGTCTTACAATTTGAATGTTTAAAGAGGGAAGGGGCAATATTTTCTGCCTTGTTTTCAGATACTTGTAACATTGGGCATGTTCCCACCTCCCCCCATACGGCACTGTCGTGCAAATGCTCCCCTTGGCAGCACCCCCAGCTTTCTCACATGGTGGTGTTCCCAGCAGAGTGTGCGCTCCTTCATTGTTTTTGTTCCTTTGGAATCTTTTAGGACTGAATTCTGTATTAACTTCCTGCTATGCCAGAGACATTTGCATAACAATAGGTTAGCCATTACATGTCTGTTTATTAAAGTTATAGCTAAAGTCTTCCTTTCTCAATCTATACTAACAGATATCAAATGCTGTGAACTAGGAATTATTAGAGACTAGCTCAGAAATTAATTTGCATGTGAAGAATATTGCTAAGTTTATAATTTTCATGAGTTTAGTTAGTTTGAGGACATTGAAGCAGTGAAGATGGCATTACTGTTATATTAGGCAGATTAAATTTAGCTGTGCCAAAGTCATTCTCTTTGTGTACATTGATTTGAACATCAGAGACTTACTATAAATTTTTCAAATTAATTATCTCATTATCTCTTATTAAATGGATCCTTGTTCACAAGGAAAATATTCTATGAAATAATGAAGCTTAGATTTTGCTGTCTTTCCCCTTAATTCGGGACCCATTCATGACACTTATGACCGCACAGATCATTATGTACCCTTTCCATAAAGGATATTTTCAAAAGGGTATTATGTTGGACGTCTCAAAATCTACATCCACCTCTGCCTGACATCAGCTGTCTTGCTTTTTTTTCCTTCGGTTTGTTGCAGCACAGGTGAGCTGCAGACTCTCTCCACTCCACGATTAAAAGGTCTGAAGTGCTGCTGGGCTACAAGTAACAGGCAGATTAGCAGTGAGTGGTGAGTGAGAGATTCCTTATCAACAACCATTTTTATTGGAGGCTTTTGTGCTTTTCTAATGCATTTTTTAAATTCACACTCTTCTCTCTGGAATGAATACTTGAAGCTAAGATTATTATTATTTTTTGAACCTCTGATCCACTTCACATTTTCTGTTCCTTGATTATCTCTTTCTTATTACATTGCACTTCTTTTTTTTTTTTTTTTTTTTTTCCTTCCATGGAATGCTTTTCTTTTCAGTAACTCAGAACCTTTGTATTTGATATTCTTTCTGGGATGTTTTTCAGGCCTTTGTTTCTCACCCTCTTCAAGCTTACTTAGCTCAAATTGTCTCTACATCCCCTCCTGTTGAGAATTTCCTTTGCTACATGCCTATAGAATATAATTTCTTGTTTCTAAATTCTTATTTTAGCTAGATTTATGCAATCCTCAATGGGAGTGACAAACACTTGTCCTCACTTGTCTCCAAAATATATAACAACATAAGCTGTGTTAATATTTGCTTTCCATTAATCTCAGTACCCATCACAGTGCCTGGCATAAGACAGGCATTGGAGAGAGAGAGTTGGATTGAACAAGCTGATGAATAACATATGCCAAGTTTTATATAAAACAACCTTTGTTTATTTTAATTTCATTTTCACAGCCAAATATGTCATGAACATTGTTTTGTATGCCTGATGAAGAGACTGTTGTTTGAATTCCACAGGTTAGTAACTAAGTTTCATTAGACAAATCTGCTTAGCTCAATATTACTGACTGGCATGGAAGAGAACTGATATTTAAATCCATGTCTGTCTGGTTCCAAAACCCCTGTCAAAATAATATGCTGCTGCCATGGTATGACAATTCATATTGCCTTTGAATGTAACATTACCTATTAGGCTTGAGGAGAATTTTCAATTTATTTTCTCCACTTAGGCCAAAAATTTAAGTTGGGCATATTAAATGACTATACAAATTGCCAAGCTACTTAGTGACAGAACTGGAATTGCTACTGATAGTTCTTAATATCAAATGTTGTACCTAAGGAAATATTGCTACCAAAGTGGATTTGTAATATTTCTATTTATTTAAAATTTAGAAATATAAGCTCGTCACAATTGAATTTGTATCTTGTAATTTCATAGTTGAAAAGATAGTCAATGAATATGAAATAGGTATGACACCTAAGGCAAACTTGGATACAAAACAGAATAACAATCATTTTCTTTAAAATATTAAAATCATGCCTAAACTTTAATGAGCAAGGACAAGTATGAGGAAACTAAAGTGCCTATTTTCCATTGCAAGCTCAGGTGTGGTTTCCACCTCCAGATGATGGCTACTGAAGTCTAGGACTGTAAGTCTGTCCATTTTTATTGTTCTACTAGCAGTTCACCTTCCTCAACAGGGGTCCAAGATACTATATGGCATGGGCCGCTATGAGATCTCTTAAGGAGAAAATCAGAACGGGAATGCCAGGCAGCACAAAGAGGATGCTGGGAAGTGTCATAAAAGAAATCCCACCTTATGCTCCTGACACAAATGGACAGCTTTTGCAGATATGCTTACAGCTGTTCGGGTAATTTGTATTTGTTTGGGTTATATGCTATTGTGTGCATAGTTATTTGTAATTTAACTTTATTGAGAGTTTCACTGAAATAGTTTAGTAAATATTCTAAATATAATACTTAAACAGTATATATTATACAGTATATGATGGAATATTACGAATAAAATGTTTAAACATGGCTGGAATTCTGGAAGTATTTGTAAATGTAATTTTTAATGTACATTAATTTGTTGATTTGATAAAAATCTGTGAATCTTCTTTTAAGTATTGATTTTCGTACATATATATCTGCTTAGTTCGACTCCTATATGCTGTCAACTATAAATTTTATGAAATATTATGGTGTTTTGAGTAGTAAAGACCAAGGAACAACAACGTGCACTGGTGTACTCATGAAACTAATGCTCTTTTGTTAATTTGGTATTTTGTGGTGAAAATACCTAGAGTATTCTCTACCTAGAGTAGAGAAGTAGGTAAAAATGTTATTTTAATCTTGATTAAACCTCCTTTTCACATAACCATTGTTTTGTTAAATCAAGGATAGTCTACTATATGGTAATAGGAACAAATCTTAATGTTGAAGAATTAAGATTTATAATTATATACAAATTTTGTGTCTGTGTTTGCATGGGTGCTAAAGAATTGAACTTAGCTGAAAAACTTTACAAGCAAGCATCTTTATCCCCTGAGCTATTTGCCCAGTCCTCTTTTGGTTTCCTTACATACATTTTTTTATCAAGAATTTTTTATTGAGAACTTTAAACATGAGCATATCACAAATTGGTCACATTTCCATCAGGTTACTCTCTTATTTGCCTCCACCTTCATTTTACTGAGGGGACCCTCGGTAAAATGAATAAAATGAGGGCCCCCTCAGTGGAGATATCCATCATCGCTCCTGGGTCTGAATACACCAGTAAGTATTTTTGGCCTCAAAGTATATCTTTCCACTCTGTGGCATCTACATTCTGTCTACCTCATATCCACAATGTTCCCTGAGTCTTGGAGGGCATGTTAGAAGTTGCCTTTAGTGTTGAACTCTCAGCATCCTCTGCTTTTCTGTTTTGAGGGACTTTGAGTCTCCTCAGTGTCTACTTCTGTATCCTTGGAGTAGGATCTCTGCCTAGCCATGATGTTGGGGAGAGCCAAGACACAGCTATTGCCTTTGGCCACTAAAGATAAGAGTCTGGAAGCTTTCTGGTGATGGTAAAATCCAATAGTTAAATCTTGATGTTACATCTCTGACTTGTACAGTTGATCAGTAGAAGTATACAGACATGGAAAGGTTATTCCCATAAGATCTTATTTTGACTTTGTATTATATGTGCACAATCCTTGATCCATCCTTTGGAAGCAAGCAAAGAACAATTGGTTGAATCAGTGAGAAGAAAAATAAATGTGATCCCTATTGAAGAAGACTCAGGAGAACACTAGCTTCTTTAAGCAGTTTCACTTGGGGACAGGACCTCAAAGAGAGAATCAGAAGATGCCACTCCACCTTGGCAGGAATGGAATTCATATCTGACAACTTTCATCCCCAAGGCTGCAGTGCCACCCCCTCCCAATCCCTAGGTCTAGCATACTACCTAGGTGGGCTTGCCTTTGGAATCTACATTTTGGATCTACCAACCAATCAGGCTACAAAGACATGTCTGAGGAAGTCAGTCTTATAGTACTCCAGTCAACAAGAAATTGCTGCATATCCAGCAATGATCCCCTAAGATCACAATGGTGCCTTGGAGATGTCATAACATTTTACTGCTTTATTTTCTGTTTATTCATTTGTTTATTTGGTGCTGCAGATTGAATTCAGTGTCTTATTCATGCCATGCAAATATTTGACAACTAAGATATAGCCTCAGCCTTAATATTATTTTAATCTGTACTATATCATTCATTTGAAGTTGTTGCAAAACCGTATCATGTTACAATGGTAAGAACTTATATATCTCATTTTACTGAGTCAAGAGGCATGTGGAACGATGAAGCTATTCCAGCCAGGTTTGTATAAACACATTATGTGATGTTGCTCAATGATGGAATTGCCTCACAATTTCTTCTAATGTTATAATATTTGCTGTGTTTGCCAAGTATATATAAAGAATAAGAAGAAATAATGCTCTAGGAAGTGGAGAGTATGTGTGTGTGCATGTGTGTACATGCACGAGTTAAAATGAATGTGTAATCACAGGAAAAGTCACTGGGACAAATAGTTTTGGGAGTTGAGGGAAAGAGGACTAAATTAAATACTACAATATTTTCTAAGTTAGTTGATTTGCATTATCTCCAGTCAGAGAGATAATGAGGTCTGAAGTCCAAGGGATTTAGGGCATCATGTTCCAGACATACAGGGGGACAGGGTACAACCTTGGGCCAACTCAGATGGAGAACATGGAAAAGAGCCTGTATAAATCCAGGGCTCCTCAAAAGATAATATTCTTAATCAAAAGGGTAAACCCACAAAAGAGGGCAAAGATGTTCTTTTTCATGGTGCTAGCTATGAGAGGAGAAGAAATAGAAAGTATCCCTTTATACATTATGTATTATATCCCTCAGATCTTAGAGTTCAAATTGAAAATAAAATGTATTATTTTCAGATAACTGAGGAACAGTAGCACCCATATATGTTAAGGCTACATCTTTTCTGAAAAGTTCATCTTCTGTTTTAGCCAAGCTCTTGAGGAGCTGTATGGACGTCTATATACATGCCTGTTTGTGTAAAAAAAAAAAAAAAATTGCCATTTGCTTTCATATATTTTGACTGAAAATTGTAAGGAGAAACATATCATACCACTCTATTGAAACTGTGTATAACTGAGACAATATTTAAATGTTTTGAATTTTTAAATTTGACACTGAAATGTCACTGTAGACATATATGTGTGCTAGTCCCAACTGAGTGAGTAAAAGGAGTAAGTAAAAGGAAGCCCTACCAGAGACTGTTTCTTAAGCCTCTGTCTGTTCTAATAGCAGAAACAACAATAAAAAGAAAAATAAGCAAGTTTAACTTTAGATGAAGGGGTAAAAAGACTTGGCAAAACTCCGAGTATTTAAGCAGAAGGGAAATCACAGAGTCCAGCTTCATTATGAGCAAGGCAAACCTTGGCTTCAGGAGGAGATGGCAATACTTCATTTCTTAATGGAATCTTTGAAGTAACTTCTAGTAAAATTTGTGGTGGATGTGCCTTAGATATCATTTACTTTAATTTAGAAGGAGAGAAACAGTTTGCAGTGTTCTAAACTGGAAGTTACTATTAAGGCAAGGAGACAGGTAATAAGTGGAAACTTGGCCACAACAGTAGGAAACAAATGAGAGTTATAAATGGAACATCCCCTTCAGTCTGGAAAGCACATACTAATCATCTAGTCGAGGGATATTACTTGGATTTTCAGGTTTCATTTTTTAAATTACTTAAACACATGACTCACCGGACTAAAGACCATTGTGTAGAACTCAAGAACTAATAATTTATCAGATATTATTAATATAGAGAATTTATTCCAAGTAGAGATTTAAGATATTTATAACTTTTCAAAAGCAAAAGAGCAAAAAAAATGAGGTAACAAAATGTACCACAGTTTGGTACATACAGAAGAAACATACACAGCCCAACATTCTTGTCTTCATTTTTATATAATAATTGAGACTCCCCCTCTTTCATACCCCTCAAGTAACTTAAGTAAAATCCTTGTCAGCAAAATGCTTAATCTTAATCTACTTAATGTAATATGATTGCCCATGTTTCTCCATTAAAATGCTGTTTAATCTTAATCTACTTAATATAAAACAATTGTTCATGTGCCTTCATTAAAATGCTTTAAGTTATAATTTGGTAGAAAATAGAGTAAAACAAATGAAATCTAATGCTACAGATAAGTCACAGGTTAAGTGGTAGCACAGAGACAAAGCAGAGGAGTCAATATTTTATCTTATTTTATTTTATTCTATTTTATGTTGTGAAGAAATACTATGGGCCCTTTTCTTAGATTTAATAGATCTTTTGCTAATGTGATTTTTTTCTCATAATGCCTTCCATATGTTTATTATTTTCTTCTAGAAAGACCATTATCAACCTAATTTTTTACATCAAAAGCATTCAGTTTTATAGACTTTTACTAATCCATGTTAAATGCCACCAAACTACAAATCTTCATGTAATTGGTTTATGTGGTTCTCAAAGAAAATTTTCAAAAATTTCCATCAGTACCCAGCTAAGCTTCTCTGTTTCTTAGTTCCATACTTGTTACTAAAGATGTACTTGTGTAGAATAGAAAGGAAGTGAAGAATTTATAGAATTTTTTTTTGATAATGAAGTACTTGGTTTCTGTAGTGGTGATAGGCATTGCAATTGCTACTGTGATGACAAGAATAAAAATTTTTAAATATATCTTATTTATGAGTAGAGCTATGATATATAACATTGCATTAAAATGCTTTTATAAATATAACCACTAAATATTACTCACTACTTCAACATAAACAGCTAAGAAACAGTAGATAAAAAGAAAGAAAAAAGAGGTGGGGACTTTTAGAGTAAGGTGATAAATTAGAAACCTCTTCTGTAAAACTCCATGAAATAGAAGGCCCAGGGAAGCAAAGGAGACATGCTATTCCCAAAGTGAAAGAAAGAGCCACAGAGAAAGAATTAGAGAGAAAGAGCTAAAGAGAAAGAAAGAAAGCACTAGAGAAAAAGGGAGAAAGGGCTTTGGGAATCAAAAAAGAAATGACAGGGCAGTTAATGTTACAAAGAACTAGAAAGAGAACACAGAACTGTGAGAAACATTATCTCATTCCTGTGGGATGCTAAACTTCTCAGCAGAAACCCTTCAAGCCAAGAGAAGATAGACTGGTGTATTTCAAGCCTGTCAATAATTATTGACATTTCTAGTAAAGTTGTCCTTTAAACTTGAAGGAGAAACAAAGACCTTCCATCCTAAGAACAAAGTAAAGCAATGCATGGTCCATAACAACCTGCATTACAAAGGATGCTTAAAGAAATACAGCACAAAGAAGATGAAGAAAGAAATGCACAACCATGACAGCTTTGGTAAGAATAAATTGCACTAGAGTAATAGATAAGAGAAGAATCAATCATTATTAATTCAGTAATCATCAATCCTCTGAAATAAATAAGCAGGAAATTGCTAGCCATGATTTCATTACAATACTAAATATGACCTGAGATGATTCTTCATGAAATGATAGGCCACTGGAGTAAATAAAATAAAAAATTCCACTTGTAAGAAACCCGCATCATTGGGAAAGACACATTAAACTAAAGCACAAATGCTGGAAAAAATGACATCCTAAGCAAACATAAAGCAAAGGCAAGAAGAGATGTATTGATACATATTACAGAGTTGTTCTAGACTAGATTACTTGGCTAGGAAAGGCAGTAAATATGAATAAAGGAGACAATCTTTTGAGATGATATAATAATTATAAATATATAACCAGTGAACATTAATACACCCAAATTCATAAAACAAGGACTACTGAATATATAAGGGCAGATATAACTAGAAACAATAATAAAGGGACTTCAATACATAATTTTCACTAATAGATAGATCATCTAGGCAAAATAGTAATAAACTTCAGAATTAAACTGACAATAGATCAAATGGACTTAACAGATATCTACATAATGATTACCAGGGCAAAAATAATGAAACGGACATTGAAAGAACAGCACACAGATCAAAGAAACAAAGAGTTGCTACTTAGAAAAGATTGACAGACCCTTAGATAAACTAACCAAAAGAAACAGAAGGCAGGCTTATTAAAATTAAAGAGAAAATATCAGAATATCTTGGTAAATATCACTAAAACCAAGAGGATTATTAGGGAATATTTTTACAATATATTTTAATGAATGGAGACATATATCAGAAATGAATAAATCTCTAGACACACATGACTTGCTAAATTGAACCATGGGTATAAATGATGAAATATAATCAATTGCAATGAGATTAAAGAAGTAATAAAAGGTGTCAGACCAAAGAA
Organism: Orientallactaga sibirica; assembly: GCA_036365145.1. Lineage (NCBI taxonomy): Eukaryota > Metazoa > Chordata > Mammalia > Rodentia > Dipodidae > Orientallactaga > Orientallactaga sibirica. Next base: position 33,164,315 of record JAEOAD010000006.1, read on the forward strand.
AATCTTTGTAACAAATGAATTTACTCTCAAGTACTCAGTTCTGTACTGATTCAAAACACTCCATTAAAATTCTAGTAGCATTATTATCAGAATATCTTTTAAAATATCTTAAAATTTAATATGGAAACCCAAAAGTCAAGAATATTCAAAGCAATCTTGAACCCGAAGTACAATGTTTGAAGAATAACACAGAGGCTCCTAAGACCTCATCACTGAAGTAGACCTAAAACAAACCCAGCATGGCTCAGGGAATTTCATGGACGAGGGGACAGAAAGATTGTTAGAGACACAGGTTGGGTCATTATGCACAGAGACGTTGCCTCTTCCCCATAACTGATGGCTACCCCTCACAATGCACAACCCATATTCCCCAATGAGGAGGGTCCCTTCGGAGGGAGAGGACAGGGAGGAAGTTATCAATAGCACCAACATGAATGTATTCACATTATGTGCATAACTAATAAAAAAGAGAAAAGAATGTTGGGATTTCAAAAATAACAATTTCTCTCTCTCTCTCTTCTCAAATAAATATGTTAAATATTTTTAAAGGGCTGTCATTCAGGTGCTTGCCTACAAAGCCCAAGGACCCATGTTCCATTCCCTAGTACCCATGTAAGCCAGATGCACATGGTGGTGCATATGTTTAGCATTAGCTAGAGGCTCTGGCATGCCTATTCTCTCCTTCTCTCTCTCTTTCTCAAGTAAATAAATAAAATAAAATATTTATGAAAATAACAATTACCAGAATGAAGAAACAGACTGTGTATGGGGAGATATTGCTAGCTTGCTCATCCAATAGATGACTAACATTCCATTCCGTGTGTGTGTGTGTGTGTGTGTGTGTGTGTGTGTGTGTGTGTATTTAGTTGGTAGTGGTGATGAGGATCAAACTCAGTGCCTTACAAACCTAAAGCCTCCATCAATGAGTAATATTCCCAGCAAAAACTCTTTAAAGATGAAATTTTATTTATCAGGTTTAAGCAGATATATGTAATCAAATTATCTTGTTTGTTCTTGGAAATTGTGATTTAATTAATGTCATCCTGTTCATTCATCAATGTTAGACTTATGAATGTCTTTTATCTTTACCATTGATTACCACAAATAAAATAACAATTCTTGGCTTCAGCTGTTTCTTTGAACACAATCATGTGTCTTTAGAATCAGAAGGACAAATTCATCCTACTTTTACCTTTTTATAAATTAAATATTCTTGGGCAGAGAGATGACACTGTGATTAAGAGCACTGAGTAGGGTCCAAGGAGGCTTGAGAGACCTCTCTAGTTTGATCCTGAAAGCCCACATAACCACCTGGATTTGAATATGTATGTCTGTAACTCCAGCCCTTTCCAGTCATGCATAACTTTTTTTTTTTAAATTAAGTATATAGTTTGTATAGGCACATCATGTGTTGGTACCAACATTTCCCTTCTCCCTGCTCCCATGTCACTGAGGGCCCTCCTCAGTGGGAATGCTGTTATTCACCATGGAGTTATGGGTTATGAGTTGTGAGAACAGCAGTCAGTCATTGGGGTGAGGCATTGGGTATTCTCTCCCTCCTTAGGGCTCTTACAGTCATTACAGTTCTTCTTCTGTAAGATTCCCTGAGCTGTGGTGGGTGTGTTTTTAGTCTATTTTAGTGTTGAACTCTCAGCAGCTTCTGAATTTCTGCTTGGGTACATTTTGAGTATCCTCAGTGTCTGTCTCCATCACTCTGGCACAGGTTGCCAGGCTTGCCATGGAAGCAGAACTCTTGCTAATTCCACCAGTTCCTCTGTAGTTTCACTTGGACCCTACCTGATGTGCAAGGGGTGGTTCACCACCTGCCAGGGAGTCAGCTATCTTTTCTTATCTTGTTGATCGATTTTAGCTGCCCTCGGTTCTCACTACTTCTGAAAATGTAAAACTGATTCTCCAACAGAGAGTGAGATCATTGTTAATTTAGAGAGATTTAAATGGGCGTGGCCTCTCCTTTGGTAAAAATCTAGTGGGAGTTTCTCATTGGAGTCGATAATCGTGTTCTCCATAGGAATCTGACTTGGTTACCAGTTCCAGGTATGGGTTCCTTTCAACTGAGCAGATCTCTTAGCCATTAAGAGAGCCATTGGTTGCCAATCTAGGCTTGGCTCTGGCTTGTAACTTCCAGTACCAGAAATTGGTTACAACCCACACAGAACTATTGATCAGAGAAACATATGAGCACCCCAAAACGAGACAGGCTACTGTCAAAGGACTTGATTACCTGCCTGAGGTAAAATACCTTATTGCTGAAGACACCACAAGCTGCCAAGGCAGCACATCAAGACATCTGCTGTAATCAGGAAGGAAGCCATTTCCCAAAAGGTTAGTCCATATAGTGCTGGAAAGTGCTACATGAGCGCTGGGTAAAATGGCCAACAGCATTGTGCGCAAGCAGGGGACATTGCTATATGAAAGCAACCAGCCTGACAAGATATACACAACTATATTACCTTTTAAAGTACCTTTTCTATCCTATCCATAAATGTCTCATTTTGTTATTTTAATCTTGTATTCAGTATCTTTTTTTCAATGAATTACTGGTTGCATCTCTTGAAACACATGTATCTTTAATTTGTAAATCTTGCTATGAAGCTTTCATTTCATTTTTTATATTCCTTGAATACTTTTCCTCTCTTTAAAGTTCACATTTTTAGAAAATATTATGCATATATAGTCTTTCTCCTTAATGTATTTTAGCAGAAACTTTTCTTTGTAGAATCCTGCTTTTAAATTGGTCAGTTTGGTATTGAAGGTAAGAAACTATTCTCATAATCTCATAACTGGTTTTTAGCTTAATGTAAACACAAACACACAGTTGTAACCACTGGTAACTATAATAACCAAAACCCAACAATATGTTAGCTTTATTATTTAAATAAATTTCTTATATGTTGCCAAGGAATTTCTAATCCTGTGTTTGAACAAGGTGAAAAGAATTTACATTGTTAGACAGTGGCTCAATCTTAGGAAATTACACCTCCGTATAGAATACCAGGCTTATTTAACACTATTGGTGAAGGTTAGATTCCAGTCTGAAACACAATGGTGGTGAGCTCAATAATTATGTCAAAAACTTTGGAATCCCCATCTGGAAGCAATAAATTTTTCTAATTATTTATAAATTCCTCTTTAATATAGAGCAGATTCTTTAATACAAATTACTTCTATTAATTGTATGTACACTCAAATCTATATTCTACGTTTAATACCTTATTGTTGATTGAAAGCATTGTAGGGCTGGGAGGTGGTTCATCAGTTAAAGATGCTTGCTAAGTCTGCCAGCCTGGGTTCAGTTTTGCAATACTCACATAAAGCCTGATGCAAAAAGTAGGACATGCATCTGGAGTTCATTTGTAGAGGCAAGAGGCCCTGCATGCCCATACTCCCTCCCACACACTCTCTCTTTTTCTGTCTCCTTGCAAAAAATAAATTAAAATAAAAATACTTTTTAAAATAAAATGTAATCCCTTTTCTAAAAAGAAACAGTAGAAAGGATGTTTGTTGGTTTGTTACTAATGATCTAAATTTCATGTTCATTTGACAAGATAAATACAAAACAGAAAAATTACATATAATCTTATCACATAGAGAAAATTAATATTAATGATCAAATTCTCATTCCAATTTACATGGATGGATTTATACACATATTAATATGGATTGTGGGAATCATGAAATGAAAGTTTACTTTGCTTAATACAGTATAAATAAAGCTCTTGTTAAGTCTTTTGCAGGCAATGTTTCAGATTCAGCACAGCAGACCTCCAGCTGTGGATATGTTAAATATTTGTATTAAACAATCCCAGTTGAGTTTTCTTTTCCTTTCCTTTCCTTTCCTTTCTTTTTCCTTTCTTTTCTTTTCCTTTCCTTTCTTTTCTTTTCTTTTCCTTTCTTTTCTTTTCTTTTTTCTTTCTTTCTTTCTTTCTTTCTTTCTTTCTTTCTTTCTTTCTTTCTTTTTACTAGTTTATTGAGTTAAAAAAGATTGAAAACCCCACATTTTTAAAAAGGCCCTTTTACAGAAAGTAGAATTTCTAATTAACAGATTGGGAAGTCTGCACCATACACACTATGGATGCAACACACAGATGAGACCTCCACAAACATACGCTACTTTGACATGGATCTGACACCCTCCCTCCAAAAAATCTGTAAAAAATTCCTCCAAAGCCCCTTTGAAATTGCAATATTGCAGCAAAACCACAAGTAAACAACTGCCTGTGAGCCTGTTCTTTCAAATATCCTAAGTTGAGATTCAGGATCTGCACAGTGCTGTCCCTTCACAGAAGGCAAGAAACTGCCCGCCATCATGTTGGGGGCCGTCCTTGGTGCTGGAGCTGTGAAAGTGGGCCCCTTTCAGGGCCGAACTGATGTAGAAGTACGGGCCTTGGCACAGCACACACTGCTGAGCACCCGCTGAGGGGGTTGGGGGGCTGGAGCAGGGGGTGAACTGGCTCAAGCTGCCTGCTGGCACTGTCCGGGCTGCTGATGCAGTTGCTGGTCCCACCACCATCACGGCTCCAAGATGCATAGAATGCTCTGTTTCCTCTTAGTCTGTTTTCTTGACTGTTTTTCGTTACAGGTACTATCTCTGTGTCCCAAGACTCCTGAAAGACAGGGTTTCTACTACTCCTCTTGGTCAGCGGGGGAAGGTGGCTATTCCTTCTCCTTTTCCTGGGGCAGAGGTGCTAGCTCAGGGCAGCTGGTGGAGGAATCTTTTTTTTTTTTTTTTTTTTTTTTTACTGATAGGGGAAATTTATTAAATTTCTGGAAGGCCATTTTTTCTATGATTTAAAAATCATATGAAATTATTAAAAAGACAAAATCATAGAGATTGAGAACAGAGACCAATGGCTGTCAATTTGGGGGGAGGGAATTGTGACTCCAAAGGAACAGGATGGCGGAGGGTTGGGGGGGATGGAACTTTTCTACAAGCTGTTTAGCGTTATTACTACATGAACACATAAATATATAAATGTGTTAAAATTTATAAAACTATCTCCAAAAGGAAAAAGTAAGTCCAAAATTAACAATGGTAGAATCTATTTTTAAAGCTTTCATGTTCTGCCAATAGTCAAAGAAGTTTGATTAGTTCTGCACAAAATATCTGTTCAAATATAAAATCACAGAGAAAAAGTGAGCTTTTCATTGTATAAGATTTTTCCTTGTCAACTGTAAAGAACAAAAATGTAAAATAAGTCTGTGTAAGACAAAATGGACAAAAAAAAAAATAGTTCAAGGCATCCCCCAAACCCTTAACTTCTTTTAGTTGTGAGCATAGAAGGGGTTTTAGCATTCAGATGTGCAGGGATAAAAATTGAAGGAATTGAGAATGCTTATGGTAAAACTATTCAGACCAATAAATAGTAGAATGTGTTACTCTTTGCTGACTAGTAATTTTGTAAATGGGTAAAAAAAGGTAAAGGCAGTTTTGATATTTTGTCAATATTAATAAGTCAATATAGAAACAATTTTTCTTATGAATAATTTAATAAAAAGAAATGTATGGACCAACATTAGGTTGTTAATTTATGTCATTCCTCTGCTAACCTGAAACTGAGGGAGGTGGAAACTTGTTAACCTATACAACAGCCTCCTAGTGTTAACTGTGAGAATTGTAGGCATTACCAATATCTTAGGTGTTAGCTTGTATGTAGTACACGGTCCATAAGATGAGAAATTTAGTTAATTAATTGTATGTGTATTTATGTTCCTGTGTATGTGTACATATGTGTGTTTATGTGTAGAAAGCTATGCGGAAGCAAGCCTAGATCACGGCCCAAGCCAAATAAGGACTTGTTTATCCAGGAGAGCACTCGCCATCGGGAAGGTGGAAGGCGGAAGCCAGCGCCATCTTTAAGGCGCGGCACCTCGCAGCTCTCTACATTTATGCATGTGTGTGTGGTGTATACATGTGTGTGTGCGACCTTTTTTTTAAAGATTTTATTTTTATTTATTTATTAGTGACAGAGAGAGGGAGAGAGAGGGAGAGTGAGAATGGGCAAGCCAGGACCTCTAGCCACTGCAAACGAACTCCAGACACGTGGACCCCCTTGTGCATCTGGCTTACATGGGACCTGGAGAATCAAACCGGGGTCCTTAGGCTTCTCAGGCATGTGCCTTAACCGCTAAGCCATCTCTCCAGCCCAACAATCCCAGTTTTGATGGAAGTATCTGTTTTTAATTTTGTTTTGTAACATAATTATGATGAACATTCTGACGTAAAATTCTTTGCTTATCTTACTTAGTGTAGAATTTATAGAAAACATAGAGAAAGAAGGAGAGAGTTTTTCATATTGTAACAATTGTCACTGGCAAGAGAATTTTCATGTATATATTTCCAGCTTATAAAATATTACTGAATTCAGAAATCTTCCCTAATAAAATATATTAAAATTTAAAAATGCATGCCAAATTGATATGTTATTGAAACACCAGTTTGCATAGTAAGTTCACCATATATATAGATGAGAGATAGATAGATAGATAGATAGATAGATAGATAGATTATAGATGATAGATGACAGATAGATAGATATAGATATATAGATACATTCCCCCATATGTTGAGGTTATTGCCAGCAGAAGAAAAGTAATACCTTTTTTTCTCTAGAAGGCTTATGTTCATATTTTATTCCCTGTTTGTCACAATGCATGCTCCATTTTTCATTCTAATTTCACTGCATCCTGCATTCAATCAATTTCTCTTCCTTCATTCAGGAATTATGAATCTCTCTAAGACTCATTTCCTCATTATTCAAGGATTTAAAAAAATTCTCAGAACATTCCTGCATTTATTTATACATAACACACCTAAATTTATTCATATTAAGTATGTGAATACCTTGAGAAATTTCTTAGGGAAAACCTTTCCTTGCAGGATATGGAAATATTTTTAAGACACTAATTTCCCGAGTTTAAAAAGTTGAGGTTTAAAGAGTATGGTTTGCGAATTGGGTTCTTTTTACTTTGATCTCACAGTAACTACAGATAACTAAATAAATCTCATATTTCTTAGTAAAATGTTTTTACTTCAGTAAACATTCTTGAAGGAAACATTCAAGCCCACTGTTTTCAATTGAAGGTCCAAACTCAAAGAATAGTGTTTCTATTCTGTAAGGACCAAAAGTGATATTTATTTTTCTCCATAGACTTACTGGGACCCTTCTCCTTGAACATACATAAGATTTTATCAATAACAGGCCTTAGCCTATAAAGTATTTATATTCCACTTAGCTAAAAGAAGGCCAAGTCTTTAGAAGTAGCCTTTAGACTACCTATCAGTTACTTCACTAAAATAAGAAACTTTTATTTTCATAGAATCATTTTTATTATTAAGCTATAATTAAATAAAAGGGTAAAGATGACTTTCTAAATTGCATCCTGGTTCCCTGTTGTTCCACTTGCTTAAAAAATTTGAGAGCCTTCTGTACATCTAAGGACAATGTGTAACTATGTTAATTCAAAATAACTGAGAAATGTTAGTGTATTTCCCAATATGGTTATGATGCTTGTTTGGTTATTTAAAATTATGGCCATGGTATTAGAAATGTGTTTCTGTCTCAAATTCCAAGTATGTGAGTTCATATTTGATGTGAGTGGAAACATGTGACTGTTCTATAAAACAGTGGAAATGGAACCAACTGTTTCTTTAAGCAAGTTTTATATGTGCATTGTGGAACATAGTCGGAATGAGGCCTACAAGAAGCCTCATGTGGCCTGGACATTTTGTTTGAAGTGTGCTATTGAAAAGAGGACATTAGTAAAAAACTATGACAGATATTGGGATAATTTTCCCTTTCAATCTTCATACACAATGTCAGCCAGGCAGACTATCTAGTTTCTGAAATTATGAAAATCCTGCTTTGTTGTGCATTTTAATAAAATGCTAATTTGTCTCTAAAGTGAACTTATATTCTTGCATTAGAAACATTAAAAGGCTAGAAAGAAGCTGTAGGAAATGCCTTGAAATGGGTTCTATAGTGTGAGCATGCTTTAAGAGTTCAGATAAACCTGCCTCTTGTGAACTACTTACTCAACTCACTTTTTCAAGAATTTGAGTTTTAGTAACCCAGTCTAATTATTTGAAAGATGTTATGGTGGTAGTGAGAAGATGAAATGATCAGTTAGTCAATAACATTTTGGTGCTGGTTAATTACTACCCAGGATCAATTTAGAAAGAGCTGTTGTCAGTAAGTATGTGGTTCCTGCAGAATGGCCCCAGTTTATCTGTGGAGAAAAAAAAGAATATTTTTGTCCTTAATAGGAACACTATCCTTTGAGTTTGGACCTTCAATTGGAAACAGTGGGCTTTGATTTTTTTTTTTTTTTTAGAGTGTTTATTGAAGTTAAATTATTCAATAAAAATGTTTTTTTCTTAGTAAAGAAATAGGAGTTTTATTTAGTTATCTGTAGTTATTGTGAAATTAAAGTAAAAAGAACCTAATTCTCAAATTATTCTCTTTAATTCTCAACTTAGTGTCTCTTGCTTAAAATGAACCATATTGAACTGTAGTGAACTCAATTAAGTAAAAACAATCAATATGCACATGCGCATTTACCTTTTAAAAACAATATGAAAAGGTGTATCCTAACACATCACTCTCTGCACACACACTGAGACTGACTGGTACATTCATTACCCCTTAGTGAATATCAACAACCTCATTGAGGAGGGACCTCATTGGAATGGGGATTGGAAGGATGGGCTATGAGTATAACCTGATAGGAATATGACAAATATGCAATATGTTCATACTATAAAGTTCATAAAATAAAAACAATTACTAGGCTGGAGAGATGGCTCAGTGGTTAAGGTACTTGCTTGCAAAGCCTGACAGCCTGGGTTTGATCCTCCAATACCCACATAAAGCCAGATGCACAAAGTGATGCATGCAAACATCTGGAGTTTGTTTGCAGTGTCAGGAGGCCCTTTTGCACCCATTCTCTCTATCTCTTTCTCCCACTCTTTCTCTCTGCTTATGAATATAGATAAATTAAACAATTAAAAAGTGATCTAGTAATAATTAATTGAGCCACTTCAAGCAAGTCAAGGAGAATGATGTGAAGTGGATCCCTACTAATGACCCAGAGGCTTCACCATATCACTGAAACAAAACATAGATTCAAACTGTCTTGACTTTAATATTTGTGATTGCTATCCATATTCATGTCATATTTCCATCTTTAAAATCTAGTTGTTGAGTTATATGGAAGATATTTGTAAGAATTTTAATCATTTTCACAATAACATCATCTATAATCTATCATTTATCTGAAAATCTATGTTGGTAATCTATAAGCCATTTGCTCAAAAACTTTAGACTTCTGTGAATGTGTAAGACTTCCATTTACTCTTTCTGATCAACTGAACTTGTAGTATTACCTGTATATATTATTTTTTCATCCTTTTACTTATTTTCCAGCTTATAATGTAAGTATAAATTTATCTACATTTCCTTCCAACATCTATAAAGAGCTTCATTTTTCTCTGTGAAACTTTGAATTTTTTCCTGAGCTACCTTACAATGTATATTTTATATAACATAAGGTGTGGTGAGAAAGATTGAAGAACTACAAAACCTCACAAAATTAGGATGTATCAGAGATTGCAAATAACAATAGATCATTATAAAAATGTTGTAGCAACAGGGAGATACATTTCATTACATTATATGGCATAATAAACTCAAAAGAATAAATAAGACTTCATGAACATCACATTCAGATGCATTATTGAAAATTCATATTGTATATAAAATAAGCAGGCGATTTGGTAGTACACAAACATTTTTAGAGAATATTGATATACAGTACCAACCCCATTTTATTTTAAAGTAATGTTTCTTGATTCTCAGTTGAGCAGCTGACAGTCTGTGGCCGGGAAACTACTACTGTGCTCATTAGTGAACATGAGTAATTCTAAATGATATTGGTGACAGCAGGAATTCTGGTGTCTGAAAGAATTGGAGCCTTCTCTCAGCTCTGGGATGGACAATAACTCAGGAGCTGGGGTAAAGTTCTCACTGTGTCAGTGGCCTCTTGATTCTTGTCTCATGAATTTCGATGAATAAGATCCATAGGCCAGAGGATAAAGTGCAGAAAGATTTTATTATAGCTTAGAGTTTTATGAGGGAGAAGTTTTAGAGAAAGAGAGCTTAAGAGACAGAATGAATTCAGAGCTCTTGTCCATGAAGGCGGAAAGAAGGATTTTCAGAAAATAAGAAGCCCATATAGAGACCTAATTTGGGGTATTTTATGGGACTAGTTAGTCCAGTGCTGACATCAGGTGTCTGTGGTCAGGTTTTCTGGGAAAGGGCAATCTTCCCAGAAATCTTAATCCTCCAGGAAGGGGGTGATTATCTCATAAAGTAAAAGACTCCCCAAGGGACAGAGATAAAGATGGCCCAGACCTTTCTGACATTTGTAATGTGTAGCAAAGTGGAATGACCTAGATTTTTCCCCTATAGCCTCAAAGATACTCATTGCTTCTACTTTGGGAGGGGGGCTGCTACTCTACACTAGCTCATTAGTGCCTAACCCACTATCTATATGAAAGAAAATATCACACATTTTGTTAATGCCAGTAATTAGACTTTTGTTTAACATAAGAAAATAATATTAGAAATTATACCCTTAAAAATTAAAAGGGGTGCTGGAGAAATGGCTCAGTGATTAAGGTCCTTGCTTGCAAGGCCTAATGGCCTGAGTTAGATTCCTCAGTAAGTACATAAAGCCAGATGCACAAAGTGGCACATACATCTGGAGTTTGCTTGCAGTAGCAAGAGGCCCTGGCATGTCCATTCTCTCTCTCTCTCTTTCTCTCATTGCAAATAAATAAAATAAAATAAATATTTTTAAAAGTTAAAAGGAAATGGTATAATTATGAAATGGTTACATAAATCATAACTTATTTGCTTATCTGTTCTCCAACAATTGGACATTTAGGTATCCAGTGTCTCTTACTCCATAATTTTGGTGATTACCTGGAATTTAAATCATATCTTGTTTGCAGAGTAAACCCTTTGTTTACTTCAAGGGCAGCCATTGCTGCAGAGACCCCAGTGTGATGCTGATGCAGTGATATTGAGTTCTTTCTTCTCCACATACATTTCTTCAGTGCAGTATAACCTTCATCAACACATTCTACAAGAATATTTTAAAAAGTAAAATCATAGCCAAAATGATTTCTTTTTAATTTTATTTATTTTTATTTTTAATTAGATATGGACATATCTAGTGTGTAAACATCACATGTTGGTACCATCCTTTCCCTCCTCGCCACCCCTTTTCTGAAGAGGCCTTCCTCATTGGGGATGCAGGTAAACCTCATGGGGATTGTGGGTCAAGCATTATGACAGGGAGAGGCAATGTCTCTGTGCAAAATGTCCCAACTTGTACCTCTAACAATCTTCCACCCCTCTTCCACAAAATTCCCTGAGCTATGCTGAGAGCATTTTAAGTCTACTTCAGTGATGAGCATTTAGGAGCCTCTGGATCTCTGGTTTGGTAGGTGTTGAGTATTTTCAGTGTCTATCTCCTTCACCCTTGTGCTGATATCAGATTCACTAAGAAAACAGCACTTTTGCTTATTTCCCCAATTCCTCTGTGGTTTCAGCTGGGGCTGTGGTGGAGTGCACTGGGTCCTTTATCTCCTCAGATCCAGCTCCTGTCTGAAAAAGAGAAGCAAATTCTAAAATGGAGAATGAAGTCAGCACTGGTTAAATGGTGATAAGCATTATTAATTTAGAAAGAATTTAAAGGTTGCAGTCCCTCTTATAGCCCAAGGTTAATGGGAGTTCTCAGAGGAAGAATTACAAATGGCTAACACAGACTTAAGAAAATGTTCAAGATCCCTCATCATTAGGGAAATGCAAATTAAAACAACAGTGAGATTCACCTTACTCCAGTAAAGATAGCAAACATTAAAAAATCAAATGAGGGCTAGAGAGATAGCTTAGCAACTAAGGCACATGCCTATGAAGCCTAAGGACCCTGGCTGATTCTCCAGGTCCCATGTAATGGGACCAGACGCACATGGTGGCACATGCATCTGGAGTTTGTATGCAGTGGCTAGAGGCCCTGATAAGCCCATCCTCTCTCCTTCTCTCTCTCTCTCTCTCTCTCTTTCTCTCTCTCTCTCTCTCCAATCTCTAATAAATAGATAAGTTAAAATAAATCTTTTTAAAAAATTAAATGAAAACAAATGTCGGCAAAGATGTAGAGAAATAAGAATATTCATTCACTGTTGGCGGGAATGTAAGCTGGTACTACCACTATGGAAATAAATATGGAGACTCCTGAAAAGGATGAATATGGAGTTACCAACAGACCCAGTTATTCCCTTAGTGGGCATTTACCCTAAAAGCTCCCCATCTCAGTTCACAGATATTCAACCATGTTTATAGCTGCTCAATTCATAATAGCTAAAAACTGGAATCAACCCAGGTGCCCATTGTTGGATGAATGGATAACCAAGATGTGGTATATCTACACAATTGAATTCTATTAAGCAGTAAGAAAAATGACACATTGAAATTTGTAGAAAAATAGTTGAACTTGGAACATCATTCTAAGTGATCTCACACAATCACAGAAAGACAACCATGTGTCACTCATCTGCAGTTCCTGCATCAGCCCAAGTTGCTGACATGCCTGAATAGCAACCCAAGGCTTGGACAATAGAGAGGATAGAACTTGGGGGAAGGGGAATGGTGGGAGGACACAAAACTGAACCCAAATTAAACTGGTACCATATAATCCTATATCTTGGAAGTCAGACTAAAAGGTGGAACTCTCAAGAATACATTAGGGGAAGCACCTGAATCATAGGGCCTTGGAGAGATGAAACCTAGCCTTAAATTTCTCTTGTTTCTCTTTCTTCTCTGTCTTTTTTTCCCCCTTCTTTTCCCTTGGCACTGGCCTGTAATTCACTGTACCAGAATGTGGTTTCCATCCACAATGAGCTGTTCATCAGAGAGACCTACTATATCTCCCAAAACAAGCAAGACAGACTTCTGTCACAGCACCTGATTACCCACCAAAGGCTAATGGTAAGACCCTACTGCTAAAGACACCTTAATCTGTCAGCTCGGACCATGGACAGACCTGTTTGGAATCCAGAGGAGAGCCAGTGCCCAGACAATTTGCCTATCTACTGGTGGAAGGCACAACATGAGCAACCAGGGGAAAGCAGCCAACATCTGTCCAAGCAACTCAAAGTCTAAGTGACTCAGAAGCAAACAACCTGATGTGGTGCTCACACAAGTGCAATAGTGGCACACAGCCATGGTGGGTAGCCAACTGCTCTTGGATTGGCTAACAGGTCCGTTCAGTGGAAAGGAAACCATATCTGGAACTGGGAAACAAGTCAGAACCATATCCAGATAATGATTCTGCTTTACATTGTCAAACCTATTTTTTATATTCAAAAATTATCTTTAAAATTGAATGTAGTGACATATGGAGAGATAGCACCATTTCAAAAAAATTTGATTTGTCTTGAAAACCATAATTATCTAAAACTCCATCATTAAAAAGCCTGATGTCAGTCATTCTAAAACTATTATGCATCAAATGAAGAAAAACATTTTGATTATCTCAAATAATATAGACAATCATTGACATGCTTAATAAAGTAAGAGGTTCTAACTAGTTCAAGAAGGAAAAATAAAATTACTTTGACATACCAGTGGAAAAGATGAAAAAAGTCATTATCATTCCATATATCCAAGTTGTGTCTTTAAAAACCTCAAGGAATTTTTAAGTAAATTGTTAAATTTAATAAGACTAATGAAATCACAGAACATAAACATATTATACAAAAACCAAAAGCATTTCTATAAGTTCTCAATAGCAATTATTCATTACAAAGTAAAATAACAAATTTCCAATTATGATGTCATAAAAATGCTACCCAGTAAGACATACATTTAGCAATAAATGTGATAATTCACAAAAGTAGCACAATGTTATGGAGAGAATTATTTTAGTCTGTTAAGTAAGTGGAAAGTTAAATTTCTGGCTTGAAAAACTTAATATTTAAAAAATAATACTTTTCATTAAGTCAATCTATGTACTCAAGTAATACCAATAACTTTTCTGTCAGATTTTTTTTTGTTGGGAGTGAAGGTAGAAATTTACCAGCTGATTCTAAATTGAAGTGGGGATGCAAATCATCTAAAACATCCATGATAATCTGAAAGAGGAGTTCTACATCTAGGAATCTTATGAGAAAAAAAATCAGACTCAGGTAGTATTAATGTTTTGTGCTCGTGGCATAAATAGATAATATATAAAAGGAGGGAAATTCTTAGAAATAATGAAAAGGAAGCATTATGGGAAAGGCCCACTATACAAAAACTAAATAAGTAATGGAGGACACTTTAAACAAGCTCACCAGTTCACTGAACACAGACATGGAGAGAGAGAGAGTAAATGAGGTGAAAGATATGTCAAGAAATTCACAAAGGAATATAAAAGTACTATTCCATGTGTTGAACTTCAAGTAACAAAAAAATCAATCATATTATATTGTAATACTTCAATGAAATACAAGAAAGGCTTTGAGAAATCTCGAGGGGAGATAGGGCAAGTAATCAAGCATCAAAAATGTTACTAGTGCTTTATTTACTCTGACCATTGTGTGCAGAGTATGTTTATTTTATTCTGACTGAAATCTAACATCTACTCTAAATATATTTTTTCACATTATCATGAACCTAAATTAAAATTTGAAGAAAAGAGAATAACATATGTCATTATAACCATATTTGCACTTCTAGCCATGATTTTTCAGAACTCAAACCATCGACCAAAATTTAAGAAATTTAAAAAAATGATGTTAACTCCTAAAGCTACTTTAGCAAGTCTCCATTTGATATCTTCCAGTTTGTGGTCATTTGAGAATTCAGCAAAGAGATTAATGGGGTAAATAAAGTTCCAGGACTTGTTTACACAACAAAAACTGTGGCTGGTAAAATACTCCACACTAAAGTTCCTGTAACCAGATACCGGAAATGTACAGTGGAAATGAGACCTTCTACTCTTCTTGAGCCAAAATCAACATCCATTATAGCACCATGTGAGAAAAGTTGTAAGAAATAATGCTGGGTTTCACTACTTTAAGCAAGTCAGCAGGTTTTTTTAATTGTGGCAGACTGGACCCAAAAACTTTACAACCGTCAGCAACAAATGGCTCTTCGACATCTAACTGATCCCTGATAAAACAACCCTGGGGTCATGAGAAGGCTACTCTGCCAGGTTCATTTCACTGTGGGATTACTGACATCTGGTTCAGCTGTGGACTAGGCTGGAATACTTCTTTAAAGTTCTCTTGACAGTAAAAATGGACATGTGGAAAACATTCTAATCTGTTAATCTTTGGGGCTCCTGAAAAAAGAGACATTTGGCTTTATACTTCATGGTGATAAATATGAAACCTCCACACTGAGTTGTAAATAACTTAATAGCATTTGAATACAGAATAGAATTTTTATTTCCCAAAGGTATCAAAAGATGAATACGCATCTACATGAATCTTATGACATAAGTAACCCCCTGGACTTTTGTTTATACTTGGGTCTTATCATCTGTCCATCTTTATGTTCACTCCATTTGGCTCAGGAAAATAAGCTAACAGTAGCAAATAATATTTTTTCTTTCTCTTTCTACCTCTCTTTACTCTCCCTTGCTTTCCTGCCTCACTCACTAGCTTACCCCCATGCTGGCTCAAGCTTCTGGTTTCCTTCCTTCCTCTCTTTCATTGCATTACAAATTGCAAAGAGTTAAGAGATCAAACAACAAAAGTAATTATATTTATATATATATATAGCATGCTATTAATAAATAACCTTTAGAATTACTACATAAATATATTGGGATTAGCTAACATTTAACAAAATTGTATTTATCATATTACAGCCAGCACCTAGACAAATAAATAGTTAGCTTAAAAAATCAGCAGATTAACCTCCCTGCAAGGAACCCAGAAACATGTAGACTGCCCTCACAGAGCCTGCTGGAAAAAGTGTCTTCTATATGCCCCTTCGAGCTCCCAATTGGCTTCCCACTGTGCCAACCCAGATGCATGGAGGCTGCCTACCCTAAGTCAGGAAGACCAGGCTGGTGGGCACAGGTCTTCTTGAGAATTCTTTTGGCTCCTCGCAGCTCCCAACCCAGACAGGTTTAATCTGTATACCCAGAGCCAGGAGGATCAGGCTGCCCCTGCTTCTGACTAGAGCAGATCACCTGGAACAGTCCAGGCCAAGGCCCACTGAGATTGTGGTCCAGATATGTCCGTGACTGGAGTAGTCCCATTCCCAGCAGACCCTGTGTTCCCAAGTGGGACTGCTGTAGCTACATTCTCAGCAAAACCAAGAGATTATCTCCAGATTGGCAGACCCCAGTGCAAAACAAGTAACATAAGAAAGCAAGATATTCCCATCAAGAATGCCTAGTGCCATTGTGAAAGCTTCCCATGAGAACTGCTGAGAAGAAAGACTTCTAAACATGATTATGATAAACATGTACAATAAACAACAAAGACACAAACAAATGGCTGAACTAAATGCCTGAATGATTTCAAATATAGCACAGATAATCAACCAATTGAGTTGAGAAAGTCAAACCAAGGAAAAAAGTGGTACTCAGGAAAGAGTTCAGAATGCTGAAGAAAAACCAAATGGAAATCAAAAGAATGAAATATCTCTATTTTCAGCTCCAGGGAAAGCCATAACAGTAGTATAGGTCATGTAGAGTACAGATATCATGTTCTGAGGAAAAATCAAAGGAAAGAGATCAATAAACCAAAATAATTAACAAGGTTTTTTTTTTTTTTTTTTTTTTAAGTTTGGGGCTGGAGAGATGGCTCAGCAGTTAAAGCACTTGCCTGAGAAGTGTAATGACCAGTGTTTAATTCCCCAGTACTTACATAAAGCCAGATGCACAAAATGGCACATGCATCTGGAAATCATTGGCAGTGGCTGGAGGCCCTGTCATACTCATTCTCTCTGTCTGTCACTTCTCTCTCTCTCTCTCTGCTTGTAAATAAAAAAATAAGTTTGAGCATATCATAAAAGAAGTGTGTGAGACCTTAAAAAGACCAAATATTCAAATCATGGGTCTATAAGAAGGAGAACTTTAGGCAAATGGTGTAGAACCTACTTTCAATAAAATTAAAGAAAAAAAATCCAAATCTTGCAAAAGAGAAGTGGCTTCCATGTATAAGAGGCACACAGGATGCCGAATAGGACAATAAAAGAAATTCTGCACATCACATTATTGTTAAAATATTAAATACAGGGGCTGGAGAGATAGCTCAGCAGTTAAAGGAACTTGTTTGCAAAGTCTGATGGGCTGGGTTTGATTCCCCACTACCCACATAAAGCCAGATGCACAAAAATAATGCATGCATTTAGAGTTTGTTTGCAGAGGCAAGAGGTGAACCCATACTTACTCACTTTGCCTTTCTCTCTCTCTTTTTATCTCTTCCAAATAAATAAATTAAAATCATTTCTTAAAACCATGGAATACAGCAAACAAAAAAATGAATAATAAAAGCTTTTAGAGGAAAACAAACTACTCATTACTTCTAATGCAAGCACATCAGAATAACATTAATGGAAACTCTAAAGAAGGTCTTGGAAAGAAGTATTTCAAATACTGAAAGACTAGGGATGCCAACCCAAATTACTATACCCAGCAAAATCATCCCTCATAATATAAAGAGAAAGATAAGCATTCTCTGACAAAAGCTGGCTATATGAGAACTAAACCAGCCCTACAGAAATACTTCACAATGTCAAATACTTCATAAATATCAAAACTATAATAGTTGTTAAAACAAATGAAGAAAAAGAAAATATAAAACTTCAAAACTAATACCTTGCAATAAAAGCTCTGAATATTGATGGATGTAACTCCCCAATAAAAAGACACACATAAAAGGCTGGATCAGAAAACTAGTTCTATATATTTGATGTCTTTCAAATACACACCTTACTGTGAAAGAAAGACATTGTGTTAAGGTGAAACAATATAAAAAATATGGGCTGGAGAGATAGCTTAGCGGTTAAGGCACTTGCCTGCAAAGCTAGAAGACCCAGGTTCTATTCTCCAGGACCCATGTAAGCCAGATGCACAAGATGGCACATGTATATGGAGTTCATTTGCAGTGTCTGCAGGGCCTTGCAAGCCAATTTTCTCTCTCTCTCTCTGTCTCCTTCTTCCTCTCTCAAATAAATTAAAATATATTTAAAGAATATTCCAAGGGAGTGGAAATAGGAACAAGCAGGTGTTGCCTCTACAAATATCTGGGGAAAAATAGACTTTAAATCAAAAGCAATCAAAAGAGATAAAGCTACTTTATACTTATCTAGGGAACAAGTTAGTAAGAGTATGTTATAATCCTAAACATATTGCACCAAAATCAGATGCATCAAATTTTAAAGAGTAAAACCTACTAGACATGAAGTCACACATAAATCCCAACACAATCATAGTGGATGGTTCAGTACCCCACTAGATAGACCACCAAAACATAAAGCAGAGTAACAAGGGAGATAAAAGACAGCAAACATCAATGGACTTAACAGAAGTCTACAGAACATCCCACCCAAATTCTATAGAACACATTCTTCTAACCAGCCCATGGAACATTCTCTAAAACAGATTGCACAATAGCATACAAAGCAAGTCTCCACAAATTCCGGAAGACTGAAATATCTTCTTGATTTCTATACAGGCACATTACAATAAAGCTAGACTCAACAACAGAAAATAAACAAAATTCTAGAGATTGAAAAATATACTATTGAATTATTAATGGAGTATTGAAGGATTCAAGAAGAAAATTTAAAAAATCCTAGAACTGAATAAAAATGAAACCATGGCATACCAAATTCTATGGAATACAATGAAAGTAGTCCTAGAAAGAAATTTTATAGCTTTAAATTCCTACATTATGAAAACAGAGCGAACTGAGGTCTAGAGAGATTGCTTAGTAGTTAAGGAGTTTGCCTTAAAGCCTAATGACCTAAGTTCAATTTCAATTTCCCAAGTACCCAAGTAAAGCCAGATGCACAAAGTGGTTCATGTGTCTGGAGTACATTTACTGTGGTAGAGGACCTGGTAAACCCATTCTCTTTCTCTCTCATTCTCTCTTTCAAATAAAAAAAATAAAATAAATATAAAGAACTCAGATGAATAACTTAATGGTCCTTCTGAATGCTATGGGAAAACAAAAATAATCTAAACCACAAAGTATCAGATGGAAAGAAATAATAAAATATCAGTGCAGAAATCAATAAATTGCAAACAAAACAGTTTAAAAGAATGGTGAAACAAAGAGTTGGTTTATTGAAAAGATAAACAAGATTGATAAACTCAACAAATTAACAAAAAGAAATAGATGTAAGACCCTAATTAACCAGATTAGAGATGAGAAAGGAAGTTTTACAACAGATACCAATGAAATTGAGAGAATCATAAGAGCATATTTCAAAAACCTATTTTCTAACAAACTGGAAACTCTGGAAGAAATGGATTAATTGCTTGAAACATATGTATTAACAAAGTTAAACCCAGAAAAGGTAAATAATTAATAGGGCTATATGATATAAGAAAATTGAAGCAGTAATGACAAATCACCCAGCCAAAAGTCCAAATCCAGATCTGTTCACTACTGAATAATATCATACTTTAGTAAGAAGAATGTTTCTCAAGTTATTTCACAAGATGGGAAAGGAGAGAATGGTCCTTGACTCCTTCAATGAAGCCAACATTATACTAATATGGAAACTAGACAGAGATATAACAAAAAAGAAATTTATAGGGCTGGGGAGATGATTCTATGGTTAAGACACCTGCTTTCAAAGCCTGTGGGACTGGGTTTAATTTCTCATTACCAGCTGCACAAAGTGATGCATGAATCTGGATTTTGTTTATAGTGACCAGAGGCCTTGGTGTACCAATTCCTTTTCTTTCTCTCCCTCTCTCCTCACAAGTTAATAAATAAATATCTCTGATAAACTTGAATTCAAAAATTCTCAATGGAATTCTTAAAATTCAAATTCAAGAACACATAAGCTATTATCCACCTTGATCAAATAAGTTACAACACAGGCATGCAGAAATGGTTCAACATAGAAATCAATAAACATGGTAGATTTAAGGACAGAAATCCCATGATTATCTCATAGATACAGGAAATACATTAGACAAAATAAAACATCCCTTCATGATAAAAACATTGGAGAGACTAAGGATGAAGTGATCATCTCTCAAAATAATTAAGGCTATATATGACAAAATGAAAGCCAGTATCATACTAAGTGGGGAAAAACTTGAATCATTTTCACTATGTTCTGCAACAAGACAAAGGTTTCCACTCTCCTCACTGCTTTTAAACATAGTACTTGAAGTCTAGGCTAGAATGATGAAATAAGTGAAAGAAACAAAAGGAATGCAAATTGGAAAGGAGTAAGTCAAACAAACCTTATTTGCAGATAATATGATTCTGTATTTAAGACATCCTAAAGACTCTACCAAAAAAATCTTACAACTGATTTTCATTTTCAGCAAACTGTTAGGATTTAATGTTAATACTAAAAACCCAATCATTTTGTATATGCTAATGACACACATACTAAGAATTAATTCAAGGAAACAGTTCCATTTACAATAGCCACAAAATGTTAAACATCCTTGAATACCTATACAAGGAAATCATCAAAACACTAAAGAAAGAATTTGAGGAAGATGCGAGAAGATAGAAAGAGCTCCCATGCTCATAGATTGAAAGAGTTAATATTTTGAAGATAACTATCCTATGAAAATCAATATTCAGATGCAATGTAATTCAGATCAAAATATCAGTACCATTATTTATAAAAATAGAAAAAAAAAATCTCAAAATACATGTGTAAGCAGAAAAGGGATCAAATAGATAAAAATGCTCTTGGTCAAAAGGTTACCTACCACTGGTGGTATCACACTACCCGATTTCAAAATATTCCATAAAACCACAGTAATAACAACAGGATGGTACTGGGACAAAAACAGACACATAGTCAATGGAATAAAATAGAACATTCAAAAGATTTTACTAACTATATCTATCTACTAGGTGTTTGATAAGAAGGTAAAATATACACATTAGAGAAAGGACAGCATTTTCAACCAATGATATAGATAAATTACATAATCATATGTCAAAGAATGAATCTAGACCCTCTTCTTTTATTCTGAACAAAAATCAACTACAAATGGATCAAATACCTCAATATAAAAGCTGAAGCTATGAAATGGGTATAGTAAAAATGAAGCAGAATACTCCTGAATAATCCAGTAGCCCAGGGAATAGAATAGAACTCATGAAATGGAACCTCATAAAACTAAAAGCTATTATACAACTAAGCAAACCATCAATAGAGTCAATAGACAACCTACAAATGAGAGAAAATCTTCCATAGCTGTACAACTGACAAAATTTTAATATCTAGAATATACCACAAACCCAAAAACTAAGCAATAAAAATCAGCCCACTCAAAAATGAGGCAGCTAACTCATCAGTGAGTTCTCAACTGAAAATAAAAATGGTCAATAAAGATCAAAAAATGTTCGACATCTCTAGCCATCATGGAAATGAAAATTCAAACAACTTTAAGATTCCATGTCACTTTAGTGAGAATGGCTATCATCAAAAATTAAATAAAAACCAATTATTGGGAGGATATGAGGGATATGGAACCCTTATTCTCATTTGGTGGGAGTATAAACTTGTATAGCCTAAGAAAATCGGTATGGTGGTTTCTCAAAAACCTATAAATATATCTACCATTCAACCCAACTATATGTCACTCAGAGCATAGACTCTAAAGACTCTATTCTTTTCTATTGAGAGTTTTGCTCAGCCATGTTATTGCTACTTTATTCATAGAAACTAGGAAATGGAATAAGCCCAGAATCCTAAACAACTGACGAATGGATCATGAAGGTATGATACATCTACACAATGCAGTTCTATTTAGCTGTATAGAGTAATGAAATTATGGGATTTGCAGAAAAATGGGTAGATCAAGAAATATTTATACTAAATGAGGTTACTCAGACTCAGAAAGACAAACTCTAAAAATCTGCTCTCTCTAATATGCAGATTCTAACTTCAATAGTTAGATATGTATGTTAGTGGTAATAACTGGTAGTAGTAGAACTGGTTAGGTAGCTATAATGAGGCTCGAAGAGAGGAAAAATGGGGAAGGGGGTAGTATACAGGCAAATAGAGGGACAGAATATGGGAGTAGAAAGGTCTAAGGGAGAACAGGGAAAGGGAGGGAAGGGAAGAGGAGGGATACAGAAAAGTAAAGACACTATATTAAGTACTATAGAAACCTACTTCTCTGTTAGCTAAGAAAAAGGTACGACTCCAGAGAGAGAGAGAGAGTTTAGACAGAAGTACTCCGCTGGAATGGAGAAAACTTTCCCCTGAAGCCATTGGTGCTGCAGGTGAATCCCATTGCTGGAGATATGCCACCCTCCCCCGACTGTGAGCAGTTGGTTAGGGAGGCCCTTAAGTCCCCTAAAACAATGTAGAGCCTAAGTGCTCTGTTACTCTCTAGAACTAGATGGTAAGACTCTCTTGTGAAAGACACCATAGGGTGTGGTCTTAAGACACTGAAAAATGAAGATGAAACTGAGATGGAAACCATCTCTCTTTAGACTAGCCATCATAGAGCTGAAAGCATTTTGTGAGCTGCAGGGAGATGCAGGTCATCAATAATCTGAACGAGAAGTGCATGGATAATCTTAAAAGCCAGCCTTCCCGTGCCCACACTGTCTCCGGCTTTCTGCTGCTTCTACTTATTATGCAGAGTTTTCTTGCTTCCAATTGATATATGGCTTTTTCCTTTTAGCAACATTTTGTCTCTTTTCATAGTTCTTATTCCTTTCACTGCAGCCTTCTTTTCAGGATATATATTGAATATGTGTTAAAATTTCAAAATAAAATTTAAAAATTAACCCAATATGCTTAATTTAAGAGTATTTGGGAAATATTGCATAATTAAATAATAATTAAATTAAATATTGCATAATTAAATTAAATAAAATTCTCCATCAGATACATAGTATGCATGAGGTTTGCTTTCTGTATTTTCAAGAATTCTTTGTAGTCTCTAGATAGAACATATGCACAGTAAGAAAAATAAACAAATAAATGGAAATAAAGCATAGTTATCACATCTGATAACCTAAATTACTTTTTACTTCTGTTACTCTCTGAAAAGCAGTTTCACAAGCCCGTTACAAGCAGAGCTTCTGGAATCTAACCCTCATGCATTGAAGTTTTACTCTCCTATCTTGGAAAGATCACTGAAGTCTTCCATTCCTCATGTCTCATCTTTAAATCTGAGATGTAACAGCATCTGTGACTGTTGGCGTTTCTTGTTTTTTCACATGGTCTCCATTTCTTGGCTTTCAGTCAGTTTGGCATCCAAAGCAGACTCAAGAGGTCTCTCAGTCCTTCCACCTTTATTATATCAATACTAATTATAAAAGTTAAACTAGTATTTTGCTTGGTCCTGTCAGTATTCATGTGAGAATATTTTTCTTTGTTCCTTGCAAGAAATCGACAGTTATTGTGCACCTTCTTTAAGGCATGTTCTTTGCTTTTAGCTAAATTTGATAGTTGTTTTCCAACTTTATTGTGACATGTTTGAGAAAGTATATTGGATAATTCATTTCCAAACAGTGCCAGGATCATTAAACATGAATTCACTGTAGCCTTTATAGTGTGGGTTGTTACATACAAGGACCCAAGTTGTGCTCTAAGCTTTCTGGTGATTCAGTTATATTATTTAATTAATATCAAATTCTCAAAATAGATTCCAAAATTCTTGGTGGTCTATTTTAGCATGCTATTTCAACCTCATGTCCCATACTTCTTTCCCCCTACCCCTTCCCTGGGCTAGGGTAGGGCCTTTGCCTAAAATCCTCTGGACTGAGCTGGAGGCCTTCACTATGCTGCTCCATATACTGTCCTGCATCCTTCACCACTTCTGAACAACTTCCATCCCTCCTTTAAATCACAATTTAAAAAGCCTGCCTGAACCGATGATACAGGCCTGAACTTCCAGATCCTATGACACCCCTACCCCCTCATCACACCAATCACACAAAACCTGTACTGCTTTCCTACACATCAGTGCAACATTTGTTAGGGAGAAGGAATATATTTCCTGGTCTTAACCTCAAACACAGAATCCAACACAGCATATATGCTTAAGTTTTGTAGCTTCAAAGAATGATTAGATGCTATGAAAATAGTTTCAATGAAGCACTCTGTTTCTTGCATCAAAGATAGGGGTTTTAAACTTAATTGACATCCTCTTAAAATGGTAGGTAATTACTTTATTTCATAGAATCTCAGGATAGAAAGGCAGGCATCTGCAGGTGATGAGGTCAAAATCTAAGAGCCTTTCTAAGTGATTTCAAATTCAGAGAGCTTTTAGACCTGGTAATTTTCTATAATTGAGCTCTTGTTCTTATCTGTAATTCAGTGCTAGTTGTATTTAAGGCATAGTAGTATGATTGACTAAATATGAAAGTAAGAAAGAGGGAAGAAACAGGTGACTGCTGAGGTCACAGCCTGAGTGACCAGTGGGATAGTGAACAACAATTATCACAGGGATCCATTGATTAAACTGCTGTCACTGTTCCTCAGAGCAGTTGAAACTATGCCAGGAGAAATGGGAATAGATGAGGAAAAGCAGAGAAAATCATGGCGGATTGTCAAATTAGGTGTTGGATATAGGATTTGGTCACCAATGTCACTTGACAGAGATCTTGTTCTTGATTTGCTGTCTCATCGATGGCCCACGTTGTGAATACTTTACACTTCTTTCTTTCACCTAGCTTCCCAGAGAAGATTCTCCACTCACAAAGAGTTAGGGATATTGCTCTAGATCAGTCAAAATAATCAAATAGATAATATCACTCAAATTTTGACCATAATTACCATAAATGTTTGCTGAGTATGGTTTTAGGCCTCAATATCAGGCCTCAGAGAAGCAAAATCTACAACATATCCTAGTAAAAGTGTCCATTATTAAAGATGCCATAGATTCATGTAAAATATACAACATACTAAAATATACAACATATCACAGTAAAGGTATTTATTATTACTGACACCATATAATTGAACAGAACTGGGTAACAGAGAATAGTGGTTGGAAAGTCCTTAAATCACAAGGCTTTCCATTCTGTTAACTATTGGTCTTAATAAAGTTATTAATTTGAATGAAATGAGTAACCTTCAGATCTGTGTATGGGGCCTGTATATGGCCATATTCTCTGCTGTGCTTTGAAGAACTGAAAAAAAAAAAACGTGTGTGTGTGTGTGTGTGTGTGTGTGTGTGTGTGTGTGTGATGGTGTGCATATGAAGAATAGAGGACAACTTCAAGGTGTCTGTGTTCCATCTTCCTTGAGACTGGGTCTTCTACCAGGTTACAAATGAAGCACAGATTAGCTGGCCCAAGAGTCTCATCTACTGACTCTGCCTCCCACTGTGGTAGCTGCATTGGGATCTCAGATGTATAAACTATGTTGCATCTGGCCTTCCATGGGTGCTGGATACTGAACCTGGGCTGCAGGCTTCACAAGCAAGCACCTTCAACTTCAACCACCGAGCCATCTCCCCGAGCCTCTTTGTAGAATTCTGTAGTCAGTTATATTTATTAAAAACATCTTTTGGTGGTTATCCAGATGTGTACAGAGAATTCTTGTATTTGAAACATGTTCTTAAGGTCAGAAAGGAACTAAATCATTGAAAAGTCATGTTAGTCCATGTTTTAACTGTGGGATGAAACTTTCATATCTTTACTTTTGACCTAGGAACCTATATTTATTATATATTTGTAATATCTATATATAACAAATATATAGTATATAATATATTTATTTTATATTTATATATAAAATATACTTATATATTTATTATATATTATAATATAATATTTATTTATTTATTCAGATTAAGAAAACAGCAAATCAACTTCATGATAATTGAATGATATAGATAGATTTAATTGTGTTTTCAGTTGACATTGTATATGAGCAAATACAAATAAATTCTCTAGGAATTTAATGTCAATGTCATGCATAGTGCCTTGGTACCTGTATCTAAAATCACTTATTATTTATTTATTTAGTCATTCATTTATTTGGTGTGCATATGGGAGAGAGAGATCTGTATGTATGATCATGTGTAAGTGAAGGAGTGTGTGTCACTGCTCAGGTGGAGTTAAGAGGATAATCTTAGGTGTGGTCCACATCTTCTGCATTGTTTGGGGCTGGGTCTCTTGTTTCTCATTGCAGATAATAGGCTAGTTGGCCCTACAAGCTTCCAGTGATTCCTCTATCTCCACCTCTCAACTCACCATAGCTACACGGGGTTCCAGACACTTGTGGTACAGCACCTGGCTGTTATGTAGGTTCTTGGGTTCTGAAATCGGGTACTAATGCTTGCCTACAAGCACTTTATACACTGAGTCATCTCCCCAGCCTGATACATGTATTTGGAGAAAAAATTTCATTCACAAAAGCATACAAGTTCTTGATTAGCATTTTAATAATTAAAATTTGCAGTTTATAAATAAGTAATGAATTACACAAGCTAAATTCAAAGTAAAATAACACATTTTAATCTAAAACTGTGTACATCTTGATTTCCAACTCTTTTGTGTTTTTAATCATTGTTCCCTTTCTTCCTTTCCATCCTGTACAAAAGGACTTTTGCCCTGGAGGTGAGCTTCAAAACATCCCAAAGTACTTGGAGATGTTTTATTTTGAGAGCAAGTCCCAAATGTTCTTTCACACAGGCTGGAGTTTGCAGAACAGAAAAACAGACAGCTCAACCGAAACAAAACAAAAGACACAGTTCACTGCTTTCACGATGATTCCATCTGGAGGGGTGCTCAGGGGTTACTGAATTTAGTGGAAAATGAGTAGATACTTGTTTGAAATATTTGAAAGCCTGCAGCTCAAGCAATGTTTGAGATACCAGTTTTTGTTACATTCTGTGGCCCTTGTGTCAGAGCACAGTTTATATTCCTACAGAAGCTCTGAAAATTTAGACAATATAGCGTAAGTTGTGTGGAGTTTCTCTGTTGAGAAGTTTTTTTTTTTTTTTTTTTTTAAGTTAGGAAACTCAGTGGTAGAACTAAATAACTCACCAGTGAGATGATTAAGTAGTTAAAGGTACTTCCTTCTAAAACCTGCCAGTCCAAATTTGAGTCCCCAGTACCAACAAAAAGCCAGATACACAAAATGGTACATGTATCTAGAGTTGGTTTGGAGCAGTAAGAGACCCTCTCTCTCTCACTTTCTCTCTCCCCCCCCACAAATAAATAAGATAGTATTTAAAAAGTAAGTAAAAAAAACTAATACATCCTTTTTTATTTGCTTTAAAATAGCTACATAATTTTGCACATTGTAAAGGTTACTTGTTCTATATTTCAGTTATCACTCTTTTCAGGTAAAGATTGTATGGGCTCCAAACCTAGCACACATTTTTATTTTATTTATTCATTTGAAAGCATAGAGAAATAGAGAGAAAAGTGACAGATAAAATGGGTGCATCAGGGCCTGTAGCTGTTGCAAATGAACGCCAGGTGTATGCCCCACTTTGTGCACCTGGCTCTACTTGGGTACTGGGGAATCAAACCTGGATCATTAGGTTTTACAGGCAAGTGTATTAACTGCTGAATCATCTATCCAGCCTCCTAACATGCATTTTTTTGGTAAAATTTGACTATTGTTACATTTGGGAATACATTTTTAATCCCATTCATACCCAAGTTTTCTTTGCATAATCAATGTTTTACATGGTTTAGAGTAGTTGAGAAGCCAAGAGAATAAAATGTGCAGCAGCAATTTAAGAAATATTTGAGTCATGTTTCCAACATCAGGAATTGTATAATCAGCTTGCTCTTTAGGTTTCCATATAATTCTTAGACCACTTCCAAGCACCCTCCGAGATGGCTTGCATCTGCATGATCTAGTTATGTTAAACTTGAAGAAATTGTGATTTTCTTAGTGCACTCACTATACATGGAGTGAGTTTTGAAACTTAAATCTCTAAGTGAAATCAAAACCATGCAGTTGCTATGGCTCATGCAGGGCTTGAGTGCAAACATGAGGGAGACAAATGGATCTTGGAGGTAATGGGCAAGGAGAGAAACCTATGATGACAGGAAACTGAGGAAAGGAGAAAAGGGAGATGTGTAAGAGGTGGCACACATGAGCAGCCCAGGCAGGGAGGACATGATTTCATGTACAACTGTAACAGATGAACATGACAGTTTGAGGAAGACAAGGTCCGAAAGGAACCGACTGTAGTATTTGTGTTCCAGAACACTAAGCATATATAAGCAAAGCAATCTTTAACACATTTTAATTAATATGTGATTTTCCTGTCTTCTTCCTTATTGAGTTTAATTCTCAGAGCTGGCACTAGGATGCCCCAGAGGTCCCATAATCACAGGTATATTTTGTATATTTGATGAGACAGAAGCACTTTGGATAGACATTCCTATGGACTTCAGTGAATCATATGAGGCTTCTGCATGTTGGATGAAGATATACTAAACTATATGCTAATTCATGTTCCTATCCATAACTACACTGCTCTGAAACAAGAGAGAGTTCTGCACACCGATATATTTTAGAGCAACTAATGTGACCAGCTTTGATTTTCACTCTCTACTTATTCCATTTATATTTATTTCAGTACAAATAGTAGAATTTTATATATACATATATATATATATATATATATATAGTTTATAATATATTATAAAATATGTATTTAAAAATATGTTCTAGTTATCATGCTATCTTTTATATTCTTTTATATTCTAGGGCAAGATTCTTCTAATTTTATGGTTCTAATTTTTTTTTTTTTAGGTCTTAATGAAATTATAGTCACCTTCTGTTTGAAGAGACTTTAATTTTAAGTGGAATACAATAAGTTGGTTTGCCAAAAGTAAATTTTCTAGTCCAAGTAACATGAAGGAAAAAAAAATATTTAGATTTTTAAAAATTTTTATGTATTTGAGAGAGAGAAAGAGAGGAAGAGAGAGAGAATGGGCATGCAAGGGCCTTCAGCTGCTGTAATGAACTCCAGATTCATTTGCTGCCTTGTGCTTCTGGCTTACATGGGTCCTGAGGAATCCAACCTGGGTCCTTTGGCTTTGCAGGCAAGCACCTTAACCACTAAGCCATCACTGCAACCCTTATTTATAAGGTTATTCTGACTACTCTGACTATATCCCAAGTATTCTACAATGTTATCATATTTTAAAATCAACCACATCTTTCTGTACGGTATCTGATTGAGTCCACCCACCCTTCATATCCACCCTGCCATTCAGCTGCCCTGTACCCCATGACCCCTGAGAAGAATTTGTATGGTACTATATGTAACTTATATTAAATTCTGAGTTCCCATTGTGCATAAGAAGATAGCAAGAGTTTCAACTCTGAGTTTTTGTTTTGCTTCTTTGGAGTTGGTTTATTTATTTATTTGTATTAGAGACAGAGTTTCACATGTAATATACTCATCTCTAACTTCCCAAGGGCCAGGCTTTTGACTGGCTTTAAGTAATGTTTATAAAGATGTGGTTGGTATGTATAGGAAAAAATATGGTCAAAATTAGATTTCAATGATTTCTGGATTTCAGTTGTCATTTGTCTTTGGTAAAGTGAAATGAGTTATTTGTATGTATAAATGGTTCAATTAAGAATTTAAAACCAATTTAACAATAAAAGTAGGTTATATACATTTAAATAATTAACACATACACACATATAAACATTTGTATGGTACTATATGTAACTTATATTAAATTCTGAGTTCCCATTGTGCATAAGAAGATAGCAAGAGTTTCAACTCTGAGTTTTCTCAAACATGACTATAGGTATCAGGGCCTACTTGTATTTGTTTAATCTCTCTCTATATATATATGTGTGTGTGTGTGTGTGTGTGTGTGTGTGTGTGTATACATATCAATGATAGAGGCTTGGCAGATATGTCAGCAGTTACAAGCATTTGCTTGCAAACCCTGTTGGCCTGAGTTCAACTCCCCAGGCACCCACATAAAACCAGACAGGCATTTATTTGCAATGGCAAGAGACCCTGAGGTGGGCCTGCATGTGGACACACACACACACACACAAATAAATTTAAAAGACACACATCATTGTGTATGTATGTATATATAAATATATGTGTATGCATAAAACTTTGTTATAGTGAGAACCTAGTTCTTTATCATAACCCACCTTATTTATATTCCCCACAGTGAGTTATATATAGAAATTACTTAATATATATGGTTTAATAAATTGCTGATGGGATTTCAGGATGTTTTTTCTAAACTCTGATACTTGTACTTAGCAAAAGGTTTAAGCATGCTGAAGGGGCTCAGGTCAAAAGTCAGTAAACAGGAACTGCTATTAAGAAGCTCAGCCTGCTAAGCCCAACCTCCGCTCTCAGCGCTGGCTGCTTAACCCTGACCAACTCCAGTATTCTCCCCAGACTTTCATATCACTTGTGTTAATTGCTTCCTCTTCTAAAACGCATTCTGTGCAGACACTCCAAGTTAAACACACAGATCTGAAAATTTGAAGCTAGCATTCACAGATGAATATGCCATTTTGAGTCTGGGTTATCTCAGTATAATATTTTCCAGTTCCGTTCATTTTCTTGCAAATTTCATAGCTCCATATTTCTGTACAGCTGAACAAAATTCCATTAGATTCTATATTTTTGTTTATACTTCTTTGATGTATGCTCCCCAAACCTATCTCTGCCTGAGATTTTTTTTTTTTTTTGAGAGAGACACAGAGAGAGAGAGAGCGAGAGGAAGATAGAGAATGGGTGCACCAGCAGCCTCTCAGCAACAAACTGCAACAAACTCCAGATGCGTGCACCCCCTTGTAGGCTAGTGTGGCATTGAGCCCTTGTGTCACTGCATCTGGCTAAACGTGGGACCTGGAGATTGGAACTGGCTTTCTTAGGCTTAGCAGGCAAGTGCCTTAACAGCTAAGCCATCTCTCCAGCCCTGGTTTTATTTTATTTTATTTTATTTTATTTTATTTTATTTTATTTTATTTTATTTTATTTTATGTTATGTTATTTTATTTTATTTTATTTTATTTTATTTTATATTTTATTTTATTTTATTTTATTTTATTATTTTATTTTATTTTTACCCTTCAAGGCCAGGGTCAAATGCTGCTGCCTTTATGAAAGCTACCTCGATTAATCAAGCATGAAATAATTTCATTCCACATAAACTGTTAAAAATATTTTATAATCAGTCAGAATTAACACTTCTCACAAACTTCCTTCTAATTATTCTCACATCTTTTGTACTAAATTTTAAGTGCTTTAGTCACAAAGTCTTTCTGAAAAGTAATAACATGTGAGTCTTTGCATGTGTTGTACTTCGATAATTACAATGTTTGCTAATCATGTGATTTATTATTTAGCTTAAATTAATCTGGATATTAGCTTAAGACTATCATTCCACACTAAATTTTGACATCATATGAAATTCAAACATATTCAACTTACAGATATTTGCAAAACACATATTTTTTAAAGTAAGAAACTATAAAATAATATATATTTTATTTAGCAAGAAAGTATAGATATGACCCTATTTGTTATTGTCATCCTCTGAGCTTTGGCCCATAGCATGCTCTCTAGTAAGTGTTTCTTATTTGTATAAAATATTATGACCTATTGTCATAGTCAGATACATGTTTCTGGGATAAACCTCCAAGCCAGACCAGTTTATGGAGGAATGGGATTTAATGAAGCTCACAGATCCAGGAGGAGTTTCATAATGGTGGGAGAAGCTGAACCCCTTTCACAGATCCATACAGAGAAAAATACCACCAGCAGCACCAAAGCAAGCACACCCCAGGAACCCTAGGCAGAGCTCAAGCACTCTGTAATGCCTTTGGCTGGAATTCAGATCTACCCCCAGTAACACCTTAGGGCTGGACCCCAGGATCTTCCCACAGGGACACCTCTGCCAGCCAGAGATCCAAGCTTTTGTTTGTTTGTTTGTTTTGTTTTTTGTTTTGTTTTTCAAGGTAGGGTCTCACTCTAGTTAAGGCTGACCTGGAATTCACTATGTAGTCTCAGGGTGGCCTCAAACTCATGGCGATCCTCCTACCTCTGTTTCCGAGTGCTGGGATTAAAGGCATGCACCACCACGCCAGGCTCCAAGTTACAAGCCTTAATAAAACCCTGAATCTATTGGGGCACATCCATTCAAACTATCACACATATAAAACAGCAAAGCAGTGTATGGTATGATATTTCTTTCACATCACACATTTATAGCACACATATACATTATCTTATTCTTATAAAAAAATACATGAGCTGGGGTTCCACACTGACTGATGAATGATGCCAACCTGACTAATAAATATTCATCTATGAGGTACAGCCCTACTGTGTGTCTGATGTCATTTCCTAGTACCAGCTCCTCATCTCTCTCTCTCCAGGCACAGATGTCTCCTTACTACTCTCTACACATTTCCCCTTTTCAACACATTTATTGACCTTGTACACTATTATTTCAGATCACTTCATAGCTCCCTTTCATGTTTCATATATGTCTCAGCTCTAACACTTCTTTATCAGAAAATGATACCCAACAGCACTCTAAATCAGTACTGCTTGTTTTTCACGTGACTTCCTGCAGTATTATTTATTGTTTTCTTGCTTGGCTATTTCATATACTTTCTCCTTCACTGTAATATTATCTGTATGACGGCACAGATTCCATATGCAGTATTTGATACCACTGCATACAAGGTGGAAACTCAATGACCATTTACTCATTGATACAGCCAACATCTGCCACTAGTAGGTGTTATTTCAAAATCCATAAAAAGATCATGCAAGATGAGTACTAATTTATCTATGGTATTAACTTTATGTGAGATAACTGAGGCTCTACAAAAGGTATGGGCAAACACTGACTGTTTGGTCTGCTCAAAATAGCAGTTCCTTTCTAGGATCTTCCTCCCTTTTGTCCTTGTGAGGGCCTAAATGGTCAGGCCATGCCCTTTCCTTGTGCAACTCCTAGCTAACATGGTAGTGGCCCCAGGAAGATGGCCATCAGCATTAGTAATGCCTCAATATCTAACTACTCTGTGAGACTCAAAAGAATGCTGTACCAAGTGTTTACTTCTGGAGCTTAGGAAATTCAGTACTTTTTTATATAAAATTTTGTAATATTTGGCATGAAAAACAGAAAAATTAAGCAAATAAAGAGAAAGTAAATGGAAAGAAGAACAAGGAGGAAATAAAGGGAGCGAGAGATATGAATATGAATGCTGAAGGTTGGAGTTCATGTTTCCCATTTTTTCCCAAGGTCAATGTCACAAAATTCCTTCCAGAGTCCACGCAAGGGAATCAACAACTTCCCTTATATATTTTTATCCAATTCTACCCTAGCAAATATAGAACACACTATAGTGAAATCAATGGGAAAAGTCTCTAGAGGGAATTTTTTTAGATAAATATGGTAGCAACATTCTTCTGCAAAGATACTCATTTGTTGCAAAAGAAAAAAAAAAAAAGGACTTTCAATAAGTGAGAAAACTCTAAAGTTGGAGTCAAAAATTTCATGTGTACAGACAACTTAGCTAGTGAGCTAAAGGTTTTTCTAGAATTTTTTTTTTTTTTTGTCTGTTTGCTTTTTTGTTTCTTTGAGGTAGAGTCTCACTTTAGCCCAGGCTGACTACCTCACTATGTCGACTCAGGATGGCCTCCCAATGATCCTCCTACCTCTGCCTCCCGAGTGCTGGGATTAACACCATGTGCTACCCATGCCTGGCTTCAGTCTGATTTTGATGACAGCTTAATTAGAAAAAAAATTCCAAGCTTGAATTCTCTTGAACGACGCTTAGCATGTTAGTGTGGCCAGAAAGCAGGGCACACATAAGCCATCAAGTAGAGCAAACACAGGTGTATTCAACCTGCACTTGTCAACCTGAGTCTTGGGGTCCTTACACTTTGTACCCTGCGTGACACTTTTCACGAGGCACTACTGGGTCTTAGCAAGGACGAAATGGTGAGCAAGGACCAGTGAGTCAGTGAAGATGGCAGCATGGAAGGAGTTGGTCAACTGTCCAGGGACAGCAGAGGGCATCTGAAGCCTCAAAAGAAACCAGGTGTGGAGGAGGTACCATCTGAAGCCTTCAGAGAGGTGCAAACGCTCTGTATTGTTTATCCAGTGAGAAGCTGCTTCTGGCTGACCTGGGAGTGTGGTTAGTGCAGCGTGCAGAGATCCATTAGGCCCTGTGATAAAGAGCTGAGAAGGCGTGGACTAGGAAACATCCTAGAGGACCTTTCCCTTGCACTGGCAGGAGTGTCTTGTGAGGAGCAGTTCCTGGCCTCCTCCCGTCCTTGTGCTTGCTTGGGAAGAACACTGAGCCATCTCTTCAGCTGCGGCTGCCTCACAAATGAATTCAAGAACTCAGTGTTAGAGAAGGTTGAACATTCATTTTTCTCAAAAGAGGAAGGGCTCTTGTTCCACCTACAACATAATTGAACTTCTGTCTGTGTGCCCCATACTACCTTGCACTATCATTTACTCATCTCCCTGTTTGTTGTCTAACCTCTCACACATACATGCATATTGACTTTGTCTTTTTCTTTCAATGTATGGCATC
This sequence comes from Orientallactaga sibirica, assembly GCA_036365145.1. Lineage (NCBI taxonomy): Eukaryota > Metazoa > Chordata > Mammalia > Rodentia > Dipodidae > Orientallactaga > Orientallactaga sibirica. Next base: position 33,199,096 of record JAEOAD010000006.1, read on the forward strand.
ATCCTTTACTTCCAATTAGCTCTATCCTGTGTGGCTTGTAGTTTAATTGTCACACATAATTTTACTATCTTCCATTCTCATCTTCCCCTGTCAGCTTCTTCCACAAATCTCGGCCTCATTTTGTCCCAGCATGTGCTGTCTCATTGTCCTTGTCACATACTTTAAAATCCCGGTTACTGAGTTTTATGTGCTGAGTAATATGTAAAACACTTTTCCTGAAAGATTTTTACAGATTCCTAACAAGCGTGTGAATCAGTTCGGTGTCTTCATGTTACAGTTAGGGAAACAGAGAGGGAAAATACTGTCGTCGGTTTACAAGTGGCAAGTGACTTATTAATATGTAAGGAGCACCGACTGCTCTAGTTATTTTATCTCAACGTATTAGAAACCACAGATGGTGGCTAACAAAATGAAGGGATGTGGGGAGGGATCCTCACCAAAAAAACAAGAGTATATAATGCTTCAGAGGAGTACAGGCCTAACAGCATAATGGGACATGCTTGATCATGACAGAAGTATGTTATACATGTATGAAATATCATGAAACTCATTATTTTTAAAATTAATATACACAAATTAAAAAAAATAAGTATTAGTGAAAGCAATCATCTAGAGAATTTGAATTGAATCCAAGAAATGAAAGCCTGAAATAGGTCCCAATATTTTTGAGGCCATTGTACTAGCAGAAGGGGAGGTCTATGTAAAAAAAGAGTTTTCATTTGTCATAAATACAAGAGTGATATACATTTATTACAGAGAATTGAAAACATCTCGAAACACAAGTGAATTACACCATACTATCTTGTTTATTTTCACAAAAAATATTTTTTGATATCATTAAATATTCTTTGAAATGTTTTTGGAAACATTCTTAAATATGTTGACTTAACTTACCAACTATTTTCTTCTTGTTGTATATTCATAGTAAGAACTTATTTCCACTGTTAAAAGTAGTATTACAAAGAATGTCTATTTTTGAGCATAATTTAATCTATAGATTTCTGACAATTTTCCTGGGTTAGCTTCCTAGAAAAATAATCACTAGGACAATAGGCATCTCTTTTCTGAGGTATCTTGACAATGTTGCTAAGTTGGATGGAAATTTTTCAGAAAGTGAAAGTCTCATATGAAAATGAAGATTTTCTCTCTTTTTCTGTGTGTGTGTGTGCGTGTGTGTGTGCGCGTGTGTGTGTGTGTGCACGTGAGGGTGCACGCTTGTGTGTATGAGTGCATGTGCCATAGTGCATATATGGAGTTCAGAGCACAACTTCAAGGTATCTGTGCTCCACCTTCTTTGAGACAGAGACTCTAGTGCTACAAACAAGCTTCAAGCAAAAGTCAGACTAGCTGGCCTGCAAGCTTCAGATTTATGGCTCTGCTTCCCATTGTCTTAGGCTTGTTAGGATCACAGATGCATGTGTCACTTCAGCTTTTGTGGGGGCTGGGTGTTTGAACCCAGGTTGGCAGGCTTTACAAGGAAGCGCCTTTTAACCACTGAGCCATCTCTGCAGCCCTATTCTATAGGACTATTTTTAGGATCAGGTGAAAAAAGTGAATATAAAATGTTTACTAATGTGCCTCTGAGTACTTGTGAAATATGAAGCACAGAGATTGGACAGTAGAACATGTTGCCCCGTCTTACTCTGCCTCATATTGACCATTAGCAACACTTATCACATGCCTCTGTGAGCCTTAGTTTCCTTGTTCATCAAATGGGCATGCATTTCTAATCTCTGCACACTAGTTTTGTGGCTCTCACCACATATGCAGCATATTGCACAAAAGACACATTCAGTAAATATATGTTAATTCTTTTATAATTTTCTCCATCTTGTCGAAATAGAATAACCTTCTTACATGTTTTCCCATTACTCCTTTCTGTTCTTGCTCTCATTTCTAGTTCAACATGAACACACCAAAGGAAGTTACTTCATAACCCAATACCTTTGTGAGACAAGAAGGAAGTGGAAGATTAGGAAATCCTTTTAAGAGATGAGAGCTGGTATATGAAAACATCAATAGTTATCTTGGTAATTTCTGAATATAGCCACACATATACACAAATTCTTTTTGGCATATTTAATATATACTTCAGTTTACTAAAACAGTGAGCATTGTTCACCTACACTGTTACTCATTTGTGGGTTTTATAGCATGATGCTAGGTCCACAATACATTTGGATGACGATTGTAGGCTCTCTCTCAGGGAGCACTATAGTTCAGTACACAGAACCGATATAGATTGCTGATTGAGAAGCTTCTCTGGGAAAAATCTGCACTTACTGAAAAGGGTGCTATGATATATATGTTAGTGATGGCTTGCCTAGCAAATGGGATGGGAGGGACTCCTCCAGTAGTAGTGGTTCCTGCCTTCCAGGATGGAACACTGGCTATGAGGAATCGGATGAGGATTTGTTTGATATTTGATCCTCTATGACCTTCCATGAGAAACTTTAATCCAAAAATGAATTATTTCCAATCTCAGAAATATTCTTATTGTTTTAAATAAACTAATCCCATGTATTATTGATTTTCCAGTACTGGCTATTGAGAGCCTATCCAAGCACACATGTATAGAGCACAATCAGGTAAACTACATAAACTGAGCTGACCAGGTGGTCCTCTCCTGGAGGAGCACAGGGAGCCGAGGACATCTCTGTGCTGTGAGTGGTTTTGTTTTACATTTTGCTATTTAAAAATTTCAAAGGAAAGTTCTCTTTATATTCTTTTCTGATACTAGTAGTTATGTCCCAGTGATAATTTTTACCCCAATGGTAAGCCCCACAAGTTACAGGAATGTGTTCAAGGTAACTGAATGTAGCATGTGCTTAATCCATGTTTTAAATCAAAGAGGGAAGAAGTAAGCAAACACTTAATTAACATGCTTAACTATGGGTTTATGCATCCTTCACTGTTGTTTAAGTATTCCTTTTTATTTTAATGGTAAGAAAGCTGGTTATTCGATGAATGTTTATGTGTTTGCCATCCACTTACATTGGAATGCAGTGGTAGATTTTGGTGCTACATTGCCACCATGTGGTTGCTATGTAAAAAAATGTTTGCTTCCTAAAGAAAAGAAAGAGAAGTGGGAAGTGAATGCTTTGTTTTTGTAATAAGGAGTGCAGCAAACAAACAAACAAAAAACGAAACTTGTGCTGTACACACACACACACACACACACACACACACACACACACACGTTCATTGCCCCTGTCCAAAGGCAATGCTTTCTGTTTGAAGAACAGAAAAACAGACCAAAAATCTTTCTAAGAATCTAATGCTGGTAATCTTCCCCTGATACAAATAAGTTTAGTGGTCCATTTATTATTTTCAAATATATAATGATATGATAGAATTTCAGTTAAAAAGTCTAAATATGTTTTCTGTAGTTACAATAAATAATGATTTATCCCCTAGTCCACTCATAAAATTATTTGCATGATCATTGTTACATTCTATTTTCAATGGAATAGGAACTAGATGTGAAGTAAATATATGTAGTAAACTTAAAAAAATGAAAAATCTGATTATAAATTTCAAAAATAAGTTTCATCCATTATGTATGTGTACCATCTCTCCTTTATCTATTCATCGCTCCTAAAGCTCCTAAAGTTGTGTATGTTGAATGATCTGGGGCTCAATATAGTAAGTTACCCTCACATATTCTGATGTTCACACATTCCTTGCAGCTTCAAATTGGAATGCTTCTCAAATTTAAGAAGTAGTTCTGAGGTGAAAGTTTTACTTCACATTTGCTACTTGCTAAATAAAATGTATGATGGAAAAACATAAGGAAAAATCATGTCAGAGATTGTAAGTCACTATTGCTATGGCTCAATTACCAATAATGCTACCAGCTGACACCTTGTAGAGTATTGTGATCTCCAAAGTACTTTTCCGTGTATTTGATTTGATTTGATACACTTAGTGAGCTAAAGCTTGTATTGCCATGATTATGACCAGTAGGTTTCAACTTTTACTTTTTGTGTAAATGTTATCCTAAGACAAAGAAAGTTCCTCTTCAAACTAAGTCTGATGAGGTCTCTCAATGACCCTAAGGCCTCTGGCACTTGTAAAATGGCAAGTTTGATTAAGAACAAAAGCTTAATCAAATGTGAGAGGTGAGACACTAGATAATGAGAAGCACCTATTTCAAGACAGCCTGAAAGCAGGCGTACTTCTTGACCACAGCTACTGAAATCAACACCAGCAGAGATTAAGAGAAGGACAGGGAGAGAGAACGAGTTGTCAGGGCTTCTTGCCACTGCAAATGCACCCCAGATACATATGACACCTTGTGCATCTGGCTTTATGATAGTACTGGAGTTTTGGTCCTACATCCTTTGTAATCAAGTGTCCTTAACTACTGAGCAATCTCCCTAGCCTAACATAAGGAGAATTTTTATCAGACTTAGTAAAAGAACACATAAGCCTACAGTGCAGATTTTATTATTACAGAAAACTATGAAAGGCAAGAAAACTATTTACAAATGATTAGTCATGCAAACTACAAAAGTATCACCTGGGTTGCAAAATGTATCTTCTTCTCTCTCCCTCCTGCCTCTAATTTCTCTTTGTGCCTGTCATCCCCACTCTGTCCCTACTGTTCTGCCTTAATTATGTTTCCAAATCATTCTGAATGTCCTAATATTTCATATCCCATTTCTTCTGAAAGTGATACATTGCCATCCTAAAATGTCCATTCCTCACATCTCTCCTCTAGTCCCCTGGCCAAAGTGTAAGGTTGTTTTCTCCCTTGATGCTTCCCTGCAACTTTCTGTATCCTTCATCTTCAGGTCCTGTGAAGTTAAATCATGATCTTGTTTATTCACCTACTTCCTATGCAGCCAGAAAGCAGTCATTATAGCTTCTTCACACACACTGTCAGCAACACACAGACACCCAATAAATATTTACTAAGAGTTCACCTGGCACCAAACACCAACAGCTGTTGTCGGTAAACAGCAAAGCTACTGCTTATCTGCTCTAGTTAAGAACATTATTTTATCTAAATAGTAGAGAAATAATTTCTAATAGGAGATTGTGACAGGAAATGAAGAGAAATCTTGCTTTCTTAGAATTTAGATGGCTGAGTTGAACTCAATTCAAAGCTGATTTTTTTAAAAAGAAACCTGATGTTAAGTACATTCTAAGCTTGGGATCCAAATGCAAATGAGTCCAGTCTAGTTCTAAGACTTTCTTAATTCAAGGACAATTAGGACATAAGAAGTTCCACAAATAAAGTTCCTTTAATTACCAGCATCCACAAATGTGACTCATAGAATATGTTAGTTGTGTGTGTGTGAGTGTATGTGTGTGTTTACTTACTATCCTTGTTACTTCAGTGCAAATTCTATCTCTTTCCTAAGTATTCATCACAGCATCCTATTTGCTTTTGAATTTCTCATCTGTGCTACCACCAGAGGGCTGGTTATATCTAAAAAGCAAGTATGAACATACACTGCATCTGCCAAAATAGGCAACAGCCCAAATAAAGCTGTGGTGTATTACATAACCTGTCTTCTAAATACCTTTTCCAGTGTAAGAGATATAAGTATGGCCCATGATATTTTTCCCATCATTTCCCACAAGATTCATTGCATTTTGGTTCATTATACTTCATATATAACAGCCTATTTTCTTCACATTTTTGTTTGTTATGGTTACTGTGGTGGTGTGAATATTAATGTCCCCATATTGAGTCCAGCCTTAAAGTATGTCTGAGCCAGCCTAAACACTGGCTACTCTCTTAAATAATGTTCAAAGAGCCTTGGAGATTGTATTAGAAATCTATGTTAGTGTTGAACTAATAGCAGCCTATTATTTTCTGATTTGATTAGTTTTGAATCTCTCCAATGTCTGCCACCATATCCTTAGAGAAGGTTCTCTGACTAGTCATAACAGTAGCACTCACATATAAGACACCATTTCCTCTGCAATGTTTCTGGGGTCCTAGTGGGTGAAATAGGAATGGCTCATCTAGTCCTAGATGCTCTGATTTGTTTTCTTGTCATTCTTATGAGACTTGCATGTCCCTGGTATTCACCCCATATATAAGAAACAGGTTCTCTAACTGAAAGTGAGAGCAACATTAATCAAAGACCATATATATATATATAATTTTAATGGGCATAACATCTCTATTTAGCCAATGAACAGTGGAATCTTCCTTTCAGGGTATATAAGCATCCAAGCCATAGGCTTCTGACTTAGTTATTTCCAAGCATGGATTTCCTCCCACTGGGCAGATATAATATATCCAATCACACAACAGTCGATTAAACCCATAACTTATGTGTCACTTCTGTAACAATAAGTACATCTTGTCTGATTTTGTAGATTTCTGATTGTACTGTTTGTTCCGACTATTAATGACTTTTGTCCCCTAGCAACTCACAAAGTGCTTTCCAATACTGTGACAACTACCCGGAACAGAGAAGGCTTCCATCTCAGTTCCACCCCGCAGTGTCTTCAGCAATGGGGCCTTACCATATAGTTTTATGGAAATCTAAGCACTTTGACAGTGGCCTGAATTGTTTTGAGTGCCTCATGGGCTTCCAAAACAGCTCTCTGGGGAGGAAAAAGACTTCTGAATCTCACATACTCTCTTTTTAGAAAGTCATGCCCTGAAATTAGCTAACAAAGAGGTAAGTTTCTATAGTAATTATTCATGCTGTCTTTAGTTTCATGTAACCCTTCCACTTCCATCTCTCCTTTTCCCCTGGCCTTAGACCTTTGTATTACCCACATTGTGTCCTATCTGCTATCCCTCACCTGATTCTTCACCACTTCTCAACTCTCTCCAAGCCCCATTCTAGCTTCCTGACTAGTATTATTTATGCTTACTACAATTTATAAATAAATATATTCCAAGATAGAATATGTATATGAGAGAGAGCATGTGACATTTGTCTTTCTGAGCCTTGGATACTTCATTACTATTCCTTCCATATTCATCAACTTTTGTGCAAATTTCCTAATTTCATCTTTATTTATAGCTAAATAGAACTCCATTTTGTTTATTACTGCATCTTTTTTATTATCCATTCATCAGTTGATGGGCATCTGGGCTGATTCCATTTCCTAGCTACTCTGAATAGAGCAGCAACAGACATGTCTGAGCAAGTATCTCTATAGTAAACTGTAAAGTCTTTAGGCCATATGCCCAAGGGTGGTGTACCTGGGTGATAAGTTAAATCTATTTTGAGGTATTCCCTACTAGATTTTTCCACATCTGCCACAGAATTTGTTGTCATTTAATTTTTTTATGGTAGCCATTCTGACCTGAGTGATATGCAATCTCAAAATAGTTTTAATTTACATTTCCCTGATGGCTAAAGGTGTTTAATAGTTTTAGATGGTTATTAGCCATTTGTACTTTTTCCCTCGGGCACACTCTGTTCATTTCCCTGTACTTTTTTGTTTCAATTGGTTGATTTTTATTTCTTAGTTTGTTGACTTCTTTGTATATTCTACATATTAATCCTTTGTCAGATATATAGCTGGTGAATATTTTCTCCCATTCTGTAGTTTGTCTATTGACTTTGTTTATGGTCTCCTAATCTTTATAATAGCTTTTAAGTTTAATTAGATCTCATTACTTGAGTGTTTGTACTGTTCACTGGTCTACTGTAGACTTATTGAGAAAGTCTTTCCCTATGTCTATAGCTTGAATATTCTCTTAATTTTCCCTTTAATAATTTTAGTTTCAGGTCTTATATTGAAGTGGATTTTTGTGCAGGTTGACAGAAAAGGGGTCAAGATTCATTCTTTTACATGTGATTACCCAGTTTCTCCACTACCGTTTGTTGAAAATGCTGTATTTTATTTTGGCCTCTTTGTTAAAGATCAGGTGGCTATAGTTACTAGAGCATATAACTGGATCTTTTATTCTTTTCCCCTTTTTTGTCCCATAACTTAGTAGAAATGTGTTGCATTTAACTTGTGTTGCTGGACAAACACTGAGCCAGAAAGGGCTTATGGGAGGAAAGGGTTTATTTAAGGCTTACAAAACGCATGGGAAACAGTATTAATAGCAGATGAAGCTAGCTCACTTCTGTCGATGCATCCACAGCAGAGACAGAAAAACCAACATCACTAAGTACCAACAACCAGCACAAAAACAACACAAACAACCATATCACAACCTGCTCTGAACACACTTTAGGGCTGGATTACATGACCTGCCTCCAGTGACATACTTCTTCTTCAGCAGGGTTCTACCAGCTGGAGACTCAAGTGGCAAGCTAAGTCTTAATAAGCAATGCCTGAGTCTATGGGAGCATATATTCAAACTGCCACAAAATACTCCAGGTTTTTCCTCATTTGGTATATTGGTTCAGGTTTGCTATGTATAGCCTTTCTTATGTTGAAATACAATAAACTCCATCCTTAGTTTTTCAGTTCTTTTACTATGAAGGGGTATTTTATTTTGTTGAAGGCCATTTCTGCATCAGTTGGGATGATCATGTGATTTTTGTCCTTACGTCTATTTCTCATACCATACTATTTTTGAGGTGCTTTGTGCAGCTCTTCTCTATTTACAGAACTCCTCAATCCCTATAGAAGCCTTTCAAGGATCAGGGTTTACCCTTCTTAGCTACCTTCTCTGACACATATTTTCCATCTTTTCCTAATAGGTTTGTTGCTCCTATGACTACATAATCAGTTGGGAATATCTCTCTACATAGATTTAACAGTAGTGCAGAATTGTATATTTATAGGTCTGTAATCACTTATGTGCACGCAAAATTCTTGAGAAAATAACCATAGTCTCCAGAGACTATAGAGAACACATCATATTAATTTTTAAAGTATATATGTACACACACACACACACACACACACACACACACATATATATATATATATATATATATATATATATATATATATATATATATATATAGAGAGAGAGAGAGAGAGAGAGAGAGAGAGAGAGAATGAGAGGGAGAGAGAGAGAGCATGGGAAGGCCAGGGCCTCCTGCCAATGTGAAGAAACTCCAGACACATGAGCCACTGTGCATCTGGCTTTACATATGTACTGGGGAATCAAACCTAGCATGTCAGGGTTTGCAAACAAGTGCATTTAACCACTGAGCAATCTCTCCAGCCCCTATCATAGTACTTGTAAAGCACCTGATAAATTAGTTTTTAATTAAATATAGGGGGTGTAGAAATTGCTTAGTAATAAAGTACTTGTGTAAACATGTGGGCCTGAGTTCAATCTGAAGAACCCTCATTTAATGAAAAAAGAAGAGCTAGGTATTATGACACATGCTTATAACCTAAGAGCTTAGGAGAAACAGGTGGATACCTGGGGCTACTTGGCTAGCCAATTTAGACTACTTGGTGAGCTCCAGGCCAATAAGATGCCTTATCACACACGCGCGCTCGCACACACACACACACACACACACACACACACAGAGTGATTAGTGTTCCTAAGGAATGACACCCATATTGTCCTCTGGTCTAGACATACACATGTAAATGTATGCATATGCACAACATGCATCAACCCATCCACCCCCCCCCACAAAATTACATACAATATTATTTCATAATACTATGTTACTTAAATAAAATGAAAGAGGAAGGCCAAAACAAAATTCTTCTTTGAGGTGATATCAACAAAATCCAGGCATAATTGTTACAAATGGAATTCTTAGAAAGACAAGATGAGTGACTAAATATTCCTGTGAATCCTTGGTGCATCACAGAATTAAGAAATGAGAGACATAGAAAGCTACTTAAATATCACTAGATCATGGATGCTAATGTAAAATGGCACAGATAGTCCACTCGAAGCTATTGCTATGACAAAATCAAATTTTCAAACCAAAGAAAATGTTACTACCCTCATAATACAGCCAAAGTCAAAAGAACACATGGAAATTATTTAAAAGTATCATTTTACACAATACTTTCTTGATAATTCTTAAAAAGGAAAGTATGAAAATGGTGCTCTAAAATATTTCTAGAGAAGTAATAATAACGTCTCATTTTTTCTAAAAATACTGTGGTAATAAAAAGCTTTATAACTAATCATATTGGACTATTTTAGGAATAGTCATATTTCCATAAATATTAAAAACTGCTACTTAATAGCAAGGAAGACTCATTTTTACTCTTCATTATTTCTATCACATAGTGACTTATAAAGTACTACATAAAAACAAATCTGGGGTCAATTCACCCAATACTATGCCTCCTTAGCACAGCAAAAGTGTTGGGAAAACTTTTGTTGCTGACCTCTTGTTATTCCAAGGTCCACAAATGAAGTGTATGCCTTGACCTAGGCTTTCATACCCAACAGTTTATCTGTCATCCATGGATTTCCTTAAGCCTCTGTTGATCCTATTTATACTTTCAGACTGTACAAATATCAGGCAAAGAAGTTCCAGATGTGTACTAAATACTACTTCATTTTATCTGCTGTATAGCTACCCCTTCCCCTCTCTTGAATTCTATTTCTGTCCTTCTTAGACATTAGGTATTCTTATGAATTATCGAATTATTTGGATATGTCCAGTCCATGTTATTATACAGAGTAAGATTTGAGATAAGTTTTAATAAATGAGAGAAGTCTAAATAATGCCATGAAAATAAGTATCACCCCAATATTGATAATGAGAAAAACAATGTGTCATAATTTCAATTAGTTAAACAACCACAAATAAAATTTAAAAGAATTTGTTTTATTTTCTCATTTTCTATCCTTTTGGTATCATTTCTTACCAGGGTGTGAATCTGTACAAAGTGATACAAGCTGAAGACTTTATTTGCAAAGCTGTGAATAAAATCACAAACTCTACAGTAGTACAAAGCTTGACTTGAATGAATTTTTTATTTAAAATTGAGAAAATCCATTTGAGCTCCAATTCATCTGAAAATCATTAATGCCAACACATTCTGAAATAAGAAGGAATACACAAAAATACTTTGAGAAAGTTTATAGTCAATAAACTCTGAAGGGAATGGAGGACAATGCCAGTCATCAAGAGAATTGAAAGCCAGGATAAATTGTAACACTCGTAGACAGCCTTTTGAACTTGGAAAAAATTATACTTATTTGCTCTTATAGAAGTAGCTTTTGAATTTAGTAGATGTGAAAATTGACTTCAGATTTCCCTAAGTACAAAGTACTGTGTTAATCCTTAATCCAGCCAGCTTACCAGAAGGCACATATTGTTAGGAGTTTATGAGCTGCGGCATAGTCAGAATGTGTGGGCCTGATATATGTTACACCTCTGGAGTGCAGCTTGCCATTTGCCAAGTGAGTTAAATTATGGACCAAGAGCCAAATCTTCATCTAACCCTCCATAATTGTTAACAATAGGACTTCTTTATTTTAAATATGGCTAACATCTGTTAACTATTTCAATGACTTTATCTTGCTCCAAGAGGCTGTGGTCAATGGCAAGAGGCCATATTCTAGAAACATATTATGACCTCCCATGTTTGTTCCATCCATCCAGCATAGTCTACTGTACCTTTCATCGGCTGTAGAAAAAAAAAAAAAAAAAAAAAAAAAAAAAAAAAAAACATCCTGGTGTTGCTCCATTATTGAGAAATCATAAGATATATTTTTCTTAATGTGTAAGTTGCAATAATGTGTCACAATTTATTTCTGTAATTTTCAGTTCACTTCTGAATCACCCAAGAAAATATTGTGATTTTTAAATATATTAATATGATTTTAACTCATAAAATTTTATTTCTTTTAATGCAATGTACTCTGATTATGTCAGTTCATTTATGGTTGACTTTTTGGTTATTTTAAGGGTGAAGTGGCAGGATTTTGTTATGCTAGAAAGCATCGCCAAGGATGACAAAAAAAAAAATCTATCAAAGATTGAAAACAGGAACAGGGGACTGTTAAGGAAAATATTTCTATTCAAATCATATGGGGAATACATCATTATATGTGAATCTAGAATGTCAGTCTGCTTACCTTTGTGGACTTCCCAAATAACCCAAGTTGATATTATCATTGAGTAAGGTCTTTTTAATATGAATTTCAATGTGAAAATACATATCAAAGATTTCCTAGGGAACATTAAATTTATTAGAATAAGAAGAAATTAAGGGAAAATTTATGGTAACTAAGTTATCTCTAAAGATACACATTAGGAAAGTGTCACAAAGGAAACAGAAAAAATTCTCAGTTCTTATGGAAGATTCCAACTTGTCAGCTTGTGTCTTGGGTAATTAATCATGGGTGCTCTTACTGAAGGAGCTCCTGTGTTTTGGAGCTCAGTTCGGGATGTAGGTGAAGCAGCAGCAGCAGGCAGAGCAGCAGCTGGCTACAGAGCTGCCTCAGTGATGCCTCCTTGCACATCTCTGTCACACACCAAGACACCAACAAGCACACCATTCTCTGACTTTTCTCTCCCAGTGCTATGGCAAGCTTAGTTTTGAAGTCTTTAGAAAAGCAGTTGTTTATGCACACTGCTTATAGGAGCAGTGAAGAGCAAAGCATTGCTGTTTTGAAATGAAACTGATAAGCCTTCAAAAGACGGAGCAAACAGAAACCCTAGATGCAGTGTACCAGTCACCCAGGATGCACTTCTATTGCACTTTGATGCTACCTCATCACATCTGACCCAAGAAAACTTGTGTTTTAGAGAGGTGGTATTCCTTTCCCTCCCCAAACTACCTGAGACACACAGGAAGAATCCTCCCATAGTTATATTTCAGGTAACCAGGGAAGCTTGCAATCATTGCAGGACCCATGATAAACCCACCTTTACATACTTTGATACCAAAGGTAGCCTTGGTGGAAGGGGTTAATAATCATAAAGCCAAAAAAAAAAACATTATTCAAATATAAATCAAAATAACTTTTTAAACAACTGTGCTTAAGTAAGACACATATCCATTCTGTGTTCGGGAAGTTGAAATATATTTTTTCATATGTTTTGTTACTAACCTATGATAGACTGACATTTTAAGAATGTCCTTGGTGAGGCTAGAGAGACTGCTCACTTGTTAAAGGTGCTTGCTTAAAAAATCTGACTGAGCGGATTTAGTTCTCCAGGACCCACATAAAGGCAAATACACTAAATGATACATGCATCTAGAGTTCCTTTGCAGTAACAGGAGACCCTGATGTGCCCACTTGCTCTTCTTCTCCTCCCTATTCCTTTCCCTTTCCTTGAAAATCAATACAAAAAGAAAAGTTCTAGCCCGGCGTGGTGGCGCACACCTTTAATCCCAGCACTCGGGAGGCAGAGGTAAGAGGATCACTGTGAGTTCAAGGCCTCCCCACTGAGTCTACAGAGTGAATTCCAGGTCATCCTTAGCTAGAGTGAGACCCTACCTCGAAAAAGAAAAACAAAAACAAAAAGAAAGAAAGAAAGAAAAAGGAAGGAAGGAAGGAAGGAAGGAAGGAAGGAAGGAAGGAAGGAAGGAAGGAAGGAAGGAAGGAAGTTAGTTAGTTAGTTCTTGGCTTCTGGAATGGGGTAAAGCACTTTCATCTCAGGAACAAAGACCTGGGTTGGAGCCCCTGACCCTGCAGATGAGCAAGCAAAAAGAACTAATCTTTCTTGAAAAAAAAAAAGAAAAGAAAAGAAAAGGTGAAGATTTAAAAGTCCTGCACTTGTGGAATTTACAAAGCAAATAGGTATAATATGATTGTAACATTCTGGGAAAATTTAGAATGCTATTTATGTATTTTTAAGAAATTATGATCATCATAAAAGGTAATAAATACATCTTTAGCTACAGTTATATGGCTCTGGATTTCATATCTATATGTTCTTAATTTCTACATATGTGTATTCCATATTGATTTAATGATCAACTCTGAATAGGAGTCACAGGATTATTTATCATTGAGTAAATAAGTAAAAATATTATCCCAATTTTAATTGTAAAAAGTACAACTAAAGTCTTGGACTGAAATATATGTAGGGGAAATGGTACTATAAAAAGTAATAATCATTTGTTTGAAATAGACAGAATGGGTTTTGTGCTTAAATGAGGCATGCCCTAAAGTTAAAAGAATATTATGAGAAAAATAGAGAGAGAATAAGGGTTAGCAAAGGACAGAAGAGTGAGGAAGGGATGTAGGAATGAAGGGGAGGGAGAAATGTGGGAAAAAATAGCAATGGCTCAGCAGTTATGAATGTCTGCCCATAAGCACGAGGGCCTGAGACAGCAGGGTGAGAGTGGAGGACCAGAGAAGTGCTGTTCTGGAGTCAGTTGGGGACCCAGGGTCAAGAAAATATGTGGATCAGCCTTAGAGATGGCTCAAGAACTTCTTTATGGGGATGGCTCACCTTCAGAATTCAGCTCTCCATGGGTGCTAGTGTATTGGTCCTACCAGAGTGTGGTGGTGCTCCCAGGAAGACTGTGGTGATGCTACCAGGAAGAGTGTGGTGTGCTCCCACGAACAGAGTGATGGTGCTCCCAGGGAGAATGTGGCATGCTCCCAAGAAGAGTGTGGTGGTGCTCCCAGGGAGAGTGTGGCGTGCTCCCAAGAAGAGTGTGGTGGTGCTCCCAAGGAGAGTGTGGTGATGCTCCCAGAAACTGATAGTACTCCTGGGAAGAGTGTGGCAGTACTTCCAGGAAGTGTGATAATGCTCCCAGGAAGTGTGGTGGTGTTCCTAGTCTCCTGTTCCTCACAGTGCTCTACAGCCACAGGGGCTTTTTCTTCACCAACATCTGTTTATAATCCATGGAGACTACCTCTCCAAACCATCCCAAATTTCCTCTCATGTTTGTTTGAGCAAGGTATCATTGCATACCCCCTCCATGTGCTTTTATTATCATGGGCTTAGAGCAGGTAGGCAGACTACGCAGTACTGTTGCTGACCTGGGAAAGATCATGAGGAGATGAGCCAGCCCTCACACAGCAGCTAGGGTCCAGGTGAAACCACAGAGGAATGGGTGAGATGAGCAAGAGTGCTGCTTCTGTGGCAAGCCTGACCACCAGTGCCAGGGTGATGGAAAGGGACACTGAGGATATTCAAAATGTACCAAAGCAGAAATATTGCCCCTCCCCAATGACTGACTGCTGCTCTCACAACTCATAACCCACAACCCCATGGTGAATGGGGTGAATGGGTGAATACCAGCAATCACACTAAGGAGGGCCCTCAGTGGAATTGGGGTAGAGAGGAGGGAAATGATGGAATCAACACATGATGTGTCCAAACAAATTTTCTAGTTAATAAAAAAATATATATAGAAAGAAAGAAAGAAAGAAAAAAAGAAACCCTGATGGAAGCATAATCTATGGCAAGAAAATAGAGAAGTAAATAAAAATAGTATTTCATGTCTGGAGAGATGGCTTAGTGGTTAAGGCACTTGCCTGCAAAGCCAAAGGACCCAGGTTCGATTCCTCAGGACCAACGTAAGTCAGATACCCAAAGTGGCTCATGCGTCTTGAGTTTCTTTGCAGTGGCTGGAGGCCCTGGCATACCCATTCTCTCTCTCACTCTCCCTCTTTCTGTCTCTCAAATAAATAAATAAATAAATAAATAAATAAATAAATAAATAAATAAAATATATTTAAAAATAATATTTCCAAGAAAGAAACTTGTATCCAATTACTCAAGACAAGTGAAAAGGATGGAAATATAAACAGTTTTTTTTGTTGTTGTTGTTTTGTTTTTTTTTGGTTTTTCGAGGTAGGGTTTCACTCTGGTCCAGGCTGACCTGGAATTAACTATGTAGTCTCAGGGTGGCCTCGAACTCACGGCAATCCTCCTACCTCTGCCTCCCAAGTGCTGGGATTAAAGGCGTGAGCCACCACGCCCGGCTCTATAAACAGTTTTTAATTTGAAAAGTATGGACTTTAATTTGGAAGTAGTTGTTCCTGCTAATTGTTCTCTATTTTTGTTTTGGGGAAGTAGGATGTGATGTGCTCGAGAATTAGTGATGGTCATAGAGGGTAGTCATAAAGTGAAGTGTATAAGGACTGAGAGCTACATTAGAAGTTACTTGACTGAAATACAGCTGCTGTGTGTTAAATCTGAGTCAACATATCTGTCCTCAGTCTACCTTTACTGAACAGTCAGTGACATAGCTCCACCATATTGATGTCTTGTGAATTTTCTGTCCTATTGGACTCTCTCCTGGTCCTACTACCCCAAATCTTTCCTCCCCACCTCTTCCACCTGGTGCTCCCAGGAAGTGGGGTAATGCTCCTTTATCCTGTATCTAAATAAAGACTCATGATACACAATTGTATATGTCTTCACTGAGGACCATGAGGTCCAGGCCCAGCAGGATCTCTGCCACTGGAGATCTCTGAGAAATGTACAATCACAGTACTATAGTCTTCAATTGAACCCACATAATAGAGTGAGCAATCTTCTACCATAATGAAGATTACCTTGCAATCAGTAAGTCTAAAATAAACCCTTTCTGTCATACGCTGCTTGTTGTTCCAGACACAAGAAGAAAACTACATCAAGCCCTCAAGACTCTGCTTCAGTTAAAGTGGGGTGAAGCTTATAGCATCAGCAGTTAAAAGCACTCTGACAACCTTATGTGAAGCACTCAGGTGAAGCCCTGTTTCCTTGTGTGAAGTGCAGTGCTCAGGTGTCCTCATGTGAAATCCTCTGTTTCCTCATGTGAATCACTCAGGTGTCCTCATTTGAAGTACTCAGGCATCCTCACGTGAAGTACTCGGGTGTCCTCATGTGAAGTACTTGGGTGTTCTCTTGTGATATGCTCATGTGTCCTCATGTGCAGTGCTCTGGTTTTCTCATGTGAAGCACTCAGGTGTCATTATGTGAAGTACTCAGGTGTTCTCATGTGAACTACTCTTCCCTCCTCATGTGAAGTCCCCTGGTGCCCTCATGTTAAGTACTCTGGCATCCTCATAAGAAGAGCTCTGGTTAGTGCTCTGGTATCCTCATGTGAAGTACTCTGGCATCCTCATGTGAAATACTCAGCTGTCCTCATGTCAAAGTACTCTCGTGTCCTCATTCAAAAATACTCTGGTGTCCTCATGTGCAGTGTAAGATTTCCCTGCTAGAGCGATGGCTTCTCAAAGATGACCTAGGCCTAGCAACATAATCTCTTTCTAGAAGCTTCCTTTAGACAAAATGGATTACTTGGGAATTTACTCATGAAATTCAGAATTTTTTTATGTGAATATGGAAAGTAAGAGAACACAAACAATTACACTTACAATTAGTTTAATTAAAAATTCAAATTCTCAAGTGACAACCAGATCTACTAAGTCAGGAGGTCTAGGTTAAGGCCCAGTAATATGTTTTCATTATTTATTTATTTATTTATTTATTTATTTATTTATTTATTTATTTAATTTGAGAAGGAGAGAGATAAAGAAAGAAGGAGACAGAGAGAAAGGAGGGGAGAGACAGAACAGGCATGCCAGGGCCTTCAGCCATTGAAAATGAACTCCAGACACATGTGCCACCTTGTGCCTCTGGCTTATGTGGGTTCTGGGAAACCAAACCTGGGTCCTTTGCCTTTTTAGGTAAGCATCTTAACCACTAAGCCATCTCTCCAGCTCCAGTAATATGTATTTTAACAGAGTCTGCAGATGACTTTGAAGATTGCCTTGCAGAGGGTGAATTATCTTCCAAAACAATGACTTGCCATACTTCCAATTAGCTCTGAAGAAAAATTGACAAGACTCCGTCTATTGCATGGCCTATAGTCAACAACAAAGCATCATTTCAAACTAGCATTCATATAATTGAAGCATCCATGTCATTTCACATTCCCAATGTCAATAGTGCGAAGCAGAGAGGGGAAATATACAAGACAAATGTCAATATTATCAGCAACACTCCTTCCCTTGACTGTTCCCCAGTATCATAAGCTATGAGAATTATGTATATACACATATCATCAGTACTCTTCCAAAAGATTTGGCTGAGGTAAATTTCATCAAATGTCTATACCTGGCATCCACCAAACTCATTTTAAGTATAAATTATAGTGGAATATGAGAGACAGCCACTGGGGAAGAAGAAGGAGGAGGAAGAGCAGGAGGAGGAGAAGGAGAAGGACAATCTGTCAGAGGAAGGAAAGAGAAAGGGTATGGTTCTTTGAATATATAATGTCCCCATAGTTTAATGTGCTTGAATGCTTGATCCCTACCTGTGGTGCCCTTTACAAAGATCGTGGATCCTATGGGAGGTAAAGCATCATTGTCAGAGGGCATGTGTAATTGGGGGGCTTGAGTTATTATTGCCCAGCTCTACATTCTCATTCTCTCTCTTTCCCTCTCCTCCTTCTCTCCCTCCTTTTTACTCTCTCTCCCTCTCTATTTACTGTGTTGCAATGCGACGTTAGTTTTCTACTCAGGCCAGCCAGGCATTCTCCACCATGGTGAAATTTCCCCTCAAAAATATAAGCCAAGGGCTGGAGAGATGGCTTAGTGGTTAAGGTGCCTGCCTGCTAAGCCTAAGAACCCGGTTCCAATCTCCAGGTCCCACGTTTAGCCAGATGCAAAGTGACGCAAGGGCGCAATGTCGCACTTGACCACAAGGGGGCACACACATCTGGATTTCGTTCACAGCAGCTTAGAGACTGCTGGTGCTCTCATCTCTATCTGTCTCCCTCTCCCTCTCTGTCTGTCTCTCTCTGTGTCTCTCTCCAAAAATAAATAAAATAACAATAATAATAATAATAAAGCCAAGTTAAACCCTTTTCCTTCTATAAGCTGCTCCTGGTCAGGTATTTGTTCATAGCAAGAAGAAAGTAACATGCAAATGGTTACCACACAATTTCACCCTAGTGAGAGAAGAGGTTTAATGGACTGAATGTATTTCTTTGTCACCACCTAATCTTGGACTCCAGAGACAGGCAGCCTGATGCTGAGATTTGATTCTGTTGCTCAATATCTATGCAACCTTGTTGAATTTATCTAATGGTTTTAAGCCTCACTTCCTTCACCTGTAAAACACATATAATACTAGTCCTTATTTATATAGCTGTTGGAGGAATTTCATGAAATAATGTTTGTGTATTTGGCAAAGTGCCCAGCACTTAGTAAGTGATCAATAAATGTTAACTATCATTATTTTTACTATCCTTTCCCATGGCCATGCCCCGGAGTGGAACTTTTTACTTCACTGTGAGTTGTTAACCCCCAGAGAGGTGCTTATATATAAAAAAAAAAATCATCCTCCATTCTGCTCTATGTAAAGGCTGTGTTGTTTAAAAAGGCCTGCCATGGTCCCCCTACAGACAACTTATCATCAAACCTCCAATGACGTAGTTTTAAATTGGCATGGCTCCCTTATGAATCCATACCACTGAGCTATATGTTCTGAGCTGTTCTTTTCTGCCTTTATATGCAGAATGTTTGCCTCAGGGATTTGTGAAACATTTGTTGATTAAATGTGTATAAAACACACAAATCCATAAATGCAGTTTGCCTCGGATATATGCAACATTTGTTGATTAAATGTGTGTCAGTCATAAGACTCAATCTCTACAGGCTATGCCACCTAAAGTTAGATATTTCATGAACATTGGGAAAATGTCTTACTCTTGTGTGAGATGGACAAGTGCACAGTTGATTTTGCTATCAGTTGTCACATAAATTGCCAACCCCTATTTGGGTAGAATCACAGGTTTATGCTCTTTCCTTGTTCTATCTGGTCCTATTATAAAGTTGTAAGCTTAATTAAAGAGTGCTATTGTTTTCTTGAATAGGATTCATCTTTTCTCTAATATGTCATAGTTTCAAGCTTATGTCACCTATGATGGCTTAGCTGTTAAGGTGTTTGCCTGTGAAGTGTAATGACCCAGATTTTGTTCCCCTGTACCCGTGTGAGCCAGACGCACAAGGGCACATGTGTCTGGATGGGGGCCCTGGCATGCCCATTCTCTCTCTCTCTCTCTCTCTTTTTTTTTTTTTTTTTTTTTTTTTTTTTTTTTGCGAGGTAGGGCCTCACTCTGGTCCAGGCTGACCTGGAATTAACTATGTAGTCTCAGGGTGGCCTCGAACTCTCAGCGATCCTCCTACCTCTGCCTCCCGAGTGCTGGGATTAAAGGTGTGCACCACCATGCCCGGCCTCTCTCTCTCTCTCTTTAAAAAAACAAATAAAAAATTAAAATTTTGACAAGGCTCTCCTGAGTTGGAAGGAAATACCTTAATAATTCTTGGAAAATTCATCTAAACTTTCTTCCATCAGTCAGTCCTTAACACCTCTGTCAATAGTAAGGTAGACCACATGCTCCAGATAGCCACACTCATATTCTGTATTGTATGAGTCTTAAAGATATATGTGTTTGAAGCAGACAATTTCCTCGTGCCCTATCTTTATCTATACATGAATGCTAGTGTATTTGGTGGCCTGAAGATATTGAGAGGCCCATGGCATTGCAAGGAAAGAATGCCTTCTCTTCCTGGGAGCTTCATCCAGATGAAATTGGGTAGACTATTTAGATTCAGCTCACAAAATTGATATTGGGCATGCATGTTGTTGCAGTTAACTTCTCATTGCTGACACAAAGCTCCTTACCAAAAACAGCTTGTGGGAGGAAAGGGCTTATTTTGGTTATCAGACTCAAGGAGAAATTCCATGATGGCAGGGGCAAACATGGCATGAGTAGAGGATAAATATCATCTCCTGGCCAATATCAGGTGGACAGTATCACCACACGCAGTGTCCAAAGGTGGGAAAATCAATAGAATACCTTAGCTGGCTGTGTGTGTGTTTTAAATATTTTATTCGTTTATTTGATAGAGAGAGAGGGAGAGAAAGAGATATAAAGAGAGATACAGAGGGAAAGAGAGAATTGCATGCCAGGGCTTCAAACACTGCAAACGAACTCCAGACAAATGTGCCACCTTGTGGGTTATGTGGATCCTAGAGAATTGATCCTGGGTTCTTTGGCTTTGCAGGCAAGAGCCTTAACTACCAAGCCATCTCCCCAGCCCAGTCTTTTGTTTGTTGTTTGTTTGATTGTTTGTTTTAGGCCTCTACACTCCATACTTATCACAGTGGCATAAAGAAATAAACAACTATAGACCTTTTTGAACCCCAAACCAGCATATTTTAGATTTGTTGACTGAAGGAGTCACCGATGTTAAGGATCAGAGGAGTGCAGGAAAGAATGGTGATCCAGGTTGGAGCACCATCTGATGGTCAACCCTAGCAGCAAGAGTGCTTTCCTTAGAAAACTACCCATGTGGAGGCTCAGAGGAGTGTAGGTGAGGACAGTGCTCACCAAGATGGAGCATGAGTGCTCTCCATGACAGATTTACACATGAGGGCAAAAGATACTGTGTGAGAAGACCCTGAAAGACCATTCTTAGTCCTCTTCTGCTGTCTGCATATGCTTTTCTTACCACTGATGTTGTGTGAGGCTATGCCCTGATTCACCACATTATGAAAGGGTACACCACTAGCATTATGCATCCTTACAAGCAAGCACTGTGAAATGCTAAGCCATCTTCCCCAGCCCCCAAATTAAGCATATTTTAAATGTGTGCAGGTAAGATTGACCTTCGATGTTATCATTTTGTGAAGTCATTCTTTCATGTCTATGATGTTATATTTCATGAAAAGAATTAAATTGAACATCTATTTTATTACTGTACTAATTTGTTTTGGTATTGTGCCACCAACATCAAACATAGTGATGACCATATGGTTTTCTGATTTGTTGATATTGTTATTGTTAACTGAGAAGACACGAATCAATTATTTATCCACATTATCCATTTGATTTTTTTTCAGTTAGTTTTCAGAGTCAGACCATGCTGATGGAGGTGAAACTTTCTGGGTAATTTAAGGAATAAATTAAATGATTCTAAAGCATCTCGGAGAGATAAGTAAGCATAATTTTAAAATCTCTGTTTAGAAATTCAAGGTAACTTTTTTTTAAGTGTGTATGTATGTGATGTTAGTGTAGGTGGTATGGGTAGGTATGTTGGTGGACTATGTATGTGTGTACACACATGTATGCAGCCCCTAATGCCCTTCAGCATGCATAGAGAGGCCAGAAGAGGACATTGGGCACTCTCTTCTATCATTATTGGGCCTTGTTTCCTTGAGAAAAGGTCTCAAACTGAGCCTGGTTCATGCTAGATAAACTGCTAGACTAGCTAACCAGTGAGACTCAACGATCCTCCTGTCTGCAGTCCCCATAGTATTGGGCTTATAGACATCTATGACCACACCTTCCCTTTAATGTGAGAGCTGGTGGTCTGAACGCAGGTCCTCATTCCTGTGTATCAACTTCTCTTACTCATGAGGTCATCGGCCCATGCCCTCAAGGCAACAATTTTTTTTTAAATATGTTATTTTATTGATTTGCAAGAACAAGGAGGGAATAAGAGAGAATTATAAAGAGAGTGGGAGGGAATGGGTACACCAGGGCCTCCTGTCACTGCAAATGAACTTCATACTTGCCCAATACATAAAGCTTAAACATTTCTTAATCGTAAGGTCAAGATAGTAAGTCCACTTTAGCCACCATGTTCAAGATCAGCCTGAGCAACAAAGCAAAGACTGTCTCAAAAACAAACAGGGCTGAAGAGATGGCTTAGCGGTTAAGGCACCTGCCTGCTAAGCCTAAGAAAGTCAGTTCCAATCTCCAGGTCCCACGTTTAGCCAGATGCAAGCTGATGCAAAGGTGTAATGCCATACTTGCCCACAAGGAGGCGCACACATCTGGAGTTCATTCACAGTTGCTGAGAGGCTGTTGTTGCGCCCATTCTCTATCTGTCTTCCCTCTCTCTCTGTCTTGCTCTGTGTCTCTCTCTCTCTCAAAAATAAAAATAAAAATAAAATAAAAATAAATAAAAATAAAAACAGCCAAGCCTTTAATCCCAGCACTTGGGAGTCAGAGGTGATAGGATCACTGTGAGTTCAAGGCCACCCTGAGACTATGTAGTAAATTCCAGGACAGCCTGAGCTAGAGTGAGACCCTACCTCAAAAAACAACCCAACTTCAAAAAACAAAACAAACAAACAAACAAACAAAAGTCAAGAGGGAGAATTGCTCAGTCAGAATTGCTCTAAGTCAAATATAACTTACTACCTAATTCACACATGGCTCATAAACACAAGGTCATTCCTCATATGGATTTAATTTACCACCTAGCATAACTGCCTGCTGCCCTCTTCTACCCTGTGCTCCATAATGTCTATTCACCCCTCAAAGGAAGTCACTACATTTTAATCCTTACTTTTCATCATTCTCGTTTGTTCCCCTCTACTCTCCTTTTCCCTCAGGGAGTTGGAGGTTATCTAGCATGTTAATATGGTAAAATTATTCATTCTTTTAAAGTCTCCAGTGGGATTGTTTTTTGAATCTTTGCAATTTGACTGTGAGCTTCTGAAATATAATTTGCAGGTATTATAAGTTTTGTTGAGATTTATGTGGAAAAGTAAAAATCCATATCCTTGATTGCCTAAGGCTGCTTTATTTTGGAGAGTTGTGCCCATGGCACATTGCATTTCACTTACTAGTTTAAGTCTCTATCTGTGTCTGATGTTTAGACCACTATTGTTAGATGTGTCTTAAGTGAAAGTTAAGAAACTGCAGATGAATGTGCATATTCTCCTTATGAAAATTGAAAAAGTTCAAGTACAAAATAAAACTCTTATTTGGTTAGAATTTTCAGATCATTCATTTTATTCATTATTTTATCAAATATTTATTGATCAAAATTAACACTTTTCTGAGTTCTAGGTCTTTCCTGGAGTGAAATGTGTATGTGGAGAGGGTCAGTTCTAGGTCTTCCATAGACAAAAATGTATGGAGTGGGTGCATTTGGATTTTGGCATAACAACTAAGTTAGCAATGACTGACAAATAGTGGCCAAGTTTTAGCATGTGCTTCAGCTAGAGCAGTTACAGTAACCAGTCAAGAAGTGACAGAAACTATCACCAAATGAAAACTACTTTTGCAATAAGTGCTATGAAGACAGTTATTTGTTTTTAACAGTGTATGAATGTGGTCTTTCCAAGTATGCCCATCCATGATGCAGATAAGATCTAGAGAATGAGGCACTAAATAACAGAAAAGGAGAGGAAGACATGTCGTGTGGTGGTAACGCACATGTATTGAGTGAAAGGGATAAATAAAACATTACCTAATAGGAATTGTTTTGCCATGTGATGTACAACATCATTCTAATACATAATTCTCAATACACCAGTTGCGTGGAACTTAACAAATATAAAAAAGAGATGATGCTTGTTTCTTCCTGTTGATTAGCTGCTAATGAGCATCAGTTATCACAGCCGTCAATTTCCATTGCAAATAAATATACAATACAACAGATTGAACACTTTAATGAGCAAAGGTTTATTTTATCTAGCAGTTTGGGGGTCTTAGTTTGAGTGGTCACATCTAATACTGGCCTTCTTGTTTTGGGGGTCCTACTTTGAGGGGTCACATCTAATAATGCTCTTCTGGCTTTCAGTTCCTAGTTTGATAGGTCACATCTAATAATGGCCTGGTTTAGGAGCTCTGTTTGAGGGGGTCACATCTGATACTGGGGCCTTCTGCTTTGCAGTGTTTGTAAGTCTGTTAGAGTATCAAATCCTGAGTGACAGGGAGAATAAATGTGCACATATGTCTTCCCTCCTTTCTTTGCCTATTATTATAGAGACAGTAGATTCAGTCATGGGGGGATCCTAAAGATTTTTTCCTAATCCTGACCACTTGCCCAAATCCCTAATTTTAAATTTTTAGGTGGAATAAGTTTGCCTTCTCTTATTATTTCATAGTTAGAACTACATTTCAATATCTGAAACTTTTAGTGGCCCACACAATTCATATCCAAACATAACAATTATGTTGAGAATTATGAAAGAAAGAGTGTGAATATCAACCTATCCCAGTGGTTTTGTTTTTCTAGTTAGAGCCAGTGACTGCCATGCATGTAGCAAGTTGAATCTTTATAATCATTGTGAATGAGAAAATGAAGGTATAAAGAATAGTACAGAAAAGTACATAGTAACACATGAGATTGGGTCAAAGCATCACCAATAATTATGGTGATTTTACATTGTCTTGATTTTCACTGAGTGATCAAAAAAGAAAATCAGAGGCTCTGAGAGAAGAGTAAGGGGAAAGTGAATAAATTACCTTTTAAGCAGATTTACTTGACTCTACAGTAAAGTAATGCTTTGGAGATGACTGATCAGACTTGAGAATAAATTCAGGTACTTGAGGATGTCCCTCTCTTCTAGTTTATATGCCCTTGAGTTAAAGTTTGATGTCTCACTTTCTACAAACATTACTTAGGGGAGGAAATTATGACTTTAAATTTCTTATTACCTTAATGCACTTAAAATGAAGTGTACAGAATTCTGGTGGGAAACCATTTATTTACTTGGAATTACTTCAGTCAGTATATAGGCCATTTTTAGGAATACTAGGCACTTTTCTGTGCATTAATCTGCTTGAGAAGCTAGCAAATCTGCAGGTTATTTTTGTGGTGGAAGCATGACCATGGGAACCAATAGCAAATACCTAGGATAGAATTAATAAGAATTTTATTGATTCGAGGTGCTTTGCACCAGCTGTCAGACACAGACCAGACTCTGTAGCTATTCTTCACCCTGAATTCATAAAGAATAGCATCCCCAGAGGACAATTTTAATTGAAAGCATATTTTCTCCCCATGATGCAAGCTCAGGTCACAACAGGTAACCTGAAAGATTATTCCACCACATGTTCTCCCCAGAAAATATATCCCCCAATATCATGATACACAGGGGACAAAGATTACATAAGCCTTAAGATAAACTTACCATCAAGTCATTCTACTATAACTGAATGCTCGGGTTTAAATGAAAGCAAGATGCAATTTAGATTTTGGTAAACATTAGGAAAAATAACATTGTGTTATCCACCTGTTTGAGGGCCTGTTAACTTTATGCTAGCCTAAATGTTATACTTTAAATATCCAAAGATGAGCTTAATATATGGTTGCATATTTTTAAAAAATTAAAATTACTTATGAAATGTAGATACATTAGACTATTTATTTACTTTCATTTGATGAATTTTAGAAAGCATATTAACAAATTAAACAAATTTAGTTCTGATAAGAGAGAGAAAAAATGAATCAACAAAAGATAATTTCTTGCATTACTGTATATTTGTATATATATCTGATGTAACTCTTGAATGTTGACATACTTTATTATTTAATACCAACTTTATAAGGAAAGTTTTATTTTAAACCTTCAGAAATGACATACTTCAAAATATAACATTAAAAAATATTTTATTTATTTACTCATTGAGATAGAGAAAGAGAGGAAGAGGAAGAGGGAGAAAAGCAGATGGAGAATGGGAATGCCAGGGCCTCCAGCCACTGCAAACAGACTCCAGATGCATGTGTTACCTTGTGCATTCGGCTTATGTGGGTACTGGGACATTGAACCTAGGTCCTTAGACTTTGCAGGCAAGCACCTTAACCACTAAGCCATCTCTCCAGCCCCCAAATATAACTTTTATTCTTGATTAAAATGTTTTCAAATCCTTGCTGACATAAGTAGTTATTGTCAAGATGACCTAATAGTTAACTTCTAATATAAAGAATGACTTACATTTGTTATATTACATCTTGTTATAGCTAAAATGACTACATTTACCTACAGTTTCCTATCCAATTCAAGACAACAAGTAATCATAATTCAAATTAAATATACTGCTAAAATGCATTAATGCTGCTATGGTTTGTGTTAATTTCCAAGAGTATTCATGTCTTTTTTTTTCTTTTTTTTAATTATGTCCTCTTGACTTTGAGCTATGTAAGAACAAGATC
Source organism: Orientallactaga sibirica (assembly GCA_036365145.1). NCBI lineage: Eukaryota > Metazoa > Chordata > Mammalia > Rodentia > Dipodidae > Orientallactaga > Orientallactaga sibirica. The sequence continues at coordinate 33,225,836 of JAEOAD010000006.1, forward strand.
TCTGTCATATTCAGATCCTGTGAAATAATAATTTACAGTGTTTGGAAACATGTTGAAGTGATCAATGATACCATAATAGACCACACTGATAACAATGGGAAAGTAAGATGAGTCTCATACAAAAGAAGTGACCTCCAGAAAACTATAAAATTGCTCTTGCAGTAAGTCCATAATATTGGAATCAATGGTGGGTTGTATTAGGATACTCCACGCTGAATATAAGACTTCAGCCTTATTTTCAAGCAAGACAGTTAGTGGGTTTGGCTTCAGTTTTTCTTTTCTTTTACACATATAACAAATTTATGTACATAATTTTTATATTTCAAAAATCACTGAACTCTTTGAGTTACCCCAGCTTGACCCTCATTTTAGCAGATTTCTTAACCACTAACCAATACGTTCTCATAGGCTGAAGGTTAGCTTCCAATGAGAGAACATTACTCAGTAAGTAGCAACTTTGGGTCATGGGAAATTGATTTCTTAAGTAGAGTGAGAGGAAACTCACTCAAAATTGGATTTTTTTAATGCCGATGTGGTAATCCAAATCATTCAGATTTTTATTTGTTCCTTGTAGTTAAAAATATGTTCTTTTATTACTCCAGGAGAAGTTATAAAGTATATAAAGTATAATAAACAGCAGAGACTTGATTTTGAGCAATAAGTCAGGTTATAGTCCCACCTCAGTCCCCTACCAACTATACGATTTTGAATAGATTTCTTAGTTTCTCTAAACTTAGTATTGTTCATCTATAAAATGTACATACCAAACAGAAGTTATTAAATGAGAAGTGTTAGAAAAATACTATGTTGGATAATTACTTAAACAAATAATACCCATTTTGTTAAATTGACATTATCAACAGTATCCTCTGGTTTCACTGGAGTCTATATTCAATCATCACTGATTTAGGAAGGTGTATAACTTCTGTTGGTAAGTAAAATGTGAGCAAATGGCATATGTTACTCCTAGATGGGAATTTTGAAAGCAAACATGTTTTTGTCATAGATGTAATTTTTTTCTTTTAATATTCAACAGCAAAATTATTTTGTCAATCTGAGCCTTACAGATGAGGTGACAGAATAGTGGTAGCTAATCAAAAACAATTATTTTATTTTGTGATAGTAATAAAAAGAAAATAAAGAAAGATGATAATAAAAATAAATGTGATAGTAATAAAAATCAGTAATTATGCAAATTTCTGGTATTTCAAGATTGCTTATTAATCCAACTTATGTTGTTTGATGCATTACCCGGGTTATTATATATTACAGATAAATTAAGGTAAATACATACAAATGTTGGAAGGTTAAAGTATGCAAACTGTATAATCAAGACTACTTGAAAGTTAGGTACAAATAGAGCTCTCAGGTTTCTGCCAGCTATATAAGAGAGAATACTGTCTTTAGATAATAAATTCAATGTGCATGATATACTCATAAATCATTTACTAAAATGAACTAACTATATTGTGTTCAGAGACCTGAGAGAGCATTTTCCCATGAATTTGATGAACATATTTTATTTATCTACAAAATGGAACCCAATGTGGGAAAATGATAGGATTTGGCAATAATAAAGAGATAACTTGCCAACAATACTGAGGTGCCCACAGTCACACAAAGGACCACTGAATCATTGCCTTGCAGGTATTTTTGAATTTGGTATGCTCTCTGTGACAACAAGAACTCACTTGTGTTCTACATGCAGAGGAGACAATATAGGAAATGAAAAGTGCAAGGAGGAACAATTTTTTGTTACCTTGGCACACCTATTTCTTGGACACTTTCTGTCTTCTGAGTTACTTTTAACCCTTAATCATTTTTCCTTTAAATTTTCCTTGTCCTTATACCCTCTTTCCTTTTATTAACTTTTACTTGAATTGACTTTCAGTTGAACCAACATTAAAGTTGAACCATTGTGTGCATGTAATAGGAAAATAATGGAAGGTCTTAAACAACTATTATCCTATTTTATAATTTTTTCATTTTCCTTAAGTCATGATGCTCTACAGCTCCAAATTCAGTGAAGCAATAGTATTCATTACCCAAGAGATAGGTTAGGTTCAGTCTTAGAACAAAGAAGTCATTGTTTGGCTTGAGCTTAAAGCTGATCTTTTCAAGTGTATATAAAAGCAACTGAATTAAAAGCCAGGTTTTGTTGAGGAAAGAGCAATGTTTTATGAATTTCAGAACCTTCTTGTATTTCTCAAGATCAAACTGTGGCACATTTGAGTTGCAAAGCTGTATTAAAAAGAATAGTCAAAAAGCTGTGGAGGATATGATGCAAGAAACATCAAAATTGCATGGGACTATCTCACCCTTGAGAGATAGGGGATAAGAAAGAAGGGTCAAAGGTCCAGCACGGACCTCCTCCTCTATTTCCCCCTCCTCTAGTCATCAGTCCAATACACACCCAGTTGATCATACCGTGGGTTTAGCTTCAAGGAAGTAATGAGGAAAAATCACATCTAGATACATTTGGAAAACATTCCAGTGTAAGACTATATTATTTCTTGCTTCTCAGCAAGAAGCTGTGCTTTGATCATGTTCTCAAATCAACATGGAACTGGGACTTTGGCAAGCTGGAAGCCAAAACTCAGGAAGGACATTGAAGCTAGTTTCAAACAGGTACTACACAAAATGACAACATACAGAGAATGTAACTGATGGCTTTACCTCCCAGAGGAAAGCAAAGCCACTGTGGCATGCTCTAGAGAGCCAGAAGAGGATGAGAACTATAAAATAAAAGACTAGATATATAAAAAAAAAAAAAAAAATCAACCCTGAGGATACTCAATACCCACCAAAGAAGAGATCCAGAGGCTGCTAAGAGCTCATTACTGAAATAGACTTAAAACTTACCCACCATGGCTCAGGGAATTTTGTGGAAGGGGTGGCAGAAAGATTGTAAGAGCCACAGGTTGAGACATCATGCCCAGAGACATTCCCTCCTTCCAAAATAATTGACTACCCACAATGCATAAACTACAACCCCATGGTGAATACATGCGACCCTACTGAGCAGCATACCCAGTGGAATGGGGGCAAGGATGAGGAAAAATAGGGTACCAACACATAATGTATCCATATGAAACATAATAATAATAATAATAATAATAATAATAATATACATTTTAGGGCTGGAGAGATGGCTTAGTGGTTAAGTCGCCTGCCCACTAAGCCTAAGAATGCCAGTTCCAATATCCAGGTCCCACATTTAGCCAAATGCAAAGTGATGCAAGGGCGCAATACTGCACTTGCCCCCAAGGCGGCGCACACATCTGGAGTTCGTTCACAGCGGCTGAGAGGCCACTGGCGCGCCCATTCTCTCCCTCTCTCTCTCTCTCTCTCTCTCTCTCTCTCTCCCTCTCCCTGCAAAAAATATATATATATAAATATATATATACATTATAAAATGTCAATATTTTTAATCATGCTGCATCAATTTAATCAGAACATCTGGAAAGGTACAGGGATAAAATAAATAATAATAATAATAATAATAATAATAATAATAATAATAACAATAATAATGATATAGAGTTGAACACCACTGAACTAGCAGGTCTCAAAGCATGACCAATGGTAATATAGGACATCTGGGAAATGCAAATTGTCACTTCATTACAGATCAACTAAATCATAAGTTTTAGAGATGAAGTCTAGGCATCTGTTTAACAGCCCTTCCAGTGATCTGATAAGGTCTGGAGTTGAAGAGTTACTGCACATGGCCAAGTGAATCAGATTTAGTAAGTTCTTCCCATAACTCACAGCACATCTTGATTTTAAAATGATTAAAGAGTAAATCTATTTTGTAGAAAGTTCCCTGGCTGCTGAAAAGAATGTGTATTCTGTAGAATTGGGGTGGAATGTTCTGTAGATATCTGTTGGGTCTGATTGATCTATGGGTTGTTGAGCTCTATTATTTTCTGCTGAATTTCTGCTTGGATGATCTATTGATGGTAGTGGAGTATTGAAGTCCCCCCAATATGATGGTGTTGATGCTTATTTCTGTTTTGTTGTCAAGTAGGTTTTGTTTTATAAACTGTGGAGCACCTGTGTTTGACACATATAGGTTTATGATTGTGATGTCCTCATACTGGATCATTCCTAGATAAGAAAGAAGTGGCCTAATTCTTTTCTTCAAAAAGTCTTTTTTGAATACTTTTGGTTTGAAGTATATTTTATCAGATATTAATATAGCAACACCTGTCTCTTATTTCCATTTGCGCAGAATATCATTTTCCATCCATCCTTTCACCCTGAGGAAGTGTCTGTTTAGTGGTGAGGTGGGTATCTTCAAGACAGAAGATAGAAGGGTCCTTTTTTCTTATCTACCCTGTTAACTTGTGTCCTTTGATGGGTGAGTTAAGACCATTAATGTTTAAGATTATAACTGTGAAGTTCAATTTAATCCCTGACATGATAGGGTGCTCTATGAGGTTGGGTGCTTTCTTGGGCTTTGTACATTTTGAGCCTGATCTAGTTTTGGTTATTGTGATCTTCTTCTTATAGGCTCTTGAGATTGGTTGTTCTTTTTTTCCTCTCTTTGCCCTTGTCCGTGCCCCAACTCCACTGGGGACTGTCTCCTCAGTGGGATTGCAGGTATTCCTTATGGGGCTGTGGTTTATGAGTTGTGGGAGCAGCAGTCAGAATTTTTTTTGGGGGGGGGTGGGCGGGATGGAATGCCTCTGGGCATGATGTCTCAATCTGTGGCTCTTACAATTTTGCCTCCCCCTCTTCCACAAAATTCTCTGAGCCACGGTGGGTGAGTTTTAAGTTTACTTCAGTGATGAGCTGTTACAAGCCTCTGGATCCATGCTTTGGTAGGTGTTGAGTATCCTCAGAGTCTGTCTCCTTTGCTTTGGCACTGATTATCAGGTTCAGCATTGAAGCATCTTTATTGTTCATCTCCCCAGTTCCTCTGTGGTTTCAGCTGTGACTTGCCTGAAGTGTGAGGGGTAGCTTATCTCCTTGGGTCTCACTGCCTTATGAAAAAGAAGAACAGATTCTCCAACAGACAGTGGCGTCAGCATAGTTTAAATGGGAAAAGCAGTATTAATTTGGGAGAATTTGATATGTATATCCCCTCTTTTAGCCAAAGGCTAGTGAGAGCTTGACACTGGAGAACCTAATCTTTGTCTCCATAAGTTTCTGATCAGGTTCCCAATTATAGATATGGGTTCCTTTAAACTAAGAAGATCTCTTAGCCATTCAGAAAGCTATTGGTCAGCCACCAAGCCTGTGTGCCATTATTGCACTGGAGTGAAAATCCTGTCAGGGTGTTTGCCTCTGAGTAGCTTAGACCTCTGGTTGCTCAGACTGTTGTTGGCCACTTTCACCCAGTAGTTCATGTAGTGCTTTCCATCATTAGACAGGCTAACTGTCTGGGGACTGCCTCTTTTCCAGATGCCAGCCAGGTCTTTCCATGTTCTATGCCAGCAGCTTATGATATCTTCAGCAATAGGACCTTACCTGTTGCCTTGTGTGGGTAATCAAGTGCTTTGCCAGAAAGATGTCTTCATTTGGGGACCTCATAGGTCTCTCTGATTACTCTGGGTAGCAACCAATTTCTGGAACTGGGAATTACAGTCCAGAGACCAAAAATAAATAAATAAATAAATAAAAAAAAATATGCTTAAGGCTTCATCCCACTCTCTCCATGGCCCTTCTTTTCAGGTGCTCCCCCTTTATCATTTTGAGGGTTATATCTTTTAGCCTGTCTCCAAGGATAAAGGTTTCCATGGTACCAGTTGGTTTTGGATTTAGTTTTGTGTTTGATCCCCCTACCTTAACTTCCCCTCTGGGCCTTGAGTTGCATATCAAGTATGTTGGCAACTCGAGCAGGCCCAAATTAGGCAACACAGTTAAGTGAGACCATGCAGCATTTGCCTTTCTGTGTTTGTGTGAGTTCTCTGAGTATGATCTGCTCCAAGTCTGCCCATTTTTCTACAGATTTCATTGTATCACTTTTTCTTACTGCTGAGTAGGATTCCATTGTGTAAATGTACCACAACTTCATTATACATTCATCCAATGATGGATACTTCTGTTGATGCCAGCTCTTAGATATAATGAAATGAGTAGTTATAAACATGATTGAGCAAATATCTCTGTAGTGATGCATGGAGCATTTAGGATAAATTCCCAGTAAGTGGATAACCTGGTCTGTTGGTAGCTCTATGTTCATCATATTCAGGACTCTCCATATTGATTTCCATAGTGGTTGTGCAAGTTTACATTCTCACCAACAGTGGATGAGGAGTCCTCTTTCAACATATCCTTGCCGACACTTGTTGTTAGACTTTTTGTTTTGTTTTTTGTTTTTCAAGGTAGGGTCTCACTCTAGCCCAGGCTGGCCTGGAATTCACTATGTTAATTTTTTAAAAAATATATTTTATTTATTTATTTGAGAGAGAGAAAGGAGAGAGATAGAGAAAGAACAGGCACACCAGGGCCTCCAGACACTGCAAATGAACTCCAGATGCATGTACCCCCTTGTGCATCTGGCTTATGCGGGTCCTGGAGAATTGAACCAGGATCCTATGGCTTTTCAGGCAAATTCCTTAACTGCTAAGCCATCTCTCCAGCCCCCAATATGTTATATATATATTTTTAATGATTGCTATTCTTACTGGAGTAAGGTGGAATCTTGTGGTTGTTTTAATTTGCATTTCCCTAATGGTTAGGGATCTTGAACATTTTCTTAAGTGTGTGTTAGCCATTTGTGTTTCTTCCTCTGAGCACTCCTTACTCAGTTCTCTGCACCATAGTTGTTGTGGGTTGTTTGATTTATTATTGTTTAGTTTCCTGAGTTTTTTGTAGATAATAGATATTGGGCTTCTCTCAGTGGTACAGCTGGAGAAGATATTCTGCCATTCAGTGGGCAATATATTGGCTCTACTTATGGTATGTTTGTCTGTGTAAAACCTTTCTAGCTTCATGAAATCCCATTGGTTGAGTGATTGTTTAATTTCCTGTGCTATTAGGATTTTGTTTAGGAAGTCTTTCCCAACTCCTACATCATGGACAGTTCCTCCTATTTTCTCTACCAGTAGGAGAAGAGTCACAAGACTTACACTGAGGTATTTAATCCATGTGGACTTGATTTTTGTGTATGGTGAAATGAAAGGTTCTAATTTTTTTTTTTTTTTTTTTGTATGTATGGCTATACAATTTGTCCAACACCATTTGTTAAAGATGGTGTCTTTTCTCCAATCTACTTTAATAGCACCTTTGTCAAAGATCAAGCAGCTGTAGTTACTTGACCTAACGTCCAGGTCTTCAATTCTGTTCCGTTGGTCTATATTTTATGCCAGTACCATGCTGCTTTTCTTATTATGGCTTTGTAATATAACTTTAGATCATGGATGGTGATACCTCCAGAGGTGTTTCTTTTTCTGAGGATATATTTGGATATCTGAACCTGCTGCCATTCTCTATGAATTTTGAGATAATTTTTTCTATGTCTGTGAAGAATGATTCTGGAGTTTTTATTGGTATTGCAGTAAATCTGTAGATTGCTCTTGATAGAATTGCCATTTTCACAACATTAACCTTACCTATCCAGGAACATGGGAGATCTTTCCATTTCTCATGTCCTCCTCAATTTATTCCTTGAGATTTTTCTTATATATATTTTCATTATGTAGGTCTTTCACATCCTTTATTAGTATTATTCCAAGGTATTTAATTTTTTTTGCACTATTGAAAATAGCACAGCCTTGATGATTTCTTTCCCTGTATATTTGTCCTTTGCATATAGCAAAACAAAGAGAGAGTGCTAAAAGCTTGTGTATGTAACACTTTTTTTTCCCTCTTTTTCTGCTTTTAGCACTCTCTCTTTGTTTTTATTGTTAAGTGTTTTAACTATGATGTGCTGTGGAGAGTTTATTCTTTGGTTCTGTCTGTTTGGTATTCTGTGAGCTTCTCGTATGGGCCCCTCCTTTGCGAGATAGGGAAATTTTTTTTCAATAATTTTGTTTAATATAATATGCCTTTGGCCTGGATTTATTCCCCTTATGGTATACCCATGATCAGGTTGTTTGGGTGTTTTAGAGTATCCCACAGTTCTCTTAAGTTCTGTTCACATGTTTGTTTTTTTTTTTTAACTTTGCAAAGTTTTTGGACTCCCAATCAATTTCTTCTGTCTTGTCTTCAAGCCCAGCAGTTCTGTCTTCCACATGAGTTACTCTATTGCTGAAGGGTTCTAGAGAAGTTTTTAAAAGCTCTATTTGATTTTTGTTTTTAGTTGTGTTATTTTGCCTTGTGTCCATCACTCTTTTGATGTACAATTTCAGTTAAAAGTCTGATTTTTTTTTTTTTTTTTTTTTTGCTTCCTGGAATTCATTCTCGCATTTTTTCATGTCTTCATTAAGCTTAATCTGCTGGTTATTGAGATCCTCTATTTGTTGACTCACCTTCAATTCATTTATCTCTATTTTGAGACTTCTCTGGTTTTCTTCAATTAAGTTAAGCCTAATGATAAAAGCTGAGTGCTCTAAGAGACAATTTTGCTAAATTTCATTTATTCAGTTGTTGGCTTTTTGATCATTTGCTTCCAGTTTAGCAAATCCCTTGATCAGGGTCACATAGTTTGGTGTTTTTTTAGATAAGAATATGGTCAACATCTCTAACTATATCAGAAATGCAAATTAAAACAAGTATGGAGTTCTATATTACTCAGGTAAGGATGGCAATAATTAAAAACAACAAATGAAAACAAATATTTGTGAGGATGTGGGGAAAGCGGAACCCTCATTCACCATTGGTAGGAATACAAACTTGTACAATCACTATAGAAATCAATATGGGGATTCCTGAAAAAGATGAATATAGAACTACTAATAGAGCCAGTTTTTCTCTTTCTGGGTATTTACCCTAAATTCTCCATACTTTGCTACAGAGATATTTGCTCAACCATGTTTATAGCTACTGAATTCATAATAGCTAAGAACTAGAATCAATCCAGGTTCCCATCATTAGAAGAATGGATAATGAAACTGTGATAGATAGATATACAGTGGAATTCTACTCAGCAGAAAAAAAAAAAAAGAAACAATGAAATTTGTAGGAAAATGGAGGGACTTAGAATAGATCATACTCAGTGAACACACAGAAAGACAACTGTCACATGTTCTCACTCATCTGTGGTTCTTAACCTGGATCACCCTGAGTTCCTGGAATACTGTTTAGGAAACTTGAAGCCCAGTTAGTAGGGATGGAAGGGTTTAAGGATAGGGCAAAGGAAGGGCAAGGGGAAAAAAATCTGAGGAGGTACCCCTGTGGAATGGTAGCAGGGAGGAAAAGATGGTAAAACATGATATATCCATACAAAATATGTTCTTAATAAAAATAATTTTAAAACATTTTTAAAATATTTTATTTATTTGTTTATTTATTTAAGAGAGAGAAAGAGGCAAAGAGAGAGAGAGAGAATGGGTGTGCCAGGACCTCCAGCCACTGCAAACAAACTCCAGATGCATGCTCCCCCATGTCCATCAGGTTTACATGGGTTGTGGAGAATTGAACAGGGATCCTTTGGTTTTGCAGGCACATGCCTTAACCACTAAGCCATCTCTCCAGCCCCTAAAAATAACTTTAAAAAGAGTAAATCTAACTCTCAAAACATAAGAAAAAAAAGGAAATGAAAGACTTATTGGATTACATTAAACTATAAAGCTACTGGAGAAAAAACAACCTATAGAGTGAATAGGCAACCTGCCAATTAGTTAAAAAAATGCAAACTACATTTAACAAGGGACGAGTATCCCTATCTAAATATATGTTGTTCAATTACATGCTGCCTGTGATGGCACAGCCATTAATCCCATCACTCAAGAGACAGAGAATAAGTTTGAGGCCACACTGAGGCTACATAGTGAATTCCAGGTCAGCCTAGGCAAGAGTGAGTCCTTACCTCAAAAAAAAATTTTTTTTTCATGACAAAATAATATTAGTAACAAATTAGAAGTGATAAAAGACCCAACTAGAAATTTCTCAAAAGAAACTATACAAATGACCCATATATATATATATATATATATATATATATATATATATATATATATGAAAACATGCTATACAACACTGATTATCAGGGCAATGAAAATCAAAACAACATTGATATACAACACTTTTTCTTAGTAAGAAGGTAAGAAGGTTTATCAAATTTACAAAAGACATTATGTGCTGGTGAGAATGTGGAGGAAGAGTAACAGTTGCATACTGTAAAGCGTGAGAATTACATTAGTTACAGCCATTAGGGGAAATAGCTATAGTTTATTGAAAAATTAAAAATCAAATCACCAAATTACCCAAAAATCTTACCTAGTTATAGATTTAAAGGAAATTAAATATGTATGCCAAAGTAAAAACTGCACTCCCATGTTCACTGTCCACATTAGCCAATAAATGAAAACAAATTAAGTGTTCACCAACTGAAGAATGAATAATGAATATGTAATACATAAGGGAATACTATCCTGGCATAAAAGTCTGAAATTTTGTTGTTTCAGCCACATGAATGGAAGTAAAGATCGTTAAGTTAGTTGAAATAAACCAGACATAGAAGGACATGTGCCTAATGATGTCATTCATATGTGGAAACTGAAAAATGTTGAGTTCACAGAGGTTGAGAGTAGAATGGTGGGTACCAGCAAGTGGTTAGATAAAGGAAGGAAGAGGACAGGAAGAAGTTCACCAGCTGCTACTAAATTAAAGTCTGGAATAAAATGTTGTGGTGTATATTGTACTATAGAGTGACTACAAATCACAATGTCAGAGTGTACATGTAATGCTAGGAAAAAGGATTTTGAAAGTTTCACCATAAAGAAATGCTAAATGTTTGAGAATATATTGTTTACCTTTATTTAAATATTACAGAAGGGGCTGGGGAGGTGGCCTACTGGTTCAGAATGTATATGTGTGTGTGTGTGTATATAATGTGTGTGTGTGTTTGTGTGAGTGTGTATTAATTTCCTTATTCTCTCTCTCGCTCTCTCTTTGTTGTGTGTGTGTGTGTGTGTGTGTGTGTGTGTGTGTGTGTGCTTGAATGGGTTTGGGCACACACGTGTGCAAGGGTCTATGGAGGCCAGAGGTTGATACTGGATATCTCCTTAATTGAACTGCATCTTAATTATTGAGATAGAGTCTCAGAGTCTTTCTCTTGGACCAGGGCTACCTGTTCAGCTAATCTAGCTAGCCAGCTTGCACTGGAATCTTTCATCTCCCCATCCCAAATACTGGAATTATAGGTAGTAGACGATACCCACTCAGCATTGATGTGGGTTCTGAAAATTGGACTCCAGTGTTTACACTTGCACAGCAAACCTTGTGTCAAATGAGCCATCTCCCTAGCCCTGATTTCCTCATTCCTAAGCTTTCTTTTCTTTCTTTCCTTTCTGAAACTAGAACAAAGAGATTAAAAAAAAAAAAAAATTGGGGTTGAGAAAAGATTCAGTGAATAAAATTGAAACTTTTATACATACATATATATATATATATATATATATATATATATATATATATATATATATATGGTATTTTATTTATTTATTTGAGAGAGGTGGGGTTGGGGGGAGAGACTGGGCATGCCAGGGACTCCAGCCACTATAAAGCTACTCCAAACACATGCGTCACCTTGTGCATCTGGCTTACATGGGTGCTAGGTCCTTAGGCTTTGCAGGCAAGCACCTTTTAACTGCTAAGGTATCTCTCTAGCCCCAAACTGACACTTTGGATAAAAGAAATTTGCTATTCTTATGAGATACTTGGGTGAACAATGGCATAGAATAGTATTTTATAGTCTGTCCGTGTACGTGTAAAGATTACAGATCCCCTTAACAACCTCCCTTACTACTTCTGGCCCAGCTCTAACTCCAAGAGGAAGTTTCCTCTAGTATGGAAAATGAAGTTTCACAGGGCTGTTTCTACCTCTCCTTGAAGCAAACTCAGGCAGGGTCAGGGATCATCACCTTCTATTATGCTAATTACTGAGTGGGAGGAAACAGTTCCTCCAGAGCTAACACCTGTAAACACCAAACAAGACCAAAAGCCCACTTTACAAAGATTTGGGAGGGTTTGGCTCCAGCATAATCCCCTCCCCTATGTGAAGCCCACACTCCACAACACAGTGTCAGATCCCTCCACGCGTCCCACAAGGAGACTTAAAAACCTTCTTTTTCTCTTACTAGACGTTTCTGAGCTCTCTTCCTGCTTTCTTTGCTCGGATCCCCACCAGCCCCTTGTTGGCATTAATAAAACCGTGGGCCCATAAAGAAATCGCCTCAGTGGTTTTCTACGTTCTGAACCTTACAACGTATGATGAAAATAAGAACCAATACAAATGTGTAGATATTCTACGCTATCTTATACAAAATATTCCATTCTACAATGAACGATATTCATGCATTTCAATATTGCTACTGTAAATACTGTGGAATCCCAGTTATCTTCACTTCTGATATCCAGTATCTCTTCCCTCTACCAGTTCCATTAAGATTTAAAATAAACATGGAAATGCTATTTAAGTCTTCATATTCCTATGAGTCATTTCATTCTGAACCTTCTTAAGGCTTTTGTCTAAATTCTATCTTTATTATTGAGAAACTAAAAATATTAATATATTTTTTTCCTTGGTTATACTAAATTTCAATTGTGATATTTAGTACTATCACCTTGTATTTTTTTAGACTAATTTTGCATAGATAATCCACAAAATAGAATGTCTGTGAATCTTGCTCCTAGTAGACATCTATAGTTTTGAATTTTCTGTTTTTGAAACTGAAAGAGATAAGAGAAAGCTAGCTTCTTTCAGCCAGTCAGTCAGGGCCAGGAGCACACACACACACACACACACACACACACACACACACAAAAAAAAAAAAAAAAACAGTTTTGACAGACAGAGCTTGAATTCAGCATCTGATCTAGTCTCATCCATACAGGCTCAGCGTCCCTTTCTGCTTTCGCAGTCCAGCACATGACCTAGGCGGGAAAGCCAATAGATAAATCTTCTACAAAGCATCTTCATGTAACATGCAACTTCCAGAAAGAGTATAAGCCTAGCAAGTAAGCAGCCTTCTACTACTCACTGTATTCTGCAACTTAACTGTTAATAACACAGCCTTCAAGTTCTCCACTTCTTGGGAATGAATATTTCCCATTTCCTAAAATAGTTTTCATAAAAATAGTAGGCTGAGAGACAAACTTAGGTGTAGTCTATTTGGTTTTAAGTGACCAAATGAAAAATAAAACCTAAATCCTAAACAATCCACTTTATTTGTTTGAGGTCATTTTATGTATCCTGTAGCTCATGGTAAAGATAATCTAAATGGGCTGTAGCATAAACTGATCATTGCTTATCTGAGAACACTTTCTATTCATTGCTCACATTACTCTGGGGAGAGTGCACCATTATCCATCCAGGTGATGCCATGTCAATGCTGATTATACCAGATTAATTACGGCAACTTGAATTTCTTTGTTTCCATGTTTTAAATTCAATCCTATATCTTTCTACCCATTTTTCAAAAAGGCGGAAAAAATGAGGCTTTGAGGACATCATTGAATCAATAGTGGAACTTTCTGCTTTGAACTTCTTGTTACAGAAGATGAAATGCATTCTTTATTGCTTAAGCTCTTTTGTTATGGGTAAAATATTTTAATCCATAATTTGTAGAAAGTGTTACTTAACTGGATTAAACTGGGTTGGCAGGACGTGACTGACAAGACACACTCAAAGGACAACAAAAGAAAACTAGCAACAGAGCTTTGTACTTCTTCCTCAGTTTAGCACACCTGTGGTGGGGGGGGGTGGCCCTCCTGATTCTAGGAACCAATCAGATCTCTCTTGTACACACGAGTCTGGAGCATGTTCATCCAAATTGGATATCTGCCCCATATAAATGGGCCTTATCATGTGTGTGAGCTGTCTCTTGACGCTCTTGTCTGAATTCCCCCGGAACTGCACTCTCCTGATTCCTGATTTGGTAAGCTGTTCCCCCTTCCTAGTGTGGCTTGTGAGGAGGGAGGGAAGTTCTCATTTGAACCACTTTCCTGTCTTGTTTGTGGATGTTTTCTCACTTTGTTAAGTGATTTTCCTGTATGCTCTCCACTTATTACTATTTAATCTCTTAGCTTCCTTCTATGTAAAGGTGTATGTGTATGTGCACCAGAGGCTCTTCCAGGAAGATTTCTCTGCAAAGGAGATCTTTTCCATCTTTGCTCCCAGCTTCCAGCCTGGAAAGAAGGGGATTCCCTTTTGGTCTGAGTTTTTCTAGCCTTCCCCTAGATATTTCCATGGGCTTCTCTCCCTGGGAATTACCATAACCTCTCTATTCACTCTTCTCCCCTTTTATTTGGGCAAGAAGGAAAATTTCTTTCTGGATTAGGTCTTTCTACCCTTCCCCTGGACACTAATTTTTCCCGAAATAAGCCTCATAATTCATAAATTACCCTTCTCAGAGTTCCTTTGCTCAATTCTTTGTTAAAATGGGTAAGAACTTAAAAGTTGGAGTTCATAGGCCTGTGGTTATCCTCAACCCCAAATTCAGTATCAGTGTCACACAAGTGAGGCTATAGAGGCTGAAGACCAAAACCGGTCACTGCTGGCTGTCAAGTAGGCCATGCAGGCAGTTGGCTAGTGTAAGGATTAAGCAAGATTACTTAATGTTAACAGCATGCAGGGGCAGGAGGTAGGGCATGGTCTCAGGCATCTAGCCAGCTTTTATCTGGTTGTTGCAATAAACAGGCAGGATTGTAAGAGTTGAAAGCATAGAAAGAGACATGCAGACACGGTTATCGGGCTGCCTTTCCTTCTCAATAGCACCTCATAAAAGGATGATTAAAAAAGGTTTTTCTTCATTGTTTGGCACACACACAAAAACGAGACAAGATTCTATTTGTCAGTTGGGTCATGTATATACCACTCTGTCTTCTTTCTCTGCTCACCATCTTTCTTCAGTCATGTTTCCTTTGATAGAGAAGTCTCACTTTTTCTGGCATTAGCAAGTCTGCACTTCATAGAAATTGTCTGGAGGTAGAAATTCTCACATTTTAGCCACAGTAACTCTCCACAGAGCTACTAGGACATATGGAATTCCTTGTCAAGTGGGGAAGGAAGTGTGTCTTACCAAATTGACCTAGCCTGTTTTAGAAGGTGAAAGACTGATTGTCTACTTCTCTGAGTACACAATATAATCTGAAATTTCATGAGCACAACAAAAATAAGAGAAAGAAAGCAGAAATATTTGACCTTTAATTGTGAATATATCTCTATTTATTAGTATATTGTCCTCAGGTCACTAAATATCCATGCTTTTTGTTTCTACATATAATACAACTTCATAGCTTTTTTAATGATTATAAGCATTTATAAGTATACATGTTTATTAATATTTAATTGATAACTATATTTGAAAGAACTTTCAAATCACAGTTGTACTAATGACAAACTAATATAAAGTAACTGTATGGAAAATAGCAATTGAGATGTCACCTATTGATACAGAAGTTTATAACAAGTAGCATAAAATTAAATTCAGTGTTATTGAAATGAACTGTTAGCACTGTGTTTGCTTTACACATTTATGGATATGAAGATGACATATTAAAAATAAAATTCAATACCATTTAAATTATAACTGTCTCAAGTTATTAATTTTGATTTTCACAATCATCATCTAACAAAACATATTTAGAAACTTAAAGGATATGCTAATTATTTCACTAATGACTTGAAGATAGTTAATAATATGCAAATAACAACTGTGTTAAACATTCTTATTAACATTTCAACTACACCAAGTTAATGAACCTACAAATTGATTAGAAAAACACACTGCTAAGTATAATGAATCTTACTATAAAACAAGTGGTTAACATCATATGTATTCCTGACATGTAAATCAAAATGTACCTTCAGGTAATATTTGCCTTTGAGGGAAACTTTAATAGTTTTATTAAATGATACCACTAATTGTCCTTGCTCTAATATAGTCTGAAGGAACAGTTTCATGCTATATCACAGTAGCTCATCTTAGTACATTTAAAGTCTGAATAGCATTAATAAATTAAGAACTATTGATATTCATAAGTAATGAATCCATCCTTACAATTTCTTCATTGGTGATAAATGCAATATTCTATTGACTGACTAGAAAGGCTTGCTATCAAGAATGTAACTGCTAGTGATCCGTGACTTGATGAATGCTGATAACTCCAGACATTTGGGTGGATGAGGATGAAGGATCTCTTTTCTGACTTGATATCCTGGATATTCTGTATAAAAGTATAATAAAAAAATTAACAAAATGCCAATTTAAATCTTCTGAAAATGTGCTTGTGTATTATTTGGGATGAAGTCTGTGTCTGTGATATCGGGGATAATCCAGTTCTTGAATATGGTGGTTTGAATCAGGTATCCCTCATAAATTCATGTGTTTTGAATGCTTCATCCCCCACTGATGGAATTTCGGGAGGTGGAGCCTTGCTGTAGAGGCATGTTGATGGGAGTGGTCCTTGAGGCTTATTAGCCCTAGCATGCCAGTGTTAGTTTGCTGCTATTTTGCACCTGCTCTGGCAGAAGTGATGTGCAGCCTCTGCTCATACCATGCTTTCTGCTACCATCAACCTTTAAGATTGCAAGCCAAAATGAAAACCTTTCCTCCTATCAGCTGCTTTGGTTAAGTGCTTTGTCCCAGCAGCACAAAATTAAATACAACACTGAATATAAGGTATCTACAATGGAATATTCTAAGGTATTTCTAAGAAGTGTTATACTTTTAATAGTGATTAACAAAAATTCTCATTTCTCAAATATTCAAGTTTTAAATTGTTTCTCACAAATTTATTTTAAGACAGGCTATTTTATTTAGTATTTATTTTTCATTTAAAAATTTAATATTAAATAATCATATATATTGATATGAATTAGATCTGTCTATCAATGCTTAAAATTCACTAGAGGTAGCTCTAGATGTTAGATAAAGTAGGCTTAGGTTGTTCAAAATGCTAATTTCATTCTCTTCTTTTTATCACTTTTATTTTGGCACTTATCCAGCTTGGGTCTGGAACTTTCAGGGTGTACCACACAATTTTAATCTAGATAGATAATAACTTGTAGTAAATGAATTTTATTTGGTAATATGAATAATTTAATTTAATACATATTACAACTATGGATATGGTGCCTAACATACACTAGGCCCCAGTTCAAGACACAATACTACAAGAAAAACAAAACATATAGAGTAGAGAATATTAAACATTTTGTTTATTATGACAACAGTCTCATTGTCACTAGAAAAAGAATATGCCTTTTGTATAGTTGACTCGTGGGGAATTATGAATAGATAGCACATCATTTATCTGTGGCACAGTTTCACATGCAAAACTTTGTTGAGCCCGTGGGCAGATGTGAACATGATATATTATGTGTGTGGTTATGAAGTTATGCCCGTGATGTGTACTTTGTACGTGGTGTGTGTGGCTATGAATTAATGTCTGTGACCATGAAGTAATGACAATTAGTGTGATCTCCAGGGATATCTGTGCTTCAAGCCACTTCAGCCGGAACTTAATCTCTGGTGAGTTTTATATACCTGAAAACCTTTGACTCATTTTTCACCTCTGAAGAGTTCTATGTATCTGAGAGCCTTCAGTCAGTCCATCTTCTCTGGGGATACCTAAGTACCAAGAGCCAGCAGCCTGCTCCCTCAGCTCTAGTGAGATGAGTATACCTGAAAACCTTTGGCAAGTGCTTCATCTCTGGCAATCTCTGCTCATGCAAGAGCTTTCAGCCTGTTTAGGTGGATGGTGAAAGGTAACATGGAGAATATTTGGGTTCACATCTGGTGTCCGGAACACTAAGCTAGGAAAAGGAAATGACACTCTAACTGAATAACAAGTTAGACCCTCTTGATCAGTGTAAGGCTTCTCTTTAAAAGAGTAGGGTAAGCTAAAACAAACAATAAGACTCAAAAGAATAAATTTAATCAACCACCCAGCTCTAGATTCATAAGTTACTAGATAAGAACACAAATTATCTTAACAATGTAGGCAATTTAATTCTTACAAAATTAACCTTACAATTGAATGTAAAGAAATCTTAGAAAAGAATCCAAAAGAATGATTATAAGTATTTTTAAAGAAGAAAATAAACTTCTGGAAAAATCCCAGGAGACCCTTAGAAGAGGAAAGAAGCTATTGGTTGATTGAAATAAGAAGAAACAAGAGATATGAAAGAGCAATTCAATAAAGAAAACCAGTAAAAAAAATCAAAATGGAATACAGGAAATGAAAACATGTTCGGCAAAGTAAAGAGTGCTGTGGAAGGTCTTATCACTAGAATGCATCAAGAAGAGGACAGATTATTTGAGCTGAAAGACAAAGTGATAGTACTGAAATATCCTAACATGGGCAAAGATAAATTAATAAGGTTTGAATGAGACACTTAAGATATCTGGAACATTGTGAAAAGACCAAATTCAAGAATCATGGACACTTTTTTCAATTAAATCATAGCACAAGAGAGCCTTAATTTAGGAAAAGAGATGCCAATCCATATAAAGATGGCATTTAGAACACCAGACAGACAAGATCCGAAAGAACTCCCTGTCATAGTATCAAGATGAAGCCACTAAATATATATAAAAACAAAGTGCATTAGAAAAAGCAATACAGGAATAAGTCATGTATAAAGGAAGGTCGGTGATAATGTAGCTTTCACAACAGAAGTGTTAAAATTTAGAAGGGTGGGATTGACATAATTCAAATTCTAAAAGGCATCTGTTAACCCAGCATACTATACCCAGAAAGAAACATCTTCATAATTGGGAGGAAGAAAAAGTTTGAATGATTCAAAACAAGTTCAAGTAATTTAAGACCACTGAGCCAGCTCTTCAGCAGAGCCTTGAAAGAATTCTCCACACTGAAGAAAAACACAAACATCCAGGAGATCCCAGGGAAGAATAAGCCAGAATAAGAAGGGAATAGAAAAAAAACGTTTACAGGCTGGGCATGGTGGTGCATGCCTTTAATTTCAGCACTCGGGAGGCAGAGGTAGGAGGACCACTGTGAGTTCGAGGCCACACTGAGACTACATAGTGAATTCCAGGTCAGCTCTGGAGTAGAGTGAAACCCTACCTCAAAAAACAAAAAAAAAAAAAAAAAAAAAAAGAAGAAAAGAGAAAAGAAAAAACCTTTATATCCTCTTGAGTGGGAGGAGAAAGTGTAATACTGGACATGACAGAGAAGGCTGGTGTGCATGCTCACACTGTCTTGCTTGTGCTTTAGGGTAAAGAAAGACAAAGGGCCACTTCTTTAGAAAAACCCATTTTGAATTTCTCAAGATGCATAGTCTTATAAAAATATTTATTTATTTATTTGTGAGCAGAGAGAGAGGGGTAGAGAAAGACAGATAGAGGGAGAGAGAAAGAGCACGGGTACACCAGGGCCTCTTGCCCTTGCAAATGAAATCCAGATGCATGACCCACTTTGTGGATCTGGCTTTATGTGGGTACTGGGGAATCGAACCTAGGCCATCATGCTTTGCAAGCAAGTGACCTTAACCACTGAGCAATCTATCTAGCCCCAAGAAGCACAGTTATATTTTTAATTAAAATGAATTTTATATGGTCTTGAAATATGTAAGAGTAGTTTTGCTTTAAGTGAGAAGGGAATGGGAAAGTTAAGAATCCTGATGGCTGGGCTGTTTGGGGATGTCATTTCCAAGAGTCTTTAGGAACCTCCATAGAATATGATGGCCTGGAAAACATTGTCCTATGCTTGGTCTTATTTTTATTTTGAGATAAGGTTTTACTGACTACGCAGTGTGGCTATAGCCGGCTTTGAACTTGCAGCATTCTTTCTGCCTCTGCCTGAAGTGCTGGGATGAAAGGTGTGAGCGACCACACCTGGCTGTACATGACTCCATTGCAATATACTTGTATTACCAAAAAAGGGCCACGATTGCAATAGTCATAAAACATCATAAAAAAAGATTCTGTGATGATTCAGTGGTCACCAAAGAGAGGAGAGGCACACTGGACTAAATCATCTCTTTTAACACACACACACACACACACACACACACACACACACACACACACACGCACATGCACGCATGCACATACACCTCTATTCTTGTGTCTATTTACTTTGTTGGGTTTCATCCATAATTTTTTTTAGTGTACTCAACTTCTAAAAAGTAAAACAAATTAGAAAATACACAAAAAGAAGGGAATAGGAAGCCCCCCCCACCAAACTACAAAATCAATACAATTATAGGAAATAATACATATATTTAAAAAATAAGCTTGATATTAATTATTTCATTTCCTCATTCAAAAATACAGTCTAGCTAACTGGATTTAAAGGAAGCTTCATCTATTTGTTGTCTCTAAGATACTGTGATGGTTAAGGTTTGCAGTCTACTTGATCAGATTAGGACTCCAGAAACATTCCTCTTGAGTAGGTTTCTGATGTTGCTTCTAGGAAAGATTAACTGAAGGAGGAAGTCCATCCCCCAAGGTGAGCCCTTTCACATAGTGGGAGACCCTTCTTAGAGTTGGGGCTTTATCTAAGGCAGCTCTGGGAGAAAAGAGTCCCTTCCTCCCACCTGACTGCTAGTGCTGCTGGCTGGCCTTCCAGCACAGACTGAAGACCAGCACAGACTGAAGACCAGCATGGACTGAAGAGCAGCATCTCTCCAGAAAGCCTCCAGGCCTTCAGCGCTGGATGGGGAATGCTGAGTTGTCCAGCCATGTGGACTGAGAAGCTACCTACCAGGTTCCTTGACTCTCAGGCCTGCAAAACTGCTATCTGGACTGCCATAAACTAATTCAATAAATTCCCTTTTAATACAATTCATTCTGTTGGTTCTGTTCCTCTAGAGAACCAGGACAAATACAGATTGTGGTAGCAGAAGTGGTTCTAGAGAAACAGAATTGTAAGGAAGGGTTTCTCAAATGGGCTTGGTGCTATCTGGGGTTGACTCTCCAACTTCCATGCTTCTAAAGGCATTACTAGTAATAAAGAGAGCGCTTTTACTGGTAATAAGAAGGGTGCTAATAATCCATGGTATTAATTGTTTAAAGAACTCTGTGAGATAGATGTATATGGTGATCCAGAGTTATGTCTTGTGAAGAGGAAGGAATTTAGTGACTCTGTATCTAAAACTTTTGATATTTGTGGAAAAGTAAAACAAATGATGATGCTGATTGGTTGCTTCTAGAATCTCTGGATAAACTATTAAGGCATTGGAAGGCTCAGAGAAGCTGAAATGTTGGAGTGGATATGCGATGTAAACTCATTTTTGCCTACACAATGGGAGCATCTAGAAGATGTGCCCTTCATTAAGACTTTAAGAAAATATTTGTGAGGGGAGGCCAAGCACACTTAAAGTGCCCATTCATTGGTCTTTTATGCAAAGAAGACCTTACTGTGGTAGCCACAATTGCTGCACTGGGTGACTTAGAAGTGATGGGTCTTACTGGACCTCAGAGTAACAAGGCCAAATGGCAGCACTGAATTGCCAAAGGTGAGGTGAGCATGTTTACCATAATTAATGGACAGCAAAGTCAAAACAATGTTCACAATAGTATGACTCTATGAATGCTGTGGACCTTTGGTACTGGATAATTAATCATGGTGTTCCCATGAAGTGAAATAGATGAGAAGCCTACTAAGTTCCTGCTTGATATTTATATTCTTCTCTCAGTGCTGTCATTGGCTATTTGAACTTGTTTCAAGATGGACAAACTGCTAGCCAAACTAACCAAAAGAAAGAGAGAAAACACCCAAATTAATAAAATTAGAGATAAAATGATAAAATGGGATCATTATGAGCGATACTAATGAAATTTAGGAAATCATTAGGATATGCCTTAAAATATATATCTCATTAAATTAGAAAATCTAAGATCAATGTAACCATTTATAGAAGTGTACGCTTTCCATCTAACCCAAGAAGAGAGAAATATATACACACAGCACTGAGATTGAACCAACAATACAAAATTTCCCAACTAAAACAGTCCAAGCTCAGATGGATTCACCACTGAGTTATTCTAGTGGTCCAAGTAATAATTAGCATCAGTATTTATTAAACTACTTTAAAAAGATGGAAAAGGAAACAGAATTACAAAACTCATACAAAGCCAAAACTATCATGATACTAAAATGTAATAAAAATAGAACAAAAGCAAATTATAAACCAATATCCCTGATAAGTGTAGATGCAAAAATTTCAAGAAAATATTTTCCAGAATACATCAAAAATATCATCCTCTCTGATCATCTTTGTTTATTTCCCACAAAGACAGGAATGGCTTAATATATGCAGGACAATAAATAAAATAAAATTGACTTAAAGAAAGAAATCATGTTATCATTTTAATTGATGCAGAAATTCTTTGAACAAAATCCAACATCTATTCATTATAAAAATTCAGTAGTAACTTAGAATAGAAGGACATATATATATATATATATATATATATATATATATATATGACATAATAAAGATTATTTAAAACAAATCTTTGGCCAACATACTAAATGGGAACAAATCCAAAACATTTCCACTGAAATTAGGAACATGCATGGTACCCATATTTTTCATTCATATATATTTTATCATTTATTTATCTCAGAAAGAAAATATACATATATCTGTGAAGAATGGTGCCACTGGAATTTTGATAGGTATTGTAATAAATCTGTAGATTGCCTTTAATAAGATGGTCATTTTCACATGCACATGGGGGGAACTCTTTTCATCTTATAGTGTCTGAGTCAATTTCTTTCTTGATTATTCCAGAGTTTTCATTGTAGAAGTTTTCACTTTCTTGGTTAAGCTTATTCCGAGATATATTTGAGATAACTGTGAATGGGTTATTTGCCTGGAATTTTTCTTATCATGGTTATTAATGCTTTATAGGAAGGCTGATGTTTTTTACTATTAATTTTGTACCTTGCCACTTTCTTGAAAATAGTTTTCACCCTAGGAGCTTTCCAATGGACTCTTCAGGGTCTCTTATTTAAAGAATCATACCCTCGGAATATAAGGATACTTTGGTTTCTCTTCATTTCCTATTTTCATCCTCTTTATTTCCTTCTCTTATTTTATTGCTCTAGCTAAGATTTCTCCCTAATTTAGCTTGATGTTGACTATGGGTTTTCTGTGTATAGTCTTTTTATTCTTGAGGCTTATCTCATTCATTCCTTTTCTTCAGAGCTTTTATAATTAAGGGATATTGGATTTTGTCAACAGAATCTTTTACATCTGAGATCATCATGTGATTTCTGTTCTTAAGTCCACTTATGTGGTGTATTGGAGTTGTGGATTTGCATATGCTGAATCATCCTTACATCTCTGAAATAAAGCCAATTTGGTCATGATTATCTTTGTGATATGTTTTTAAATTTAATTTACATGTGTTTTGTTGGTAATTTTTCTGTGTTTATTAGGAAGACTTGTCTTGAATTTTCCTTTTTTAAACTTTTTATTCACAACTTTCACAAATGTAGACGACTTAAGATGATAATAATCTCCTCCCACTACCTTCTTTTTTTCTTCCTTCCAAGTCCTCCCTCCACTAAATCCCTTCCCTCTCATGACTGTTTTCATTGTTCCCTATTGGTTTTTGTATGTTATATTTTCATTTTCATTCAATTATAGGAATTTTTTGAATCCTTTATTGATATTTTCAATGACTCATTCATCATTCAATAGTGTGTTGTTTCATTTACATAAGTTTGCATTTTTTCTACACTTGCTCTTACTACAGTTTACTAGCTGTTGGTCAGGTTTTAGCTAAATTGAAATAAGGGGCTGGAGAGATGGCTTAGAGGTTAAGGTGCTTGCCTCCAAAACCTAAGGACTCGTGTTTGACTCTCCAGATACCACATAAGCCAAACACACAAAGGTTAGGCAAGCACAAGGTTTCACATGCCCACTAGGTGGCACAAGTATCTGGAGTTGGATTGTAGTGCCTGAGGCCCTGGTTTGCCGATTCTCTCTCTCTCTCTCCTCCTTCTGTCACTTTCTCTCTCTAAAATCAAAAGAAAATTAAAAATTTTTAAATTTTAAAAATTAAATTGAAATAAGAATTATTTCAATTTTCTTATATTTTTCAAGATTTCCTTTGTATCCCAGTATCTATTTTAGATAAAGTTCTATGAGCTCTGAGAAGAAGGTATATTCTTCATTGTTTTGACAGAATGGTCCATGGATTTCTGTTAAATCCATTTCCACTTGATCTATGATATCATTTATTCAGCTATTTCTGTTTTTATAAAATCAAGTGCACTTGTGTTCAGTTCATGTAGACATGTCCTTTTGATTGATTGCTCCCTTCATCAGTATAAAGGCTTCTTCTTTAGCTCTTCTGATGAGTTTTGGATTGAAACCTTTTTTGTTAGATATTAAAACAATACTTACCGTTTGGTTCCAAGTTCTATTTGCTTAAAACACTCTTTTCAATCTTTTCATCCTAAGGTAGCATGTGTCCTTGACAGCTAAGTGCATTTCTCAGAAACAAGTGGACACAACCTGGTTTTCAATATAATCTACCAATGTTTATCTTTTGACTGGGAGTTGAGACCATTAATAATCAGATATTTTTAAAAAGTATATGTCATTTTGGTGATTATGTAGTGTGTTTGGTGTTTTCCTCATTTGCTCAATTCATATCTGATATGCTTTCTTCTTTGGGTAGCCATGTGGATGTTGATCTTTCTCTTAATCTGAAGGAGTCCTTTCAGTGTCTTCTATAAAGCTGGTTAGTTTTCATGAATCCCTAAAATTTTTATTTATTTATTTATGTATTTATTTCTTTGTGTGTACACACCAGGTCTCTTGTTACTATTGATGATGCCTGTTTGGCTTTACCTGGGTGGCTGGGAAATTGAAACTTAGTGGGCAGGCTTTGGAAGTAAGTGCCTTTAACCACTGAATCCCCAGTCCATTAGTATTCAGGAATTCTTTATCCTGTTTTTTTCCATAGGAAGTTTTCTTTCTTATTCAATAACAATGGATAGTTTTTCCGGGTAATGTCATTTGGGTTAGTAGCTATTACTTTTCATAATTTAGACTATATCATTTCAAACCCTTCTGGCTTTTAAAGATTTGGTTAAGATAGCTGCCTCATGGACGGGCCATTATTTGTGGCTGGGTATGTCTCACAGCTTTAAATATGCTTCCTTCACCTTATGTTTATGATATGGGAAATTTATTTTCTGGTCTTTCCTAGTATTTAGATGCCTCTTGTATCCAGATAGGAATCTCCCTAGATTTAGGGAAAGTTCTGATACAATTTGTGTTGTACCTATTTCCATGCCTTTGGTATGAAAACCCCTCCTTTTATGTAAATCTTTCCACACTATCCCACAAATCTCACATGTTCTATTAATATATTTTCACAAGTTATCTTTGTCTTTCACTGAATTTTCCAATCCCTTTACCTTGTCTTCAGTAGCCTCGATAGTCTGTCCTTGTGATCTTTTCTAATGGTAAGGACTTCCATAGGGATGTTTTATTGTTTTATTGAATTTTTCATTTCCTGTGTTTCAGTTTGTTTGTTTTTCTTCAGTATTTCTATCTCTTTATTGAATTACATTTCCACATACTGTATTAAATTCCTTATTTCATTCAAATGTTTGTTTTTGTTTTCTTGGAATTCATTCAAGAGTTTTACTGCTCCCTTTAGTTATTTGAACTAAATTATATTTATAATTATTCTTTTCAATTGGTTGTCTAGAATTTTGTCTAAATCAATTGGGAGCCAGTACTGGGAGATTAGTAATTTTTAAAGGAAACATACTGCCTCTTTTTTCATGTTTTGTACTTTTTTTTGAGTTGGGACTTTCACACCTGGCATTAGGTCATTTGTTGATTTTGTTTTTTACTTAAGTCAACTTTTTCTTTTTCATTCAATAGATGTGTTTTCTCTGTTCAAGAGGGACTAGTAAGGTTAACATTTAATTTTCCTCTGTTAGACTGGTATTTAAGACACCAGACACAAGTCCCAGTATTCTCCTTAGAGTAAAATCATCTGTAAGCACAATCATCATCTGGCAAGCCCACTATGAAAACATAGTGAAAGACAAGTTATAAAACAATCACACAATCTTTTTAGCACATGAAGCAGCACCGATAGTGCTGTATGCACTAATATATCAGTTACTTTTGGTAGGCTTGAAAAGGTAGAAGATGGTAAACTCATGCCAGAGAATTAGGCTGAGAGAGAAAAAGTAGAGGAGGGAGATTAAGGAGAAGAAATGGGGACAAAAGTGAGAAGAAATGATGTAGTGTTGGCTAAAAGTTGGACTGAAAAGAAAGAGGTAATGAAATATGATTAGGTAACAGAATAGGTCCAGCTGTCGGGAAGCTGAGATACAGA
This sequence comes from Orientallactaga sibirica, assembly GCA_036365145.1. Classification (NCBI taxonomy): domain Eukaryota; kingdom Metazoa; phylum Chordata; class Mammalia; order Rodentia; family Dipodidae; genus Orientallactaga; species Orientallactaga sibirica. Next base: position 33,252,241 of record JAEOAD010000006.1, read on the forward strand.
AACTCTGTGAACCAGGCCAGCCTATGTCTTTGGTAGAAGAAAGTGAAATAGGAAAGAGAAGAAATGAGAACAAGAACCAAATACTGCCAGCTTACCAATTCAGCATTGTGTATTAAATAAAAGAAGAATAAATATGAATGCAAGAGACAGTCAGATGGGGATATAGCACGTGAATGCTGTCTGGCATGATGGCTGGGTTTATTCTTCAGCCTCTCAGTGTTTATTCTCTGGCTTCCAGCAACCTGTCTCACCCCTAACAATTTCTTAGTGATGTTTAATCTCAGGTACTAATCATAAAAGTGAACACTACTGTCTATGTGGGGCTTCCTTAGGGAGTAAGTATGGGTTACAAGTGCTAGTTAGTTCAATGGATAATGCTTCACAGGTGGAAGTTTGTGCTTGCCCTGTCCCTGTGTGGTCCTGCTTTGTGTGCAGTAGGCTGCTTTGAACCTGTGTGAAAGTTTCTCTTCAGTCTCTGGTTCTCACTAGGCTTCCAGATCACAGGATATTGTAGTTTTGATTCAGTTTTATCTCTGAAGTACAGCAGTATTCGTCTCTTGGCCAGGTTTCAATACATAGTTCTATTTCCAAAAAGTGTGGCTTGCAGAGCATCTTGGATAGTCAAGCAGCTGATACAGCAGGAATGTTTGTGAAATAGCAACACACCACTGATCCATAGAGTGTCTGGTACCAAGCACCAAATGCCAATCTCCAAGTGCCTTCTACCTTCTCTGTAATCTGCTATAGATGATTCCTCATTAAGACCAGGGAGTGCCCCAGACCAAGCCAACCCTTCAGAATATACTCTAAGCTTTTTCTCTCTTGCTGTGAAGAGTTTCCTATTTTTTTTTGGGGGGGGGCGGGTTTAGAGGTAGGGTCTCACTCTGGCTCAGGCTGAACTGGAATTCACTATGTAGTCTCAAGGTGGCCTTGAACTCTCGGCGATCCTCCTACCTCTGCCTCCCGAGTGCTGGGATTTAAAGGCGTGTGCCACCATGCCCGGCTGAGTTTCCTATTTTACTTTGCTATTTAAGCTACAAATATCCAGGCATCACATACCTCTCCTGATGTTATTCGAATATGTGAAAAGATTTGAATTCTTGAACAATTTTGAAATATAGAGATTAATGTATTTTGAAAGCCTGCATTCTAGTGCTGAAGGCACCAAGGAAGAAAGATTTTCAAAGAGTAAAACAGTATCAGGCAATGATACTGTCTTCTTTAGGATGTGATGTAAGCAATGGAAGGCCTTGTAATGATTAATCTCAATTGTCAACTTAACTGTGTCTATATCTAGGTGACAAATCTCTAAGCATATCTGGGAAGGAATTTCTTGATTAGAATGATAGAAGTGGAAAGTCTGACCCTAAATGCAGCTAGTAGCACCATCCCATTGACTAGCCTCTAAGACTGAATACACCAGCTGAACGTCAGCATTCATTGCTGTCCACTGGCTGGTGGTGGACTGAATGTGACAAGCTGCTCATGCTCCTAGCCTCATGTTTCCTTGCCATGATGGATTATGTCCATCTGTAACCTAAAGGAAATCCTTGATCCATTCAGTTGTTTCTTGTCAGGTATTTAGCTACCACAAGGAGAACAGGTGTTAAATGTATCTTCCAATAATTGTATACTAAAACTTAAACACAATTTAGAAAAGAAGAATAAATTTTCAGATAAATATGAATTATGTGTACATCAGCTATGTGAGCTGATGAATCTCGCAATATAATTTGAACAATTACTAAAGCATAGCTCAGGTGAACTTTGTAGAAAAACCTACAACAAAAACTGATGAGGAGCCGGGCATGGTGGTGCACGCCTTTAATCCCAGCACTCAGGAGGCAGAGGTAGGAGGATCGCCATGAGTTCAAGGCCACCCTGAGACTACTTAGTTAATTCCAGGTCAGCCTGGGCCAGAGTGAGACCCTACCTTGAAAAATCGAAAAACCAAAAAAAAAAAAATGATGAGGAGGTTTGAATTGAAAGGAACATACAAGATGGATGTGCCTATAAACTGTGCTTATAAAAGAATCCCCGGTGATGGCATTCCCTCTTCATGTGAAGAGTAATGTTCCCATAGACCTACCTTCCCCACAAAAACCTTGACTTAGTACATCTTCATAAGGAAGCCTTCATTGTGCAATGTGCCTTAACATAGCTGAGGGACTCCCCCAGCTCTTCTCTTCTGAGTTACACACACTTACCTCAGCATGAGCGTCACCATGAGCATGATGCTGCAGGCCACTGCCATGCACATGACGGCATAGAGCACTTCCCCTAGAAAGAGACAATTCACAAAACTCACTGTATTGAAGGAGTCAATAAGCCATAAGCATATGACAGAGAATATTGAACTGACCATTGAGGGGAGAATGGAATCCATTTAGAGTAATTTTCTTTGCATGTGCTCTTTTCTGCAGTGAAATGCCTTTGACACTGGAATAATCTGAAAGTAAATAATAAAAATAAGAAGACTATATTTAAATATTATGTATTATCTAGATAAAATGGGTTGTAATTTGCTTTATATAGTAGCAAAAGACAGCAATCTATTTATAGGATGCCATTTCAATATATGTGCTCAATGTACATGAAGTAGGAACAGTTAAACTTTTGTAGCTTTTTCCTCCCACTTTTATTTTATTTTTATTTATTTATTACAGTCAGAGAGAGAGGGAGAGATAGATAGATAGATAGATAGAGAGAGAGAGAGGGCTTCTAGCCTCTGTAAACTAACTCCAGATACATGTGCCACCATGTGCATCTGGCTTACGTGGGACTTGGAGAATTGAACTTGGGTCCTTAAGCTTTACAGGCATGTGCCTTAATCACTAAGCCATCTCTCCAGCCCTTTCTCCCTCTTTTAATCAGAGCATTTCCTTATAGTAACTTTAGTTTTTACTTACAAATGATGTTTGGCTAAAAAATACATTTTATAGGCTAACTCATTGTACCTTACACACAGAGTGGGAGATCAAAAGACAATAATTTTAGGCTAGAAACTTTGATACTAAAAATTATTTCTTCTTTGTAGGAACAATTATTTTAATATGATATACAGATTATCTCATCTTCTTCCAACCCACTATATAAGTGAATTTCTATAAAGTCTATAAACTGAACACTCTGGGTGTCTTTCTGCTCTGACACTGTAGTATCTACCAGATCTTCAACGTCTACTGTAGAGACTTACCACTTTGTGCCTCTGGCTTACGTGGGTACTGGACAATCGAACTTCAGCCCCTAGGCTTCACAGATAAGCACCTTAACCACTAAGCCATCTCTCTCCAGCCCCCCCTTTTTAAAAACTTTTTATTGACAGCTTCCATAATTATAGACAATAAACCATGCTAATTCCCTCCCCCACCTCTATTCTCATCCTTTCAAATCCACCTTCCATCACATTTCCTCCCCCTTTCATAGGGGTGTAATTATGCTAAGCAGAAAGCATGTCACACTGCTTTCTAAATATCTATATTTGTTCCCATAGATCAGTACTGCTTGAAACCTCAATTCTATCACAGGAGTTTCTTACCACAATGGAAAGTTGTTAATGCAGAGATACATAGCTAGCACATTTGCTGTGAAAAGTCACTACTGTGTGCTAAGCTTCCAACAGGAAATATAAATCACACCCTCTAATGCTCAAGGAAACTTGCCAAAGATGGAATGGAATTCTATTTGTAGGTCAGCAAAAAAAAAAAATATGAAATTGCGGAAAAATGGCTGGATAGGAAAAGAATATTAAATGAAGCTATTCAAACTCAGAAAGAACAAAACTGTATGATCCATCTGATATGTAGGTCTTAGCTTGTAAAATCTATAAGTATGAATATATGGGGGGGATGAGAATTAAATCTATATAGATAGAACTATAACCAAAAGTGAATATAAAGAGATGAAATGCAAAGCAATACATGTGACACAAGGGCTAGGGGAGTTGGAGGGAAGAAGAGCTAGTGGATAAGGGAAGGGAAGGAATCAACAAAAACAAATAGTATTTTAAAATGCCCAAATGGATCTACATAAAGCTCTGTACTCCAATTATAAACAAGTAAAAGGAAAAAGAATTGACATGTGCTTTCATAATAACAAAGCCATCCACCCCAACTTCCATGTATATTCAAAATAACCAAGCTAACCAACCCTAACCTGAGGCTTCATTTACATCCCTAAGGGTACAGAGACCCTGATCCAAGTCACCACATGGATTACCCACTTGGGATCTCTCTGAGCTTGGTATCTTTCTGCTTTTTATTCTTTTCTACAATGAAATCTTGCTTTACTTGCCCTTCCTTGTGCCCGCACTTGCCATTTCCATGTAGGTCAAAAGACAATTAACTCAAACCACTGGATTGAGGAGTTTTACTTCCAATTGAGTGTCCAGTGGTCTAACTCCTAAACTAAGCCATCCAGAGACAAGGAAGGCTCTACTGCTCTCAAAAATTGCAACACTGACAAATGACATAGCCATAGTAGAATCTGAAACAATGATTTTTATGACAAAGTCTCTTAGGCTTACCTTACCCCAGAGGGTTAAACACCACTGTTTTAGTTGTCTTTCTCATGATTAAATACTGATTTTTTAAAAAAAATATTTATTTATTTATAAGCAGAGAGAAAGAGAGAGAGAGAGAGATAGAAGAGAGGTAGACAGAGAGAGAATGGGTATGCCAGTGCCTCTAGCCACTGCAAACTCCAGATGCATGTGACCTTTGTGCATCTGGCTTACGTGGGACCTGGAGAATCAAACCGGGATCCTTTGGCTTCACAGGCAAATGCCTTAACTGCTAAGCCATCTCTCCAGCCCTAAATACTGAAATTTTGAGCCTAAATCCCTGCTATAAGCATGTCTCAGGTGTTTTTTTAAACTCAGTGGAATAAACTCTCTTTCTTCAGAAGTTCTGAAAGAAATTTTAAAATTAAGAAAAAAAAAAAAACCTAAATTATTAGGTTGTTAGGTTCAAAGAAAAGACTTGGTTGTATGAATGGCTTTGCCTTTTTGTTTTCAATTGCCATTAAGTTTACTTTAAGTGTAAATGGATACTTTCTTTTGTTTTTCTTCTTTGGGATTAATGCTCAAGGGAATTACTTTTATTTTTAATTTAGGATATTATTCTTTTTTTTTATATTTCTTTATTTGAGAGAGAAAGAGGTATAAGAAAGAGAATGGGTGTGCCAGGGCCTCTAGCAACTGCAAACTTAGGACACATGTGCCACTTTGTACATCTGGCTTTACATGGGTACTGGGGAATCACATCCCAGTCCTTAGACTTTGGAGGCAAGCACTTTAAACCCTGCCAAATCTCTCCAGCCCTGAGAAATTATTTTCATACATTGGGAGTAATATTTTCTAGAGTCAAAACAAGGGGGTTGTCCTTTAGGGTATCTTGAGAGGGGAAAGAACAAGTTCAGTGTGCTTGTTAAAGACTAGTTAGCCAAAGACGTGTGGAGTTACTTCTGGATCCTTGATATTGCCCAGTGCTCTGCATGTCTGTCTCAGTGCCAGTGTCATTCTGTCTTTATCAGTATTGCACTGTGGCATAATTTGATATTGTGAATTGTGATACTTCCAGCTGTGTTCTTTCTCCTTGGGATTCTTTTGGCAATTTGTAATCTTTTGTGGTTCCATATGAATTCTTGAATTATTTTTTTAGCTCAGAAGGAGCATCATTGGAATTTTGAGGCAATTGCATTGAATCTATAATTTTTTTTTTTTTTGGTAGGTATGTCATTTTCACTGTATTGATTCTGTAAATCGGGAGCATGGAAGGCTTTTCTATTGTGTACTATCCTCTTTGATTTACTTTTTCAATGTCTTTATGTTTTCATCATAGAGATCCTTCACTTGTTTGGTAAGGTTTATTCCAAAACATTTAAATTTTTGGTGAATGGGATGAGTTCTGTGGGTTCTTTCTCTGAGTTCATTATAGATATATATGAAAGACACTGATTTTATGTGTTGATTTTGTATCCTACAACTCTACTGAAAATATACATTTTCTCTAGGATGTTTTTTTTTTTTTTTTTTGTAGATTCTATTGGGTCTTTTAAATATAGAAGCATGTCATCTTCATATAGAGATAGTTTGACTTCTTCCTTTTCAATTTTTGTTTCTTTTATGTCTTCATGACAGTGAACATTCTTGTCTTTTTCCTATTTTTATAGATTTTTGCTTGTTTTTTTCAAAATAAGTTCTCACTCTAGCCCAGGCTGACCTGGCACTCACTCTGTAATTCCAGGCTGGCCTTGAATTCACAGTTATCCTCCTACCTCTGCTTCCTAAGTGCTGGGATTAAAAGCACGTGCCACCACATCTGGCTTGTTCCTGTTTTTATAGGATATTTTTCTCCATTTAATATAATGTTAGCTGTGGGTTTGTCATACATGACTTTATTGTCTTGAATGAAGTATGTTCCATCTATATCAATTTTCTCCAGGATTTTTAACACAGTGGAATGTTGGACTTTGCTGATGTCTTTTCTGTAACAAGATGATCATGTGATTCTAATTTTTAAGTTTATTTATTTGATATGCTATATTTATTGATTTACATATGTTGACTCAATCTATCATTCTCAGAATGAGTCCCATTTGGTCATGATGGATAATCTTCTTAATGTGTTCTTGAATTCAGTTTGCAAGGATCTTATTGAGACTTTTTCATCTATGTTCATCAGAGAAATATGTCTGTAGTTTTCTTATTTGGTTGTATTAATCTTGTTTAGGGATCAGGATAATGCTGGTTTTGTACAATGAATTTGGAGGTGTTCTTTTAATTCCATATTGTGCAACAGCTGGAGAAGAATTGACTGTTCTTAAAGGTTAGTTAGAGTTCCATGGTGAATCTATCTGGCCCATGGCTTTTCTTTATGAGGGTTTTAAGTAAAGCTTAGTTTTGTCTGTTTAAATTATTGATGTATTCCGTTTTAACATTTGGAGGTTATGTAAGTTTAGACATTTGCTCATTTCTTCTAAGGTTTCTAGCTTTTTGGAATATATGCATTTTCAAAGTATTCCTTAATAATGTCTTGGATTTCATGGGGTGAGGACTATTGTAACACCTCCCCTTTAGTCTCTAATTTTGTTAACTTGGCTTTTCTCTATCCTTCTTATTGTGAGTCTTTCTCAAAGTCCCAACTCTTTCTTTGATTAATTATGCTAATTATATTATTATTATTATTATTATTATTATTATTATTATATTCCTTTGGTGTGTATTTTATTGATTTCTGACTCTCCTGATTTTTTTGTATTTCTTGCTGTCTGCTGAATTTCGGGTTGGCTATCCTATCTTGCTTTCTCACAAATAGGTCTATTTTCCTAGAGCCTTGAGATGGATTTTTAAGTCTTTAAAAATCTTTCTAATTTCTTGATTTGGGTGCTTGTAGCTACAGGCAGAGTACCCTGCACTAGCAGGCAGCCAGCTTGAATCTCTGAAGATCTGAGTCCCCCTCAACTGCAAGCTGATCAGCAATTCGCTATAGACTGCAAAGGGAATCATCAGACAGCTGTGGGGATCACTGATCTGGGTATGGGAAGTTCGCTGGGAAGGATCTTTGGAGAAGCTGTAGGGCTGGTACTTGGAGCATCCTTGCTAAGGGTGTGAGCTCTTCTGTTTCCTTGGGCTCTTGCTTGTGCTAGGGAGGCCTTGGGATGGACACTTGGAGTGGCCTCAGGTCAGAAGATGAGGAGGAGCAGACTACGGACATTTCCTTCTTGATCCCCAGAGAATCTCTGTTGCCTGTCGAGAGCGGTGAGTTTTCAGGTCCAGCTCAGCAGCATCTGAGGCAAGAATTCTTCCCATGTACAGTCATCTTCTGGTGGTTTAGGTATTGGCACCTGTGGTTTGGTTGGACAGATGCTGCCCTGGAAACTGTTTCTTTGACTTCCCGCCTTTCTCTTCATTCAAGTGTGGCTTGTCCCACCTTCTTACTTGAAAGCTCTTGATTATTAAAAAAAAAAAAAAAAATGGAGGAATAAGGGCTTAAAGCTTAAAGGCTAGTGGTCTGCTCTTGGTGAGTTCCGATAGGTCAGAACTTTTGGAATTCAGTCCTGGACTCTGTCCTATGGACTTGCCATTAGTGATATTCTTTTGGAGACCTGTAACCTTGACTTACTGCATGCAAAGAGGAGGCTGCTTTATTTCTAATTCCTATCATGAGGACACTCAGGTAGGAGTCAGGCAGGGCATTCTATCTGTCTTGTGTCAGGACTCAGGATGAACAAAAAGGGTGATCTTCTCCACTCTAGAGCCTAGTGCTTCTCTCTATCCTTAGGGTCACCATTAGTAATTTGTGTTCAGTTTCCTTGGACTCACTGCTAAGACATAGCCTCAAGAGTGGAATAAACTTGATCCAGACTTAAAGAAAAGGAGGTGACTATTCTACTGTCACAGCCTGCCTCATTACAAGCTGAGGGATGGGAAATCTGACCCAAGGATGGCATTTTCAACTGCAATACCATTTTTATAGCTAGACCTATTTTACAAGAATCAAGAAAAATGGCTTACAGTACCTTAGGTTCAGGCCTTCATAGATCTACTAAAGGGAAAGGCAAAATGATTCTTGTCTGTGTCCAAATTCTCTTTTCCAACAGGAAATAATTGACAACAAGTCTAGTAATGTATCTTATCCACTCTGCAGAGCTTGACCCCAACCTCCACATTCTTTCGTTCAGCCTAGCTTTATAGCACAAAGGGAACCAGCCCTACAGGACATACAAGGAGTGTGGCCTCTGATTGACCATCCTCCCCTTGAGGGAAATATTTGGATCCACAGATTAAGTAAGGCTTTCAGGAAGTTCATCAACCTGGATCTCTCATCGCCAGAAGAACAAACTGACAAAGGTCAACATTTCATTCACCAGTCAGCCCCTGACCAGGATCTCATTATGAAGTGGTTCAGCCAGGATATCAGGTGGCCCTAAAGACTTACAAGGATGGTTCATGTAAGATATTTACAAAGATAATTATAAATAGAGTTATGTGACATGGGGCAATAAATGGAAAGAAGATCCTGGGCAAAAATTTCCTAAATGTTTGGCTTGGACAGTTTTGTTGTTGTTGTTGTTGTTGTTGTTTTTACTTTCAACTATATGTCCCAATTTCCCATTTTGCAAAATCAAGCTTAAAAAAATACTTATGGCTAGTAATGAAGAAAAACAGAGACAACCGTGTCAAATGTCTTGCAGAGTGCAGAATTACAAAAGCAGCTATGAATGTTTTGGCAGTGGTTATATATTAGTATTAAATATGGATCATTTAAAATTAAATATTCCTAGGTTCTACCAATACTGGACCTTGTTTAACAGTAGGAGAGAGAAGTGGAGGAAAAGTACTGGACTCTCACAGTCTTCCCATGCTCTATTTATTTATTTATCTATCTAGGAGGAGAAAGAGAGAGTGTGTGTGAGAGAGAGAATGGGTATATCAGGGCCTCCAGCCACTGCGAACAAATCCCAGATGCATGCATCACCATATGCATCTGGCTTACATGGGTTTTTCAGAATCAAACCTGGGTGCTTAGGCTTCATAGACAAGTACCTTAAGTACTAATCCATCCCAGCCCGTTTTCTTCCCAGACTCTAAATGTACAGTCAGGATGGAGAACCACAGGGCTGAGAGCAGAAAACATATGGCTGGGTAGTGAAAGAGAAATCCGCCTGTAAACCTCACATACAAACCACTTGAAGGAGAAACAGCAGCAAGGTAGTTCTTTTTAAACAGGTTATCAGGGACAAAGGCCCAAAGAGAGAAAATGGGGAGATATCTCCTGGCTTGTCCTGGCAAAGCTGGAACCCAGTGTTTGACCTGGCCTCATCCACAACAGCTATGGACAATTCTTCAGTGACAGCACCCTTAATTCTTCCCTGATCAGACATACCTAGATGTGCTGGCCCCTCTTGGGACAGTCCCTTGGTCCAAGAAACCAATCTGCTCTCTTCCTTACTCACCAGAGCCTGACAGTAAAGCCCACCACAATAAGCTATCAAACTTGCCATGTGGGCATGGGGGTCTTTGTCATGGCTGCTCATTCTCCTGATATCTGAACTTCCTGTGATAAGGCCCCACCATCCCAATGGGGGGGGGCATTTCTTCTTTCTTGTATTGCTCATCTCTTGTAAGCTATGGGACATTTATAACTGATCTCTTAGCTTTTCTTCTAATGTGAAGGTGAAGGGCTTACACTATCATGTCCCATTTCCCATTGGGTATGCATGTGCTCCTTTAAGGATGAGGGAAAGATAATTTCTTCCATCATTTAGTCAGTATCCTGTAAGATCAGGCCCTTTTAAATCCTTCCAAGTCTTCTCTTTACTCCCATGCTCTGCTTCCCACATGAGCTCTCATGTTCTCTCTCTCTCTCTCTCTCTCTCTCTGTATATGTGTGTATGTGACTATTCCAAATAAACCTTAAAATTTAGCTTTTTAAACAATCTGTCTCCTTAATTTGTTGTTGAAATGGACAAGAATGTAAAAATTGGGATTCACAGGCCAAGGGAAAAAACTCCCTGTTTCCTGAAACCTTGTAACACACTATAGTAAGATAGTGAAATGGAAGTTGTTAATAAGAGAGAGGTAGTAGGAGAAACGTGAGGGAAAGAAGACATTGAGATTTATGTTTAAGAGGTAATTGGTGGAGATTAATTTGACATAGGAATGGTGACTACTAAGACAGCCTTATGAATTTAAAAAAAAATGGATGAGTAAGACATATTGCTACTTGGAAAGTTCCTTTACAGCTAGCTACCTTGCACTATTAAAAGAAAAAAAAAATTAGAAGTAACAATATTTCCATTGTAGTATAGGGGTGCTGGAGTAAAAGTTTGGGCCAAAGAACAGTGAGAAAAATTGGCTGGGTCAAAGAAGGCATAGAAAAGTGTTGGAAGTAGCTATTAAGGTTGTAGACATATGTTTACTGTATATTTTCAAGTTAATAACTACCATATGTAGCTCAAGCCATTGTAAGGTTTAGACTGTGTGTTTCACTAGGAAAAATGAGTGACTAGAGACAAATGTACTGAGTCATGGCTGTCCTGGAGGCTTTAAGCATGTGAGCAGGCTCTTCATTTTCAGACCCTAATAACACAACCCATTGTGTCCCAAGACACATTACCCTTTAAAAACCATTCCAATTGATTTATGTGGCCTCCAAACTTTCAGCATACCTTGCTTACCAACAAAAGTGGATGTATAATTAGGAACTAATGAACTCTCTAAGCCATTTCTACAACTGAGTCACTATTGCATGTCTATAGGGAATTTCTGCCCACCAAACTCAAGTACTAATGCAATCAACACCACTGCTATAAAGTCAAAGCATATTAGCGGTGGGAAAAATGTATGTATCCTTGATGGCAAACAAAAGAAAACAAGGCAAGGCAAAACCTAAACAAAATCTCTGAGCCCTAAAACAGAAACAAAAGGGAAAAGACCACGAGAGATTGTCATGGAGGCACTCTGTCAAGAAAATATCACTAAATACTCACATGACCCAAGAGTAGCTTTCTAATTTTATCTAGTTTGAAATCTAACTTGTTTCCTAGATTTATACATATCCTAAATATTTGTTTTCCAAAAACTAATGAATGATGAAGATGAAAATGTTTTAGCATGCTTTTATTGTTCACTAGATTTCAATATGACTTCAGAGCATTCCTGCAACCATTAGACTGAAAGTATATTTGTTAATGTTCACAGTGCTGAAAGGATTTTCATGAACCCATGAAAAGAACTCTAAGGGAAGTTTAAGAAATCTGATACAAAAGAGAAGACAAACCACTTGACATTACCAATGCATTCTTCACAAAGCTTTACTCCATGCTCACCTGTCTCATCAAAGGGACTTGATTTGTCCAAGTGCCAAGCATTCCTGCTTTTTTTCTAAGAAGTCTCTACTCAACATAACATCCCAGAGTGTAGGTGCCAGGATAATAACTATTAAATGCCCACATGTGGTATTTTATGGGACTACAACTGATGCTATTACATTGTTGTCACAAGAAGAGTTGACTTTTCAGCCAGGAATACATATGTTCATAATAAGTGGCTTTTATGACTCCACATACACAATCCTGATGTACAAAGAGTATAAAGGAAGGACTGTTTGTTTTATGCAGCCTTGGCATGAGCTTCAGCCCCAATCATAGGCAATGAGGCTATATGAAGCCAATGAAAGCACAGAGTTGGAAACTGGAAAAGATAACACAATACTTCTACAAAAGCCTGCTATTGTTCAAATTATAGCAACATTGTTTTGTTGTTTGGTTTCCCTCCATCATCTTAAATGTTACTTTCTTCTATAGTGATGCCAAAATGTGAATTGTCTCACTCATCAGTGGCAACTCTTTAATCTTGCTTTTTTGGCTTAGATCAAATGATGTAGGTAGTTCTGGATGATTCATACATTTCATGCTTAGTACCAGACTTTTCTTCTCCCTTAACTACACACAGCAGCCTTTAAGAGAAGAGCTGGGAGAGTCAAGGCAGGAGACAGTTATTCTCCTGTTGTATCTGCTGAGGGTTTGTACACACCAGTGTTTCCAGATTCCAGCCGTGTGAAACATTTTCTGCAAAATAAGAAGCCAAGCCAAATTTGCTGTGTTTCTCGGTTTCAGATCTGCAGACAAAATTTGAACCAGCTGGATTTTACTGGGAACGTTTGTGTGCAGGGAAACCTCGTAGTGAAAATAAAGCCAACATTTGTGTGCCCTGGAACAGGCTATATCTTTAGGGGTTATCTTCCCTGTCCCTGTCACTCTTCTCATGAGAGAATTTTGTATTTTCAAAGTTTCTAAGAAAAACAAAACCTGGCAGATAGTTCCTTAGGGGTATCTTTTTGGAATTTTAGCCAAAAAAAAAAAAAAAAAAAAAAAAAAAAAAAGGTAGAAAGAACAACCAAATACATTGACTCTCTTGGGCAAATCTTCAGAAATAAATCTCTTTGTTTCTGCAATCTTACTTTTAGTTATTCAAATTAAAACATTTCCTATACACATGTACTTACAAAAGCAAAAGTCAAGAGGTACACTCATATTTATTTGAATTCACACACATTCACAATAGTGCTTGTCAAAGTGGAAAAAATAGTTACCTTTTTGGATTTGTAGGTGGCGAAGCTCTTTCTCATAATTTAAATATGTTGTAGGCAGAAACTATTGTTTTCCTTGTTTAAAAGCCATGCAAGGTCATAGACTTAAATATATAAGTAGTAGAAGCAAAAAAATATATGTCTTTTTATGATAATGAGTAACAGTGCTTATAAAGCCACTTATAATTCAGAAAACTAAACAACAAAAGGAAATCTCACACTTGACATGCCCCCTTTACCTTGAACTTCAATCTAGATAATAAAAAAATGAATAATTTTATAAAGGCAAAGAGAGAAATGATGTTAGCCTTCTTTAGCATAGTTTTTAAATGGAAATATTCCTGGCTGTCTTTCTATTTGTTTCAGTGTTCTAATGCATTTTACAACTGCCAGGACCAAGGCGTCACCTCACGTTGTGAATGTCACCATGGAAAGTACAGCACAGTCAAATACACTCAGGGTTTGTTTTGATGTTCAAACTTGTAACTTGTTCAAGCCGATGGGTACACTTCTCCAACAAGCCCAGTTTAAGCCTGGGAAGCAATTTGATTTGGAATGACTTTCTAAACATTGTTCGGTGATGCTTAGCTGGTGACACTTTTGTCTCCTGACCTTGACTTGCATCCATCAGATCAGTGGAGTCAAGGATAATTCTTTAACTCATAAACTGCACTACTTTCTTTTTTAAAGCAAGCACAGCAGACTGGTGTGTGTGTGTGTGTGTGTGTGTGTGTGTGTGTGTGTGTGTGTGTGTGTGTGTGTATGAAAGAGAGGGAAAGAAAATTGGCATGCCAGGACCACTGTAATCAAATTCCAGATACATGCACCAACACCACCTTGTGCACATGTGCGACCTTCTGTGCTTGTGTCACCTTGTGCGTCTGGTTTAAGTGGGACGTGGAATATCAAAGATGAGTCCTTAGGATTTGCAGGCAAGTACCTTCACTGCTAGGTCATCTCTCCAGCCCATAAACTGTACTTTTTATGTTTATCATATGCCAGTTTTGAAGTCAATGCATCTGGAATATATTCACAGTTTATACTTAATGTAAACAGAGATCACCTTGCTCTTCTTCAATCAAAACTGGTGCCTCTCTTCCTATTGAATGTAGGGTGCTTTATTGTGGAGTAGAAAAAAATGAGAAGTGATGGTATAGTTTTCTTGTTCCACTGACTTGGTGAACAAGTTTTAAAACATGTAGGATCATAATAGCACAGATGACAATGCAGAGCCAGGCTAATAAAACTCTTCCTACTGGACACCCAGGGTGTATACTCTATTGATGGTCCAAGAGAACTGTTAAGAATCTATGAGCTCTCTAAGACAGTGCTTGTTAAAAAGAGTGCTTGTTAAAAAAAAAGTTTGGTGCATGATCACATACTGTCAACAGCATGTAGGAACTTGTTAGAACTGAAAATGTCCAATTTCCAACTTGGACCTATTGAGTCAGAAATCTTGGGGTGGAAATTCAATAGTATTTATTGAAGATGGCATCAAATAATGTAGCTGAAGTATGAGAACCAATTATCTAAGATACTTAAGGTAAGGTCTTAGGGATATAATATGGACATCTGATGGAACTATTGCATGGGACCAAGACAGTAATGACCATGGAAAACAGATCATGAGATAGTTTTGAGTTATCAAGTCCATCAGGTTGTTTTATTTTTAGTAGCAATGATAGATATAATATTTTTTCTTTAATGACTCCTAGATAGTCATATAGATCATAGCCAATTGAATAGATGCATGAACCAACTCTGCCAGTCTCAGCTGGGAGCTTATTAGAAATATAAATCTCTCCTGATGTGAGAAAGGGAACCACAAGTGTAGAAGATGTGACTTTAATTGAAATGTGGGTGGATAAAATACCCATGATGTGAAAGAAGATGGAGGCTACAAGAGAAGTAGCAGGATGCAAGCATGGGCATTGGCAGGGGAGAGAGTGGGGGTAAGAGAACAAATAACAACCAAGCGTACCTGAACATGCCATCAGGAAATCCAATACTTTGAATCCTGATTTAACAATAAAAATAAAAGCTGCAAGTAGAGTCCCATCCTGAAATCATAGTCTGCATTTTAAAACCAGCTAAGGAACCATGAAGCTTGGCATGGTGGTCTCAGCGCTAGGGAGGCTGAGGCCAGAAGATTGCCTGGGGTGCAAGGCCAGCCTGGACTACATTGTGTGACCCTATTTCAAAAACGATTTTAAAACATTTAAAGCACTTGATCATAATAATTTTTATGACTGCTTAGCTCCCGTTTATCATTTGCCCTAAATCAAATAAAACACTATATTTAAGAAATCGCTTTTCCTGAGGAAAATATTAGATCTTGCTGAAATTATTATAGTAATGCCTTACCATTGTTAACACTGATAACTGATTTTTATGATTTCAAACGTTCCTCAAGTTGTACAGCAAGAGTGTCTAGTCAATGAGGTCTAGGTACTTCTTATAAATCAATTATAAATCCTTTGCATCAGCATTCTGGTGCAGAATTGATTCTAGAACTTTCTATTTCAGACAGGGTGTTATAGTCCTCTCCTACATTCTCTGCTATGGTATAGTATACTTTCAGAAACAATATGTAAACATTAGAAGTATTTTTGTTGATCAGTATTTAAGAATTTGCCTGAGGAAGAAGGATAGTGGGTGAAGGTATTCTGTTTATGTTTTAGATTTGAAAGCTAATAAAAGCTGAATATATTGATTTTTCCCTAAAGACCAAACTCAAAGAAACATCCAAAATTCTAAGTCTACAAATTAAAGGACATAAAAGCCAAAAATTACAGAATTTACCATGAATATGAATTACTACATTGAGTGGTAATTAAATTGTTTTAAAAGAAATGGATTATTTGTTTTGATTATTCTTTTTATTGCTAATTTAAAATACACATGTCTTTTCACAAAAAATTCAAAAGTTTGCAAATAATGAAAACCAAGATCCTAAAGGAGTAATTGCTGGTATCTAAAAGGAAAAACATGCATCTGTAAGTTAATATCTATGAATTTGATGACATACAAATTCACCATGGTCCTATTTTAATCTATAAAATAAAAAAGTTGAATTTTCAAAGATATGTTATGAATATGAAAGTAGACTAAAGAAAGTCCATTCCTTGCAAAACAAGGGGACTATTTTAGCACCTGGACTGAATTTGGGAGAACACTAGGTTTGAATTAGAGTTTTGTGTAGACACCAAGAAAAAGTCAGTGGTTTTGGCTATATCTAGTAATTAAATAAATTCAAATAAATAAAAAAAGCCAAACTGAACCTAAAATTCCTGGAATACTACCATATGAGTTGGCTATAAGAGATTGTCATATGTATGTGAGTATTGTGCAAAGAGCTGGGAGGAAGTGAGGGAGGGAGAGAGAGAGAGAGAAAGAGAGAGAAAATGTCTTTCACAATTCACTTTGCTCACTGTTTGCTTATAATATATAATGCCTCTCAGTGATTGCACGACAATAAAAAATAAGCTGATCATTTAGAAAGGTGCATTTGACCTTATATTAATTTTCAGTCTTTTAATTCTTTAGTATGAATAAGTATAAAATTTTATGTACTATAGAAAAAATATATAATGGTATATTATCTGCCTTCATGTGCACATGGGTGGGTTTAAAAGTCTATCTATAAAGCTCACACTAATGGAATGTGAGTTTGTGTCCAGACCTTCAGTGGGAATAGACAGATGAAACACTATGAAGCAAGATGACGTGCAGCCAAATAAATCATCTCTTCACTGAATGTCGACAAACGAGATGAGCAGAACAGTTTTAACAGCAACCTGATATCTGTGAGGAGACACATGAATAAGAAGTAGGACTAGAAATTCAAATGGTAGAAGCATAGAATAGTCAGTTTCTCTTCACTGAGTTTTTACCCTTTGAACATTTTGAACATTTTTAGGAGATTATATATTAATATTTCATGAAAGCTGGCTGATTCTACAAATCTATTGGAAAACATCCTGTTATCCTTATATTATCAGTCAGATGAAATCATAGCTAATAGATCATTCAGAGGATTCCAAATTAAAGAAAAATATGTTGTGATCAATGGCTTAGTCACAGTGTTGATATGAGTCAATGAACTTCACTTTCTTATGACTCATAACTTTTGAAAGAAAACCTGCAAGGCAGAAAAATGTTAACAAATAAGACAATTTCATGTGTGTGTGTGTGTGTGTGTGTGTGTGTATGGCTCTTCCAATGTCTCTTGCCTCTGCAGATGAATGCCTGTCTGGCTTTATAAGGGTGGCTGGCTGGCATTTTACAAGTGAATACCTTTAATGGCTGAGCCACCTCCTAAGCAACTTAAAATGTGAGCAGCAGCAGCCCGGGATTGTAATTCCTGATTATTTTGCCTAAATATTTGAATTGAACAATTCACTTTAAGTGGTAACAAGGGATTGAGTCTCCTATTAGGGAAGCTGGTTATCTATTACTAGGGTACCCTAAAGAAGAGAAAAGAAAAAAGAAAAGAGAAGAAGAGAAGAGAAGCAATGGTTTAAAGCTGAATGCTATCCCTGAGATATGGTGTATACTCCTCTACCCACTCCCTCACTCCTTCATTTGCTGCTGAAAATGAACATTATGTACCAATATTGTCTGGGAGCACTGAAGTGGGTGATGATCCTGTGCCTGTATTGCCTGGGAGCACTGGCATGAGCGCAAGAGGCGATCTGGAGAGTTTCATGATGTTTGTCTTACTAGTCATGCTTTTTTTCAAGAGGACTTTTGTCATTCCTAGAGAAGTGGGAGTGCAAGGAGGATCTGGGACCTAGAATTGATGACTGGAGTTTTTACTACACATGGCTTACATCAGTTGTTCCCAAATTTGGCTAAAATCAGAAACACCTGCTTGGGATTTTTTTTTTTAATGAAGACTATCGAGGTGTATCACAGGCTGACTGAATCAAAATTACTGGTGTTATACATATATATGTACATAATATTATATCTGATTATATTTTCTATATTATATCTCTCTATGTAATATTACATACATATTACATACACACACACACACACACACATATATATATATATATATATATATATATATATATATATATATAGAGAGAGAGAGAGAGAGAGAGAGAAGATATATTAATTAAATTAATATAAATTAAATTAATAAAATTAAATGCCCCTTCATTCTCTTTGGCTTGAGGTTGTGTTTATGACCATCAAAGTCTTCAATTATAATGAAAAAACTTGGGGAACCAGCTAGCTTCTGTGAACTGTCAATAGAAAGTCATAAATATGTATATATTCTTTGTAATGTATGATAAAAACAAAAAGCAAGAGTACAATGGACCAGTCCTAATTCCACAAGGAAAACAATGTTTTGAGAGCAGAGCAATTTAAAGGCTTACATTATTTACTTCATGACAGGCACATATTCACTGGGTCTCATTCATTCTATGTATATTTACTCTCTGGTAAACTCTCATAAAATGATTGCCTAGCATGTCTCTTCAGTTATGGAGCAGGGCCATGCCATCTGTAATTGGTACTGGGCAATTTCAGATCAATTAAGTTCCCAGTTCCAAGTCGAACAGTAGCATTATCAGTGATCATGTTGCATAGACAGAGGCCATACACTAGCTGGCTGCAGAGAAGGGAAATCATTGTGCAGGCATGGGCCAAAAGAGTCATAGTCAGTGAAAATTTTCTTCCAAAATTTATTTATTTAATATTTATTTATCTACGTCTTCCGTGTGTGTGTGTGTGTGTGTGTGTGTGTGTGTGTGTGTGTGCGCGCGCGCGTGTGTTCCTGCATGCCACTGCACACATGTGGATGTCAGAAGAAAACTGAAATTTTTTGTCAGTCCTCACCTTCTACCTTGTAAGAGGTGGTGCCTCTCACTGTTATTCACGACTCTGTTTGCAAGTTTCTGGGAATTCGTTCTGTGTTCCCCTCCCTTCTCACTGTAGGCACACCAGTGTTTCAGAAGCCCACCCCAGGTCAGGTATTCAGAGTTTCACAGCAACTGATTCATCCTCTGAGACATCTCCCACTGCAGAGATAAATTTCTCATTCAGAGAGATGAAAAGAGCAAACATGGAAGGATATACACAAAGAAATTCAGAAAGGGACATGTCTAAAGATGCATAGTAGTAAAGTAAGAAGCTTAACCTCAGAGAATGCCTTCCATACCCAGCAAGAGTAATGAACGTGACAGTAGAAGTCTGACAGGGTCTCTCTTTAGCCTCCCATGCTGTGCAATGAAGAGGGTCACTAGAGTGGCAATGGGAGGGTATGCCTGAGTCAGGTAGATTGGATTGATCAAGATTCTGCTACCACCAAGCAATTGACTACCCCAGCAGCAGCAGGACCATAGACCTCTTGTCACTCTTATTTTGGCATATTAATGGTCGATTGATATAACTATTCTATTTTAAAGAAGACAGTATTGTCTCCTGATTAGAATTGACATTTACTCTGGTTATAGAGTTCCTTTCAAAAGGCTTGCTAGCAGGCATGGTTCCACAGACACATCTTGGTACAGCACCAGCCTGGCAGCACTTCAGGTAGCTTACACCATTCACCTCATCATTCTCTCTACAGCAAGTTTCTGAAAATGCAGCACAAAGTTAACATGTGGCTTCATTCAGCCTTCCTGCATGTGCTACATACAAGTTCCAGAACTTGAGGCTCATGGGGCTACTACAAACAGTCAGGGGCAGGGTTCAACGTAAATGTTTTTGCCTTTGTTCTCCTGTGTTGATAGTTCTTAGGTACTTTACACACAGCATCATGGTGAGATCCAACAAAGAATTCGCTCTAGTTCCTTGAACTAGAAAATGCCATACATATGTGCTAAGTTTGCCTCCCCTTCAGAGGTCTTCCCAAATAAACAACCCAGCACAGTGCATTGCTTTGTGCTTTGTATTCTGACATAAATAATAGACATATTGATACAAGATTTTGAGCTGTCCAGCATACATGAGCTTGGCTCTAATGATAATTCAGTATGATGAGTTTAGGGAGACAAGTTTCTATTTGTTTTGTTAGGGGTAATGTGTCACAGACCTGCTAGCTACTCACCAACTTCACTTTTCTTTCTACCAGGAACACAACACCCTGTGAAGGTGAGTGGAAGTGACAATGTGGTACCCTGAGGACTGACCCATGGACACATCTATTGCAATCCTGGCCTTCTACACAGGCAGATGAATGAAGTATCTGTGAGCTAATGAGAAGAGGATACAGACAGAGTGGAATAATTTGGAATCACTAAAGAATTATATGGGGATGGAGAGATGGCTTAGTGGTTAAGGCATTTGCTTGCAAAGCAAAAGGATCCTGGTTCGATTCTCCAGGACCCACATAAGCCAGATGCACAAGGGGTCACATGCATCTGGAGTTTGTTTACAGTGGCTAGAGGCCCTGGCACACCCATTCTCTCTCTCTTTCTAATAAAAATAAAAATAAAAATAAAAAAAAATATATAAAAGAATTATGTGACACCTAAATTCCTCTAACCTTCAGCTGTTCCACTGGTAATTGTAATTTGTGTAAGTGAGAAATTCTTTTTATTTGGTCAATTACTGGTTGTAACAGCTGGTGATGTAGCAGACAGTCTAAAAATAGGCATGTTGAAGTAGAGGTGCTGCCACAGTACAAACCTAAAGGAGACAGGTCTGAAGAACTTGGGCAGTGAGGAGACACCTACTGGTGGCTTCACAAATGCATAGCCTTTTTCCTGTTTTACACAGGCCAATCATTTGGTACAACTTCAGAGGGAGATAAAATATTCCCAACTCAGAGAGAGGTGAAATGATTTTAAAAACCAATAACTTGATTAGATTGCGTTTATAGGGTTATAATAGAATAATATAATAGAAATGGTGACGTTAGGTAGGAACTGATGAGTTTCTTAAAAAGATAAGAGAAAGAAAATATGGACTTTTATGCTGGGAAGATGGCTCAGCACTTAAGAATGCTTATGCATGAGAGGTTTTTGGCTAGAGATTGCCAACATTAATTCCACTAAACCCATGTAAAAGGCTTTGGTCTCACATGTCTGTAACACAAAGCCGTGGGTTGAGGGAGACTGGAGAATCACTGGAGCTTGCTGATGAACAGCAGCTCTGGGTTGATTAAGGTACCTCATTTCAAGGAAATACAAACATGGAAAGAAGAGAAGGAAACCAGTCATACTCCTTTGGCCTCCAGAGTTGCCACATCTACACACAGATATGCATAACCACACTACACACATACTCTACACAAACGTGCCAAAAATATATGGACTTTCCAGTATTCAATAAAGATCACTGCCTCTAGGTCTCCAAGATCAGAGAAAAGACTAATCTTGTGATCTTTCCATTTACAAAAGTCCAGTATTTCTTTTAATTATGTAACAGAGTCTATATTATGAGTATTCTTTTCACTCCAGGTTATTGTTTACATTATTCTAAATCATTAAGAGAGGAAGGTAGACACAAAAGGAAAAATAGGGTCAGACATGAGAGACAGAAAGACACACTAATCCAGACCAAAAGAGAGATAGACACACGCAGAGACTGACAGAGAGATAGACATACATACACCACACAAGTGCGCGCCCGCGCACACACACACACACACACACACAGAGAGAGAGAGAGAGAAAGCCAGTATAAGAGGTGAGAAAGCCAGGAAATGAGGAAGACTTGAAGTTAAGTCAAGAAAGAACATTTGTTATTGTGGCTACTGGCACATGAAACAAACTAAAAAGTAAATAGATTAGAAATTCAACTCATGCTTAAGGGATTGTATTCACAAAGAACCCAATGTTAGCTGTTAAACTTCACAAGAACTATCAATTCTTGAAACTAAATGAACAGCATTTTGTTTAGAGGACCTTATTTTCCTCAAAGAGGGCATATTCTTCTGAAGCTATCTTGCTTACAGCCTTGGAGAAGAATGGTCCTGGAAGAACCTTTCAGAAGATAAAATTAAAGAAATAGAAAGCAGATTTTTATAGGTATGTGATTCAGAATTCAACCCAGTAAATCTATATAACCAGAAAGGTTTATCCATGCTCTCCTGTCAGGAACTCACATATGCAGTGACTCTTACATTTTCCTTTGTTTCAAAGAGGAGTTTGATAAAAATAATGCTGTGTCTGATATGAATGGCATGTGTACGTGTGTGTGTGTGTGTGTCTACATGAATGTGCACATAAACATATATGTGGTGTATGCTGGTGTTTGGTACTTGGGTTGGATTGGATAATAGTGAACAATAATCTTAATTTCAGAAGGTCCTTGTCCAAAGTATGGTACCAGAACATCTGTATTGCACATCACACAACATCCTGGCTCATTGGCTAGTAGCTATGACTGGATGAAAATTTGGAAAGCTTTGGGATGTTTCTTTGGGAAAAAATATAAATGCCTCTCTTTGACCATAATAAAGAGGTAATTTTGCTAAAAGGAATGATATACTGTGGCAACTCTGTAGTTGCCAATTAGGTAACCATAGTTGTCTTTCCTCCTGATGCAAAACTAGAATGTATTCCATAGACCCTTTTTTTGAGATAGGTGTGGTCACATGAATTGTGCTCAATAGACTGTGAGTTCATGAATGGACTGTTTTCATTAACATTCAACAAAACACTCCATTGTGGATATGGTGTACACTATATTCTCCCTGTACTTAGGCTGAATGAAAAGAAATGACTTTGATGTCCTATGCTAAATAACAAGTACATATGGAAAGTGACTAATCCTCAGTAATTTTCCAGGTTTAATGCTGACTTGTCTTTATGTTATGATAGAATAAATTTTTACCATCTAAAACCAATGAGTGGGCTGGAGAGATGGCTTAGCAGTTAAGGCACATTCCTGCAAAGCTTAAGGACACCTGTTTGCTTCTCCAGGTCCCATGTAAGCCAGATGCACAAGGGGGCACGTGCATTTGAGTTTGTTTGAAGTGGCTAGAGGCCCTGGCATACTCATTCTCACTCTCCCTCTCTCTCTTTCTCTCTCTCTGTCTCTAATAAATAAATATATAAAATAAAATCTTTAAAACCAATGAGCTTTTGTGTGCTACATAGGATACCTCAAAGTTGAACTTCTAAAGAAGATATTAGACAGTTGCACAGATAATAGGTCAGTGAAGATGATTTCCTTACACACTGATAATCTGTTTAGAGACAATGATAAGTTATAAATGAGATGTACAAGAATATAAAGCTACTTTAGAAGTGAGACTATTCCTGAGCTTTAGGAATTGACCAATTGTATAAGCCCATTAGGCAGACATCAAAAAGACATCAGAGAAATTAAAATTAAGGAAGAGAGAGGAAGGGACAAAGTATTTTATTAAAGAAAGAATATTCTGGCTGGAGAAATGGTTTGGCAGTTAATGATCCTTGCTTGCAAAGCCTGATGGCCCAGATTTCATTTCCCTGTACCCATGTTAAACCAGATGCACAATGTGACACATACATGACTATGGTTATTAGTCTATGTGGAACTGGTTTGTGGGAGGAATATGGATGCATTTGGAACGTTGGACTGAAGAAGCCTTGTAATGTTGTAAGCAGAGCTAAATGGGCTATTGTGGCAGTAGATTGAAAGACGAGAAGTCTGAGAGAAATGTGGATTGTGGCAAGTTGGTTCATGATAAAGTTTCAAAGGAAAAGGATGACTTCATTGAGAAATATTCTAGAAGCAATCCCTATGATATTCTCACAAAGAAATTGCATTATACTTGTGTCTTGAGAACTTAAAAAGAGTTGAATTTAAAAGTAATACACTAATATGGGCTGCAGAGATGACTTAGCGGTTAAGATGTTTGCCTGCAAAACCAAAGGATCTTGGTTCCATACTCCAGGACCCACATAAGCCAGATGCACAAGGGGGCACATGCATCTGGAGTTTGTTTGCAGTGGCTGGAGCCCTGGGATGTCCATTCTCTCCCCCCACCCTGCCTTTCTCAAATAAATAAATAAAATATATTGAAAAAAAGTAATATACTAATATGTCTGATTGCAGGGCATTTCAAGGCAGAGTAACGCTGAATCTGTGGTATGGCTTCTTCCATATGCTCTGATTCACATATACAGCTGAAAGAGGGCAAAATGCAGAGTTGAATGATATTAAAAATATGAAGCTTGGCAGAAACAAAAGATGAGGAATTTTAAACCTCATACCTAGAGCATAGAGACTGTAACTGCTCCTGCTGTACTTATTAAAGAGATTTCCACCATTAAAGATAAGCCAGCAGCTTTGCACCAGGACAATAGGAAGGACACATTGAAGGTAATACTCACCATATTGAAGAATCAAGATAATCAGAATCAAATTTATTTGGGAATGAAAATTCCCAAAAGAAGCATGATGAAGACAGTCTTTGCTCTGCAAGGTCAGAACACAAAGGCTACAACTATAGCCATACTCAGATAGATGGATCAATGATTAAAGGAGAAAAAATTGAAACAATGAACTCAAGCACCTCTTTTGGAAAATTTGGTTATACAGAAGAGAAGATAGGATGTTAATTGGAAAGTTGGATTTTTACTTGCTGGTTTTCTTTACATGCAGACAGAGATCTTTTCTTGGTAATACAAGAAAATAGACAGCATGTCAATCACTATACCATAAGAAAATGACTAAGAAGTGTCCCAAATTGCAAATAAGATCTTCAAACTAACACAAAACCTAATGAAATTCAATGTTTATTCATTGTTTAAATCGACTTGTATTTTAAAAGTAGAACTTACACTGATGTAGAGTGTATGTGTATGTATATACATATATATGTATATATATGTATACATATATATATGTATATACATCATATATAATGGTAGAATATTTCTTTTATGATCAAGATAAGAGAATGGAACACACAATCACCTGTCATATTGATCATTTTCCTGTGTATCCTAGAGTTATGAAAAAGAAGAACAACTATGGTTATTGAAAAACTTATGACTACCTACACAGGAAGCACAAAACACTTCAATAAATTACTTAACTTTATGAACATATAACAGCTTTGCTACATATGAATTTATGTAAAAACACCATTGAATTTCCATACTACAACTATAAAAAGTTTGAAATGTAACCCAAAAAGATATGATTTTCAATAGTTCAAAATATTTATCAATACCTACAAATATAGTATATTTGTATAGTTAAGCAAGAAAATTATTAAAAATATTATTGTAAAAATTTTAAAAAAATCATTGAAAATTATGAAAATAAAAACATCCATAATGGATTGGGAATCTCAAAATAATGTAAAAAGGTAGAAAAAGGTGCAGGGTAGGTTGACTTAAGGTCTATAACATAGAGTCAAGGACATCAGAGGACAGAAGGCAGGTGGCTGAACACCTGCTTCTCAGTGGAGATGATACAAAAACATAGTAGCTAAGATTCCAAACTCAGATGAGTTTGGAATCTTAGCTACTATGTTTTTGTATCATCTCCACTGATAATTGTTTTGAGAATTTCAAGACAGAAATTATAAAACACTCAACCCTCAGCTCAGGACCCTTCTGAGCACAGAGCACTGAGTAATTATAGGGCCCACATGCCCACAAAGACATGCTTAATGATATCAAGATTCTGCTATCATATTGTGTGATCACACAGGATTATTAGGGACAGCAACTAGTAGGTAAATGGGGGTTAATCGCAGGATATGCAGCATATTCTGGACCTCTGCTTCCTAAATCTAGTCTTACACAAAGAAAAATTAAGGCTCCAGGCCATTTTTAAAGCTTAGTTTTGATAACAGAATAACAAGCTTTGACTGACAGGTACTTGGAGTGTCCTGGACAGAAATAACTTGTTTTCTTTATAATTTCACAAGTAGAACAAGGTAGTGAACTGAAGTAATGCAGCCAGGGTTCCAATTGACCCACAACCTATAGAGCTCTAGGAAAGCATTTACTCTGTTAACCTCCTTGTCCTTGTGTATAGACCAAAAAGTCAGTAGTATCTACTTTGTGATATTATTAAGAGTAAATGAGAAAATATGATTGAATCAGAAACTGTAACAATGTGCAAGCAATTATTGTAAGACTGACTGATACATCAATGTATATTATTTCTAGATGAAATTATGCTTCCATAGTTTCTCAAAAAAAAATCAGATAAAGCCATATCTATACTTGTTCAACATTGAGTAATTTTCAAAATTGAAAAAATGAGAATAAAATAATAAAATTTCTAAAATAACAGACTCTATTGCTTATGAAAAGCTAAAATAAAACGTATTGCTTAAGGAAGTCTAACATAAAATAAGATTGAAGCAGTGCTTCTACATTGAACAGATGTGACAAGCTGAAAATATCCTACAGTTTCTCTGAGCTTGGTTATGTGAGTTGCTTTCCTCAATGATATATGCACAGTTTGATAGAAGGTGACACTTTATATATACCCGTTGCCATTGTATGAGAGTCTCAGGCTACACTGCCACAGGGAGGACCATGCTACACCCACTGACAGTATCTGTTCATCATCAGCCTCTGTCAAGCCCCCAGAGGAGAACAGTTACGTGATGATCCTAGACAAATTTGTGAGAAGTCAACTATAGGCAGTGTGCAAAACTGTGATCATTATAAGTGGCTAAATGATTGTTGCATTAAGCCAATGTTTGAGGAGGTTTGTTACATAGCGATGAATATTTGATGTGTCCAATTATATGATAATCCAAATTTTTTACTCTTTTGATATTAAAATCAAAACATGATTATTGCTAGTAACCTATAAAATTAAAAGTGCACCATTTTCTGATAAGTGAGAAGAGCAAACACATAGAAAATAATCAAAAATAGCAAATGCATGTTGTCTGTGTGAATCGATTTTTTGACCACTTATTATAGTAGAGTAAAAAACACAGACAGACAGACAGACAGACAGATGACCTTTTATGTGGAGAACTTACTGAAACATGATTTTCTATGAAGGATATGCTGGAAAGTCTTGCACAGAGACTCCTCATGCTGTGTGGTAGTCCTACAAGTACACTGCACCTGAAGGACTGTTCCCAAGAGTCCTATGTAGGCTTCTCTGCAGGCATCACTCCCCGAGCAAGTAAGGTCCTGTCCACTTAACATGTTAATGCAGGTCTCATCCTCCTTGCACTTTGCAGTCACTTGTGGCCAGCATTTTGACTGAAATGTTGTGTAGTGCTTCCTAGAAAATAAGACAAACTGGAATCAATGAAAGACTGGGACTGGTATGGAATGAAATACTTCCTGGATGCCAGTGCATAGCTGAAACTGTATGTTCCAACATCTCAAAAGAAATGTGGAAGAAGCAACAGAGGAATCCTTGTAAATTGCTGACATTTTGTGAGGTAAAAAGCAGAAGTTAAGTTTGTGATTTCATAAATAGATTTTCCTCATTAGTAATTTTATTTCAATGGTTTGTGATTCAAAGATTTATGAAAGGTTATTTGAAGGCCAATGTGGCTTTGTAGCAGGCATTGGCCTATTATCTCACACCAAATAAAATCAAATAAATCTTCCAATCCAATTTTCCTACAAAACAGGCAACTTTATTCTAGCTCCATATTTCTAAGTCAATGAATTAGAATTACAAATTATAAAATTACAAATTGAAAGTGATTTGAGGGTTCTTATCAAGAAGGAGCATGTTGATGCTACTTTTCATTGCTGGGATAATATCTGAACAGAAGCAGCTTGTGGGAGGAAAGGGTTTATTTCAAGCTTGCTTATTCCTGCAGAAACTTCATCTTGGCTGGAGAAGCTGGCTCACTTCCATAGGTCCACAGCAGAGAAAGAAAAGCAACACCAGCAAGCACAGCAGCTAGAATAGAGAGAACATCCAGAGCTCAGGATGACCTAGTAGGGCTGAACTCAAGGTCAGCCCCTGGTTACTTATGTCCTCCAGCAGGGCTATGCCCACTGAAGTCTAAGTAGGAAGCTTAATCATTTACTTAACAGTAAAAATTTGTTTCATAAGACTTCATTCATCGTGTCCCAAAGGTTATGGTATGTTGTGTTCTTGTTATCATTTGATTCTATATGTTTTTATTTTCTTCTTGATTTCTTCATTGACCCATTTATCATTTAGTAATGTACTGTTTAGTTTCCATGATTTTGTGTATGCTCTTTAGCTTTTCTTCCTGTTGATTTGTAATTTAATCCCATTGAGATCTGATAGCATGCAAGGAATTATTTCAGTTTTCCTGTTTTAGTTAAGATTTGCTTTGCATCCTAACATATGGTATATTTTAGAGAATGTTCCATGTATTACTTGAAAGAATGTGTATTCTGCAACATTTGGATGTTCTATGACATCATTTAATCCAGATATCTCTCTATTTTTTGCTGAGATGACCTATCAGTTGATGAGAGTGAGGCATTGAGCCACTATCTATAATTGTTTTTGGTGTTATCTGTGACCTTAAGTCTAATAGTGTTTGATGAAATTGGGACCCCCATATTAGGTGCATATATGCTTAGAATTGTAATGTCCTCCTGTTGAATTATTCCTTTAATCCATATAAAGTGACCTTCTTTATCTTTCCTAACTAATGCTGGTTTGAAGTCTATCCTGTCAGATTTTAGGGTAGCAACCCCTTCTTGTTTCCTAAGCCCATTTGCTTGAAATACCATTTTCCATCCTTTAACCCTAAGATAGTGTCCATCTTTTATGGAAAGGTGAGTTTCTTGCAGGCAACAAATGGAAAGATCCTGCCTTTTAACCCAGTCTGCAAGCCTTTAAGTTGGGGCATTGAGTCCATTGTTATTAAGAGCTACTATTGAAAAGTGCATTTATTTTTTCCATCCTTCTTGTTTTGTAGTGCTTCCTGTTTTCCCTTTACTCTTTTGTATTTACTATTATTTGAGTATGGTTTATTTTTAGCTGTTTCCTTGTGTATTTTTCTTTCTCTTCAGCATGAAGGATCCCTTAAAGTATTTTCTGTAGAGGTGGTTTAGTGGTCATATATTCTTTAGCCTGTTTTTGTTGTAGAATGTCTTTATTTCTCTGTCAATTTGGATGGATAGCTTTGCTGGATAAAGGAATCTTGATTGACAGTTCTTTTCTTTCAGAATTTGGAGTTCATCATTCCAAGTGCTTCTGTCTTTTGAAGTTTGTGTTGAGTAATCTGCTGTTATCCTGATGGGCTCGATTTATATATGACTTGATTTTTCTCTCCAACTGATTGCAATGTATGTTCCTTGGTTTGTGTGTTTTGTAGTTTAATTATAATATGATTGTGAGAGGTTTTTTCCTGATTTTGTCTGTTTGGCCTTTTTAAAGCTTCCTGTATCTATATTGACATCTCTTTCCCTATTTTGGGGAAATTTTCTTCTATAATTTTGTTGAAAATATCGACTATTCCTTTGGAGTGAAATTCTACTACACCCTGAATTCTTATGTTTTATCTCTTCATAGTTTCCCTAATGTCTGGAAATTCTCATTCATACCTTCCTATTAGTTTGTCTTCCTCTTTGTTGGACTGTACTAGATCTGCCACCATGTCTTATAGTCTAGATATTCTGTCCTTTCCTTGATACATTGTACTGGTGAGACTTTCCACAGAATTTTCTATTTGACTTACTCTGTTTTTCATTTCCAGTATTTCTGATGATATTTTTTCATTACTTCTATTTCATTACCCATCTCTTGTATTAACCTTCTCATTTCATTAAGTTGGTTTCCTGTGTTCTGTTGGGATTCCTTCAGGAGTTTGTTTTCTTTGATTTCTTCTTTGGTTTCTTTGAATATATACTCATTTATTACAAATTCTTTGTCAAGCATTTCATCTAGTCTCACTGGAGGTCATTTCTGATGGATTTATAAGTTTTCATGGAATTATGTCTTGATTTTGTTGTGTGTTGAGTTAATTGATTCTTGGGATTTCTAATTATCTGCAATATTCTTAGATGTGTAAATATGACTTTATATATCTTCAGGGTAGGTGCTTAATGTGCCAGATGTGAGTGTTATATTACTCCCAGGATAACAGCAGAAGTGACCCTAGGTGTTGAGTTTGCCTTCTATGCAAGTATTCTATTAGGCTAGGTGGGGCAAATTACTGGCAAATTCTAAAATTAAACTGAGAAATATCCTCATTCAATAAAAATTAGCATGGAGTATGCAAGAGTGGAGATTAAAAAAAAAAAAAAAAACAACAGGCATGATAGGTGCACGCCTTTAATCCCAGCACTTGGGAGGCAGAGGTAGGAGTATCACTGTGAGTTTGAGGCCACCCTGAGACTACATAGTTAATTCCAGGTCAGCCTGGGCCAAAGTGAGACACTACCTAAAAAAAAAAAAAAAAAAAAAAAAAAAAAAAAAGCACAGATAATCCAATAAAGTCAAATCCCTAAGGGTGTGTGTTGCCCCATACCCTTAATACTGTCAACTGGGAGGCTGAGATTTCTGGTTTGAAATGGGTTCCAGGTCAGCCCGTGGCCAAGTGAGGCCCTGGCCCTAATGACAGAAGAGAAAGACAAAGGCCCTATGAATCAGGAAACATCAAATGCAACAATAGTCAACACCAAATATAGCTTATTTGAGAATGATAAAGCTGACCAAGAATACATTAGTCAAATGTAACACATAACCTGCCCTGACATGGAAGGTGAGATTAGCACTTCCAGTGTAGGCCTGTATACCTGGCTTTGTGTAAATAGGCCCTATTACCTTTTAGGTTGGCTTCCAATCTCACCTATGCTGAGTGCACACCTCAGTCCCTCTCTATTGCACTGTGGGCTCAGTTAGGCTGTTTGGGTCACTGAATCTGGTGCTCTGATCAGTTGTGCTGGATGCTGTCTGGTTGGGGGGAGGTGGTTCTCTGATGGTTTGTTGCACTAGTGATTGGGGGAAGGGAGGCTGAGCAGAGTGCCTGGATTTGTACCAGAGCTACTCATCTAGTCCCATTTGTGTTTTTCTTCAGCAGTTGCTGAGCTGGCCCCTCTGTCTTCTCCTTCAGGTTTTTTGAGTTTGTAATTAGGCTGGTGTGAGTGGAAAATCCAGTCACCTGGCTTCTGCTTCTGCAGCTGAGTGAGAGCCAGGCAGCCACATGAACTGACCCCATGGCAAAAGCCAATTCTGGCTGGTTACCGGCTTGCTAGAAGCTCTGGATCTCTCCTGATTCTCTGCTGAAGTTGATAAGTCCTTATACACCTTCACTTTCAGTAGAAGAGTGTATTTTGCTGTTTTTCTGCTCCTCCCCCTTAGTCATCTTTGGTATGGCTACTATGCCACCATCTTACTGAGAAGTCAGACCAGAACACACTCTTTTCAATGAGATCATATTCAAATAAACCTGAAAGATCATATTTTAAAATCATAAGGAAACATGAGTAGTACATAGCAAAATTTATAATTAAAAATATACTTCAAATTTCCTAAAAAAATATATTCAGAGGCTAGAATATCAACTATATCTTTAGTATAGTTAGTAGTTATGCATAAATTATGATCTAGATGTAATTATTAAAAGTATTAATTATCATTTAAGACATTGATATAGAATAAGTCTGATTTTAGCTGTTATTCAAGTATGCATTTTATTGTTTAAGTTATATAGTTTAGTTACTCATAGGCATTATTTCATTAGAAGAAAAGGCAGTAAAATTTTGTCAAAATACTTAATTGAAATAAAACAGTGTGTCCGGAGAAATGGCTTAGTCAATAAAGTTATTGCAATGCAAGCATGAAGAGCTAAGTTCAAATTCCTGGCACTCAGGTAAAAGTCAGAAATAGTGGCACCTGCCTATAATCCCAGTGTTAGGCAGAGCAAGGAAGATATGGGGATATGTTGAATCAGTGAGCACTGGGTTTCTGGAGAGATACTGTTTCAAAAAAAAAAAAACAAAACTAACATCAACACATGCATGAATGAACACCACACATGCACACATGCATGAAAAATATTTTGTACACTAAATCTCTAAATAATTTAAAATAAAAATTTTAATTATAAACAAAATATTTATATTAAATATTTTTATTTTGGTTTGAAATGTTGCAATTGACAATGTTATTCTTATTCTTATTTACTTAATATTCTAATTTTTTAAATTTTAGCTCTCTTTTAAAATAATAACATGTTTAAAGGTTGATTTTTAGAAGAAATTGAGTATTTAGTTTTTATGCTTGCTATAGATTTTCAGTGACATGACAAATGTAAGAGATTGTACAGTTTTTGTACATAGAGTGCATTAAGTTTGCTTTTTTATCTAATATATAGCAACATTTTATAAATATAGCATGTCATTAAAATAGATGAGTATATTATAATCCACTTTTAAAAAGTACTTCCATGTTTTCTAAGAAAATACATTTTTCTTCAGCTCTGTTTGACTTTGCACATTTTAAAGTATAACATACTACATTTATAAATTTGTAAACTTATACAATTGGTGAAATAAATCTGATATCCCAGTGGATATTGACATTAGAAAAAAGTTAATTAGAAGTGGGCCTTGTACTGCCTACCTTAAACCTTTGGAATAAAGGAGCTCAAAATCCCATTGTGAGCTGAGAAATCTCAAACAAGAACAGAAATTCTATTTTAAAAGTAAGCTCCCAATTTTTGCCTAGGAAGATGCTAATCTGAAAAAGTAGGGTAGAAAGATGTGAGGACATTTTTCTTCTGAATTATATCAGCAGTAATTTAATATTAAGGTTAAAAATCCTCCTAAGGCAAAATTTCCTTGGGAAAAATAATAACAACAATTGAGATTAAGTATTAATAGTGTATACTTCCATAATATATATTAAATATTCAAGGGATTATTTCCACATGGTGAAAGTAAATTAAAGGCAAGCAATTCTTGTTCTGAACTAACTTAAGAAAGACAGAGATTATATAAGAAGAGATATGTATATGGACATTAAAATTAATTTATGAGAGTAGGAATAAAGCTCAGTAGCAGAGACCACTAAGCTAGAAAGGGTATATAAGGGGAATAGAAGAGGAGGGAGGAGGGGCTTAATAGGATGGTATTGTATATATTTAAGTAGTAAAACTTTAATTATGGGGCCTAAGTGAGGTCAGGGGAAGCAACTGAGTAAAGGAAAAGTGGAGGGAGGACTAATTAAAATCTAAGAGGATATAAATAAGTCATATGGAAACCTACCTTTATGGACAATGGAACATTCAGAAGCCATAAATTGTTCATTTTCAGTGCCAGGGATGGGATACCTTCCAGTGAGTTATTGACCAGGGAGGTCCCTGATACCCCCAAATCATTATAAGCCATTGCCAAAGCTCTTGGTTTCCCACCAGGAATAGATGGTAAGATCCTATTGCTGAAGACTCCACAAACTTGGGCTGCAAGGTCACTGAGAAATCCTGTTGGAGCTGAGCTGAAAACCTCCTCCATGTAGACCAGCTGACAGAAAGCTGGAAAAAGCTATGCTGCATGCAGTTCAATGGGAGAGAGAGAAATCACCAGAGCAGATACTCAACAGTGGATACTTGCAAGCCTTAAATTTGGCCAGCCAGGGCAAATGAACCAATAGTTGCAATAGTGGCCTGTCCATTATGGGGGAAAGCAACTGCACTCTAAGTGGACTGGAGGCCTGCTCCATGGGAGGGAATACATCTCTGATACTGAAAACCTACAACATGGGTAGTCATGACACCTGGGGTGTAATGTCTGCTGGTATCTGGCTAAATGTATATACTATGCTCACCAAACTGCCTGGTAAGCACTTCTCTTAATGGTCACATCCATATATTAATGCTACTCTCACTTTTTGTTAGGAAAGCTTTTCTTTTCAGATGGCAGTGACCTTGGGATGACTCAGAACACACCATGGTGCTGAGAAGAAGTGACAGAGGAGTGCTCAGCACTGAAATATCTCTATCACACCTTCCAAGGCTCAGGGTCCTTTGCAGAATAGGTGACAGAATGAATGTAAGAGCCAAAGGATGAGTAGGACTCCTTACAATGTGCTCTCCAGACACAAAGTGGCCTGGATATCCATGACCTCGTAATGCCTATACTACCTACACAACACCATGATAATAGGAGGAAAAGATGATGACATCAATATAAATTAGAGACTGATTTAGAGATGGAGGGTATATGATGGAGAGTGCAGTTTCAAAGGGAAAGTGGGGGAGAGAGGGAATTACTGTGGATTATTGTCTACAGTTATGGAAGTTGTCAATAAAAAATAATTTTAAAATTAAAAAAAATTAAGTGCAGAACTTTCAATGATAGAAGAAAAGGATATCACATTTTTCTTTTTTTTTTTTTTTTTTTTTTTTTTTTTGGTTTTTCGAGGTAGGGTCTCACTCTGGCCCAGGCTGACCTGGAATTAACTATGTAGTCTCAGGGTGGCCTTGAACTCAAGGCAATCCTCCTACCTCTGCCTCCCGAGTGCTGGGATTAAAGGCGTGCGCTACCACAGCCAGTTCAAAAAAGGATATCACATTTTTTAAAATGCATTTCATTCCAGGCATGCACCCAACTCTTTTGATTAGTAGGTAAACCTGAATGTTCTTGTTGAGGAAAGCATCAAGTCCATTCTAGTACACCTGAGAACATGTTGATAGCTACCAAAGCTCAATAACCTTGACATCCTCTTCAAGCAGAAAAAAAATCTCAATTGCCAATTATTCTGCTAAGATCTTGACCCTTATTTCATAAGATCTACATTATAGGGAAGCAGTTACCTTTTTTGACATTGTTTTGAAAGCTACAATGATCAAGAATAAGAGACAGTAATAAATCAGTTTAAGAAGAACCATCAGAAAGATGGCATCATTTAAGTGTTTTAGTCTTTGTCCAGAGGTAGAAAAAGGTGACAAGTATAACGCTTTGCTGTGACCCAGCACACCTTGAAATACTCCTTGTCAAGATTAATCTTGTCAACCTGATGGAATTAAAACCACCATAAAAAGCAATCACTAAGACCATTGATGAGGGAGTTTCTAGAATCGGTTGAGATGGGAGGATCTACTCTAAGACTGGGAAGTACCATTCCATGGGCTGGGGTCCAGGACTAAATAATAGAAAAAGGAGAAAGGTAGCTGCATATCAGCATTCAGTGCTCTCTATTTCCCGAGCAGGGATATCATCGGGGCCTTCATTGTCCCGCTACTGACCAGGCCTTTCCTGCTGTGATGGACTAAATTT
The DNA here is from genome assembly GCA_036365145.1 of Orientallactaga sibirica. NCBI lineage: Eukaryota > Metazoa > Chordata > Mammalia > Rodentia > Dipodidae > Orientallactaga > Orientallactaga sibirica. Next base: position 33,287,438 of record JAEOAD010000006.1, read on the forward strand.
CCCTGGAAGTGTTAGGTTACATAAACCCTTCCTCCCCTAAATTGCTTCTGGTCAGATGTTTAGTCAGAGTAACTAGAAAATACTTAATACAGAAAATTTGTACCAATGGTACAAAATGGTGGGGGAGGGGCGGTGAAGTCTATAATAAACTTGACCATATTGTTACTAGGCTTTGGAACTGGTTTGTGATGAAGAATGTGGAAGAGTTTGGAACTTTGGGCTAGAGAAGCCCTGTAATGATATAAGAAGAGCTTATGCAGTCATTTTGTCAGATTGGGGGGCACATGGAATCTTCTGCCATGGTTTCAAAGAGTTGCTGACCTTAGGCAGTAGGTGGCCAGGGACAGAGTCCCTGTGAGGAGGCCTGAGAGGCTGCTCAGTGACACCAGGGTTTGAAGATGCCAGAACCACATATGCCTCCCAAGGAAAGGTGCAGATTGTGAGAGGAGCTGCTCTGAGAGGGATAGGGCTGTGAGTGCTGCAGGAGCAGAACTTGGAGGATCAGGACTACGCAAGCACTTTGGAGCTCTGATGATTCCATCTAAAGTTTCAGATGTTGGACATAGAATTGCAGATCTGGAAACTGTCATGGTGATCTTAGTTCTTACTTTGGACTAATCTTCCTTTCAATGCACTCATTACTCACTTTGGATTGGGAAGGTTTACTTTGTGTCATGGTAAATGTTGGAAATACACAATTTGATTTTTAATGTTATAAGGGCTCACAATTAAGAGAATGCGAGAATCTCAGAAGAAATGCTGAAATTACACTTTTGAATAGTATGGGCACTAATAAAGCCTATGGGGTGGAAAGTTGTGACTAAAAAGTGATGTAATGAGCTGGGAGTGGTGGTACACGCCTTTAATGCCAGCACTTGGGAGGCAGAGAGGTAGGAGGATTGCCATGAGTTCGAGGCCACCCTGAGACTACATAGTTAATTCCAGGTTAGCCTGGACCAGAGTGAAACCCTACCTCGAAAAACCAAAAAAAAAAAAAAAAAAAAAAAAAAAAGATGTATTTGAAGCAGGGCGTGGTGGCGCATGCCTTTAATCCCAGCACTGCGGAGGCAGAGGTAGGAGGATCTCCATGAGTTCGAGGCCACCTTGAGACTATATAGTGAATTCCAGGTCAGCCTGGGCTAGAGTGAAACCCTACCTCGAAAAACCAAAAAAAAAAATAAATAAATAAATAAAATAAAATAAAATAAAATAAAATAAAATAAAATAAATGATGTATTTGAGTGTAAATTGACAAGGGATGTAGAAATGATAATTTTGTCAACTTCATGGGATTTATAATTGCTTAACTGATGGGCTTGTCTTGGAGGAAGTTTCTAGATTAGTTTAATTAATGTGGGAAGACCCACTCTATCTATAAGTGCCAATCCATGGGCTGGGATTCTGGACTGAATAAGAGGACAAGTCTATCTTGGCCCCAGCATGCATCATTCTTTGCTTTCTGATTGTGGACAAAATGTGACAAGCTTCTTCATGCCTTGCCATTTTATTCTATCCAAAAGTATTTACATAATCATGTATTTCTGATCAGGTAAAAGATTCATTACTCTTGATCATACAACCAAATGTGTTAATAAAGACCCCGTGCGAAAAAAGAACCGAGGAGCACTGGACTGTATTTATGAGTGTATTCCTGAGCATGTTTACCTGAACAGGCACCATCTAGTTTCACCTAGCTTGAGTGAAAGTTTAGCAAGGGAGCCAGATCATCCCCAGTCTTCTCAAAATCTGCCTGTGCGGCTCCAATTTACCTGGATAACATGCCAATGCTCTGTAAGAACCCTTCCAGATCCCTGTGGTCCAGGCCTGATGCACCCCACCTTGTTTAATTTCTAGATTCTTCTTCTTTAGGTGTTCCCATGAGCAATCCCATTCACTATCTTGCACATGCCATGCACATTTCCTCCTCAGCACCAGCTTGTCTGTTAGCGTGATTTGAGTTTTTTTGACATTAACTGAGGCGATTAATTCCCTCATTCAAATGAGGTAACTGGATCATATTTGGAGCATTCCATTGATACTGCATGGTCCCCTTTATTTTTTTTTCTGGTTTTAAACTCCAAAGTACTCATTTCTTTATATCATATGCAATCCTTATTATCAGTCTTCCTCTACTGGATTATAAATTGCAAGACAGACATTTTTATCTCTTACTCAGTGCTACCTAGATAGCAGATACTTCATATATGTTTTTTGAACAAGTGAATGACTAATATTAAATTACCAATAATGCATAGAGGAGAGGAGAATGGAAGCATTTCTGACAGTGCACTGAGGATGTTCAAACTATGCTCACATTACCTTCTTCATGTTCTCCAGCCTCAGACAGGAAAGATATATTTTGAAGTTTGAAGAGTTACTTTGAAAAAATTAGTAGTGTTATGTGGTCCTACCAAGCTCAATATGGTGGTATATGGCTCATGCCTGTAATACTAGCATTCAAGATGCTGACGTAGGGGTATGGTGAGTTCAAGGTTAGCCTGGGCAAGACCCTATATCAAAAACAAATACACACAAAAACCCTATAATCAAACAAGCAAATTATATCTCAGATATGCAAACTTGGAAGATTAATAATCCATTAGTTAAACCTGCTATACAAAGTTAGTAATCAATTCTGGAATTTGATTATTTTTTAAAGAAATAGTGTATAGTTTGCATTTAAATTTCAAAAAAGAACAGCATGCATGCACCTCGGATTCAAGAATATGAATTGTCTGGCATTGTGAATAATGGTGGGAACTCCAGCTAATGTAACGAGATCAAGTGTTAGGACTGGGCTGCACAAAATAAGGTTCCAAAATAAGAAAGTAAGGTATGTGTGCTTTTACTCACCTGCATAATTCATCATTTCTGCAACTGTGAATTACATTGAGGCAAGTAGGGGGTGGAACTCTATTCACTGCACAGGGCTTGCTGTGAAGAGCTTCCTTGGACTGCTGACAAGTTATATCAGATTGAGCGCAGTCACAGAAAGCCAACATCTGGGCAGTGTTAAGAGGCATGTTTTGATAGAAGAACCGTATGGCTGCTTGGCAGTGTTTCACATCACACAGATCTCCATTTGCTGAGCATGCTTTTAGGTAAAGGGCCAAATGTGCATTACAGACCACATCCTCCACACACGCCTCTGTCACTTCCAAACAGGAGTGGGTCCATTCGAATCCTGAAAACAATAGTATGCTCAGGTTGTGGAAAAACAAACACATGATTGCACTTACAGGAGTCTGTAAGCAGAATACCATGGCATATCAGTGTGTTGCTTGGCCAAAAAAAATTCTCTCATGCAAGCATAAATTTACTGAGATTTCAATAGTTTATTGTTTGAATTATCTTTCATTAATACTGGGTGCATGTTCTGAGCTAGTTACCAGTAATGAATAGGGCCAACTTGAGCTTTAGGGGGAAAAAAATCTGTGAGTCCCAATTTCTCAGTAGCAAATAATAAATCTTCAAAAATAGCATTTGAAACATGGAACTTATGGTGAGTTCTTGCTTCAAATCAAAATCATTTTTGGTCTAGTGTGGTTTGCTGGGGTGAGGGTGAGATATCCTGCATATGTAAGAAATCCTAACCTATTAAGGTTCTTACATTCTGAAAAATGCCATGCATGTGAATATGGCCCTTGGCCACCACTACAAGCACATACAAGAACAGTGGCTCCACATGTTTTACTGGTATGATGCAAATAAATATCCATGAAATTTAGTTAAGATTTGGTTTCGATTGTAAGGATTTCTCAGAATATCCATCAAAAGATGATGGATGTGTAAACAGTTGTCTGCATATGTCATTGGTGGAGGAAATATAACGATATTCCTGCATTATTTTTATACCAGAACTATTAGACCACACACATTACTTTGTATTCGAGTATCCTTATGAAGCCCTACAATTGTATTTAAATTATATTGTCTAGGTTTCACAGCCCAAATAAAAATAATAGCTTATAAACATTACCATGGTGGAAAAGGGTAGTTAGATTCTCTTTGAATTTATTCTCCTCTTTCATGCTATCTAGGAGAAAATGAGAGAAACTATTTCACTATTGAAAAACTGTCTAAAGTACCTAGAAGAATTTATGAACATACAATCTAACAAAAATATATGCAAGCTCATATAATATTTATTGAACCTTTAATATTCAAAATTAGTGAGGGATATATAAAGAAAAATAAATCTTTGAAGTCTCATTCATGTAAACTGCACAGCCTTGCTTGTGGATTGGGTTACTTTAAAATTCTCAAAAAATGCTAATGACTAGACCATGTGTACTGAAATAAACAAAGACTAAGGAATTAGAACAGAAGTAATAGTATGAAATTTTTTAAAGCAAGAAAATAGGACTGGGGAGATGGTTCAATGTGTAACATACTTGTTATGCAAGCATGAAGATCTGAACTTGGAGTCTCAGAACCCAGAACCCACTGGCTATAAGCCCAGTGCTTCTATAGCAAGACAGGAGGTGCAGACAGGAGAATCCTTGTACATTCCCAAGCCAGATAGCCAAGCAAATGCAGCAGTGAACAAGAGACTGTCTTAAACAAGGTGGAAAGTGAAGATCAACACTCATGGCTGTCCTCTGACTGCCATGCATGCAACATGGCACATGAACACGTACACACAAAAAATGTAAATAAAAAGAAAGCAAGAAAAAAAAAAGAAATTCCTATACTAATAAAACTTATATATAAATGCAATTAAAAGATTTTCCACCACTGACTACCTATTCTTGAAGGGTTCTTTGGATTTATAACTATAGAATTGGAACATTTCATTGATAGAATGTATCATTCAATAAATATTATTTGAGTTTCTATTAAGTACCCAGTGGCATCCTTGATAACACCAATCTAAAGTCTCTCCTATTAAGCATCCCATAGCATTATAGATAATAAATAGGAACCAAAGCCAAAGTCAAATATGTATGCAATGAAGGTAATACATGAATTTTGGGATCTTTGTATGCCAATGCACCAATAACTTGTGGTGTTCCTGGATCCTTGTCCTATGAGTTCGTAGAATGAAATCCATGGACCAGAGGATAAAGTTCAGAAAGATTTTATTATAGCTTAGAGCTTTAGGAGGAAGACGAGAAGGTGGGCTTAATCCTAGAACATAAGAGAAGGAAGCAAGGTGGAGCTCTTGCCCAGAGAGGCAAGAGGGGGTTGAGAAGACTACCTGGAGACTCAAATGGGAGATTTTTTTATGGGGAATGGCTACATAAGGAAGAACAGGTTTGCAGGTTTGTAGAGACAAAGACCATATTTTACAGCTTTTCCAGCAATCTTAGACTAATGGTCAGAGTGCAAGCTTAAACTAGAAATCTTTCCTGGAAGGTATAACATTCAAGTTTCTGTGAGCCTTGTAACATTTACCACTGTGAGTCAAAAAAAAAAAAGTCACTTTTGGGGTCATATTACCCTGCCTGGCTAGCCAACTTTTATCTCCTAATAAAGGGTTAAAGGAAAGTGCATCATTTTATTTTCAATATAAACTATTTTTTGACTATTAAGACATTAGCTTTTTAAAAAATAATAATTTATTTGTTTAGGTGAGAGAAAGAGGGAGAGGGAGGGAGAGAGATAATGGGTGTGCCAGGTCCTCTAGCCATTGCAAATGAACTGTAGACACATGCACCACCTGGTGCATCCAACTTACGTGGGTAATGTGGAATCGAACCTGGGTCCTTGGGCTTCAAAGGCAAGCACCTTAACTGCTAAGCCATCTCTCTAGCCTGACATTAACTTTTCTTCTGACATAAATGTCCCTTCATGACTCAATTTGTTCCACCTGTGTACCTGCCTGCCAGCCCACTGCACAGGCACAAGGACATAATGACATGAAAGTTCTTTTCACACTCCTTGTGCAACACTGGTTGTTTGTTCTATATGTTTTCATTTTTCTATTGATCAGGTCATGAATGATTGTGCTTGAATCTAACATCCTTTCTTTTTGAGGAAGATTTAATGTTCCAACATGAAATTCCAAAATGACCCAAAAGATTTCAATGAGTCATACAGCTTTTTTCATAAATACATTGGCCCAGATATTCTAATGTTGCCTAACACTGCCGCTTGGTGTTGGAAAAGCCTGTGCTACTGATGAAAGCATTTAAGAAACTACCTTGGACCTTCAGTTCGTAATGACTTCAGTTAGTCATGAATTGAATGGATTTGGCTTGCCCCCAAATGCATATATTAAAAATCTAACAATCTGTGTATTTGCATTTGGAGATGGTATCTCTAAGGAAGCAATTAATGTGACATGAAATCCTAAGAATGAGAATGCTGACAGGTTTAATGACCTTAGAAGACATATCAGGTTTCTTTTTCTCTCCTCCTGCCTCCTTAATCATCTCTCAGGGCATTACCTACAAAGAGTCATTTGAGGACATAGCAAGAAGGCAGTTGGAAATAAAGTAAAAAAAAAAATGTTTAAAGAAAAAGGCTGAAGAGATGGCTTAGTGGTTAAGGTACTTGTCTGTGAAACCAAGGACCCAGGTTTGATTCCCTAGTTCCCATGTAAAGCCAGATACACAAGGTGGCACATGCGTCTGCAGTTCATTTGTAGTGGATAGAGGCCCTGGTGCACCCATTCTTTCCCTCCCTCTTTTTCTGTGTCTCTAATAAATAAAGTAAAATTAAGAAGGCAGTTGGATTACATAGCCAGGAATTTTGATTTGTTGTATACTCTGATAAAATATACTCATGATAAGTCAATATGTTTCTTCTATAAGATGAAAAATCAAATTAAATGTAAAAGAAGATTGATTTCTGGGGATACAGACATATTTGGTATAAGTACAATCATCAAAGAAGAGTAAAAAGGATCAGCTAGAGGAAAAAGACGTGTGGTATGCAGGAAGCCTGGCATCTCTATCTCCCTGTCTTGCTAGTAGGTGCTGCCCATTTCTCACATGAACACTACATGGGTTGTTTGCATTTACTTTCACTTCTTCATTTATTGACCCAGTAATATAAAAATAAGTGTAGAACTTGGTATTATCTTATGCTGCTACCATTTTAGTTCTATGCATCATTTACCTTTTGTTAACTTCATTAGTCTTATAGTCTTATAAGTCATAAGTGAATGATCCCTTACTCTCAATCCATGCTTCAGATCATTAGACAACTAATGGATTTACACACCTGGATCTGAATGCATCCTCTTTCCCTCACTAAAGCCTTCCCCATATGAATTAATGAAAGGAATGGCAACAAGATATTTATAAATAGTCATGAAAAATGTATAAAGTAAGTTGTAGTTGTTTTCTCTTTAAGGAATCCATATGATTCACTAATATCAAAAAGTATCAGAATCTGTTATTTTCCCATATTGGTTCACCTATGGTCCTTCATGTTTTTGCTGCACAGTTATAAAGGGCTCCTAACTGCTGAGAGCAATGCTAAACAATGGCTCACACTTGTTGGCGCGAAGTGTTGCTAAGGTAGGGCTTATTCTTGTTGGCAGTGTTGTTAAGCAAGACCTCACTTTCACTAGTTGCTGTTTTTCCAGGTACTGCCTATAGCCACACCCTTGTCTCAGTGGGAGAAAATTCGGAAAGCTTATCCCAAGCTCAAAGTGCTTTGTGGAGATAACTAAGTTCTTTGTAGAATTTGAGTTGCATTTCAGCTTCCCTCTCCATGTATTCACATGTTCCTTTTTGTAACTTTTGTTCCTAAGTGCTCACTACAACACATGCTGTACACGAAAGCCTGTCTCCGTGTCTGTTTCTAGGGAAACTGAAATAAAACACTGCTCACTTAGAATGCCAGCACCTAGTGAGCTCTGAGTTCCGTTGGTCCTGTTTACTCCTTTATCCCAGTGCGTAAAACAGATCTTGGATCCAGTATCATTCTAAATAAGTGAATACAGTTTACCATGTTCTATCTGTTTATTGACTTTTTTTTAATACCCCAAAAGATTGCAAGCTCGAAGAGCAGATTTTCTTTTAAATCTTACTACACCGAACCTAGCACATTGTAAATGTCTCAAAAATATGTGCTCAGTGAATGTATAACCAAATAGAATTAACACTATACCTAATCCTTAAATTTTATTGTTTTTCCTATTACCTTCTGGCCATATCATTAAGGTTTACAAGCATTAATTTTTTCTAGCTTAAATTGAATATTAATCTTCTAGACAGAAATGACAAATAGAAATGAAGTATTCTTTAGTTAATTTGTTTTCTAAATTCTTTTATAAATACCAACCTGAAGCAATGTCCTCATTGGAAATGTCTTCAGAGCCTTCCCTTAGGGTGGGGACTTGATTGATTTGAGTATCTTGTGTGCAAGTGTCTACAAATAAACTTCTCCAAATTTGCATGCACTCTGCTTCTGAAGGGAAAGTGCAATGGCAGTTCCACAAAGACGTCCCTCTCAGGCTTTCTCTTAATTCCATGCACAGCCTTCTTCCACGAAGGGTGCTGCATTGTATGCCTTCTTTGCCACAGGATGTCTTAAAACTCTTGTGTAGCAGGGTGCAGCGCTCAGATTCCTGGCAGGCCTGTGCAGCTGTGACACAATCATTCTTCTTCACATCCATGAACAGTGTGTCATTCCCAGGGAACCACTGTGAACTATTTGTCCAAGGAGCCAAATCTGAAGTCAGTGCTGATTCTTCTATAAATGAAGTAAAACAGTAAATAATAGCTAAATTGGATTATGTAGATATGCCTCTTCAATCCATTTCTCAATATATAAATTATTTATATATATAAATAATAAATATAATATTATATAATGCCAGGTTAAATTAAGTAATCCATGCTAAATATCTATTTTACTCTATGAACCAAGCTACTCAACAGCTTTATCCTGTTTTATATCCTCCAGGGTTGCATGGCATCTGCATATATTAGTTATCATAATTATTTTATGGATACATGATTTATGTTTTAAAAATGTGTTGTCTTGGAGAATGTTTTAGTAATGCAAAGGAAAGAGAAATGAGTCTTGTTTTTTGTAATGATGATCAAAGATTTTGTGGCTTGTGCTGGGGTTGAAACAGAATGATTATGAGGTATCAGTTATCATATCCTTTTCTTTCTTTTTCATTTTCTTTTTTGAGGTAGGGTCTCCCTCAAGCCCAGGCTGACCTCCAGGAATTCACTATATAGTCTCAAGGTGACCTTGAACTCACAGGGATCCTCCTACTTCTGCTTCCCAAATGCTGGGATTAGACGTGAACCACCACACCCAGTTTATCATTTCCTTTTCTCTGCGAGGTGAACTGGGTGCTTTTTGGAAGCATAGCAAGCAAATCAAGTGCATCATGAAATACACTTGTGAGAGCTTGGAAGTCTCCTCTATCTCCTTACTGTCTGGAAGGTTTCCGGATGACAGATTTGTCCATATTTCCATGTGTAGCATTTAACAAATTTCTCTTGTGGACAAATAGTTTTAGCACATGAACTGATTTCATTTTAACTTCTTTGAATTTGTACATGCATGTAACATTGTTTGAAAATGATATGGTAAAAAATGTTGACTGAGATAGGAAGTAGTTTACTGTTAAAACAAATTGAATATTAAAATCATTTAATCTGTAAATTGATGCCATGTTCAGGTCTTATCCTACCAAATTCTTGTCCCCAGTTGTTTTGTTTTCACTGTGTCTTCTCTTCTGGCTTTTTTTGTTGTTGTTTGTTTGTTTGTTTTTTGTTTTTCAAGGTAGGGTTTCACTCTAGTTCAGGCTGACTTGGAATTCCCTATGTAGTCTCAGGGTGGCCTCAAACTCACAGCTAATCCTCCTACCTCAGCTTCCCAAATGCTGGGATTAAAGGCCTGTGCCACCATGCCCAGCTTTCTTATGGCTTTTAGAATTTTAGTCTCACATTTCTTTTTAACCTGTCATTACAAACCTTTTTTTTTTTTTTCTTTGTTTTGTTTTTGGTTTCTTTTATTTGGTTATGAAATTAGTCTTAGAATACTTTCCTTTTCATTTCCAATCTTTTATTGGCAAATGATAAATTTTCTTTAATAAAAATATATTTTATTTATTTATTTGGAGAAAAAGAGAAAATGGGTGTGCCAGAGCCTCTTGCCACTCCAAACAAACTCCACATGCATGTGCCATTTTGTGCATCTGGCTTTACATGGGTAGTGAAAAATCAAACCCAGACCATTAAGCTTTGCAAGCAAGTGCCTTTAACTGCTGAGCCATCTCTCCAGCCCCTCTTCATGTTTTTAAGGTACTTGTAAATATTGAACTTCAAAAACCTGTAGCTCTGTTTTAGGTTTCTATCCTCCACTCAAGAATGAAAGCTATTTCCAAATGCTTGCTATATGAGGTATGTTCTTTTAAAATTTATTTTTAGTATGGGAAACTTTGAAATAATACAAGTCTTCTTTACCCAGAGGTTCCAAATATGTTTCATATATAATGTTTGCTTAATGTAATTAATTCTATTTGTCCTTCTTCCTGTAATTTTCTTCTTTATGTCATGTCTCCATATACAAAAATAATCTTTGTATTTTATGTTTAATACATTTCCTCCTTCTCATATCCAAGGAGTCACTAAGTCCTATTGATTGTAATTCATAACTCTTCCTTATGTTCATCTTATAATTCGCAGGACTGCTGTGTTATTGTAGATATGTGTCAGCTCTGACACAAATTATTTTGATAGGTTTGTAACTGATACCACTGGCCTCAACCTTGCTGTTGCTTTCTTTCTATCTCTTGAGTTACTGACTGATGACAGTGACATTTATCAACATCTGGTTTCTTTCTATCATCATCTCTTGATACTACTCCAACCTACATTCCAGTTTTACAAAGGATTTGTTGCTCACCAAATGAGATCCTCTTCATTCCATTTTCTCTGGCTAAAACATTCATTTTGGTTTGCCTCCCTTATCTCCTCAGCTTACTTTGCCTCTGCCAATTCTATGAAGCCTTCTTTGTGCATCATAATTATTTCTTCCTCTGTGGCTTCAAATATGTTGTGTGTGTGTGTGTGTGTACATTTATGTTGAAAATATACATGCTTAGCATGTAGAATAAAATATGTTGTACAAGTGATATTTGGCGATGTTCATGATAAATAAGAATTAAAATTATACAAAATTTTTTCCCTGGAGGTACTGGAATAAATCCGGGAATCAGGAAGAAAGATATCCAGTAAATCCCAGATATTTGGAAATTAAATAACAGCCTCTTTAAAGGAACTATAACTCAAAAAACAGGTCAAAACATTACAGACAGTATGTTAAAATTTGTAGAAGTATATAAGGTGTAACTTGGCAAGAAATTCGTAATATTAAGTGCTTATAAGAAGAAAAAGTAAGAAAATCTCTAATCAGTAATCTGCACTTGCATCTTTTATTTTTGTTTGTTTGATTTTGTTTTTGATATTTTGAGATAGGGTCTATATATCCAAGATTGGTTTTGCTGAGTAGATGAGGAAGAGCTTGGACTTTTGATTTTTTTTGTCTCTACTTCCTGGGTGCTAGAATCATAGGTGATCATCACCATGCATGTGTTTAGGTGGTGTCAGGGTTAGAACATAGGGCCTCATGCACGCTAGGCAGATACTACCATCAGAGCTATATCACCAGCCCATAAGCTTCTTTTTTTAAAAAAAAAAAAAAAAAAACTTGAAAATAGAAGGGCAACTTATAGCTAAATAATACACAATAAAGTATTAATAGAGAGTTAAATAGAGAGAGAAAATGCAAATTAATATCTCAATAAACAAGAAGATATTACTCCAAACTCCACAGACATATAAGAGAAAAATGGAGATTATTAGCTGTAACATACTACAGAGATCTACAGAGATGGCAGTTAAAAAGACTTAAATAGGAACTTTAAAAATACGTAACATAAACAAAACAAATGGAAGATAAACTACAAAACCTCACTCATTACAAATGGAAACCAAAATAGTCCTATAACAATTTAACATACCGAACTTAGAGTTGTGAACTTTCTTAAGAATGGTCTAGAGGTAGAAGAATTGCTATGAGTTTGAGGCCACTAGGAGACTACATAGAGAATTCTAATCCAGGTCAGCCTGGATTAGAGTAAGACATTACCTCAAAAAACAAACAAACAAAAAACAAAATAAAACAACAACAACAAAAAAACCAACAACAAAAAGAATGGTCTGGATAAATTGAATCAATAAATAAAGGAAGAAATAAAATCATATCTTTCTAGATATACTAGAGCAATATTTCTAGAACAATACTGTTTTAGAATATAGAAGTAAGATAACATAAGAAAATATGCCCATGTATCTTGTGGGAATAGAGATATATTAATATGTTAACAATTTACGCAGAGCCATTGTTATTACATAAATACATCATGATAGAGCATGATTTAGATTTGGAGCTGGACCAACAAGTATTACCTGACGTATTGATGCATTTTTTCCCAAGAAATTGATTCCAAGTACAATGTAGATCATTAGTACAGAAGCACTCTTTAAACTGTGCATTACTTTCCACAAAAGAATGAAGACTCAGGTTACAGTGTGATGAATTCTTTATCTTGCAGGAGTCACCTGTATTTCACAATCAACATGTAACACTGTAGCTATTAATGTCTTTATGTTTTTAAAAATTGTCCCCACATAGTACTTTTAACATATCAACCTAAGTGGTTCATTATTATTATAAGATTATCTGGGTGTAAATACCCACTTTCACTATTTACTTATAGAATGCTTCTTTAAAATAGATGAAAACTTGCTGTGTTTTAAATGTCTTCCTCCACAATTGAATGACAATGTTTACTCTTTAGTAATAATGAAGGTGGCACTTATACAAGGTGACCTGGGTAATGTCTAGTCTTAATATTGTCATTTTAGGTATTTGTGTATTTTTTGCCTTAATCTGCTATTTCACTTTATCATGCTAAAATATGTGTAGGAGGTTCTAAAGTTATGAAAAATGGTCTTGATATTTAGAAAATAATAAATATTGCTGAATAAAGGAGTAAATCCTTCATAATTACAAATATTTCATATTCTGCTTTAAGTTAAAAATCCATCTTCTTTTGTTATTCTGAAGAAAACTACTTGATTTTGTTTCATTTGCACATTTGAGAATATTTTTATCTTGGCTTCACGCATGAAATAATTATGCAAATATTATTGTAATTTATTGCAAATGACTTGCTATTTGCCCACTACCATACCTAAATAATAATTCATGACATACTATGTGTGATATTTTAATAACATACTTTAAATTGCCTTATCATCAAAACTAATAAAACCTTTTTGTCATCCTCTGCCCTTATCTTAAAATTATGCTATTTTGAGCAAACAAGACCTTTGAAATTCTATTTCCTAAATAGTAAAATGAATATTAGACTAGCTAGCTATAACTTTCCTTTGTGTGTTAATACTCTGTGTATATATCAACAGTAGAGAAAAGAAGTAGTCTTCTTCAACATCCTGTAATGTATTTAGATCTAATGTAATTTAGTTCCCAGGATTTTATAAGAAAATATCACATACCATTTTGATATTGGAAAATGAACTCATTTGAATGCATTTTAACAGCACACTTTACCTGGAACAGTGCAGGCATCTTCCATTTGTCTCCACTCATGTTCACAGTCATTTGCATTCTGCAGGCACTGCTCCATTAACTGTACACAGTCATTTGTTTGGAAAGGAGGTTCATTTCCTGAGCTCAGCTCCAGAGCTGGAATAGTCAAGAAGAGCCACAACAATAAGACTTTCATAAGTTTGCAACCTATAGTCTGGTTTCCATTTTCCTCAAATTCTAAGTTATTAGTGGTAAAGGACAGAATTACGGATAATAAAATATCAAAATTATTGTTGTACTCGCCTTCACATTGCTGAGAAAAACGACCAAAAGCAGCTGGTGGGAGGAAAGGTTTTACTTTGGCTTACAGACTTGGAGGAAAGCTTCATGACGGCAGTGAAAAGCATACCACAAGAAGAAGCTGACGTCACCACTACCACAGTAGGTGTAAAACAGCAACAGGAAGAGTGACCTGAACTCTTGCAAAGGGACTTGGCTATAACACTTCAGAACCTGTTTACAGTAGCATATCTCCTCCAGCAAGTATCCAGCTCCCTCCCAAATTGCCACCAGCTGGGGACCAAGCATTCAGAGCATAAGAGTTTATGGAGGAACAACTGATTCAACTATTACAGTTATTATAAAGCTGACATGAATTATTTCCTCAATTCTCTACATATCTGTACTTCTTCTACATGATTCAGTTTCCCTTTGAATACATAATTTGTATTTTAATTATAACACAAAATATAGTATAGATTTTATTTCATTTTCACCCATATATTATTACATTTTAATCATATTTATAGGCTTTTCACTTTTCTACCTGGCCTCTACCAATCTCCTTCCTCCTCGGAAATAGTTCTTTCAATTGAAAAGGTATTCAAACTCTTTAGCCATAAGGTAAATTCAAATTAAAGCTACATGGAGAATCCATCTTGTACTTAAAAAGGCTGTCATCAAAAATGATGGTGAGATTTGGAGACAGAAAAATCCTTCTTTTCTACTGTCAGAAATATAACCTGGTACAACCACTATGAATATAATTAAATCCCAATATTTCTCAGTACAGGTAGTTTGAATGGATGGCGCCCAATATATTAAGAATTTTAGTAAGGTTTGTGATTTAGATCTGCAGCCACCTGGCTGGAAGAGGTGTCACTGTGGTTGGATCCCAGGGTCCAGCCCTCAGGTGTAGACTGGATTTGGAATTACAGTCTAAAGATATGCAAAATGCCTGAGCATTGCCTAGAGTTCCTAAGTGTGCTTGCTTGCTTTTTAATGGTGGTTCTTCTTTCTCTTTCCTCAGACCTATGAGAGTAGGACATCTTCTGCTATTAAGGAACCTCCGCTGCTTCAGTAAATCCCTTCCTTGCATCTGGCTGCAATGCTGTTTGCTGCCTTACAGCATGGGCTGAGACCAGTGTGGACTGAAGACCACTGCCTCTCCAGGAAGCCTCCAGGCCTTCAGTGCCAGATTGGGACTACTGAGGCATCCAGGCTCATAGACTGAGCAGCTCATGACTCTCAGGCCTGCAAACTGTTAGTGCTAGACTGCTGTAAGCTAATCCAATAATTTCCCTTTTATAAAATTCATTCTATCAGTTCTGTTTTTTGACAGAATCCTGATTAATAAACTAATCATAGATAAAAACTATCTTTTCTAACTGTTCTAGAAAAATACTTTAATTTATATAATATTGTCCTCACTATCACCAGTCTTTTGTGAAGCCACCTCCCTCATCAGCAATGCTGTCAATAATATGAGATGTTTATGCCTCTCACTTTTAGCATTTGACAAACTCACTCATTGGTTAGTTGGCCTCTGGTTTCATCTCATTCGGACAAGTTCCTTATGCTCCTTAATGTACTTAATGTCAACTATTTGTTTAGTTGCATTGGATAGTTGCTCATTTCTTACATTAAATGAAAAGTCCTAAAATACTCAGTTTGTGAAATTGTTCCAAGTTTTCTTGCAACATTAGGGATTTACTGTGTGTTGCATAGTAAGGAAGCCAATTCTTTTCCTTGTGGGAGTAACTCTTGGTCTTCTAAGACTGACCGTGACCACCATCCATTTAGGGAAAACTGAATTTTACATCATCATTTCATACATACAAATTCAACTGACATCCCTCCTTTGTTCCTCCTGCACCTTGGGAATCCTGCAACATAAAAGTTTCTGACCTGCCAAGCATGTCAATGTGCTTGGTATCATTGGATTCTACAGCTTTTCTGGGCACATATTAAGGGTCCTTCATAATTACAGTACCAAAAATAGATGCATTTTATGAAGAGCCAATAAACGCATGTTGACTTATAACAAACAATTGTAAATAAATAAGGTCTAAGTCAATAACTAATATGTAATAAGTACCACCTTCTGGTTATTTGAAAGTTATTTTTGGAGGGGAATAAAAAGTTTCATCGACTTTCAGTTAAGATGGTGACATAGGAACCACATCAAAACAGCCCACAGGAGAAAAAACAAAGCAAAGCAAAACAAAACAAAACAAAACAAAACAAACAAAACAAACAAACAAAAAAAAACAGCAAAATACACTCTTCTGCTAATAAGTGAGATGTATTGTAAATTATCAACCACAGCAGAGAAGTAGGAGAGATCTAGAGCATCTAGAGCCCACAGAAGCAGGCAGAAGCAGCTCCAGCAGCAGCGGGGAGTTTCACACTGCCGCAGCTGCCAGGCTCAGCCTGAGCCACAGGAAAAGAGAAAAAAAAAAAAAAAAAAAAAAAAAAACAGGTGAGGGGATTTTCCACTCACACTAGCCTCCTGGAAAACTCAAGAAATGTGGAAGGTTGATGACAGAGACCAACTCAGCAGCTTGTGAGGAAGAGGATTGCAATGACCAGCAGGCTGACTTCAGCCTCCATCCACAGCCTCCCATCCCACACTGCCAGTACAAGTGCCAACAAGCACCAGAGACCTGGAGAAGGGAGCTCACGTACACAGCACCCGGCAAGATCAGAGCAATGACCCACAGACCCAACCAGAATACCTGAACCCTTAGCACAGCAAAGAGGGACCCAAGCGGCCAGTGAAGCATAGCTGAGATCAAAGCTGTCCCAAAAGGTAACTGGGATTACATCATGGCTGGTACCCACCAAATAAGCTTGGTATGTAGGCTTGCATTGGAAAGGCTAATTGTTCCATCCATGTCAGGGTAAATTATATGTTAAATCTGATGTATGGTCAGATTTGACATTCTTAAATAAGCTATATTTTGGGCTGCTCATTTGTTGCTTCCTGGCTTATAGTGCCTTTGTTTCCTTTTCTGTCATTCATTGGGGAAGGGCCTCACTTGGTCACAAACTGACCTTGGAACCCTCTACAGACCAGAAATCTTAGCCTCCCAGTTGACAGGATTAAGGGTGTGGGGCAAGACACATCCTTAGGGACTGTGACTTTGTTAGAGGATAGGTTTGTCATGATACATACTTTTGCATAAATACTCTGAATGTGTACATTGTTTAGTTAAGATTTTAGAATTTGTATTCTGTTCCATTCAGCCTACTTGAATACTATCATAGCAGGCAAACCAAACACCTAGGGTCACTTTTCTGGTTACTCTGAGAGTCGTAAAAGCCACACATAGAACCTTAAGCTCCTACCCTGAAGATATATAACATCAGATTGATTGATATAGCTAACATTACTGCAGATAATTAGAAAACCCAAGCATTACATTAATCCAAGATGCAAAAATCTCTACATTATAATACAAGAAACACAAAAAATAAAGACAATATAAACACACCAAAAAGTATTAATGAATCAGAAATGACCTTCAGGGAGAATGATTTAGAGGAAATGCCTGAGAATGATTTCAAAAGAATGATTATAAATATTTTCAAAGAGCTCAAAGAGGAAATCAATGGAATCAAAAAACAAGAACACACAGGAAACCAATTTAATGAAGTAAGGAGCTCATTACAAGATATGAAGGAGGAAATCAAAGGAATCAAAGAACACACAGGAAATAAATTTAGTGAAATAAGGAGGTCAACACAAGACATGAATAAGGAAATAGAAATAATAAAGAAAAAACAGAAATACTAGCAATGAAGAACACAGTCAGTGAAATAAAGAACTCTGTAGAAAATCTCTCCAGTAGAATGGATGAAAGAGAGAACAGAATATCTAAACTAGAAGACTAGGTGGCAGATCTAATACTGTCCAACAAAGAGAAAGACAAGCTAACAGGAAGGTATGAGTGGGAATTTCAAGAATCTCAGGATATTATGAAAAGATCAAACATAAGAATTCATGGTATAGTAGAAGGAGAAGAATTTCACTCCAAAGGCATAGTAGGAGTTTTTAACAAAATCATACAAGAAAACTTCCCCCAAATTGGGAACTAGATGCCAATGCAGATACAGGAAGCCTTTAGAACAACAAACAGACAAAACCTGGAAAGAACCTCTCCTCGCCATATTATAATTAAACTACCAAATATACAAACCAAAGAAAATATATTGAAAGCATCTAGAGAGAAAGCAAGTCATCTACAAAGGCAAGCCCATCAGAATCACAGCAGATTACTCAACACAAACTTTAAAAGCCAGAAGGGCTTGGAGTGATGTATTCCAAGTTCTGAAAGAGAACAACTGTTAAGCAAGGTTACTTTATCCTGCAAAGATGTCCATTCAAATAGATGGAGAAATAAGGACATTCCACAACAAAAGCAGGCTAAAGTAATATTTGAAGACAAAACCAGCTGAAGATAAATAAAAACACCCATATAAGGAACATGGAAAAAACAAACAATTCCAATTCTAGTTAATACAAGAGAGCAAAGGTAAAACTGGAAGAATTACAAAATAAGAAAAATGACAAAAATAAATATGCACCTTTCAATGATAACCATTAATTTCAACAGCTGAATGCCCCAACCAAAAGACACAGGTTTGCAGACTGGTTTGAAAATCAGGATCCTTCAATTTGTTGCCTCCAAGAAACTCACCTTTCTACAAAAGATGGACACTTTCTTAGGGTGAAAGGTTGGAAATTGGGGTTTCAAGCAAATGGGCTTAGAAAATATGCAGGGGTTGCTATCCTAATATCTGAGAGGGTAGACTTCAGACCAACATTAGTTAGGAAAGATAGAGGATATGAAGGCAGAATCACCCTGATCCCAAAACCAGACAAAGATAGAACAAAAAAGGAAAATTACAGACCAATTTCCCTCATGAACTTACATGTAAAAATTCTCAACAAAATATTGGCAAACAGAATACAACAATATATCTGAAAGATCCTTCACCCCAACCAAGTAGGCTTTGTCCCAGAGATGCAGGGTTGGTTCAACATACACAAATCAATAAATGTAATACATTATACAAATGGACTGAAGGACAAAAATCACATGACAATCTCATTCACTGCAGAAAAAGCATTTGACAAAATCCAACATCACTTCATGAGAAAAGTCCTACAGAGACTAGGAATAGAAGGAACATATCTCAACAAAATAAAGGCAACTTAAGACAAACCCATAGCCAACATAATACTAAATGGAGAAAACTTGAAGCTTTTCCATTAAAATCAGGCACAACACAAGCATATCCACTGTCCCTACTTTTATTTAATATAGTACTGGAAGTCTTAGCCATAGCAATAAGGTAAGAGACAAACATAAAAGGGATACAACTGGGTGTGGTGGCACATGCCTTTAATCCCAGCATTCGGGAGGCAAAGGTAGGAGGATCGCCATGAATTCAAGGCCACCCTGAGATTACATAGTGAATTCCAGGTCAGCCTGGGCTAGAGTGAGACCCTACCTTGAAAAACAAAAAAATGGAAAAAAAAAAAAGGGGGATACAAATTGGAAAGGAAGAAATCAAGTTATCATAATTGCAGATGATATGATTCTATATATAAAGGACCCTAAAGAGTCTACCAGCAAACTGTTAGAGCTGATAAACACCTATAGCTATGTAGCAGGATACAAAATAAGCACACGGAAATCAGTAGCCTTCCTATAGGCTAATGAGAACTTTAAAACACCCAAGAGAGAAATTGCAGAAGACACTAGGAAATGGAAAGACATCCTTTGTTCTTGGATTGGAAGAATCAATATTGTGAAAATGGCAATCCTACCAAAATCAATTTACACATTTAATGCAATCCCCATCTGAATTCCAACTGCATTCTTCACTGAAATAAAAAAAAAAATCCAAAATTAATTTGGAAGCACAAAAAACTTCAGATATCTAAAATAATTTTGAGCAACAAAAATAAGGCTGGTGGCATCACCATACCTGATTTCAACCTGTATTACAGAGCCATAGTAACAAAAGCAGCATGGTACTGGCACAAAAACAGACATGTAGATCAATGGAACAGAATAGACTACCCTGATGTAAGTCCAGGTAGCTACAGCCACCTGATCTTTGACAAAAATGCCAATAATACTCATTGGAGAAAAGACAGCCTCTTCAGTAAATGGAGCTGGGAAAACTGGATATGTATCTGTAGAAGGATGAAAATATCTTATCTTATCTCTCTCCATGCACAAAAACTAAGTCCAAATGGATCAAAGACCTTAATATCAGACCTGAAACTCTGAAACTGCTAGAGGAAAAATGTGAAACTCTTCAAAATGATGGTCTTGGCAAAGACTCTGAATATAACCCCAATTGCTCAGGAAACAAAAACCACAGATCAACTGCTGGGACCTCATGAAATTACAATGTTTTTGTACAGCTAAGGATACTGTGAATAGAGCAAAGAATGGGAAAAAATCTTTGCCATCTATTCATATGACAGAGGGTTAATATCTAGGATATACAAAGAACTCAAAAAATTAAATAATAAGAAATCAAACAACCCAATTTAAAAAAATGGTCTATGGAACTAAATAGAGAGTTCTCGGAAGAAGAAATACACATGGCATATAAACATCTAAAAAATATTCTACATCCCTCATCATCAGGGAAATGCAGATTAAAACTATGATGAGATTCCATCTCACTCCTGTCAGATTGGCTACCATCATGAAAACAAATGAATATAAATGCTGGCAACAGGGTGGAATAAGAGGAACCCTTCTACACTGTTAGTGGGAATGCAACCTGGTCCAGCCATTGTGGAAATCAGTGTGGAGGTTACTGAGATAGCTAAAAATAGATCTACCATATGACCCAGCTACACCACTTCTAGGAATATATCCTAAGGACTTGTCTCACTACCTTAGAGAAACTTGCCTGATCATGTTAATTGCTGCTCTATTCACTATAGCTAGGAAATGGAACCAGCCTAGATGTTCCTCAACTGATGAATGGATAATGAAGATGTGGCACATTGACACAATGGAGTTCTACTCAGAGGTAAAGAAAAATGAAATTATGAAATTTGCTGGACAATGGATGGATCAGGAAAGCATTATACCTAGTGAGGTAACCCAGGCCTTGAAAGCCAAATGTCACATGTTCTCTCTCATATGTGGATCCTAGCTACAAATGATTGGACTTCTATGTGAGTAAAACTAATACTTAGTAGCAGAAGCCAGTAAGCTAGAAAGGGGATAGAAAGGAAATAGAAAGGGAGGGAGGGGGGACTTATAGGATGGTATTATATATATGTAAGTAGAAGAACAGATTAATGGGGGCAAAAAGGCCTAAGTGAGGTCAGGGAAAGAATTGAGTAAAGGAAAGGTGGAGGGAGGGCTAATCAAAATCTAAAAGGATATAAATAAGTCAATTTCCAATGTCAGGAATGGGATACCTTCCAGTGAGTTGTTGGCAGAGGAGGTCACAGATACCTCCAAAACATTATAGGCGATTACCTTGGTTTCCCACCAAGAACAGATAATAAGACCCTACTACTGAAGACTCCACATACTTGGGTGGCAAGGTCATTGAGAAATCCTGCTGGAGCTGATTTGACAGCCTCCTCCATGTGGACCAGCTGACAGAAAATTGGAAAAAACTATGCTGCATGCAGATCAACAGGAGAAAGAAAACACCAGTGAAGATTCTCAACAGTGAACACTGCAACCTTTAAATTTGGCCAGCCAGGCCAAATGAACCAATGGGTGCAATGATGACATGTCTGTTACGGGGGAAACCAACTGCTCTCTCATTGGACTGCAGGCCCACTGCATGGGAGGAAATACATCCCTAATACTGAAAACTTATGACAGGGGTAGTCATGAGCCCTAGGGGTGTAATTTCTACTGATGTCTGGCTAAATGTATATACTATGTTCACCAAACTCCCCAGTAAGCACGTCTCTTAATGTCCACACCCATATATTAATGCTACTCTCACTTTTGTTTAGAGAAGCTTCTCTTTTCAGATAGTGGTGACCTTGGGATGACTCAGAAGGCACCATGGTGCTGAGAAGAAGGGACAGAGGAGTGCTCAGCACTGAAACATCTCAAACACAACTTCCAAGGCTCAGGGTCCATTTCAGAAGAGGGGACAGAAAGAATGTAAGAGCCAAAGGAAGAGTAGGACTCCTTACAATGTGCTCCTCCAGACACAAAATGGCTTGGATAGCCATGACCTCACAGTGCCTAACACTATGTACACAACACCGTCATAATAGGAGAAAAAGATCATGACATCAAACTGAAAAGAGAGACTTATTGAGAGAGGGAGGGGATATGATGGAGAGTGAAGTTTCAAAGGTGAAAGTGGTGGGGGGGGAGGGAAGTGCCATGGGATATTATCTACATTAAGGAAGTTGTTAATAAAAAATAAATTTAAAAAATTTTCATCAATTTTTCTCAGAACATGTGTGAAAATAGCCATACTAATTTCCTATGTTTCACAATACTGTGAAGCCAATTTCTAACCATACAACGTGACAATTGCTTAATCTATTAATGGTGAAATACTGTAATCAGAACTGAGGTATAAAAACAAATTTATGAACTACAAGTAAAGCCAAAGATGTTATTGCTTATGAACCATGTACAAAAGTGTAGAGTCATAAGGTTTAAATTAAAACCTCAAAATCTTTTATTTTACCTCTCTAGACTTTGTTTCCTAAGAAACGTCCAAGACAACTAAATTGGACCATATGTATTATTCGCTGGGTCTCTGCATTTGGAGGCCTGTGTTGGTAGCTTGGGTACATTTCTCTTGTTTTTTTTTTTTTTTTTTTTTTTTTAATGTGTTTGGAAAAGTTCTGGAATTGGCAAGCACAGAGGATGGTTCATTTGATAAAGATCCCAGGTTACTTGAACTAATTCAGTTTTACAAAGACCTGAAACAGGAATTTCATGTTAAAAGCAAAATTTATAAGAAACTGGTATTTATTTGTCAGTATTATTTTTTATTACTTATGTATTTTCTGGCTGTATCTTTAAACCCTTACAAGTATACCAACATGCTGATCATTGATGGATACTCCATGTCATCTTTCCCAAATGTGCCTTATTTCCTTTCACGCTTTCCACTGATGGTTAACTGTCTGACTTAAATTTTGCATGATTTTTTATACTTTCTAATTTAAGTGATGTATTGAATCAACTAAAGAATCCATGTCAATGATTTGGTCCACAACAACAAAAATATAACTTTCCCTTTAAATATTCTGTCTTATTCATTATTGTCTATGGTTTGTGACTATGTATGTATATGAATTGAAAAAAGTTTTAAAAAAATTTTGGCAATGTTAAATGAAAAATAGGTTTCACCTTAAAAGTACTAAGATGACAAATGCTGCACTTCACATAATTCTCTTAAAGATATGTAAGGTTCATTAATATATTAAGTACTATGAGTCTTAAAAACTTCATTGTTTCTTATATTTCTTTGACAATAGAAATTTACCTTATCACATGATTTATTAATGTGATGTCAAACAAAAGCAATATAGAAGGCAATTTAGGAAATTATAAGTGATTTCTGTCTTTTATAGAACCTAGTTTAAAGTATGGGCATGATGGCTTGAGCCTTTTCAACTGAAGCCATAATAGATTATCATCTAGTTTATATGTTCTATTACATTTCTACAAAAACTAAAGCCTCCCAGATTTCATATTAGAAACTAATAAATGAAATAAGGAAATATTTTAGAGATGAGAATAATTATTTAATACTGGAAATAAGGAAATACTGAAAGTAAGTAAAGAATCCTATCCTTCCTTGGTTTTGATTTAATTCTCTGTTCATGAATAACATATTTTGAAATAGCCCTTAGAAAAACATTTCCTGACCCACAATTTTCCCTTGTTCATCAATATTATTAGATAATAATAAACAAAATACCCTGGCTTCAATTATTAACATCCAGTAATAAAACTAACAATCCCTGTTTCTAAACTCTACATGCTAAAGAAAATATAAATTTCCTTTATCACATAACTATCAAGTATATTTCCATGGAGTCTATGTTAAGTGAAAGTGAATTCTGTTTTACAACCCATTTTAGTACATTAATAGTATCAAATATAAGAGAGATAATCCATGCTTTATATGCAGGTCATAAAACTCGATCAAAATACAAAGCACCTAATATGGTGTTAAGTTGTTTCACTCTGCATATTTTTTCTTAGTTACTTTAAAAATATTTCAAAATTAAACTTCAAAATAGAGGGTTTGAAGAGCTTACATTAAGCTATTTTTTACTGGATTTCAAAGCAAAATAGATGATGTAAATTTGTCCTCCTAAAACTTGTCAATAGATAGTGGAAGATTTCATTTCTAATAGATTCTTGTGCATATAAAAAATTCATAAATCCTAATAAGTAACTAAACGTCATTGAATTACTTTGCAACTGAGAAACAATCTGATGACTAAGGTAGTCTTTGTAGTTTGCATTTTCTACAATGACAAACAAGTGACTAAAAGTACATACACATATTTGCAAAGTAATAAACAACATTAATGTGTACATTTGAATATAACTGCTATTTCATACTATCTTAACCCATTAAGCTTACATTAGATAAGACAGTATTCCATTTACAAAGAATCAGCATTGCAATGAATGTTAACAAACAAGAAACATGGCTCACTTACCCAAGAAAATGAGCACTATCATGGCTGGACAACTTGGAGCTAGTTGCCTGGTAGGAAGGCAAACATACTGGCTACAGTTAACTTCCTAAGTGAAACTCCCAGAATTTCATTTTTGTTTCACTCTTGTTTCTCAAGGGCATTACCAGTTCAAATCAGCATCCTAATGTCACCATTTCCTCATCGCCTTTTCTGAGCTGTGAACCTTCCTAAATATCTTAAAATTCAATTATTCTCCTCAGTGTGCTAACCCCGGATATTATGCCTCTATAAAGGTCCTCAAACCAAATAAAAAATAAAATGGCATAAACTCTACACATCTATAAAAACATATTTTTAGCTAGAATACTTAACTGTGTATGTTTCCAAAATGCAAACCACAATTTTCTCAGACACCTGCGCTCAATTTCCAATTCATTAATATGTTTCAGTGAGGTAATTTCAAGTTATGCAAAAGGAGAAGAGGCATAAACATCCAACCAAGGAGATGTATGGTAAAGCCACACTACACTAGAATAAACAATGCTATAGCTAGAGAGATGTCTCAGCAGTTGAAAGCACTTTCTTCCAAAATGAACAATGGTCTTTTACATGTGTTCCAAACTCCGGTGTGCTCAAATCAGTACCACTTACATGACATTCCCTTGGATGCTCAAATCCCAGCCACAGTGTGAAAAATGACTCCTTACAGAAATGAAGAAATTCTATATCCCACTGGAAAAGCAATCATCTACTTTGTCATCATCACATGACATCTTTTCTAGATTCAAACTGAGGCATTATTTGTCTCAATTTTGACTTGAACACTGTCTTCCCTCACTTAAGTCTTGAGCTTATCATCTCCACTAGGGTGTCATGAAACTTCAATCACCTTGATTCCTTCTTATAATCCATGTTGAGTAAATAAATATTATTTCTTTGGAAAGAAATTAAGAAAAGATAGATGTGTGAGGGAAGAACATTTGTGTTTGCACAGTTCCACGATTTAGTGTTTGTGGCAACATGCTGTTCGTGTTTACTTCACATTAGTTGAATAGTTTTATTTTCAGAATGCCCAGAAAAAGACACATACACTCAGATGTACAATAAACTGAAATTTAGCACTCATGTTCTATACAGGTTAAGGTAAATGACAATATCAGAAATTATTCCCCTGCAAAACATATTAATTATATTATGGCTGCAATTGTTTGAGAAATTACAATTAATATTGGATCAGGGTTCAGCATTAAGACAGCAGAAAGAATACTGACTCTTTTGAAAGTAGTGGCCTAGATGCTAAAGCAGTGTCCTGCTCTTCAAAGTTAGCTATATTCCCTTCCCTCTCTAGATTAACAAATCTGGTAGGCCACTTGGTACTATGGGAGTATAGCAAACTCAAAAAGAAAGGTTATTTGAAGATGGCCCCTAGGCAGTGTTTCACAGTGGTCAGAATAGAGGCCACATGGGCTACGGAATGGAAAAACTGTGTGTTGCAATGGAGACCCTATTAGTTTTTGGAAATTCCAGAACTATAGGATGGCTGCTAAAGAGAGCTGATAGCTCTGGATGAAGGGTTCCCTGTGACCAGCCTAGCTGGGGGGGTGGAATTGGAAGTTCAGGACTTCATCACTGGTTACTGATGTCAGACTGGGAGATATAGGATATGATTTTTGCCCTGTTTGTTTTAGATTTTGCCTTGTTTCAATCTTTCCTTGCTAGGCCATATGTAATCTTTTGCAGTGTGAATGTTTATTCTGTGACAGTATGTTCTTTTGGTTTTACAGCTCACAGTTAAGTGACCTTGGACTATGAGGATATTTAAATAGTACATGGATTGAAAAACTATGGGGACTTTTAAAGTTGGGCTGAATGTATTGCATTTGAATCATGGATAGTCAACAGTTTATGGGGGCCAGGGGTAGAATACCATGTTTTGAATTAGGTGTCCCCTATAAACTCAGGTGTTTTGAATGCTTAATCCCAGCTGATAGAAATGTGGGATATTTAGACTTGTTGGAAGAGATATGTCACTAAAGGTGGACCTCGAGGTTTAGTAAGCCCCAGTGTACCAGTGTTAACTGGATCACTCTTATGCAGTCATGTTCCACCTCCTGAGGCAGAAGACATGTCCACCCTTTGCTCATACCATCATTGGAATTGCCATCTTGGAGCTTGCCCTCTGGTCTGTAAGCCATAATAAACTCTTTCCTCCCATTGTCTGCTTCTGATTGGGTGTTTGTCCCAACAATGGAAAGGTAATGACAACAGTCTCTCAGGGTATCTTGACAATCTTCCCTTCCCTAGCTTTTGTCTTCTCTGTCAGGTCCTTTCTATAACAGGTACATTTGTCCTTTTCTGTCCTTAGAAAGGTGGCTGCAAAGCCTTTGGCATGCATCTTTCTTCCCTTAGAAATGAGTGGAGTATAAACCTGATTTCCTGATTCAAATTCCAGAGATAAGTCCCATAAGTACAGATGTGTAAAGTACCCATCTGTGTGCCAAAGAGTAGACGAAGGGAAGGGGATTCCAGATAGGCAGGAACAGCATATTCAGCAAAGCAGCCACGTGCTGAGTTTAATCACTTGACAACAAGAAAAATAAACAGATAAAACAAAGAATATGAATTATACAGGAAAATACAATGTCCTGGTCAGTTGAGGTCATATACTTGTGAGTGTCAAGGATGCAATGACACATAGAACTTGAGTGTAAAATACAAAGTGAATGAAAGACACTGTGTTACCAAATAGGGCAGCTATTGAAATCTGTGGCATAATAGATATAGGAAACGTCTGAATCCATATACCTGCTTATCCTACACGAATTAATAAATGCCCATCCTCAACTCTAGAGCATAGTCACCATACCATCAGTCTTCTTCTGTAGACCCGCCTCCTCAGAATAATAGTTTGAAAGTCATAAAGATGTTTTAAAGTCTATGAAGTAAATCAATCATTTTGAAGTACAGTCATCAAAACATCTCTTAAATGTAATGATGAGGGGCTAGAGAGATGGTTTAACTGTTAAGGCACTTGCATGCAAAGCCAAAGGACTCAGGTTTGACTCCCCAGGACCCATGTAAGCCGGATGCACAATGGGGTGTATGCATCTGGAGTCTGCTGGTAGTGGTGGAGGCCCTGGCATACCCATTCTCTCTCTCTCTCTCTCTCTCTCTCTCTCTCTCTCTCTATCTCTATCTCTATCTCTCTACCTTTCTATATCTGTATCTCTCTATCTCTCTCAAATAAAAAATAAAATATTAAAAAACTAATGATGAAGTAACACATAATGCTCCTTTATTAAATAAATAAATATTGATACATAAGTTAGTCTAAAAATATTGTGCTTTCAGTTCAGTGAGGGTCAAAGATCTTGGTTTGACATATCTTCCAAAAATGCAATATTCTATAAAAATGTCTGTAATTTCTATTGCTGACAAACATAGAAGTACTGAATTTTAATATTTGGTTAAAAGTGCATAATTTTGCCACAAGCAAATTTACAGACATCCTAGATTAACAAACCCTAATAAATGTCAATATTATTTATTTAAGTGGAAAGTGGCTATTGCATTAGAACAGCTTATAACTGAGGAGGAATAATAAAAATGGTGACTATCATCACCGTCCAATCATGATCTATATGTGACTTCAAAATTTTCTCATGTTTCAATACTTATAAAGAGTAGCATAGAGCTGTTTTTGTAGAAGCTTAATCTATGTCCTGAGCTTTGCCCTCAGCTGATGTAAAATCAACCAAAGGGTCTAGAATTCTTGATCAGAATTCTCAAATCTCATTGAATTTAGTAAAAAGTGTTTTTCAGATAAACAAATCATTTTCCTGCTCATTAAATGAAATGCACTAAACCACACACGTGGGCAAAATTCATTTGATCAATAATTACCTATTGAATCTCTACAAAACCAGAAATGAGACACGTTCTCTATTTTCAGTCCAATAAGTTCCTAGAATCAGCTAAATAAACCAGAGTGCAGATGAACTAACAGGGCACCAGCTGAACCCATAGAATAATTGGGGAAATGAGCAAAAGTGCTGCTTTCTCAGCGAACCTGGTATCAGCAGAGGGGTGAAGGAGACAGACACAGAGAACACTCAACCCCTACCAATCCAGAGATTCAGAGACACAGAGACTCCCATGACCTTGTCACTGAAATACACTTAAAATGAACCCAACATGGTTTAAGGAAATTCGCGGAAGAGGGGGCAGAAAGATTTTTAGAGCCAGAAGTTGGGTCATCATGCACAGAGACATTGTCTCTCCCACATAACTGATGGCTACCCACACAATGCAAGACCCAAAATCCCCAAGGGGGGAGGGCAGGGAGAAGGCTAATGATGGTATCTTCATGGCTCTTTGCACGTTATATAGATGACTAATTATAAAAAAGTCAAAAGCAAAAAAATAAGTAAAATTGTTTGGGCTGGATAGATGACTTAGTGGTTGAGGTGCTTGCTTGTGAAGCCTAAGAACCCAGGTTGGATTCCCCAGGACCCACATAATATACATGGTGGGACATGCATCCAGAAGTTCATTTGTGGTGGCTAGAGGCCCTAGTGTGTGCCCATTCTCTCTCTCTCTTTCTCTCTTAATAAATAAAAATATTTTTGATGTAAAACTATTGAAGGATGAAAGCCAGGGCAAACCAATGAAAACATTTACTAGGCAGAATTTCCTTGCAGAACATAAACCTGTTTAAACCTTCTGTTCACTGACATGTAGCTTCCTTCTCCCAGATGCAGAGGAACTTCTGAGAAGGCCAGCAATGAGGTTTGTACTGCGATGCTCTGGCCAGTCCATATGAGTCTACAGTGGCCATGGAAGAAAGTGTCCACCTTCGTCCACCTCCTCTCTTTTTCTGTCATCAATGATGCAACCTTGGATTCTGCAGGTATCATTGCACCTCCACTCACCATCTATTCCATTCCACCAACAATAGAAATTCCACCAGTGCTGGAAACAGCATGGATTATTTAGAGGCATTGAAGCCTCTTTAACCAACAACTCATTGGAAGGTGTCTCATCCCTGAAAATATAATTTATGGTTAATAACTTATAGATTCTTGAAGCAGCTTTCTCTTCATTCAAACACTTCTGAAAAGTTTACTTTAGTTTACCAAGTAGTAGTATTCCATAAGGTTTATTCACATATCCTTAGTTTTAATTAATTCTCCTACAACTTTCTTGCCTCCCTCATCCCCCTGATCCTATACCGGCTTAAATGTTTTCCTCCCTCTATTACACCCATGTACTTTCATTCCCCATGTATAAAATTCCCTGCCATGCCAACTTAGCATTGTGGCCTGTACAGACTCTAGTTTATAGCTTGTAATCTACAAGTTGCAAACTGGGATCTGCATATGAAAATGAACATGCAGCATTTGTGTTTCTGAGTTTGGGTCACCTCACTTGGTATGACCATTTCCAGTTCCATCCGTTTTTTTGTTTTTTTGCAAATGTCACATAAACTTTTAATTATAGCTGAAAAATATCCCATTATGTATATATATATAGAAGAACTTCATAATCAATTTATTCCTTGATGGACATCTGGACTGGTTCTATTTCCTAGTTACTGTGAATAGAGTAGTAATGACCATGGTTGAGCAAGGATCTCTGGAGTAGAGTATAGAGCCTTTAGGGTATATACTCACAAGTCCTTTAGGTGAGTCATAACATAGTTCTATTTTTAGCTTTTTGATAATCCCCCACAGTGATTTCCATTATTACTGTACCAGCATGCATTACCACCAATAGTTAAGAAAAGTCCCTTTGTTCCCCACACTCACACCAGCATTTGCTGCATTTTTTTTTTATTCTAGACATTCTGATTGGAGTGAAATACAATCAAAGACGATTGTTAATCTGCATTTCCATGATGGCTAATGATTTTAAAATATTTATTAGCCATTTGCAATTCTTCTTTTGAGAATCCACAACTTAATTCTATAGGCCAGTTTTGGGCTGGGTTGTTTGTTTTCTTCATGTTAGTTTTTTGAGTTCTTTGTATATTGCAGATATTAATCTTTTGTCAAAAAAATGTGACTGGCAAAAGTTTACTCCCATACCTAGGCTGGCTCTTGTCTTAATTGACTGTTTCCTGTCTGGTCCTGTTCAGCACTTGTTTCAGAGTTTTGAGGCTTACATTATGTTCTTTGATACACTTGTAGTTGATTCTTGTTCAGGGAGAGAGATAAGCATTTACCTTCATTCTTCTACATGAAGATAGCCAGGTTTCCTAGCACCATTTCCTGAAGATGCTATCTCTTCTCCAATGTGTATGGCTGTATGTAGTGGTTTTAATGTATGTTGCATGCCCCCATAGATTCAGGTGTTTTATTAAAGCTTGTAACTTGAGTCTCCAGTTGCTGCCTGGCTGTAAGAAGTGTCACCGAGGGCCCAAAGGTATGTAGAGAGTTGTGAGTTCTGCCTGGTGTCCTACTTGCTACAGGTTTTGTGTTTGCTGATTTTTCCCCCTCATTGTTTGGTTATTTCTCTCTACTTGGATGTAGGGAAGCAGGTCCTTGCTCCATTGATGGAATTTTACCTGGATCTGTAAGCTTGACATAAACCCGTTTCTTCCGTAAACTGTGTCTGGTTTGGATGATCATCCCAGCATATTGTGGAGCTGTCTACAGCACTGTAGTTGAATGGACTTGATCCTGTACACCTATTATGTGGCAGTGCCATTTTTATTATTATTATGGCTGTGTAGTACAGCTACACCTGAACATGGGAGGTCTTTCCATCTTCTAGTTTCTTCTTCAATTTCTTTCTTTCTTTTGCAGTGTAAATATCTTTAGGTTTATTCCAGTGTATTTTTGAGGCAATTGTGGATGGGATTGTTTCCCTGAGATCTTTCTCACTAGTTTATCACTAGTGTATAAGCAGCTAATGATTTTTGTGTATCCTGTCATTTCGCTGAAAGTGGAATTTTCTGGTGGAGTTTTTAGGATCTCTTATGTATGATGACATATCATCTGTTGTATTATTTCCTTTTATCTCTAATTTTACTTTTTGTCCTCTTTCTAATTCTTTTGGTTAAATCAGCTAATAGCTTGTCCAACCTTGGTTTTCAAAGAATCAGCTCCTTGCTCATTGATTCACTTTATTGTTGTTGTTGTTTCTATTTGATTAACTCATTTCATGTTCTTAATTGTTTCTTCCCAAGGACTCTTTTATGGTTTGATTAGTTCTTGTTTTCCTAGGGCCTTGAGGTGCATCATTTAGTTCTTTAGTTGAGGTCTTTCTGATTTTTTAAATGTAGGTACTTAGATATACACTTACTCCTTACACTTCCCTCTATTGATCATTGTATCCCACAGGTTTGGTGTAATGTGTTCTCATTTTTATTCAGTCCTAGAAACTGTAAATTTCCTTCATGATTTTTTTCAATGACTCATTAATATTACAAAAGTGTATTGGTAAATCTCCACGAGCTTATCTGTTTTCTGCAATTTCTCTTTGTATTGATTTCTAGTTTGATTACAATGTGATCAGAGCTCAAGTTATTTCAGTTTTTATATATTTGTTGAGACTTACTTTGTGTCTTCCTATGTGACCTATTTTAGAGTAATATTTAGAGTAATATCCATGGGACACTGGGAGAATGTGTATTATGTCGTATTTGGATAGAATGTTCTGTAAAGACTATTAGGTTCATTTTATCTATAATGTTACTTAATTCCAATGTTTTCCTCTTTTCTTTTTGTGAAGATGAACTGTCTATTGGTAAGATTTGGGTATAGAAATCACCCTATATGATTGTAGTGGGCTTAATTTCTGACTTTACATGTAGTTAGTGTTTGCCTTATGAAATTGGGTGCACTTGTGTTTGGTGTGCTTATGTTGAGAACTTTAATATGACCTTAATTGGATGGATCCTGTTTTCTAATCTATTTGGCTAGTCTAGGTTTTTCTTTTTTGTTGTTGCTTTTTTCATGGTAGGGTCTTACACTAGCCCAGCCTGACCTGGAATTGACTCTGTAGTTCCAGGCCTTGAACTCACAGTGATCCTCCTACGTCTTTCTCTCAAGTGCTGGGATTAAAGGTGTGTGCCATCACACCCAGCAGTCTAGGTCTTTTGATTGGGGAATTGAGACTGTTAATATTCATGGTTATTATTAAATGGTGTTGTTGATTCCTGTAATTTTGTAGTGTCTGGTGGCTGTTTAGTCCTCAATTGCTTGACAATTATCTTAGCATCATTTTTCCTGTAGCTCCTTGGGTGTGTTTATCTGTCTCTTCTCTCAAGTATTCATTCCAGTATCCTTGTTAATGCTGGCTTGGTGATCATAAATTCCTTTAGCCTAATTTTAGCTTGTTCTTTTAAAGTTTCTCTTTCAATTAAAACTGATAGTTTTTTTCAGGCTATAGTAACCTCAGCTGCTAATTGTGGTCTTTCTGGACTTGAAGTACCTCATCCTAAGCCCTTCTGTCTTTCAAAGTTTCCATTGAAATGTCATCTTTTATACTGATGATTTGGAATTTGTATGTGACCTGGAGTTTTTTCCATGAAGCTCTCAGTATTCTTTTGTTTAAATTCTGTACATGTAGTGTTTTAACTATGATGTGACATAAGGATGTCTTTTCTGTTCTTCTCTATTTGATGATCTATATGCTTCTGGTAACTGAAGGGTTTCCATTTCCCTGGATTTGGGAATTTTTCTGCTATGATGCATTGAAAATATTCTCTATTCCTTTTTCATGGTGTTCATCTCCTTTTGTGCCCACAATTCATAAGGTTTGTTTTTTGATCATTTACCAAACATCCATCATGCTCCATCAGCACAATTTATAAGGTTATTGTTTTCCTTGTCTAAACATACCAATTTTTGTTTTGCCTTTTAAAAAATTTTAATTGAGGGCTGGAGAGATGGCTTAGTGGTTAAGGTTCTTGCCTACAAAGCCAAAGAACCTCAGATCAATTCCCTAGGACCTATGTAAGCCAGATGCACAAGAAGGCACATGCATCTGCAGTTTGTTTGCAGTGGCTAGAAGCCCTGGTGCACCCATTCTCTCAGTCTCCCTCTCTCTCTCTCTCTCTCTCTCTCTTTGCCTCTTTCTCTCTCTCAAATAAATAAATAAAAACAAAATATTTAAAACATTTTAATTGAAAAGTTTAAGTTTGAGAAGTATAATATAATATAAAAAGAATGATTCAAAGTAGTGGACAAAGTAATCAACAAAACATTAGATGATCATACCTTCATTATTTGGCAAAAAAGGACCTGCAAGTTTTATTACATTTGGAATTAAGAACATGTGGCAAGGGGGAAACTCTCTCTACATTTTTTCTGTAATAAATTAATTATATATTTAATAATTATATTTTGTATGATAATTAATTATGATATGTATAATCTATTCTCCTTCAAAGTAGAATCTATATCTGAATCTTAATTGTATGCATTCACCATAACAGAACATATATATTCTGGCACACCCATTCTCTGTCTCTCTGCCTCTTTCTTTCTCTCTAATAAATAAATTATACACACACACACACACACACACATATATATATAAATTTATTATTGGTTTTCACAGGTGTTAGTGCATTAAACACACATCATAACTTTTGAAGACTGGCTTACTTCTAATTCCCTATCTGCAAGTAACACAATTTATATTACATAAATATTAAGTAACAGAATACAAAAACTCCAGGACACCAGTACAAGATGTGTGTTTCATTCTGTCACTAACAGAACTTTTAGCAATGAGATTTCTATAACTGCACCATCCAGTCTTGTTGCCAATAGTCAGCCACATGTGATCCCTTGGGTATTTTTTATGTAGATAGTGAAACCTTGTCTACAAGCCCTGACACTCTATTCTTCCCATGTGGTGGTTTGAATCATATGTCCCCTATAAACTCATGTCTTTGGAATGCTTTATCCTTAGCTGGTGACAATTTGGGAGGTTGAGCCTTGCAAGAGGAATTGTGTTGTTGATGACAGGATTAGGGTGCTATAGCCATCTGCCTCTTGCCAGAATTAGACTCCCTGTCCTGCTGCTGTCTTCCAGCTTCTCTGGCAAGGAGTTGATGTCCGGCCTCTGCTCATGCCCTGCTTTCTCATGCCATTATGATGCCTCCTTTCAAGACTATAAGCCAATGTGAAATCTTTCCTTCTTTTGGCTGGGTGCTTTATCCCAACAACAAGATAGTAACTGAAACACTCCATGATCTCTTCCATTGCTGAGGGTTTCTCCTGAGATTTTGATTTCACTTACTGCATTTTTCATTTCCAGCATCATTTCACCTTTTCAGTGTTTTAATATCTTTATTGAATTCCATTTGTATCTCTTCCACTGAATTTGTTTTTATTATTTGTGTTCATTTGGAATTGTTTCATTTCTTGACACATAAATTTCATCATTTCCTTGAATTATTTGTCTGGGATTTCATCAAAGTTTTTGTAATCAGACACCATATCTCAAGGATTGGCAGGTTTTAGAGGTACATGTTAATTTGACTTTTCATATTTCTATTTTTATGTGTGTGGGGGGGCCTTCATATAATAGATAGTTCACTGTATGGTTTTTTTTTTTAATTTTTAAATTTAGATCACCTTTCTTCTTCCAGTGGAGGTGTTTGCTATACTCAGATGGAACTTTCTTGGAGTGGGATTGAGTATTGTGTTCTCTTAGACTATTGCCCAGGGTACCAGGCTTTCTCCCCAGTCAGAGTAGAATAACTGCCTGCAACAACAGGCACTATGTTTGGCTACATCCAATACAAAAATATAGTACGGGCTGGAGAGATGGCTTAGCAGTTAAGGCGTTTGCCTGCAAAGCTTAAGGATCCATGTAAGCCACAGGCACAAGGCGGTGCATGCATCTGGAGTTCGTTTACAGTGGCTAGAGGCCCTGGCACGCCCATTCTCTCTCTCTCTGCCTCTTTTTTTCTCTCAAATAAATAAATAAAATATATTTAAAATATATAGTATGTTACAAAAAGACACCTCTTAAATGGTAATCATTTTAGGGAATAAGGGAACTGATAGTTTTGCATTTACTTATGTATTTGTTTTTAAAGATCATGGTTACCTTTTATTTTATTTTATTTTTTTAATTATTATTATAGGTTTGGGATGAGAAAATACATGAAGAAGGGAATCTCTCTAGAAAACTAGCTTGTACTGGCTTGATATAAAGAAAACAAAGGAGGGCATGAGTAGAATATCAAGCTGTGGGAGGAAAAGAGAAAAAAAATGGAGGTCAACTGGATAAATTTATCTAGAAAGAGAAGAGATAGAGGGCAGGTGCACTCACAGCTAATGTGGAATAGTTCTGTCTCTCAGCAGGCTGACATTCAGAGTTCCTGTCACCCAGAATAGACTATATTCTTTGGCAGACGAAGATGTAGAGGGAATGAGTAAGGAGAGAAAAGAAAAAAAGAGCAAGCTGGACAAAAGATACAAAACAAAAAGTACAAACATGCTGTCCCCTCATCCCCACACACTAGGATACAATAGAAGGTAACAGTATAGTGGGGCCAAGCTAGCCTGCTAGCATGACAATTCGTATTAGCATGACAATTAGTGTTAGGATAGATGTCCAGAGAAAGAGATGGAGGGCCATACAGGATTTGTAATCTGGCCTGATGTCTGGCTCTGGCCTAGATTTCCCAGCTCCTGGATTGGCACCTCTTTCCCAGTACTTCCTCTCTTGCCTTAGAGTTCCTTTTGCAGTCTTAGCTCTGAAGTGCGGCCACTACACAGAGCTGTAAACTTCCCATACTCTGGAGCAGAGTATATGGCATGGTAGATCCCCTTTTATTCCTTGTTGGAGAGTTCTCTGATTGCAGTTTGGGCCAATTCTCCGGATTCTAGGAGACTATGGTGTCTGAGTAGTCCCCTTTTCCTCTGGATTGTGACAAACTGAGAGGAGGGAGATTGTGTTCTCTGGAAGTGTATTAATTCAAATCTCCCAATCTCTCATCTGGTGCTGGCCTGAACTCTCCTATGGTCCTTTCAACTTCAGATTTGCATCTCCAAAGCATCAGTCTCTGGAGTCCCAGATACTTTCCTCTGTAGCTGAGAAATCAGAGCTGTGCTTAGGGTCCATGCCAAATTTGCATGGCGTGCCTATATGCAGATATTGATCACAGCATTCCTGAGAATGAATGAATATGTGTGTGGGGGTGTGTGAATTTATTTGCGAGGAGAGAAAGAAAGGGAGAGGGAGAGAGAGAAAATGTACAAGTGGACATGTCAGGGCCTCTTACCGCCCTCCAGCCCTCAGACATATGTGTCACTTTGTGCGTCTGGCTTTTGGTGTGTACTGAGGAGTGGAACCCAGGCCAACAGATTTACAAGTAAGCACCTTAACTGCTGTGCAACCTCTCCAGCCTCGTGTATATATATTGAGGGGAGGGGAGTGCGATTTTTGTGTGTGTGTGGTTTTCTGAAGTTCCTCAGTTTCCCTCTTTGTTCTTATGTATTTTGATTTTCTCCTTTACTGGCTCACACTGAACCTGTTTGTAGTTTTCCATCTTCCCCAGAAACTGCCTTTCAGTTTTGATTTTATTTTAAATCAAGTATTATTTAAAAGTATATGTTTTGATTTGGGGACTAATATGTATACTAATAGTACTTGCATATATGTTATATAGATTGTAATCATTTGATTTATAGTGAGTCATTTACTTTCCCAAAGTACTTTATGATAGGGAAACTATTATAATCATAATTTTACTGATGATTAAACAACAATAAAAATAACTTTCTAATGTCACAAATTGAGATTAGCTGTATAGTTTATATTCAGTAACACTGTATAATACTGCTTTCATTTATGTCTTAATATTATTGAATCAGTATTAAATTAACTTGTGTGCTAGTTGAATGGCTGTTCCCCAATAGATGCAGGAGTTTTATTCCAGCTTGTTACTTAGCTAGAGGAGATGTTACTGGGGGCAGATCTGAATTCCAGCCAAAGATATGCAAAGTGTGTGAGTTCAGCATTATGGGGTTTGATCCTGGAGTGAGCTTGCTTGTGGTGGTGGGGGTGGTATTTCTCTCTGACATGGACCTGTGAAAGTTGGTCAGCTTCTACCATTATGGAATTTCCCCTTTGTCTGTAAGCTTCAGTAAATCCCTTCCTCCCGTAAACTGTGTCTGGTCTGGAGTTCATCCCAGACCTGAATTTGTCTACTATACCTTGTAATATCTCTGTTTTCATTTATTAAGGTTTTCTGATTGACCAAGTAAATTAAGTTGCTTTGTAAGCTTATGTATTTTACCAAGCATGATTTACACATGTATGTTATACATGTAGCTATTATAGATAGACAAATATGAATATACATATAACAATATCAGTTTAACATATTATGCCATTAATTTTGCCTAAAATTTATATATTATCAAGTGTTTATCATATCCATATTTTATTATAAATTACATTTTATAAAATTATGACCATTTTGATAATATCATTATGGCATAGTCTCTTTTTGTCATGTCTTTCTAAAATTAATTTTTAAAATTTTTTTGGCATTGTTGCAGACAGCTTCAGGTTCGCTGAGATGAACTTCCAGACCAGGCACAGTTATGGAGGAAGGGATATTATTTATTGAAGCTTACAGATCCAGGGGAAGTTCCATAATGGCAGGGGAAGTGGCCTGCTCTCCCAAGACCAGGCAAGAGAGAGCAAAAGCCAACCAGCCACCACAGCACACAAAGCAAAACTACAGCCAAAAGGTCACACAGCACACTTCAGGAACTCCTGCTAGGCACATTTGCATATCTTTACAATGGAATCTCAAACCATCACCACACCTTAAGACCGGCCCCCAGTGACCTTGCCTCTAGCAAGGTGATTGCAGATGCAAACTATAAAGTAATAAAACATTGAATATATTGGGGGACATATATTCAAACTACCACAGGCATGTAATGAGAAATTTAATATATGAATATATTTCAAAGTGGTCATATTCCCAACAGATTTTACTCTTTTTTCATTTTTTTATTCCTCCTCATTAATTTATCAGTTAATATAAATGCTGACAGAAAACAGATAAAGACCTTGTAGATAGTCCAAAAGATGAATCACCTTCTTCTATTTGTTAAGTGAATCCTGCAGCTTACATGAGCCTTAAACCCTAAGTGGAAGAACAAGAGGCTGAGAACTCTGGGTTATAATAGGCACATGTTCCACTGGTTGCAGATTTTTGGGATGACTGGGGCCATCTCTCAATTTTGTATTATTTGTGTGCATGGTGTTTATATTAACAATGTCCCATTTGTTAAAATACATTTCCTTTGTTACCTTGGAAACAGATTTTACTCTTATGTTCCCCTCCTATATTCCCATTCCTCTCAGGGTCCTCCTTAGTGGGGTTATTGGTATTCACTATGAGTTCATGAATGCACCAGTCTCTGGAGGGGGTGCCTCAGAGTATCGCTTCCCACCCTATGCCTCTAATATTTTTCACCCACTGTTGTGCCAAGTTACCTGAATCTTTAGAGCATATTATATGTCTCCTTTAGACTTTAGCTCTTTAGGGCCTTTTATTTTCTGCTTTGGTCAGTTTTGAATCTCCTCAGTGCCTCCTACCATCTTCCTGAAGGGGGCTCTCAAGACAGCAGTGAGAGCAGCACTCACTTAATCCATCACATCCTTTGTAATCTTTCCTGGGCCCTGGCAGATGTGATAGAGAATTCTGTTTGAGAACTCTGTTAGGTTCCTTGGCCCATTTTTTGATTAATTTATTATTGCTTAGTATACAGCTGGTGAAGATTTTCTCCCATTCTGTATGTTATCTTTTGATTCTCTTCATCATTGACTTACCTTCACCTTAAATTTTACTTTGCTTAATAATAACTTAGGGCTAGAGAGGTGGCTTAGCAGTCAAGGAGCTTGTCTGCAAAGCCAAAGGACACAGGTTTAATTTCCCAGGATCCATGTAAGTACATACACGGTGGCGCAAGTGTCGAGTTCGTTTGCAGAAGCTGAAGGCTCTGGCACAGCCATTCTCTTTCTCTCTCTCTTTCTCTATCTGCATCTCTGTCTCTCTCTCAAATGAACAAAATGAAAAAAAAAAAATATTTTTGCTAATAATGTCTTTGCTAATATTTTTAGTTTAAAAGTGTTATCACTTAAAATGTGCTTATAAACATTATGTGACTAGAATTTTAGCAGCTTGTTAACTACTCAGGTTTACTGTAAGAATACATATATATGTGCTTTTATGCTTTCTAAATCATTTTAGGATGACATTGTTTTTAACTCTCTGTTGTATAGCAGTTTCCTCCTCTTTCAAGTAAGGAGGGGTGGGTGTAAGATTCAAGAAATAAACAACTCACAAATCTCAGGAAGTGACAAATCTCAGGAAGGCCCCTCCACAAGTTGCTTTGAATCAGTAAACAATTGGTGGGTAGGAGACTCTTGGACAGATGGAGCTGCCTGCAAGAGAAGAGCTCCAGGGATGTTGCTTCCATGATGGAGTGGGACTTCTTGGTAATCCATCTTTGAGTTATCCATGCTCCTATAAGTAACCCCAATGAGCCCATTAGTTCACCAAGTTTCACTTCAATGGAATTGTATTTGGTCTGTCATTTATGTCCTAACTGGCACGAATAAATGTGTGTTTGTGTCTCCCCAGTAAAAGTTAACACTCTTGATTGTTTGCTTCACCTTATTTTTACCTCTCAAATTCTCCATCTCTCAAAAAACTTTCATGTTTTAGTCTTAATCATTTGAAAATTTTAGTGCCTGGATGCTCTAAAATTTTTCTTCGTGGATTACTCCTTTTCATCAAGGATCTTTCATTGTAGCCACGTCCAAAACTTGTATTGATATTACAGAAGTGTCTGCTAGTTTTCCCTCAGACATTTACGTTGCACTTTTTTCTACAATTTATATCAGTATTAGTGAGCACAGTTAAGCTTTTCCTTCTCTGGTCTCTCTGGTAATAGCAAAGATTTGTTGCAGTTTTCAGGAAAACCCCTAAGAGGAGAAAAGCAGATATCCTGTATCATTCTGTCTTTTCTTCTTTTTTGCTATAATTTTGGCTTAACAAATACCACTTTAGGGTCTCCCCCTTACACAAGGGGCAATATTGAAAATTCAATCTTTCTCTAAAGATATTTCTAGGGCCTCACACCTTGATAGTGAAATCCATGCACACATCGTTTCTGAACCTGTGGATTGGATGTAGATGAAAAACATGTGAACTTTAGCTTCTTGCAGTCACTCACTAGATTGCCTGTGTTCTCCATTGAAAGGTAATTTTATCAAATAAGTGCTAAATTTTTCTTTGAAATTGTAAATGTAGAGTGTGTATGCCAAGATTTACTGCTGTTTATTTTTGTCCTCTTTATTTTATTTTTTATATCTTTATTTTATTTTTATTTTTTACTATTTTAGTAGTAGTATTTAACAAGCACAATCCTGGTTAATACTCTTTAAAAAAAAAATTAAATGTCCAAAATGCCACCTTTGGTTTGACATATTCTGTATTCATTACCCATTATTTCTTTCCCCACTCAGACACAAAATCTGAGAAGGAGTTAAGGGTTATAGGATCGTGTATGTAGTGTGACACAGGGTGGTGCAGGCTGCACAATTAAGGTCCTTCTGGCCCATGGAGTTTCCATGGGCTTTGGTACAGGATTTCACAGGTATGTGTACATAGTGAGAGAAAAGAGGCATGCTTTGTACATTGAACATGGGTACTGTGGGGTGTTAGGTGGAGAGGGGGTGTGCAGGTCTTGTACATTACACACTATGGCATATCTCCTTGAGATGCTGATCTCTCCTTTATTCTGGAGTCTCCACCCCCGTGCCTGGGATAAGAGATGAGCATGAACCCTCCCAGCTTTTTACATATGGGTTCAGGGCAGGAGCCTGGGGAAGGATTGAACTCCAGAGGTCTCAGGTCCCTCCCACGCCCACAAGCTTAGGTGACACAAGAGTTTTTAACTGTTGAGCCATATTCCCAACTAAAAATATTTCTTCTTAGTAATACTCAAGTACTTAGAAAGGAATGGAGAGGGAGAGAGAGAGAAATAGCTTGAATGTCCACACTGCTAATCAAAGTTACCAGTTACAGACAACAACAACAAAAACAGAAACAAACAAACAAACAGAAGCTACACTGTGTGGCTCTAGATTGTGGCACATTCTTATCTGGATTAGGAGAAAGATAGCATTCTCTAACAGTTAGCATGCAACTGGCCCACAGAAATATGACGGGACTAGAACTCAGATCTGATTTGGTCTCATCCAAGATGACTGTAAGCAACAACCTCCTAAGACTTCCTCAGCAACAGCAAGTTCATCTGCACAAATTCACCCTTATGGGTGGGCACTTCTCACCAGCCAATCAGGTTCTTCCCACACACCTTAGCCTATGCCCAGGCTCATTCTTCTTGGATACCTGATTCATATAAAGGGACCAGAGCCAAGTGTGTGAGACCTTTTTTTTTTTTTTTTCCTGCCCCTTCTCCCAGAGGTTTCCAGGTTTCTACCCCATCACCTTGGAAGGGGGGATGTCTTTCATCTTTCCCTCTTACCTCGTCTCCCTTAAAAAACAAAAAAATCTCAACTTTTACCCTTCTCTGAGCCCATATTTTTTCAATTCTTTGTTAACAACAACAAGAACTCAGGGCTGAGAGTGACTGCGTGGGAGGTCTAACCCCACTCAGAACTGTCTACTGCATCAAGTCTTTGCTGTGATACTAGCAAACTGGTAACAGTGTCTGGTGAGGAGGCAGCTCGAGCTCAATGAAGGGAGGTAAGGAATCACAAGTTGGGAGAAAAAAGGAGACAGTTCAATGAATTAACTTGTGCATGTGATCAGAGCTCAGCCTTGCCATCCACACATGGACACTGAAAGCATAGTGACCTGGGAAGAGAGACTCACAAATGCGTTTCCCATAGCAAGTACTCGCAATTACTGGAAGATCACCTCTGCTTGGTGAAGGTGGGGACCTCTCGTTAATGCAATTAAACATGAATATTATCTCTTTTAGTCCCTAAACTTTTCTCTAAGTATTAAATTTACTGTTTATTTTCTAGGCCAATTACTGCTGTCTTGATTGATCCAAATTATTATTCTTAAGAATGATAGAATTGAGATCTAATTTACTGCGCTCA
Organism: Orientallactaga sibirica; assembly: GCA_036365145.1. Taxonomy (NCBI): domain Eukaryota; kingdom Metazoa; phylum Chordata; class Mammalia; order Rodentia; family Dipodidae; genus Orientallactaga; species Orientallactaga sibirica. The sequence goes on from JAEOAD010000006.1 coordinate 33,330,075, forward strand.
ACTCTCAAATTCACAGATGATATGGCTGTTAAAATACTCTCCAGAACCCAAGCCTAACCAATTCAATTCTCATGATGATATGCCTAAATTGTTTGCCATTACATAAGACAAGTTTCAAGTTTCCTTAAATATTACAAAAAGCTTTTGCCTATCTACCCCTTTGCACATGCTCAGTGGCATTTCTTGGCAGGGACTCCATTTCCCTTTAAACAATATGCAACATTTGGCTCCCTAACCTTTTGCAGTGTAGGTCTGTTGTTTCTGTCTAGAACAATCTTTTCCAAACTCTAACAAAGACTCCTTCAAAGTCACCTTTCTCTGGACAGAAAATTTTACATAGACTCATCTCTCGCAACTAAAATATGCTTTTATTTTTCAATTTGAAAATGCTTCTTCATAAGCTTATAGCTTAATATGGGTAGTAATATAATTCTCTTGATCGGAACTTTCCTATTAGTACAATGTTTAGGGAAGTAGCAAATACTTACTATTACTAGAAATATCTCACATTGTTCCTAACACTTGTAAAATTAAACCATTTGAATATAGTGTGCAGCTCACATTCTTTCTTCCAATAACCATGTCCCAATAAGGAAACAGATGTGTAGCTCTATAATGAAGTGAGAAACAAACAAATTAAAAAACAGATAGGGCTGGGAAGATGGCTTAGTGGCTAAGGCACTTGCCAGTGAAGCCTAAGGACCCAAGTTGAATTTCACAATACCCATGTAAGCCAGATGCACAAGAGGCGCATGTGGCTAGAAGCCCTGTTGTATCCATTCTCTCTCTTGCTTTCTTCCTCTTTCTCTCACTCCCTCTCTCAAATAAATAAGTAAAAATAAAATATTAAAAATACAGGTACTACTGTGCACTAAAGGAATATCAATTAGATTAATGAATTAATCACAGAACTGGAATTACAGACATAAGCCACTGTGCCTGGCATTTTATGTGGGTATTGAGAATACAAATTCTTCATGAACTGCAAGCACTTTACCCTCTGAGCTGTCTCCCTAGCTAAATTTAATAATTTTTGATAAAACGGTTATTTTCATTTCAAAAAATATTTGCTCTTTCAGTCTTAAAAAGAAGTTATAACTGAGGAGGTTGAGAGATTGCTCAGTGGAAAAAGCACTTGGTGTGTCAGCCTCCTAACTTGAATTTGGATCCCAGAACCCACATAAAGCTTCGCCTATAGAATGACTGTCTTGAACCCCACCTCATGTACAGTAAGCACACAATATAAGAGAAGTCCCCTGAAGCTTTGGCAGCTAGCTAGCCTGGTATTCACAATTAAAGGAATATGGCATTTGGTAGCTAGCTAGCCTGGCATTCACAATTAAAGGAATATGGCATAAAAATACTTTGTAGGCAATGTTCCTGAATGTGTGATCCATCATGGTGTAGCTGGTGACCAGCTTCTAGCTGGGGTGGTCTGACATCCATAAAGCAATCTTCAACCATGCCCAGGGCAGAACAACTTACCCAGTCCTCAGGAAAGTTTGGAGTCAATAGACTCTAGACCACAAATACACAACCCCTAGGCAACCAAATCTAGTCCAGGGTAGTCTTGGTAAGAGAACATGGTGACGGGCCATGGGATGAAAAGTGTTCTTCAGCACCATCAGAAGTATCAGGAGCTGGGCTGACCTGCACTCTGAGCAACAGACAGGGAAATGCTTTCAGCTCCATGCAAAGGTGAATTCAGCACCTGTTTTTACTCTGCATGTAAGCTGATGAGGAATTAGAAGCATGGAATAATCTCTTACAAGAAAACATAGATTGGCATGAATTTGAAAACAGATTTTTGCTTATGAAATGAGAATATGTTTAGCAAACTTTTGAGCTCTGGGATCTCACTTCATTCCAATTTGTACATCCAAAATAAGTCACGAGAACACAGTTAACAGTTAAAGAAGTTAAGAAGTGATAATTTCAATAACAGGATTATAAAAACCTTGTTTTAGCATTTAAAGCCCAACATAGAGTCCGATTAGTAAAATCAAGCAAAATTCAGTAAGATAATATTAAATATTTAGTAATATTTAATGTAATAAAATAATATTCTGTAGGGCCTATACTAGACTTTTAAAATATTTTATTTATTTGTTTATTTATTCATTTTAGAAATAGAAATAGAGAGAGAAAATATGGATATGCCAGGGCCTCCAGCAACTGTAAATGAACTTCAGATGCCTGCACTACCTTGTGCATCTGGCTTTACACAGGTACTGGGAAATCAAACCTAGGTCCTTTGGCTTTGCTGGCAAGTGCTTTAACTGCTAAGCCATCTCTGTAGCCCCTAGAGTAGACTTTTACATGAGGGCAGTGATTTATGTTTATTTAGAATTTGTAAATACAAGAACACTTACCAACTCCTAGGGAAAAAGGTACTTTCTAATAAAAATATTTTAACTAACTTAGCCAATTCTTAAACTGAAAATACTTGACAGATCACATGGGTAAAGTTCTCTTTATAGTAGGAAAATATCTCACATTACTGGTTTCATAATCAAATTAAGAGAAGTCTGTTATTTTTCGATGTGCCAAAGTGAAATCCATTATTATGAGGTTTCAGAAGCAAATCAAAACCACAAGATTTAAAAAACTTAAAAAAATACAGCTCACATGCATTTGGAATAGATAACTCAATATAGAAAAAGGATGGATAAGCAAAGGAATTATGAATCACTAGTAAAGAAAATAGCCAGTTAAATAGCAAAAATTGGACCATGAGAAGTAGGGATTATACAGGTTTTCAAGGTCAAATTAAGCAGATTTATGTGATATCTTATAAATAACCTAAAATAATTAGAGTGGTTTTCAGGAAAAGAAAGGGACATGATTGCTGACAGACTTCCTGTTTCTGTAGGTCTTGTTCTGTCATTTCAAAGGCTTCTGTGCCTTGCTTGGACCACTTGTTTAAACAATCACACATATTACAGCATGCTCACTATTGTATTAAAAAGTGTTAGCTCACACTTATAATTCCAGAACTCAGGAGGCTTGAGGCAGGCTTATTGCCATGTGTGCAAGGCCAGCCTGGTCTACATAGTGAATGCAGGCCATCCTGGGCTCCAGAGTGAATCACTGTCTAAAATAAATAAGTAAATAAAAGTTATTCATTGGGACAAGCAGTAAGAGTGCTTATAAGTGTCAAATATATAGTAGTGAGTAAAATCCACTGAGTGGTCTTGCTTTTCTCTCAGTAAACACAGAATTAAATCCTGAATGGAACTTGATTTTTAATAAGACTGATATGGTACTTTAAAGGAGATAGACAATGTTTCCTTTTCACTTCTTCAAAAATGCTATACCCATATGAACTTTAGTAAAAACAATTAAACAAAACAATACAGAAAAAAAAAGGTTAAAAAAATATGGGGTAATAAACACCCTAGAATAGATATTTGTAAAAGTGTGAAAAGAAAATACGAGCTACCACTAAAATGACATAATGAACCAGATGAAGAGAGCTCTTCCAAAGATGTAGGCATGAAATGAATATATATGGTGGGATATTCTTAGACTAATTAATTTTGTTGTATTCACACATGTGCATAAATATTTATGCTTCAAATTATATATCTTTTGTGACATTTGTACTAATAATACTCAAAAATTATTACTTTTTCCTATTCCACAATGGATATTTTGAATGATCTAAACACAATTTCATAGACATGTTTTGTACTGTCCTTCCTTGATAGTTTGCATATTGTCACAAACATTTGGAAATTATTGTATAATAAACAGCATTTAAAAATGAGTATTGTCTGTTTGCACTTGCAGGGGGACTGGACTTGCAGAAAGTAATGAAGGAAACATTTTAGGTGTCAAGGGTCATAGCAGTGACTCTTCCAACATCTGTACTCCCTGATCCCAGACTGGCCTGGATATCACACCCAAGATCCCTTCCAGGTAAGTTTACCTGGGGCTTAGAAAGAAGAGATTATCCACCTAAAACTGATGAAGTCAGGTAATCTTGGAGTGAAACAAATGTCTTTGTAAAAACTGAAATTAAAGACTTCTGGTAAGGTTGTAGATTAGAAGCTGCCTCTGTGTGACCAAATGAAACCAATGAATCAGCTTAAAAATATAGGACTAGTGAGCTGGGCGTGGTGGCACACGCCTTTAATCCCAGCACTTGGGAGGCAGAGATAGGAGGATCACCTTGAGTTCAAGGCCACCCTGAGACTACATAGCTAATTCCAGGTCAGCCTGGGCCAGAGTGAGACCCTACCTGAAAAACAAAAAAACAAACAAACAACAACAACAACAACAACAACAACAACAAAATATATATATATATATATATATATATATATATATATATATATATATATATGCACTAATATAAGAGAAAGAGCAGTAATGACACCTGTGTAATATCTCTGAAAGAAAAGCAGCCAGGAGTGGCTCCCCGGCTTCCACATCCTGACCAGGTCAGGGATAGCTGTCAGGGAGGTAGCCCACCCTCTTAACATGTGTGCCACATAAACAAGGAACTGTGAGAAATTTACCAGGACCCAGAGATACCTGTGCATGGCCACATGGCCAAAGCAGGTCAGGTATGTAAATTTAATTTCAGCAGAAGGGTGAGGCAAGAGTCTGAAGGGAAGATTCTTCTCCAGTGCCTGGAAGCTAGTCGTCTAAGAAGGCCTTATCCCCCATCTTCTCCTCCCTCCACTTCCCGGCAGCCCCAAAACACACACACTACCTGCACACTTCCTGGAAACATGGCAGCAACGGAAAGGGAGAAGTCTTATGGCACAGTATCACCAATGGGGACAGCAGTGACAATGGTGAATACAAACAGGTGGGCCTTACACATCCCTTCAGAACCTTCAGAACCACAAGGGCAGTAGGCAATGAATTATCCTCCAAATACCAGAAACACAGCTGTAACTTGTAGGCCAGGTGGGAGGCTGGAGTATTGCACTGGGGAGAGTGCTCAGATCAGGGAATTCTGAAGGAAAGTGAAATCCACATACAAATACCCTCTTAGCAGGAAGGACCCACTAATTCAATTTTCTGGAATTAGTGAGACAAGCTGACCTTTTCCCACCTGCAGTGATTGCTACAAAGGATCATTGAGAGGGAAGGAGAAAGCACCTTCATCTCCATTCGAAATACTGCTAGAAGTTTGAGGATCTTATTTTTCTCTTTATTGCATATTAATTACTTTTATTCTCACTCTTGTATTTCCATTAAACAATGCAAATTGATTTGTTTATTTTTATCTTTTCTGAATATGCTTTTTGACAGTCTTTTCTTACTCTGAGATTTCAGACTCTCACCTTTAGAAGGGTCAATAACCAGCTAGAAGACTTAGATGAATGAAAAATGGACATCAATATAGGATCTAGACAATAAGCCAGCAAAGTGGATGAAATGGTTAGATACTTGGAAAATATTTAAAAAGCATAAGGGAAAAATGCAGTTATGAAATTGCACCATGTATAAGAGCCAAATGGAAATACTAGAAATAAGTCAAACAAACACAGAATCATAGTGAAGGTTGCCAATGTAACTCAGCTGGGAAAGTGTTTGACCAGCATACAGGAGGCCGTGTGTTCAACCTTCTGCACTACATAAATTGTATGTAGAAGAGGTAGGAAGAACAGAAGTTCAATCTCATCCTCAGCTATATAGTGAGTTTAAGGCCTTCCTGAGATATAGCTGGCCCTATATCCAAGAAGAAAAGAAAAGAAAAAGAAACAGAAACAGTGGAAAGAGTGGAAAGCATCAATGAAGCAGAAGAATGAATTTCAGGGATTGAGGACAAGGTGGAGACAGCTCAGTCACCTATAAATAAAAATAAAGAAATAAACAATTATAACCAAAAACGCTGAGAAATAAGGAAGATACTTACACTAATAATCTGCAATGTAGAAGAAACAATCAAGATACAGCCTGAATGCACAGGGCATTTATTTAATGAAGTTATCATAGAAAAATTTCTAAACATAGTAAATGATATGGAGAGCCAAACACAAGAAACATTTAGAAATTTAACTATATAAGACCAGAGAAAACTTCATGACATATCAGAGTCAGGATTAAAAATTGCAAAGTAAGACAAATAGAACATCATGGAATAATTCACTTTAAACCCTGGGAGTAAATAACTGTCAATCAAGATTGCTATACCCAGCACAGTTATCTTTTATAATTCATGGAGAAATAACATGTCATGACAACTCAGCCAGCACTACAGAACATAGGTAGAGGAATACTATATTCAGATGAAGAAGAATGATAGTCTAATATGTGAGTGTACAGGAAATATAAAATTTCATGAGATGAGTATCTGAATAAAGACAGGCTTATAAAGAATCCATCATATCCAAAACAGTGACCAGCAAACCCATAATACAAACAGGGATGGAAGAAAAGGACTCAAAATGATCTAACCAACCAGAACAACAACTAAGAGAAGCATGGAAAATAGCACATCAACTAAAATTAAAATGGTTTGAAGTATGCAAACCACCATTTAACATATGCAAATTAGCTGACAGAATAAAAAATAATATCCTGCCTTCTGCTGTCTCCAAGAAATGTACATCACTGGCAAAGAAACCCACAAAGTGAGTCACATACAGGAAAACCCTACATAGCAAATGGAAGCTCAATACAAGCTGGCATAGCTTTTGTGCTGTCTGATAACATAGAGTCCAAGCCATAACTGCTTGCAAGAAATTAAAAAGGCCATTTCATATTGATGAAGGGAATGACTGTACCTACTTATGCATTGCTGTTGGAGGCCTAAAATGTCAGATCAGTCCTGATATAATATAATGGAGACAATAGTACAAATGTATTTATAGATAGGCCTTCCAAACTAAAAATCAACAAAGAAAATTCAGGGCTAAACTATTCCAAAGCTCAGTTGATCCTAATAGATATCTACAAAAACATTCCATTCATCATCTATGAAGTATGTATCCTGTGTGGCCCACAGAGCCTTCTCTACAACAGACCACATCATAGGCCACAAAATAAGACTTAAAAAATTCAAACGAGAGAAGAAGAGATGACTCTGCACTTAAAGCCACTTGCTTGCAAAGCCTGATGTCCTGAGGTTCAATTCCCCAGTACCCATGTAAACCAGATACACAAAGTGGCACACACATCTGGATTTCATTTGATGTGGCAAGAGGCCCTGGCATACTCATTCTCTCTCTCTGTCTCTCTCTCCCCTTGAAAATAAATAATACAATATTTTTTAATGAAAAAGAAAAGAAAATGCAAAATAATTAAATTAATTCTTTGTATCCTCAAATTATATTGGAATGAAATCAACAATAAGAGAAACTACACACATACTTAGAGATTAAATAGTATTATTTTTGAATTAACAGTGGGCCATTGAAAAAAAGTCATGAAGGAAATTTTAAAAATCCTACAATTAGGAGCTGGAGAGATGGCTTAGTGGTTAAGGCGCTTTCCTGCAAAGCCAAAGGACCTCCCCCAGTTCGATTCCCCAGGAAACACATAAGCCAGATGTACAAGGTGGTGCAAGCATCTGGAATTGGTTTGCAGTGGCTAGAGGCCCTGGCGCACCCATTCTCTCTTTCTCTCTCTCTCTCTCATCCTCTTTCCCTCTCTCAAGTAAATAAATAAATAATATATAATTAAATAAATAAGATCCTACAATTAAATGACAATGATGATAATAACACAACTTTCCAGGACCTCTTAAATTGTTTCTTTGAAAAGATAAAGAAGTGTGACAAATCCTTAGCCTTAGGCAAAATAACTCAAAGAGCACCCAAAAAATCAAAATAACAATTATAGAGGAAAAGACAATAGCTAGAGCTAGAACAAACTATGAAACGATGGATAAATTATAAGGTCACTATTATAAACTTATGTTCCTGGCAGCTGTAAAAATCTGGAAAAAAATGGAGAAATCAATAAGCATATAGAATCTATCCAAAGTGAATCAATAAGAAATAAGCAATTTAAACAAACCCATGATAGGCAATGATACTGAAACAGTAACTAAAGTCTCAGCACAGAGACAAGCCCAGGGCCAGGTGGATTCACTGCTGAATTCCACCACACTTTTAAGGAAGACTTAAAACCAATACTTCTGAAACTGTTCCACAAATTCGGAAAGGTAGGAATCCTATCCAATTATTATTATTCTATGGTGCCAGTAGTACTTTAATTCCCAAACAGGATAAGGCCACAACAAAAATACAAAACCTTAAGCCAATTTCCTTGATGAACATAGATGCAAAAATTCTCAATAAAATCCTTGCAAACTGAGTTGATTATCACGTAAAATCATACTCAATGATTAAATTAGTTTCATCTCAGATATTAAAGAATGGTTTAACATGCAGAGTTCAGACAGAAATCACATAATCTTGCCAATGATGTAGAAACAGCATTTGATAAAGTGAAAGTCTTCACAATGAAAATTCCGAAGAAACCAGGAGTAAAAGGAACACACGTCAACATAATACAGGCTATAACAAAAGTCTAACCAAAATCAAGCTAACTAGGGAAACCTGAGCTTATTTCCAGAAAGATCTGAATTGAGACAAGGATGCATGCCACCATTTAGAATCTTAGCTGGTGCAATAAGACTTGAAAAAGAAAGAAAAGCATATGAGAAGTAAAGGGGCTTATAAAAGAGATTATCCTTACTCTTAGATGAATGACCCTATGTGTAACAGACTCTGAGGCCCCCATCAGAAACTTTCAGGCCTGAGATCCACTTTCAACACTGTTGCGAGATATAAAATCCCCTTAGAACAATTAGTAACTTTCCTACGTACTAACAACCTACCTGTCAAGAAAAGAATTGAGGAAAATGTCACAGTTACAATATCCTGAAAAGAAAAATATCCTAGAGCTGCGGATTTATCTCAGTAATAGAGCACTTGCTTAGCTAAAGCAAGACATTGCATTTGGTCTTTAGCACTAGATAACAAACATAAAACACCAGCTGGGCGTGGTGGTGCACGCCTTTAATCCCAGCACTTGGGAGGCAGAGGTAGGAGGATTACCGTGAGTTCAAGGCCACCCTGAGACTACATAGTGAATTCCAGGTCAGCCTGGATAACAGTGAGACTCTACCTCGAAAAATCAAAACCAAACCAAACCAAAACAAACAAACAAACAAACAAACAAACAATATGATCAAACTAGTAACAGAACTCTAAAAAAAAAAAATCTTTAAGGTGGGGAGGACAGGCAGCTTAACTTGTCAGAGCACTTGCTGTGCAAGCCTGGGATCCTGAGTTTGATCCCAGAACCCATGTAAAAAGTAGAATAGCTGGTTATAGTGTAAACCCAGCAGTTAGAGGGGCGGAGAAAGAGGAAGATGGTCGAGGCTTTCTGGTCAGCTAGTCTAATAGCAAAGCAGAAGGTGCCCTTCAGTGAGAGACTGACTCAGGGAGTTAAAGCAGATGTGAGAGCAAAGAGCACCTAAGGCCTTCTTTTGGACTTTGTCTATGTGTGTGTAGGGCATACATCTCTGAACACATGTATGTACACACCACACATGCACACCTTATTCTAATAAAAAAATAAAAATAAATACCTTTCAGACACCAAAGAAAAACAGTAGGGAAAATACTCAGCAATGGGAAGAACTTCCATGTTCATAGACTGGCTGATTTCAGTGAGGAAATGGCTGTTACTGAAAGTGGTCCAGAGAGCCAATGAAATCCCCAACAAAAGTTTAGAGACATTCTTCACAGAATTAGTAAAAACAAATATTAAAATTCATTTAGAAAGGACAGTGAATAGACAAAACAATCCCAAGTAAAAAAATCAATGAAGAAGTTATCACAATATCTGGCCCCAAATTATACTTTCAGGTCATAGTGATAAAGATAGCATGGTAATGTCAGAAAAATAAACTTAATTTTTCTACTCAGTAGAACTGAGGCCCCAGAAATATGCCCACACAGCTAAAGCTTTCTAATTTTCAGTAAAGTTGTCAAATACAGACACTGGGGAAAAAAATCACCTCAACAAATGATGTGGGTATTCATATGTAGAAGAGTGAAATTAGGCCCAGGTCTTCACCCTGAACAAAAATTTGTACAAGATCTGAAACTTTGAAACTGCTGGTATGAGTGTAAGCTTATGCTGCCACTATGGAAATCAGTATGAAGGTTTCTCAAAAAACTAAAAATGAAACAAAAAGGTGACCCTCTCTATCATATACTCAAGGAGCTTTAAATCCTACCACTAAGATACATGTCCATCCATGTTTATTGCTGTACACACTCATAATCGCTAAAAAATGGAACCAGGACAGATGTTTATCAATAGCTGAATGCATAAAGAAAGATGATGCATTATATACAATAGAATATCAATCAGTAATAAAGAAAAATGAAATTATGTTATTTTCAAGAAAATGAATGGAATGGGAAATCATTGTTAGATGAAATAGCCAGACTCAGAAAGAAATATTACATGTTCTCTCAGATGAGGGTTCTGTGTGTACCCACATATATGGGACAGGATCAGAGAATGCCTTCAACAAGCTTTCCTCTGTTACCTTCCTCACTGGCTTGGATGGAAGGGGAAATAGTCGGCCTTCTCTTCAAGACTGGCCTGAAAAGTGCTCAGATATTTAGGCTTTGACTGTGAGTTGCTCACAAAATTCTGACCACTTCCTCTAGAGAAGCTGACCCACACTTCAATCAAATTTTCCTTTGAATCAAAGAATCACCTGGCACAATTATTTTATCATTCTAAAAGTCAGAATGAAAAGTTCTTCATAAGAATGTATTTTGAAAAGTTAAATCATTGACATTAAATTATGAATTTTATAAGAATCAAATAGGTAAAAGAAAAGCAGATTACAGGTGTGTTTTTAAAAATCTATCATCACACTTAAAGCAATCTCTTATATAATGACCTAGAAAAAGTCAATTCATACATTTACATAGTATAATAAACTGAAAATCATGAGGTCATCATTTTCTCTAAGTTAAAAGCAGAGCAAACTTTGAGCCAGATAAAATCTCATAATTTTAATTTTATAAACATGTATGTGGTTTTATATAACATCTATTAAATATTTCTCTATTGATCTTAATCTTTATTATATGTATCTTCTCTTAAAAACAATGTTAAAACTCTTCTCCATCATGATTAACCCTGGCTATATTAACTTATTGGAAAAAGATATTTTGGTCATTAAGGACTGCAACAGGGTAAATTCAAACTTTAATTGCAAAGATTTGACACTGATTATGAGCAAATGTCAAGTTTATCTTTAAAAAACCATAAAACTTCATATAACAGAGGACAATGTGAATGTGATTATGGAATTTCAATATGATTTTTACTTAAGAAATATATGAGAACTCTCTGAAGTGAAGGATGTATCATCACATTGCATTTGATGAAGCATTTCTTCATGAAGACAGTACAATTAGTCATAAAGAGCTTCACAGGTATAATTGTTTAACAGTTGACATGATGTGACATAGGCAGGTACGAGAATACAAACACATTTCATGGAAAGCTTAGAAGATGTTCTAACTCCAACGATTATAAAGAAAATTTAAATTAATAAAAATTCGTGGCAAGTTGGAGGAGTCTTTTGTCCCCCTTTTGAATAGCAGTAGTTGTGTAGAAAACAATTTCCTTTGAACTCTTTAAGGGATAATAACATTTTCCATGCTTTTGTACTTCATTTTCTGTGTTATATATATAAGAGAATAGGCAAATTAACAATATTTCCCTGTGTATATATTGGCTCTATTTTTTTTTTTCTGATTTTGCTTCATGCAATTTGAAAACCATTTGAAAATAACCTAATGGAATTTGTTTTATTGTTTAATTGGTAAGTTATAGGAAGTGGAAAAGTAATCTGTTGCAAAATTAACTATCATTGAAAAGCTTTCTAAATTGTAATAACTAAACATATTTTTTGAAATGTAGTTGATTAGTATTTGATTTACATCAAGTGAAAAACATGGTATTTTTTATTACTACCATCAAAGTAACAGTAACCCTCCTTTAAATTTGGGTCAGTAAATAGCTTTAGGGTGCTTTTGTCCTGATTCTTCCAATTTAAACAAATTCAGTCTATAATTCACAAGCATTTCACCATATTCCTCATAAAATCAGTGTGCACTGGGGTGAGACTTTGTTTCATTGAGACTAATGTTTTGCAATAAACAATACTAATTTATAAAGTTATGTAGTAATATTGAAGAAACTCACCACATCTGGTGAGTTTAGGAATAATATTTCACCCTATTTTTCATAAACAAAGGTTATTCTTTCATTAAGAAAAAAATGAATCCCAAATATCATGGATTTGGTGATATTATAGATATTCAGAAATAATGAAGCTCAAATATATTGGGTAAAATTATTACATCATCCTTATTGATTACAAAATCCAGTGGATTAACATCTTACATTGAATGCTTGAAATACAGTAGCAATACAGATAAACATTCAGTGTGTAGCATAAGTCAGTTTCCAAACAAATTTTTCCTAAGAAGTCTTCTCATTGTGTCATAAGCAAATAACGAGGTAAGTAGTTGACCATTTTCCCCATAACATTGGCATGGTTTAGGAACCCCTGTTTCTTCACCACTTGTCCTATGAAGGTAACCATTCTAAATGCAAATCCCTCGGGATTCCTGGGCCCACATGGTGAGGGACATATACATGGTTCATCATTCCATTCCCAGAGTTTCTTTTACTTAATGATTTCATTTTTTTTCTTTTAGACAATTATTAGTCTTAGAAATGATCTGTTTCCACAAAACTGAAACTTTATTAAATAAAATGGGGGATTTGGTGGCCTTTCAGGTCATTATAAAGCACAAACGTGCCTTTTAGTCTGTGGTTTTTCACACCAAATCGGAACACAGTGGCAACTGTGTGGCAAACCATCTTTGAGATGAATGAATGAGATTCACATGGACACTCAGTCTCTTCTTTCAGACCTCCAGCCAGGCTGACAGTAGTGACGATGGTGCTCCCTGTTGTAGATACCTGTGCGGTAAAAGACTTTATTTCACACGGGCTAGTAAGCTGATGTCAGAAGACATCACTTAGAGCAGTGGCTGTAAACACTTAAGATGCTTCAGAATGCCCTACTGGACTTGTAAGCTCATCAGTTCCGGTTCCTGGGTAGCACTCCCAAGTTTCTGGTTCAGTGGGCTTGCAAAAATGTGGATATTACATATTTAAGAGCTTCCTAGAAATTGCACATGCTGATGGCTCAGGAACCAAACTTTTTGAGAACAACTGATTCTGACTTTAGGTCTGTCATAAATACCACTTCTCTGAGTTCTTCCTCCCCTACCTCTTCCTTCCTTAGGCCACTTTCCTTTCCCTTCCTCCCCTCTCTTATTTACCTCTCAACGTCTTTCTTTTCTTTTCAATAACTAAACATCTTAGGGTCTAATATTTTCTAACAAAGTGGAGTTAATAATGAAGCTGAAATATACTGAATAAAACTGTCGTATTATCCTTACTGAATTATTACTTGGCTATTAAGGCATATTACCAAGGCTATTTGAAGTTGTCTTCAAACTAAAGTGCTAATTTCATCACAATCTGAAAATTACAGCCCCTCCTTTCATGTAGTTTACATGAGACAAAAAAATAAAAGCTCAAATGTACAAAGGGTAGAAAGGAGAGGATGTAAGTATAATGCACGATGTTGGGCACTTGAATCTCAACGAACCGCATATAATAGGTTAGTCTTCACTTAGAATAGAAAAGGCACAAAGTAAGAAAATCCTAAATTCTGAGATTGAAATAAAACTGTGGATAATTTGATTGCACTACTTTTCTCTGACAATGGAGAGTTGGGAAAATCAAAGTGAAATATATTATTTTCCTAATAAAATATTTCTTAAATATTTTTATGTTCATATACTGTTTCTATATAGTCAGAATACCTGCATCTATACTATGAGATTTAAAGCACCTTTTGATAAACATTTCTTTTACTTGTAACTGAAAGTGAAATTTGAATCATAAGAATTTTGCAGAGGAATAAATTTGAAATATTCAGTGCTTTAACCAATCAAAGTATAAAATCCCATTTGTACAAAATGTTTTATACATCTTATCTCACTTATGTGAGTATAAACAAGCCTTCCTGTCCTCCTAACTTCCTGGTTCTTGGTCCCAGGCACAGGTGGAATCATTGACACTGAGAGGGATCTGTAGTTAAATGGGGAAAAATTGTAACAGTACTGCCAGTGTTCTGGTGGGGACCACTGTGCTTGGTTGTGTCACTGGTCTGCTGTGCCCAAGGATCATCAGCCTCTCTCTCTCATTGGACTATAGCATTCATTTTCCTACTGAGAATTAAAATCGGCCCTGGTACATGTTAGAAGGGTAGTGCTGAGCCATGAAGCCAAATATCAATCCAGCCCATGACTGTGGCTTTGCTAACACCTTGGGTAGAGCCACTCTCTCCTTGACTGCAGTCACCTAGCACAGAATCAATGTGTGTGTGTGTGTGTGTGTGTGTGTGTGTGTGTGTTGAATCCAGCAACTTTGACTACCCTCTTCTTGTTGTTTAGAATAATTTTATATTTTATATTTAAATGTTAAATTATTCCTTAGAGATGGAAATTACTGTGTATTAGTTGTTGCTACAAAATTTTTATCTTAATACACTAATAGTGGCCCTATATCAAACAAACAAGTTAGAGATAATAATGTTACGAATTTAAAAATATTGAGTAAGAATGATAAAATTAGTAGAAAATAAGGTTTTATATATTTCATGTGTCTTGTAAGAAGTTTCTGAATACCTACAAATAATATGTTATTCTATATATAAATATTATAATGACAGTCTGATATTTTGAACAAAAATTAAGTCAAATAACATGGATCTGTTAGTTTTCAGATCTTACTTATTTTCACCACAAAAAGAAATCCATTGAATTGGGTGGGTGTTTTTTGTTGTTGTTGTTGTTGTTAAAATAAATGTATTTATTTATTTAATTGTGTGTGTGTGTATGGGTGTGGATGCATGCACCAAGTTCTCTTGCTGCTGCAAACAAAGGCCAGTACAACTTTGATGTGAGTGGCTCTACAATGGAATCCTGGTCTAGCAGGCTTTTGTAAACAAGAGCCTTTAACTGATGAGCCACCTCCCCACCCCATGATTCTGGAGACTTTTCATCATAAATCTGAAGATGTAAGATTTAAATAACAAGATATTATTAAAAGAATTAAAAATGTTCAAACACTTAATAATCAAAAACTTCAGTACATAAAACAAGAAGAGAAATAGCCTGAAATAACTTCAGTGAAAGGTTAAGCTCCTAACATGTTTAGGTCAAGGGCTCAGAAATATTTTAAATTGACGTTCTTTTTATTTCCAAAGAACAATAGATTTAGAAAAAAATTAATGGAAAAGAAATTATCAGTTCAGATAATTTGGATAGTATAATTTCTGTTTATGGAGATTTAAAAGAGAATAGCTTGCTTCAGGCATCCTTGTCATAAGAATAAATATTCTACCAGTTTTGAAGTGGTCCTGCCCCGTTGGCTGCTGGGAGTGTGCTTATGCTGGTGAGCACAACTTGCTCTGAGAGTTTTGACACGTTATCGAAGTTGCTGATTTGCGTGGTCAGGGACTTTCTGCTCTCTGTGCTGGTCCGTCCCCGGGTGAGGCGATCCTCTTGGTGATGGTGAACGCCAAGGCAAGAACAAGAAAATGCAGCTTTAAATTCCTCCCGAAATTTTCCTGGCAAGCCAGAGAAAATAAAAGGAAAAGAAATTATCCATAAACAGCTCAACACAATGCATTGGATACAACTGAGGTACTCTTTTGAGCGAAAATAACATATATGGGGGAAACAAAAAATGAAATTTACACAATGAGTTATTTTCACATGTGATACTTGGCTTTTGTATCATTCATCCTTTACAGACACTTTTGCATTTGTCAATGTGGAGTTATATATATATATATATATATATATATATATATATATATATATATATAATTTTTATTTTTTTGAGAACATGAAAGAAGCAGAGAGAGAGAAAGAGAGAGAGAGAGAATGGGCACTCCAAGGGCTTCCAGCCACTGCAAACGACCTCCAGATGCATGGGCCACCTTGTACATCTGGCTTATGTAGGTCCTGAGGAATTGAAACAAGGTCCTTTGGCTTTGCAAACAAGCTATTTAACCTCTAAGCCATCTCTGCAGCCCAATGTGGGTATATTTTAACTCTACAAATACAACAGTAAAAGCTTTTTAGGAGAAACTTACCAAGAAATGCCTAATGAAATCTTCCTTAAATGTAGCCAAGCATACGAGATGCATTACATGCTAAAGAAACTACTATTGATACAAACAGTTCACCCAAGAATCTAGAAAAGTAAATCAATGCACCTATGAAAGTTTCCAGGCTCAGAATTCAAGAAGGCAAAATAGAAAAAACAAAAAGACGGAGGAGGAGGAGGAGGAGGAGGAGAGGGAAAAAGCTTTGGAAACCATTATTGTCTTTAAATTATTGAGGGGAGTTTGGGGAATTGTGAAAATGAAATTCACCCTCAGTAGAGTTGATGGTGGAATGCAGACCTTTCTTTCTTCCCTGTGCCTCAGTCGCCTCACACCAGCATTACTGAGACACAAAATGAGAAGACAAAGGTCTAGACAATGGCAGGCACACACGGATTATTAGTTGTCCTCCCAAGCTCCCTCTCAAGTTCATACCAGGATTTTGGCTTGGTACTCTGCCTTTTGCTTCAAACATTTGTTCCTACAACTTCCCAGTGCCTTGCACCAACTCTCAGTGCTCAGAGCTTTAGTTATTGTGCAATGATTTCTGATAAAATTATTTTTTTAGAAATGAATCTCTTTTTCCTTTCTATGATTTAAAAATTTATAACCAATGTATACACTCAGAAAAACTATAAATATTTATAATGTGTCATATGTTTAAATACATGTATGCATTTTTTCCATGTTTAAATGAACTTGGACACTTAAAAATTTCTTCTCAAACATGTATCCTTTCTTTATGATAAAGTCATTGATAATCATTTTTTTCTAGCTCTATAAAACAAACAGTAGATTGTCAGTATTTGTGGTTATCCTATTATTCAATAGCACACCAACATTTTTTATTTCCCATGTATGTATACAAAGAAATAATGGAAGAAAGCAAAACACATGAAGATATTTTGTCAATCAGAAGTTTAAGGCAAGACAAGCAAAATTTTGTGTTATTTATGTCTCACAATTTTCTCTTTCCCCTTATTTTCTAAGTTTAATAAGGGAAAAAAAAAAAAGAAGGGCTGGAGAGATGGCTTATCAGTTAAGGCACTTGCCTGTAAAGCCTAAGGACCCAGGTTCAATTCCCCAGTACACACATAAGCCAGATGCACAAGGTGGTGCAAGCATCTGGAGGTCGTTTGCAGTGGCTGGAGGTCCTGGCATGCCCATTCTTTCTCTCTCTGTCCTCCTGTTTTTTTTTTTTTTTTTATTTTATTTTTTCTGTCTTTCTCTCTCAAATTACTTTATTAAATAAAATATTTTAAAAGTAAAACAAATGAGATCAGTTTTTTTCTGATGAGTTAGGTGGCAAGTATGCTTTTTCATAAAACAAAAACTCAAGACAAATGATTCATGGAAAAGTAATACTTCAACTAATGCCTTAATTAACTTATTAATTAATCTGTTAATGTATGCCTCATTCTTGGGAAAAGCTGTTGTTTATTGATGAAATAGTTGAAAACTTACCACTGAGAAAATTATAAATAATAGGGTTTGCAGCACTATTGGCATAGACAAGCCAGTGTGAAAATGTAAACCAAGCATAGACAGTCTCTCTGTCTTCAGTGTGTGTGAACATTCCAAAGACTCTGTTGGAAAAGAAACAGAAGCAGAACATGGGAGTGATTATTGGAAAGTACCTTTTAAATCATTAAATCCAAATTCAGTGCAGGTTTTTTTAAAGAATGAACTGACCCCAGTCCTCTGCAGTAGGCACTGACCTTGGATTGGTTTATAATAGCATAGCATCCTTAGCATAGCCTAAGTATGTATACAGAACTTACAACAGAACAGAACTTAGTGACTCTGGTCAGAAAAAGAGGTCTCTGTGTCTCATAAACAAAATGCAGTATGTCTTGTCATGAGTACAGAATTAGGTATATGTCTCCTTTATTGGTGTGGTTCTAAGTATGACCGAGTGATCCGTTTGTATTTTGCTGTGCACATGATCTAAGTAGTAGTCCAATTTGAAATCTCAGTCTATACGTGTTGCTTCCCAGTTTCCCTGGTGCATTAATCAAGCCATCATATTCTCCAGATCCACTGCTCCTGGCCTGGCTGACCTGAGGCTTCCTTATTCTCAGATAGTAATAACCTGCTTTAATTGACAAGAGTCTCCTAATGACCTAAGATACATAAGCTTTATTTACACATATGTTATTTTAAAACATATATATATATATATATATATATATATATATATATATATATATGGACTATTTATACATAAAGTTAACATATTTTATTATGTTGGCTTTTTATTCTTAAAGATCCTGGAAGATTTGTATCCTTATAAATACCTCTTCTTTATACAATGCAATAGATATGTTCACAAATCTATGTCGCATAACTTGTAGCTGAACACAACAGACTGAAGAGTATAATGGATTTCTTACTGGAGGCTCCATTACTATTTATGAGATTTGTACCTGATATTTTCTTACCAATGAGAAAGCATATAATAGAAATAAATTTCTGGAAGAGAGTGGTGCTCTTGTACAGAATTTTAAAATTTTGCAAAAATATACTACAGAGTAAAATAATATGTGCAAATAGAATTTATACCATGTTACAACCTTCTACTTCAGGATCGCTGAATGCAAAGTCACTTTAAGGAAGTTGGTTTTGGTCAATCAAACAAAATTGGGGATTTTAAAGAAAGGAAGCTGTGAATTTTATGTGTGAGAATAAGCAAAAAAAGAAAAATGAAAAAAATGGAAAAACAAGTTTAGTATGCCAGAATAAATCTAAAGCACTTAAGAAAACCAGTGCAGGAATGAGAAAAACAATTTCTAAAACTATTTTTTTCTTTACTAGAGGATGGACTGGGGGTGGCAAGAGTAGTGAGAATTGGGTAATGAGGCCTGTCAGGTGCTTTACCTCAGCCACTGAGTTCACCTGGCTTGCCTGGAGTCTGTTCCAGGCTCTGGATAGAGATGCATTCACTGGTCCCCAGAGGTCAGCATCTCCTGTCCAGTCTACCCTTACAGGAAGTGCTGTTTTCTGGGGATTCACCTCTTAGAGGCTCAGGGAACGTCCTGTTAGGGTTGCTGTTGGTGGCCCTAGTCTCAGATGTTCCCAAGGGGCAGCTATGGGAGTGATATGCTATAGAAGACAGGAATACTTGGAAACAAGAGGGGATTCAGTGGAAGGAGTATGGGCAAGGGGCGGGGAAAGGTCAGAAAAATGAAAGTGGTGGGAAGGGATTGTGTAAAATTTTAATAAAAATTTTAAACTATAAAAGCACAACTTTTTAGTCATATACTCTTCAAACTACTTTTAATCCAATAGATGCATGTTTCTAAGGTATTTAACCTAAAAAAATTAGATTTTTTTTCCACTCAGCATGAGGTTTTGTATGGGTTTTAAAAATAATCAGTATCAAGCCTTTTTAGGAATGTTGGTTGTATTTTGAAGTAAATATGTTAATATTCCAAGACATTCTACTATTCAATCTGTTCTGTATGGTGTTCACAGCAGCTCTTCCATTTTCATTATAATGCTGTCCTCCATTGAGCCCCAAATGTCCTTGAACATAAAGGTGTGAGTGGGTGCATTTCATATGCAATCAGTCAACCCACTGCAACTGGGACAGCACTTCTTGCTCCACCTCTGGGTCTCTAGTATGATTCCTCCACTCCCACTCTTTATGTTGCAGGTGTATAAGATAAGGAGTTTGTCAGGTCAAATTTGGGTACTTACAGGTCTATAAGGAACTTCTGTCATGCCCTTGGGCTTGTCTGTCCCCTAACTAAACATCTCATTTTTTTAAAAAAGCTATTTTAGGTTTTCATGTATGTATTGTATGTTGAACATATTTTCTTTCACACCTTCACTTTCTTCCCTCTCATCTTATATTAGTCAGAAAATGAGAGAGAGAAAGAGATGCTGTCAATGCTGCCTTTTCTGTTGACGGGTTAACAAGATAGAGAAACTGAGTTCCTGAAGGACACCATTCTATGTGAAGCCCCCATTCCTGAGTCAGCATCCTTGAGACCAGAAGAGTTCAAATCATTGGCACCAAAGGAGTCATGGACCTTTGAACCCAAAACCTGTAGCTTTCCCTTAGAAACTGCATCATTTTTATATTTAGCCAATCAAGTGAGGTTGTGAGGCCATGCTCTGATGAATCAGAATGAGACATGGGACCCACATGTTAGGGGATTCAATTCACCAGCTGACTCACTGCTGGTGTGCTCTGCCTGTCTGAACTGCTCATGGCTGTGCATCCTTCTGCAGAAACAAACATTGCCCTGCCAAGATACTTTGGATTGTGCTGTTATTCTCCGACCCTAGACTCACTGCCAACACCTGGTCCCTGGAGACAGCTTTGCTTCTACTTTCATGTCATGTTGACAGAGAGGAGGCAGATTAGCTGGGGTCACAGTGATGACCTGGGCATGGGACAATGGCTCATCAGGACGTTGGATGACCACTTGGCTTTGCTCATTGTTTCCCTATTTCCTGTACCCAAAATTTACTTAGAATGTTGGCAGGCTCTCAGTGAGCCTGCGCAATCTCACTCAACATCGTCAGCAATCAGAGAGCCCAGATATGTCATGATTCCAATGCCTAATTTCTATATGAATCACCACTCTGCCTTATTCTGAACCTACAGACACTGCTGCAATCCCAAACTCCCAACAGTGATTGTTTGTGAGTCTCTCCCCACTGCAGGCCCCTCTACCATTGAGAGCTTTTTTTAATAACACTATTCCAGTAAATCTTACTGGCATACCTTTCTTTGCATGCCCTCCTTCTGTCCTCTTTCTTAGTTCTGAATGACCAGGTTGACAAAGAAACTTGAGAGCCAATGGTTTGGTAAGTTAGTGTCTGGTGAGGGTCTGGGGCTCTACCAGCCAATCTAAGCCTACCCAGAGCCAAGAAAGGGTCCATTGCTCTCAAAACCTACAACCATATATACAACATGGTTTTGTGGATCTATATAAAGTCTAGGACCATAAATGAGAGGACACATGTGATGTTTGTCTGAGGTTGCCTTAACTCATTAATATGATTATTTCTGGCTGTATCCATTTTCCTGCAATCAACATGACTTGGTTCTTCCTTAGCTTAAAAAGTTCTACTGTATATATGTAATCATACAACTCTCTTGTTGGTCAGCAAGTTCATTCTAAAATATATCTATTTTGAATAGTACCTTTTTGAACACTGAGTTGTAAGTTATAAAAAGTTTATTTAGAGCTGGGCTGATGGCTTAGTGGTTACAGTGCTTAAATGTTTATTTAGAGCTAGACCGATGGCTTGGTGGTTACAGTGCTTGCCTGAAAAGCCTAAGGTCATGGTTTTGATTCCCAAGTACCCACATAAAACCAGTGGCACAACATGGTACATGTGTCTAGAGCTCGTTTGCAGTGGCTACAGGCCCTGGAACACCCATTCTCTCCTTCCCTCCCTTTCTCTCTCTCTCTCGTTCTCTTCTGCCCTCTCTCTCATAAGTAAGTGAATACATAAAACCAAAAATAGTTAAAAATAAGTTTATTTAGGAATGGAGAGATGGCTCAGCAGTTAAGGTGCTTGCTTGTGGGCTGGAGAGATGATTTAGCGGTTAAGGCGCCTGCCTCCTAAGCCTAAGAACACTGGTTCCAATCTCCAGTGGTTCCAATCTCCAGGTCCCACGTTTAGCTAGATGCAAAGTGACGCAAGGGCGCCATGCTGCACTTGAAGACAAGGGGGGGACATGGATCTGAATTTCATTATCAGCAGCTGAGAGGCTGCTGGCGCCCCATTCTTTCTCTGTCTCCCTCTCTCTCTCTCTCTGTCTCCAAAAAAAAAAAAAAAAAAAAAAAAAAAAAAAAAAAAAAAAAAAAGATGCTTGCTTGTAAAGCCTGATGGCCTGGGTTTGATTCCCTAGTATCTACATAAAGCTAGATGCACAAAATGGGGAATGCTTCTAGAGTTTGTTTGCAGTGGCAAGAGGCCTTGGCATGCCCTTTCTCTCTCTCCCTGTCTGCAATTAAATAAATAAAATATTTTAAATGTTCATTTATGTGTGCTGAGTGGAGGCAGATTCCTCTAAATCTTGAAAAGTATTTTAAATTAAATGTGGACTTTTTCACTTTGAAAGTTATGTTCTAGAAAAGGAAGGTATTTAAGTCAGAAGAATGAAAGAAGTTATATTGACAAGTGGATATTTAGAAATAATAAAAGGAAAGGGTATGAGAACTTAAATATAGGAAATTCAAATGAGCAAACCAGAGCATCTTGAATCCATTTTTTTTTTTTATTTATATTTATTTATTTAGAGCAACAGGCAGAGAGAGAGAGAGAGAGGAAGAGAGAGAGAGAGAATGGGTGCACTAGGGCCCTCCAGCCACTGCAAACAAACTCCAGATGCATGTACCACCTTGTGCATCTGGCTTATGTGGGTACTGGGGAATCGAGCCTCGAACCGGAGTCCTTAGGCTTCACAGGCAAGTGCTTAGCCACTAAGCCATCTCTCCAGCCCCTGAATCCATTTTTTAAAATATTTATTTAGTTGTGTGGAAGGGGCAGGAGTGCCATGGTATCTGTCGGAGGACAAGTTAGAGGTGCATGACCTCCACTGTCTTTTAAAACAGGATTTCTTGCTCTTGCAAAGGAACTGGCCACACTGCAAACCCTCAGACTAGCTGGCCTGGGAGCTTCAGATTCTCTTGGCTCTACCTTCCGATTATAGGTGCACTGGGATCCCAGATGCTTGTGTCTCTATGCATCAGGCTGTGTGTGAATGTGGGGAACTGAACATTGGGCCAGAAGACTTTGCAAACAAGCACCTTTAACCACTAAGCCATCTATCCAGCCTGGTGTATCCATTGTAAATTTAGACTGACAAACAAAAAGCAGGGGGAGAAGGAAAAGGAGGAAGTGAAAGGGCGGGAGGAGATAATCTGCCCAATATCACTGTTTAAGAGTTGTTAAGAGCAGAAAACACAGGCTAGAAAATTCTCTATGAGATTTCTGTAAGTAAGAACATGATCATGTGAGCACAGGCAGGCAAGTAGAGTAAAATGAGGTCCCTTGTTTTGTGAGCTCACACATCTCAGTAACCCAAGCTGCCAATAGCCACAGCTTTAAGGCTATAATGTTAGTGAACAAAAGTTCATTTCCATTTTTTTCTCCATGAAAAAGCCATCAAACAACACAAGACGTTTCTATGCAGCTGCTTATACCATCCTCAGCTTGAATGGTGCCAGATCTGCCTCTCCACAGTCCCCAGCTGTGAGGATTGCAATATCAACTTTGAACTGGGGAAGAGTGAGAGGAGCAATTCCAGGTTAAGTTCAAAGTCTATTATGAACAGAATTAATGTTACCTTGGGACCAGTCCATGTGCAGTAGTCTGAAAATTCCTAATAACGTTGGCTGTCTGTGTTCTGCTGTCTCTAGGCTGCCTCTGCACCTGTTCTTCATGTCCCTGGTCAACGATTTGGATGTCATAGCTTCATTTACAATGTATCATATTATAGACCTTTGCTTCACTGAAAGTCTACAATTTTATTAATACTGATATTAAACTTGTTTCAGTGACTTCAAGAATTCTTTTTTCTTTTGCAATTTGTCCTTTTAAAATGCACACAAGCATAGCCAGAATCCTGTGTAGTCTGTTTAATCCCTGTTTAAAATGTAACACAGTTCTTCTTTGATTACTTTCTTGTTTAGACTCAAAACAAAAAAAAAAATAGTTTTACTTCTTCTTATCCTGAGAGCTTTTTGGTATAATCACTAAGAATCAAGTTGGGAAACTCATTTGTTCTCATCAAAACAGAACTTCCTTAAAACAAAACAAAAACAAAACAAACAAACAACACCAGATGTCTTTTTGTTTTCTTATTAAAACATTTAGGTTTAGCACTTAGCTTCAAGACGTTAAGGGACAGACGTGTGTGCCATTTACCTGACACTGCACAGACAAAAGTGTGCTGTGTGGGTATTCCAATGTGTTGTCTTACCTACTGGCAATGTCAACATGGCTAAGTTTTTGGCCTGACAAAGTATTGAGACAGAAAGTTGGAATTTTTGTTGCTGTTGTTATTCAGACAAAAATCATCATCATCATCATCTTAATGAAAATGTCAGACTGATTTTCTTTTCCCATCAGTACCTGGGCCTTACCTCTTGAGCACGTTGAGGACACTGATTGGTAGGTAGCAAATTGCGAACACCAGGAGCACCACCATGAGCATTCTGGCCGTTTTCCTCCTAGCTCGGATCTGCTTTATTTCTGCTGCCACAGCACTACTCCTGGACTTGGTTTGCTGCCCTGACCCTCGAGGCTGCGACGTGGGCTGCAGGGGCTTCCATTTCCTCTGAACCACAGATGAGGTCCCAGGAATCTGAAAAACAAACAAACAAACAAACAAAAAAACAAAACAGGAGCATTCATTGGTGCTGCCTGTGGGAAATTCCACATTGGAGAAGTAATTAGAAAGTGTCCCAGAAGCCAGGCACACGGGGTTCCGGGTGTGTTTCTCCACACCGTTTGACAGACTGAGTATACGCCTGGATTTTATCTAGGGGGAATGCCAAATCGGTGTTTGGGGGAGTAGTTTAAAAAAAATGAAAACATGACATTTTTGCCAAGTTCTAAAGAGAACAAGCAGCGGAGAAAGTTCGTCCTTACAAAGACTGAAGTAAAGTCGTCGGAAGGAGAACACTAAAGGGGATGGCAACTAGATCATGTTGTAAAAATTCTACACTCTGCTGGCATACCTTAAATCACCTTAAGAGCAGAAGTGGGAAATGACCAGAGTATTTTTGATGCATCAACACTGCCATCTGCTGCCAGAGAGAAATATGGCACTTGACAAGCTACTCTGTTAGATTCTCTGCCTCTCTCAGATTTGGACAAAATGAATCTTTGAATGGAAGGAATAATAATAATAAAAATAATGACAACAATAATAAAATAAAACAAATTACTCTCTGTCATTTGCTATTTGTATTTATGAAAGTGTTTGAAACCAGTTTTTCCATCCATCCTTTCAAAATTTTTGAAAGTATAACAGCTGCAATACTTGTACTATTCCATTTCTTTTCAGTTATTTGACAATGGCAAGAAGTTCTACCAAGGATAATAATTTCTTAATTAACAAAATTAATGTGCATTTAAAAAAATTATTTATTTATTTGCAAGCAGAGAGAGAGAGAGAGAGAAGAGCAGCAGACGGAAAGAATGGGCACTCTAGGGCCTCTAGCCACTGCAAACGAACTCCAGATGCATGTGCCCCTTGTGCATCTAGCTTACGTGGGTCCTGGAGAATCGAACTGGGATCCTTTGACTTCGAAGTCAAACTCCTTAACCACTAAGCCATTTCTCCAACCCAATGTACATTTTTAAAACAGAGAAACATCTACAAACAAGTACACTTGTAAGGCTGTCCTAGTTCTATTAAGATTATCCGACTGTTACTTTTATCTTTGTGCACAGACCCAAGTATCCCTCTGGTTCCCCAAACACATGTTATGTACAGCACAGTGTTAGATAATCTTTAATTTGAGAAGATGATTTTACTTTGATGTCCACACAGAGGAAATAATATAATAGTTCACTAGAACATCTTCTCTGTAAGAACCAATGAACGATGTCCTGAAACAGAAACCACCTTAGGAATTCTAACTGGAAATCTGTGACATAGACAACTCTCTTCACAGAGGGGGATAAATCCAGCTCAGCCTCCAAGCTATGGGCTTGAGGGAGATAGAAGCAAATAATTACTTCTCTTCTGTTACTCCCTTTCTAAAGAAATATGACCATTAAAAGCATTTGAGATGCATATATTTATGCCCTTTAATTAAGGCTGTTTTCACTTTTGCATAGAGAACCATTTTACAGATGGTGGCAAATATTGGTGTACCCCAAGACTCATCAAAATGACAAGAAGAGAAAGTTGAGTGCCAGCACGGAAAGAGTCATCTCTATCACACCCATGGAGGCTGAGTGAACATTGCACAGATGTGTCAGATTGAATATGAGTGCTGCTCTTACTGCTAGTGTAGCAGGAAACCTCCCTGGGGTGATGTGAATGCACATCCCAAGTCTGTGGAACTTCCTTCCTGACTCTCTCCCCCAGGTTCTAGCTAACATAACCTTGAAGATTGGTTATGGAACATTTATTTGGTCTCCCAGGAGTTGATATCCTGAAGCCCCAGGCCTCCTTCCTCTCTTCAAGAGAGAATATTTCAGTTCGAATGGAGGACTCTACTGCACAACAGCTACACTGAGAATGTTCTCTATGGAGATGGCATTAAACACTGAAAAGACTCAAACTTCAACAAAGCACAAAATAAGAGGCTGTTGAGAGCTTATCATCAAAGGCATTTCTGCCACTCCATCCAAGGCTCAGGGAATATTGTGGACTAGGGGGATTGAAATAATGTAAGAGCCACATAGTGGGAATGTGGGACACTGTCCTCCTATCATGAACTGACCAGTGTATTCATGACCTCACAGTGGTCACTGATACCCGCACATGATCTGCAGTGCTCTGAACCCATCAACACTTTGACATAAAGGACAAGAAAAAGGAATGAGAGAATAAACAGAGGAAGGACTACCTTGGAAGAGGAGTGGAATACAGGTGATGGTGCAGAGACAAAAAAGGAAAACATAACAGGCAGGAAAACCACCAGGTTACAATGTGTTTATATGTTGGAGGTCTCAGTTAAAAAAAAAAAAAAAAAAAGAACTAATTTTTCAGACAACTTTCGGAGAAGCAGTAATGGATTTTAGAAACTCTCAGCTCAATGCCAGCATGTAAGCTGTGGAAATATCTGCTGACTGGTCTTAACATGATTCCTAGATGATGTCAGAGAGACCATTTAAACATTTGTGGTTCTATTATTGAGTGCTACTCTGAGAGGGACAACCAGCAACCTGCATTGGATGATTTCTGGAAGTACCAGAAACAGTGCTCATAAAGAGAAACTTCCTCAGGGAGAACAGTTATGGTCCCTAAAAGCAGAAGAAAGAAATGCAGTGATGTCCCTTGTCACTGTGACCTAAAGGCAGAAGAAGCTAAATCCTGCAACTCTTTCTCCACTGACAAGTATAAAATTAATCAGGAGTCACATTAACTGAGTTCCAAGAACTGTGAATATCCTTGAGTCATCCTCAATGCATCCCTTTAAAATTATTACAAATATAGAAATCTGTATCTTCAATATGTGTGAAACCACAATGTTTACTTAGGCCTATGCAACTTCAAAACTCATCTTTTTGTGTTTTTTTAAATTTTTTTATTGTTTCTTATTTATTTTTTGGAGAGAGACAGAGAGAGAGACAGAGAGAGAGACAGACAGAGAGGAGGAGGGAGACAGATAGAGAATGGGCCCGCCAGCAGTCTCTCAGCTGCTGTGAACAAAATCCAGATGCATGTGCCGCCCTTGTGGGCAAGTGTGGCATTGCGCCCTTGCCTCACTTTGCATCTGGCTAAATGTGGGACCTGGAGATTGGAACCACTGGAGATTGGAACCTGCGTTCTTAGGCTTAGGAGGCAGGCGCCTTAACCCCTAAGCCATCTCTCTAGCCCCATCTTTTTGTGTTTTTAATTGTGAAAAGCTTTCCTTTTGTAAACTTCCATGTAAGGAAGTCAGTGATTTTAAAATTCATGTCTTGTTACTTATAAAGCAATGACAGTAGTATCTTGAGAGGCTGTCCTTGCATGGTTGTTCCCTAGCATTGCAGTGCAGGCTCTGACTCCCTACGTGTGGCACAGGCATTTTCAAGCTCACCACTCCTCTCCCTTTCTGTGAATTGGAAAGTCATCTCTGCTTTGAAAACTTGCCTGGAGAGAAGTGCAAGCAGAGCGATAAGCCTGAACAACCATGCAAATTAAGGAACTTATAACCACTTTGTCCTAAGAAAAAAGCAATAAAAAGGGAAAGCCATCTACAGGCAATAAGTGGGGAAAATCATATTATGAACAACCAGTGGTCACGAACTCGTATGAAATGGACAAATGACTCTGCTGACCAAGATTACCAAAATTGACACTATTGATATTTTCACACCTGGCTACCAAAAATGTCCAAGCCCAAATGGATTCATTAATAAATTCTAACAAGCAGTAAGAAGATATAAAACTTTTTTGATTCATTATAAATTTCAGTGAAAATACTTTTAACAAGTTTTCTGAGGTTGCAGTTACCTTGTTAATCAGAAAAATGACAAGATGTGAAAACCACTAATATGGACAAAAATATGAATAGGGACAAAAATATCCTTAAACTATATTATCATGTAAGGGTCAGAAAGATATATAATAAATAGAAAAAGACAATTTACTAATCAAAATTTTTCCAACAACCTAGTTTTTATTGATTTTTTTACTTATTTATCTTTATTTTTTTCTGTTATGACATTTTCATTTATGTAATGATGCAATTTTGTATATAGTCATGAAAAATTAACTCATATATTTATTAGTATAACAAAAGACAAAAATATGCTAATTTTAGAAAATAAGGGAAAAGCATTTCAAAAATCCCAAATCCATCTATGACTTTGAAAATTCTCAGTAAATTAGCCCTAGAGGGACATTTTCTGAAGTTGATGAGTGTGGATGCAAAGCCTGTGGCCACCATCTGTGAAGTGGGAAAGAAGAGGCTGTTTTCCAAGGCTGAGGATGGAATGATGAATTCCAGAAATACATCTTCCCAATATGGTAATAGAGCTTTTAGAAGTTTAGCAAAGTTGTGTACTTTATCTAATCAGGTAGACTGATTCTACTGAAATCACAATATTGCTTTCAGAGAGAATCATAAGAAGTTAACAAAAACTCTCCAGAAGTGGATTTAGTAAGACATAATGCACAAAATTAGCAAACAAAAACCAATTGTATTTTTATATACTAACAAGCAATTGGAAAATTAAGTTGGACACAGAAGTCTTAATAGCAGCATTAATAGAAAATTATTCTATTGTGAACTTTAGTCTTCCCAAGAAATCATGAATTTAGTATGATGAATCACACACCAAACAGATTTTTGAGAGCTTGTTTTTGGACATTAAAGCATCAATTTTAACTATTTGTAAAAATTGACAAGATCTGTAATTGTTTATGAGACTAATATCTGATTTCAGGACATGATAATCGTGTGTGTGTGTGTGTGTGTGTGTGTGTGTGTGTGTGTGTTATATGGTGTTTTCCCCTCTCAGTATAATATGATGCCATTTGGGAGTGAAAAAAGAAAAAAAAAAAAAAAGCTTTATCCTGTAACCATGGCAACTTTGAAGTAGAATCACAGTAACTTCCAGCTCTATAGCTATGGTAGTAGAACTACTGACACACTCTAGTAAATGGAGGAAGGGAGGGTCAAAAAATCTTCTCTTGGGATTCCAACTATTATTGTTATGTCTGCATGCTTCCCAGCTGCAAGTGGTCTTGGAAGAAGCTAGATTATATAGGGAATAGAAGGTGAACCAGAAGGAGGACTCCACAATGCAGCTTCGGTGAGATGGCTGTCCATGGATGAGATGGGCTTGGCAGTGCTGCGGCTGCTTTTGACTCATGGGCTAATCCAAAGTGGACCATTGTGCGATTGTGCTTTGTACTGTCATCATAGCCTGTTACAGTTACCATCTATTGGCTGTGAAAAACATCCAACCAGAAGCAGTTTATGGGTGGAAAGGGTATATTTCCGGTTTAGAGAGTCCAGGGGATGTTTCATCGCGTCAGAATAAGCTGCCTCACGTTAGCACACACAGCAGAGAGAGCACTGCCAGCACCAACAAGCATGAACAGCTAGAGATGAAACTGACTCTGCATAAAGCTAGTAGGGCTGGACTCAAGATCCACCCCTCAGTGACACACCTTTTCCAACAGGCTACTGGAAACTGGCATAGGAAGCTTAATTTTAATTAACAAATGCCTCAGGCTATGGGAGGCATACATTTACATTCAAGCAACCAGAGAGTCCTATTTGAGGTGAATAGATAAGTTCATGGGCTGGAGAGATGACTTAGTGGTTAAGGCTTTGCCTGCGAAGCCTAAGGACCCAGAATGGGCTCTCCAGGTCCCACATAAGCCAGATGCACTTGGTGGTATATGCATCTGGAGTTCGTTTGCAGTGGCCTGAGGCCCTAGCCCCCCCATTCTCCCTCTCTTTCTCTCTCTTCCTCTCTGTCTCTAATAAACAAATAAATAAAAATAAAAAATATACAAAGATAATGTGTTCGTGTTTCCCTAGGGAGTAATTGTATGTATTGTACATTTCACATTCATTACATTTAAAAACATTCTTTAAAAATACCATCTAAAATGATGTGAGGTTGTGAAGAAACTAACATATAAATGACTGAAGAAGGGAAGATAAGTATTCCAATGACATAGAACTCTGAAAACTACATAGCAGGACATGGGAAAGAGTATATGGACAACACTGCCTGATGTTGCCAAAACTCCAGGCAATACAAAAGTGTCATGCTATGAAGCAGTAACCCATACACATTTTATATATCTTACAGGATAACTAGGTAATATTTGACCATGACTGTGTTCCATTATCCACAGAATATATAACCTTGATAACCTTTATGTCTCCTGTCTTGGCACTTCTCTGGTAGAATTAATGCTACCTTGTGACTAAGGGATCAAAACATTTTTGGCCCCTTCTCTTACTCTTCTCACAAGTAGTAGCTGCCATTTTGGGTTGTACAAACTACAACTGATATTCTAATCCTTCCACCCAACCTATGTTTTCTGCTCCTTGCCCATCTCTACTTCTGTTGTCTTTCAGCATTATTCCATCTCACGGGACATTTGCTGCTTTATAGACACTGATGTGCATTCTCTTCTCAGGTGTCTTATCTATAGTTTCTAGTAGAGTACACTCTCAACTTTGGATGTCTCTTGATCCTTAAGATATTCACTCACAAACATATGTTGGTTTCTTCTCATTACACTCTCAAGGAATCATCATATCAAGCTGTGTGTTTTCTCATCCCTGAAGCTTCAACAAAATTGTCTCAAAGAAATGCTCTCCATATTTCATTTCTTTCATTTAAAGAACATTATTACTTTTTAAATTTTTTAATTTTTATTTATTTGGAGACAGAGAGAGGGAGAGAGAGAGAAGGAGAGTGAGAATGGGAGCGCCAGGGCTTCTACCTACTGCAAACAAACTCAAGATGCATGCACCATCATGTGCATCTGGCATTCCCAACAACAGTTTATGAAGTTCCAATTTCTTCTCACTTTCGCAGAAATAATTGTCTATACTTCTTTTACTTTTAACTGTCTCGTGGAGGTAAAGAGGTATCCCATTGTGGTTTGTTATTTGTTGGTTTTCTCTCTCTCTCTCTCTCTCTCTCTCTCTCTGTGTGTGTGTGTGTGTGTGTGTGTGTGTGTGTAGAGTATAAGTACAGTGTACTATATGGGACATACTCTTTGAAGAATCTCCATACTAGAATGCATAGTGGCTGGACGAATTTACATTGCCAACAATCATGTAAAAGGCTTCATTGGCCGTTGTATCTTACCCAGTTGTTTATTTTCTTTTCACTATTTTATTTTATTTTATTTTATTTTATTTTATTTTATTTTATTTTATTTTATTTTATTTTATTTTATTTTATTTGTTACTGAGAACATACTTTGTGTGGATATATCATGTGTTGGTACCATCTTTCCCTCCTCTTTGCCGCCTTCCTGCTAGAGGCACTCCTCAGTGGGGTTGCTGGTATTCTCCATGGGGTTGTGGGTTTTCCATTGTGGGAGTAGCAGTCAGTTACTGGGGGGAGGCAATGTCTCTGAGTATGACTATTTTTTTTTTTTTTGATGACAGTTATTCTAATTGGGATGAGGAGATATTTCAATGTAGCTTTGACTTCCATTTCTCTGATGGCTAAGGATATTGATTTTGTTATACATTTGTTAATTTATTATATATTTATGCATTTGTTCTTCTTTTGAGAACTCTGTTCAGTTCATCTGCCCACTTACTGCTTGGATGATTATTTACAATTCTTTTCATCGTCCAGATACTAATCTCTTGTCAGATGTATAACTATCAAAGATTTTGTCTATTCTACTGGCTGTCAGTTTCCTATACCATTTCTTAGAGTTGAGCGAGTATCTTTTACTTGAGAGATTTTATTATAAAAAGTATGTTTTGTCAAATGATTTTACTGTGTCCTTTTGTTTGTTTTTCTTCATTCATTTGATTGGAGGATCACATTGAGTTTTATATGTCAAACTTACCTTGCCATTGCTGAGTCAAAAACACAGTCCTCATGTGTAACACTTATTAATAGTAGTTTATTGAGAATTTTTACATCTGTATCAATAACTGAATTTGTATATGGGTTTATTTTTTAGTGATTTGTTTGGTTTTGGTGTCATAGTAGATCTGACTTAGCAGAATGGTAAGGATGCATTTCATTTCCTTGGTTTCAAAATGTTGAAAGTTTGTGAAGGTTTATGTTAGTAATTGTTTAAATATTTGGTATAATTCAATGATGGATATATATATATATATATATATATATATATATATATATATATATGGTATTGTCTTAATGATAGATCTGTGTCATATATGCATACAATTCATATAATTTGTTTAGGTTTCTGACCTTAATTTCCTATTTTTTTTTGGTAGGGTCTCACTCTAGCCCAGGTTGACCTGGAATTAACTATGTAGTCTCAGGGTGGCCTCAAACTTACAGCGATCCTCCTACCTCTGCCTCCCAATGCTGGATTAAAGGCGTGCACCACCACATCTGGCTTTAATTTCCTATTTTTAAAATGTAGTTATTGTTTTGTAATCTATTTTTCAAAAAATATACATGCTTGAAGCTATGAATTTTCCTCTCAATTATGTTTTTGCTAAGTTCCATGTTTATATTTTATATGCTGTATTTGTATTTTCATTCATTCAAAAATAACTTCTAGTTTGTCTTATAATGTCTCCTTATAGCTAATGGCGATTTAAGATATGTTTAATTTTTGAATGTCTGGGGAATTTTCAAATACCTTCCTATTGCTAATTTCTAATATAATTTCAGTATCATAGGATACTGCATATTTTGCTACTTTTATCTTTTTTAAATTTTTTTGTTTTTATTTATTTGAGAGTAACAGACAAAGAGAAAAAGAGGGGAGAGAGAGAGAGAGAGAGAGAGAATGGGCACACCAGGGCCTTCAGCCACTGCAAACAAACTCCAGATGTGTGTGCCATCTTGTGCATCTGGCTTATGTGGGTACTTGGGAATCGAGCTTCGAACCGGGGTCCTTAGGCTTCACAGGCAAGTGATTAACCACTAAGCCATCTCTCCAGCCCTAGTTTTATCTTTTAATATGTATTGAGGCTATTGAACTTGGAGAAAAATGTTTGTTTTACTATTTTGGTAGAGTTCTATAAATACCTGTCAAGTAAGTTTGTCTCTTAGTTGATAAGTTTATAGTTCTTTTGTGATTTTCAACCTATATTTTCCAGTAATTACTGCAAATGGAAGCATGAAGTGAAGTTATAATTGTTAAATTATTTATGTATTTCCTCAGTGAATTAGGTTTGCTTAGTATATTTGGATTTCATTTGTTAAGTTCATATAGGTTTATGATTGTTATATCTTTCTAGTAGATTTGTTTTTTGACAATATGAAACATTCTTAATGCATTGTAGCACTTCTAGATAAAGTTTATGTTATCTCATATGAGCACAGCATCACACATCAGGACTCCTTGTGTTCTTGTTTGCATGGCTAGCTTCCCATAGGTCATAGTTGTATTTTTTAACATGGGACACATCTCTGGTAGGTAGCATAGTGGCTCATCTTTGTTGGTTAGATGCTTTTAACTATTTTGAAAAATAGGTATTATTGATTTGAATATTTCAGTATCTATATGCATATGTGATTATTGAGAAGAACCAATTTACATTATATATATTCCTCTGCTAGTTTCTGTTTTTATTCTTCCCCTTTCCCTCATTAGATATTTCTAAAAATTATTTTCCTCAGTAGTTAAAATAAACAATTTAATTTAAACAAGCCATTTGGATTAATGCTACTTTAATTTCAATAGTTTATAAAATCTATATTCCTCTGTTATCACTCACTACCTCCTTCATATTTTCTTTAAGTTATATTTTTATATATTACAAGCTGTTTTTATTATTCTACACAATTGTCTATTAGTCTAGATATACTCAGAAAAGAATTGCAAAAAAATGCCTTTATACTAAAATTAATGTTCAACTAAGCAGTTATCTTTCCTTGTACTCGTTATTTCATTATTTTAACACAAATTATTACCTTTTTGATTCTGCTTCTTTGTGAATATCAATTTTCTCAGACTAGACTGATTTGTTATCACTCAATATTACTGTATTAATTACAACTTCTGTGAGAATGCAGATAATAAAGTGTAGCAGAAGAAATGGGGAATACAACTAGGATGTGGAAGGTCTTTCAAAGTCTTTGAAAAGTTGAGATCAATCATAAACCCATTGCACTTCCATAGCACCACAATAGTACTAGAGACTAAACAAATGCTTAGCAAATATTTTTGTAAGGAATTAACAAAAAAATCCACATATGATTTAGATTGAATTATCGTAAGGCTTGGGACTGAAAAGAATGCTGATAGATTCACATGTGGCCAAGCAAGCCAAGATGAAGTTTTTTTTTTTTTTTTTTTTTTTTTTTTTTTTTTTTTTTTATTAGTTATGTATATAGTGTGCAAACAGCCATGATGGTACTTGCTTTGTGGGGTAGCCATCAGTTATGGGGGAGAGGCAAGGTCTCTGTGCACAATGACCCAACTCATGGCTCTAACAATATTTCCGCCTCCTCTTGCGCGAATTTCCCTGAGCCATGTTAGGTTCATTTTAGGCCTATTTCAGTGGTGAGGTGTTGGAAGTCTCTGTGTCTTTGGATATCTGATTTGGTAGGAGTTGAGAGTTCAATGTGTCTATCTCTTTCAAGTTC
This sequence comes from Orientallactaga sibirica, assembly GCA_036365145.1. Classification (NCBI taxonomy): domain Eukaryota; kingdom Metazoa; phylum Chordata; class Mammalia; order Rodentia; family Dipodidae; genus Orientallactaga; species Orientallactaga sibirica. Next base: position 33,365,269 of record JAEOAD010000006.1, read on the forward strand.
TTAAAGTGAGGCATTGAGAGAAGGAGAAGACTGTGCAGTTTCTCCATGAGTGAGTTATTTGAATCATACCATTAAGGAAAAGAGAAGTGAGAGTTACTGATCATAGCAAAACAGTAACTAAATCTTTTAGTGATGCTTAAAGTCTTGGGGAAGTCAGACTAGGGCATACAATTTGCTGTCTAATTCAGAATTATACAGCAGAGTGCACACATCTGTGTAACTTTAAGCAAACAGGATAAGCCCCTCACTTGATGGTTCTCTTGATGTAGCCTATGGCACATACAATGCCTAATATATCTGTTTATAGACACTAACACTTGGAAATGGAGAGTTGCTCAAGTGGAATTTTATATAATTACCCATTTGGGGTTAATTTACTTTAGCTTGGCTGCTAAAGTGAGCTCAACTAAAATTTCCATTTCCCATTCCAATCTGTTTTTAAATGTTTATTTTCACAGCTCAGACATTTTATTACAAATCCTCTGAATCATATGGCTTGTACTCAATGGCACATTTTACAAAAAATGTGGATTATTTCTAAGCCTATATTGTACTTTTGAATTTGTTTTAAAGTTCAGGAAATTGAGAAATATAAGTTTAGATAATAAATAAATTCCTTATGGCTTGGTAGTCCACCATACATTCCAAAACATATTTTATATACTTTCTTTGTGCAAAGGCAATATGAAACAAGACAGATCCATGCTTCACTCGTAAGAAGTTAAAGTAACATAACTTTTTAAGCAAATGAACAAAAAAATATAAGTTTCTGTTACATATAATTCATAGTCACCAGTAAAATATGGAATAGGAAGGCTCTTGATGTCTAATATTTTCATCTAAATCTCAACCTAAAATATTTATATTTATTTTGCTCATTAATATTATTTTTCTTCAAGATTTTGTCATATTCTAATTCTAATAAAACATTTCTCTGATTAATGGGACAATTATTTAAAAGCTCAGCAATTTCTATTTTTCTTCTATTCATTTGGTAAAAAATAAAGGATTTACTAAATCACTGATACATACTAGGCATGTGATAATTGGAGTGTTAAAAAGATGAAGGCTAGAATGTACTGTCATTTAATATTGAACAGAGGATAAAACCTTAAACAATCATTTTTATGCTATATAATAGTCTTATGAAAGTATAGTTGAATACTATAGCCTAGCACACTCAAAGCCTTAACTTTAATGCCTAGCACTGGAAAAACAAAGACAAAATAAATAAGCAATTATAAAATTAGTATACAATAATTCAACACACACTTGCTAAATTAGAAATATAAGCAGAATTAGTTAAAAGGCCAATTTATACCATGTACTCTTAAGGCATTTTATTCAATGAGCCCCTTTGATGCTTCAGACCCCTATTCCATCTAAGTGTAACAAATGTGAATTAGATGTTGCCCAACCACACTATAAATGATGGTGAAACTTGTCATTAACCAACTTCATTTAACTACTAAGTGGCACGCTGAGAGTTTAAATTCATGCTGTCTCTCTCTGGAGTCTAATTTTTGTGCTTTCTTGCTTTCTCATTCTATGTTTTTTTTTTTTCTCCAGCTGTGATTTGTCCCTTCCATCACATAATACTTCCTTTTTCATTCATGTCAAGCTTAAACATATGATATTTTGGTCAATGAAAGGTAATGGGATGTAAGATATGCCAGTGCATTTATTTAAAGATGTGTTAGACAATTCTTCCAGCCTTACAGTCCCTTTCCTAGAGCCAGAAGAGAACGACCCAGAAAGTGGCATTCAGTTGGACTGGCAGGGCCATAGCCTATCCTCAGCTTGTGCCATGACTACAATTGATACAGAACTGTGGTTCTAAAGATCGTGCATTTGGGACAGGCAGTTAAGACCTCATTGAAAGAGGTGAGAGACTGAAGGGGGAAGGGAGAGAGGAAGAGAAAGAAAAAATGCTTCAAATGATAAGGGTTGAAAGTGAAGACTCACTCTTAAGGAATAATTAAAATTTTAGAGATGCTTTTAATGAATTGAGGTGACTCAGTAAGTTCTTTAATTTGATACAATATTCAGAGAAACAAAAGGAATTTTTATTTTTTATTTTAAATTATTTTTACTTATTTATTAGAGACAGAGAGAGAGGGAGAGAGAGACACAGAGAGCAAGTGAGAATGGGTACTCCAGGGCCTCCAGCTGCTGCAGACAAACTCTAGGTGCATGCACCACCACGTGGGACCTGGAGAATTGAACTGGTGTCCTTAGGCTTCACAGGCATGTGCCTTAACTGCTAAGGCATCTCTCCAGCCCAATTTTTATTATTTCTAATGCGAAGTAAAATCAATAATGTTACCTCCAGTCAAAAATTAAATCAGTTAATTACTGTACTTAAATTTTATTGTAAATGTAAAGTCCAAAAGGCAGAATTTAAGATTCCCTGATATATCATTAAAACAAATCAAAATACAGTTTCACATCTAGAGTTTCATTGGTTTAGAAGAACAAATAACCCTCTGTTGAGCACGTGATAGCAGCTCAATGTAGTCTTAAATGTTTAAGGCATATCCTAAAAGAAACACAAGCAAATTACTTGATTTTACATACCTGTCGGCACCAGAGTTTACGAAATATTTGCAGATAAGCCAACACCATAAGACATAGGGGTGCCATATATGTCACCAAGAAGAAGCAGATGTGATACATCTTTGGGTAAATTTCACCTGTGATGAAAATCAAAATAATAATAAAAAAACCTTACATTAAAATGGTGATTTTTTTGTTTTTGTTTTTGTTATTTCTTTAGAAAATGAATCATTTTAAAAGAAATTTTGTGCTTGTGTGTACATGCCTGCATGTGTGCATCAGTGCATATCTGTCATGGCGTATGTGTGGATGTCAGAGGGCAATGTTTATCTTGGCATTTGCCATTCCACCACCCTTGAGACAAGGTTTCTTTAGATATCCCCTGCTATTGCTTGCTGTGCTCCCATCCAGGTGCCGGGAAATCTCATGTCTCAGTCTCTCATCTTGCTCCAGAGCACTGGGATTACAGAAACCAGCCACAGCTTTGGCTTTTCCACATGGGATCTGAGGATCAAATTGGGTACTCAGGCTTGTAGTATAAATGCTTTATTTGCTGAGCCACTCCTCAGCCCCGAATAGTAGATTTATTTTTATTATTATTTGAGAGAGACAGCGAGAGACAGAGAGAGAGAGAGGAAGAGGCAGAGAGAGAGAGAGAGAGAGAATGGACATATGTCAGCGGCCTCTCAGTCACTGTGAATGAACTCCAGATGCGTGTGCCCCCTTGTGGGCAAATGCAGCATTGTATGCTTGTGTCACTTTTGCATCTGGCTAAATGTGGGACCAGGAGATTGAATGGGTGTTCTTAGACTTGGTGGGCAGGTGCTGTGACTGCTAAGCCATCTCTCCAGCTCCAGAATGGTAGATTTTTTAAAAAGGATATTTCACTCAACTTTTTAAGTCAAACAATACATTTAATTTCTTTATTTATCAATTATATACACAAATGGAAAATAAGTTACATATGTAGCTACCTCTTATCAGTATATGTTTGTGTGTACTGGAAACTTTAATTTCACTTAATTTAAACAGAGAAATAATAGTCAGTCATTTCTTAAATTGTGCTATCACAATCTATCCAATGTGAAGTATTTCTGTATCAAAAGTCCCTTTATTTGGCTTGATAACAATTGACCAAACAATTAACTTGGATTGTCTAGTCTGTGTGTCAACAAAAAGAGGCACAGCTTGATCTTTGCTTATACTGTGAAGTGGGTAGAAATTCAGTTGATTTTTCCTCATTAGGAAAAATGCCCTGAAAAATGGGAAGCTCTTTCAGATCACATCTTTAAATAAAAATGTGGAAAATTTTTAGAAAAGTAAATACAATAAACATTTAATTATTATATTGCCAATTTTATATCTGTATTATGTATTTTGATCAAAATCCCCTCCCATTTCCTTCTCTTGACCCCCTCCATATTCCTCTTCCACTGAATCCTCCCATTTTCTAAACTAGTCCAGATTGTACTTCGATAACTTTTTTTTTCCTGTGTGTGGGTGTTCCACTGAGTAAGGTTGCCTGCATAGGCACAGGTTGCAGATGAATTATGAGTGTGTGGGTTCTAACAGTGGCTATACTATTGCATAAAATATATTTAATAATTATTTTGTTGAATTCTCTTTAAGCATATTATGCTTACATGCCTGTAAGTATGCAAGCAACTATTTTCAATATGTTTGAGAAATTTATGGATTTTAAAAAAAATTAATATTTAAAGTAATATTGGTATTGTATTCTTTTTTTTTTTTTTTTTTTTTTTTTTTTTTTTTTTTTTTGGCTTTTCAAGGTAGGGTCTCATTGTAGTCCAGGCTGACCTGGAATTAGCTATGTAGTCTCAGGGTGGCCTCGAACTCATGGTGATCCTCCAACCTCTGCCTCCCAAGTGCTGGGATTAAAGGCGTGTGCCACCATGACCAGTGGTATTCTTATTTTATATCTATCTCTCTTATTAAGAATAATTACCTTTAGAGTTATAGTGACTTTCTTGTATATCAATATTCCTAAATATGTAATGATACATAAAATACATTAAGCATTCATTAAACAATTATTTAAATGATTAATGCAATTATATTTAATATTAATGTATTAATATTTCTAAAATATGTATATTATCGACTTCATTTTGTTATTTTGTGGAGTGAGGTATCAAAGCCTGGGTCTCACATATATTAGTCCTTAACTAAAATTATAGCTGAAACTAAGATTATACTGCTACCACTAATTTCATATTTTATTTTATGTTTTTATAATTTATGTATTTATGTATTTATTTAAAAAAGGGGGAGAGAGAGAGAGAGAGAGAGAGAGAGAGAGAGAAAGGCAGATAGAAAGAGAGAGAATGGGTGCTCCAGGGCCTCCAGACACTGCAAACTAACTTCAGATGCATGTGCCATGTAGTGCATCTGGGTTACATGGGTGTTGGGGAATTGAACCCTGCTCCTCAGGGTTAGCAAGCAAGTGCCTTAACCAGTAAATCATTTCTCCAACTCTATCACTAACTTTTTAAATGCTTATGAATGTATCTTACATAAATACTAGCATTTAAGTGCATCAAATAGTCCATCTATTTTATTGAAATGTAAAGCAGAGAAGAGTATATCTTATACTGTGTTTGTGGATATTCAAAGTAACTGAATATAATTATAGCAATACTAACAAAATAAAGATTTCTCTTGTTTCACTTTGTTTTGCTTGCTTCTAAAATATGTCTATTATAGACTTCACTTTGTCATTTTGTGGAGCAAGTTATCAAAACCTGGGTCTCACACATATTAATCCTTAACTGATATTATAACTGAAACTATGATAATACTGCTACCACTAACTTATTATTTTATTTTATATTTTTATAATTTATATTTTACTTATTTAAAAGAGAGAGGAGAGGAGAGAGAGAGAAAAAAAAGGCAGATAGAAAGAGAGAGAATAGGTGCATCCTTATTCTGACCTTGGTATTAGCAAGGAGGCCATTCCCAAATTATTATTCAAGAATAATAGTATTATTCCTGTTGCAGTTATTTTTTGTTGCTGGAACAAACACCCAAACTAGAAGGAGCTCATGGAAGGAAAGGGTTTTCTTCAGGCTTACAGAATCCAGGAGAAATAGCATCAATGTCAGAAGCAGCTTGATCACTTCCATAAATGCACAGCACAGAGAGACTATCAAACAGCCACCAAGTACAAACAGCCAGAGCGCAGACCAGCTCTGAATGGACCTTAGGAATGGAATTTAGGTTCCTTCCCTAGTGATTTCTCCAGCAGCTGCTGGAAACTTAAATTGCAAGCCCAGTCTTAATCAGAAATTCCTCAGACTATGGAGGACATACATTCACAGTTAAACTCCCACACGCCCCATACATATTAATTAAGAAAGCGTATAAAGGATAGCTGCTTTATTATATTATAAGGAAAGTTCATGGTCAGGATTCATAAATAACTAATGAATACATTTTTAAATATGTCCATGAGTTTAATTAAAGTCTTTCTCAGTTTTGATTCTATAGCTTGTTATACAGAATTGGTGGAACTTGAGCCTAATATAGTGTTCTTTGTTTTGAAGCTATCTTTTTTTCAGCATCTTTTTTCTATATTGTAATTTACAAATGGGACGGCAGGGTATGTAGGAGCTAAGAGGTCTAAGAGAACAATTTGTAATGTCATTTTTAACCTCTTTTTAGCCCAGGAGGCACTCATCTACCTAATAAGTTTCTGATTTCTTTCAAGTTTATTCTTACCAGCATGTTTACAAACAGACCTGTTACATAAAGAGGAAAGGCATTCAAGCTGATCATCTGGAGGAATAGCAAACAGTATTTCCCTTTGAAGTGTAGCTGTCTGGACAGCATTACCTGGCCCAGTTTCAAAGCCCATGCTCAGTGACCTCAGCAATTCCCAGGCACCTGAGTGACTTTGAACTTTTATTTGTTTTGAAGAAAGTATCACATGAACTTTCTACATAAAATATACCTTTGAAGCTCAGACTAAATGGAGCAAATGAATCAAGGCAGGCTTGATTGATAACTTCTTGTCCAAGTATTGAAACAGATACCACTTTTATGATAGAAGTTTGGAGTTTTAAATAGATAAAAGGTAAGTGCATTCTGCAGTTGGTATATTTATGAATAGCTTGAAAACTATTTGAAAACATAATTGCTTTGTAATATATAATATGACAATGAATATTTTTATCCAGAAAAGTTGTTCAACTGTAATTATATATTCAGGCTAGGCTAGATTGTTTTAATGAGGAGATTATAATAGACAATTGGGAAAAATGATAGGCTTAAATTCCTCATATCAGGCTTATATTCTAAGCTAATTGAAAATAATGTTATGCTACTGAAAAGTTTGAAGTCTTCCTTCATTTGATTAGCAGTGTTTATAATATAGGAAGACACTTCAATACATGAAGACAAATTTATGGTCTTTAAATATAACCTATACTACACCCATATCAAAACTGATTTACTTAAGCTCTACCTGAATTAGAAAACAGTATTTTTAAGTCTTGAAAATGATTAAAAATATATATCTTGGCCAGGGGATGGATTTAGTTGATAGAGTGCTTGCCGAGCATGCACTGAGCTAGGGGTTCAACCTCAAGCACAACATAAAACCAAACATGGTGGTCCATATCTCTAATTCCAGCCCTCAGAATGTAGAGGCAGGAGGATCAGAAAGTGAAAGTAATCTTTGGCTACTGCGGTGGTTTAAATCACATGCCATCCATAAACTCATGTTTTTTGAATGATTGGTCTTCAACTGGTGGCAGTTTGGGAGGTGGAGCCTTGCTGGAGGAGGTGTGTCCTGGAGGTAGATTTGGGGCTGTTGTAGCAGCTCCCCCTTGCCAGAGTTTGGCTCACTCTTGCTGCTATTTTCTACTTGTTGTGGCCAGGAGTTATGTCCAGTGTACATGTGTCATGCTTTCCCTGTGATAAAGCTTCTCCTTCAGACTGTCAGTCAAAGTAAATCCAAAATAAACATCAGCTGTGTTCAGTTGGGTATTTTATCCCAGTAACATGAAGGTAATTACAACAGCTTCATAGCAAGTGCAAAATCAGCCTGCACTACTTGAAAGTTTCTCTGAAAAAAAAAAAAAAAATCTGTGTTTTTATTCATCTGATGTTAGGTGTGATCTAAGTAGAGTCTTGCTTATGTTTATCTGTATTCTATATATATAGACATCTCAAACCAACAAATCAGTATGAAATATGGATCTTTATGATGTTTTTGAGATCAGAGATTAGAATGTGCCTTTTTTAAAAAATAGATTTTTATCCTGATAAGTATTTACTAATCAAGCAAACAAAAATTCATATAATTCTGGAAAAAATGCTTTACATTTAGAATTATGAATGGGTGTTACTGAGCAAACTGTGAGCAAAAGCATAGTTCAAGGAGCATCAGGTAAGCCATAAAACACACTTCACATGCTCTTTCCTCTTGGATGCATCTGTAAAAAGATATAGCTTATGGTCTTCTTGTTTTAAAAAGAGTCATACACATAAAAATTATGATATGCTTTAGAAATAATTTACTGATACATGCTATGTACTCTTGGCAATACTTTCATTAAGAACAAGTTCTCAGTTATACTACATATATAGACAAAGTTTCAGGGCTTTTTCAAGTAATTGATAAAGGGGAATCCACTGATTTTTTTCCTCTTCTCTAATATTGTTTATAGGACAACTAAAGTATAAATTTCCATTTTATAACATTTTTTTGAATTTAGGAGACAGAAAAGAAATTTAAACACCAAAAGTAAAAACTATCACTTCATCTCAAGTATAATGGATACTGAATTTTACAGTAAATGATTTTAATTTTAGAGACATCTGGCTTAGAATAACAGCATGATAAAACATGAGTGCTTTGAATCTTTACTGCAATACTCAGTTTTACATTTTAAGTTGAACATGGCATATTAAATTCCATAAAGAGGATGCATTGTAAGTCAAAGTTATAAGATATGAAAGGCATGATAAGCAAAATTATTAGAATTCACATGGAATTATTTTTACATTCTTCTTGAAAACCTTAAATTATTAACAACTAAATAATTGAAAAGCTAATTAACAGTTTTTGTTGTTTAATATTTATAGATGACCACCTCATTTCTGTATCACTTTTAGCCTCTATAAGATTGTCAGTAGTCCTAGGATTTCAGAAAATCACTTCCTATTTTTTTTTTTTTTTTGGCTTTTTTTGAGGTAGGGTCTCACTCTAGCTCAGGATGACCTGGAATTCACTATGTAGTCTCAGGGTGGCCTCGAACTCACTGCAATCCTCCTACTTCTGCCTCCCGAGTGCTGGGATTTAAAGGTGTGAGCCACCAAGCCCGGCCAAAATTTTTAAAAATGACTTTTGGAGGCTTTTAAGTATTTTACATCAAATGAATTTCTTTAAAAAAAAAAAAAAAAAACAAATCCATGAGAATTTGGGCTAAGAACATACTAGTATAGAGATGAGCTGTGTGTCTTTTTATTCATTATTCACAGCAAAAAAAAAACAGTGTGATACTTGATCACAACTGTGTTCAGAGTTCTGTAGCTTGAGAATCTTCTTGCTATTGGGGGCTAAAAGTGCTTGATTATTTGGGTCAACAAAATAGTTTTTCATAGTCTATGAGCATATTAATAAACAAAATTTATTACCAAAATATCTTACGGAAACTATTATTGACATTTGTTAAAATTAGGTATTTTATCTAATGATCATCTCCATCAATCTTAAATGATACCAAATCTGTAGTTAGAAACTTCAAATTTACATGTACATATTGCTTTATAAGATTGAACAAACAATTTGATCTTTGTAGGGCTCATTTTCATCATGAATTAGTGAAGAATCTGCCTATAGTACTATGAAGAGTGTGCATCCTAACTCTCCTTTGTTTCAAAATCATTTCTCCAGGCCACCACTCCCAAACTCCTAGTCTTCTCTTCGCCCTTAAGATGTTGTACTCAATGAACAAGTTTTCCTCCTTTCGGAAATACACTTTCCCTTCTGGGATACACTTTCCCTCTTCCCTATTGGCAGAATTTTTGTTTACCAACGGTGTTTGGCTAAAATCATTGCAGTTTGTTGGTAAACATTGTCCAAACGGCTAGGACTAAGCTCATTCTCTCATCTGTGCTCCTAGTACTTTGTGTACAAATACACTAATTGTCCTTAATATTTTGTGTACAAGTACACAGATTGACTCTGGTACTTTGTATACAAGTACATTGATTGCACACTGATTGTTGCTGATACTTTGTGTACAAGTACACTGATTGTCCTAGAACTTTGCACACAAGTACACAGTTTATTCCTAGTACTTTTTAAAAAATATTTTATTTTTTATTTATACAGAAAAGCACATTGATCTACTTTGAGAGAGAATGGTGCGCCAGGGCCTCCAGCCACTGCAAAAAGATTTGTTTATTGGCTTACGTGGGTCCTTTTAGCCTCGAACCGGGGTCCTTAGGCTCCATAGGCAAGCGTTTAACCACTAAGCCATCTCTCCAGCCCCCTAGTACTTTTTGTATAAGCACATTGATCTACTTTGACACAAAAATATTTGTTTATTGGCTTTTTACTCTCACTATTCTGACTGTGATACTATAGGCACAGTCTATTTTTCATTAGGTATACAAAAGATATTGTGGGGCAGTCATTAAAATGGGACACCATACAAATAAGACATCACTTAGGAACTTTTGGGTTGGGGTCACTGCTCAGTGGATAACACACTTGGTATGTAAGCCTGAGTACATGAGTTCAGATCTTCTAAATGCACATAGAAACAAAACAAAACAAAAGAACAGGAAGAAACAGATGTTATAGTGGACATCTTTAATTGTGGTGAAATCACAAGAAAGGAGGCAGGCAGTAAAATTACTCAAAAGCTCACAGGCCAGCAAGTATAACACACATAGTGGTGAACATGAGACTATGCCTCAAATAAGATGGAAGGTGTTCACTGACATCAGAAGTTGTCTTCTCATCTCCACATGTATGCATAGTACATGTCTACCTATATACACATGCAAACATATACACACACTTATATGTGTGCCTCCTTCATTATGGCCTTTAAAAGATATGGGGGTTATTCCACACAGTGTTAAAAGAATGCCAATTACTAAAATTGTACACTTATGTTTATTTGTAAATCCAGATATTAACTATGTCTTTTTAAATTTTTTTTTATTTTTTTTATTTTTTGGAGAGAGACACACACAGAGACAGATAGAGAAAAAAGGAGAGGGAGACAGATAGAGAATGGGTGCACCAGCAGTCTCTCAGCTGCTGTGAATGAAATCCAGATGCATGTGCCCCTTGTGGGCAAGTGCGGCATTGCACCCTTGTGTCACTTTGCATCTGGCTAAACATGGGTCCTGGAGATAGGAACCGGCTTCTTAGGCTTAGCAGGCAGGCACCTTAACCGCTAAGCCATTTCTCCACCCCAAGTATGTCTTTTTTTTTTAAGATTATTTTTTTCAACTTTTATTTATTTATTTGCAAGAGAGAGAGAGAGAGAGAGAGAGAGAGAGGAAAGGCAGACAGAGAATGGGCATGCCAGGACCTCTAGCCATTGCAAACGAACTCCAGATGCATGTGCCCCCATGCAAGTCTGAGTATGTGAGTTCAGATCTTCTAAATGCACATAAAAACAACAAAAAAATGGCAAGAAACAGATGTTATAGTGGGCATCTGTAATTGCAGTGAACCTACCACAAGAAAGGAGGCAGACAGCAAAATTACATGTATATACATGTACATCTAGGGAGCATTTCATTATATAGGAAAAAATGAGAAAAAAAGAAAGTTAAACCAGAAAAACATACAGGAAGAGGATTTTAATGTTAGACAATAAGAGTAAATAAAAAAAGATGGAGCTGGAGAGATGACTCAGTGGTTAAGGCATTTTCCTGTGAAGCCAAAGGATCCTGGTTTGATTCTCTAGGACCCAAGTAAGCCAGATGCATGAGGGGCACATGCATCTAGAGTTCATTTGCAGTGGCTAGAGGCCCCGGCATGCCCATTCTCTCTCTGTCTGACTCTCTTCTCTTCTCTTCTCTCTCTCTCTCTCTCTCTCCCTCCCTGATTGAAAATAAATAAAAATTGAAAAAAAATATTTAAAAAGACATAGTTAATATCTGGATTTATAGATATACATAATTGTAAAAGTTTAGTAATTGCCATTCTTTTAACATTGTGTGGAATAACCCCACACCTTTTAAAGGCCATAATGAAGGAAGCACTATTTAACTTGTCAGTTATAGAAATTCTTTCTGTATTTAAATGAAAGTGTGTCAAGTATGATTTATAAATTCAAAGATTCAAATGTTTCAAGATAGCATATCTATAAGTAAATCCTTAAGATGCACCATCATATATATTTCTGGTGTTGATGAATTGTGAACCAAAGGAGCACCTGGCCACCAAACTTCTGCTTATTTATATTCTATTATCATACATGTTGGGTGGAAAAAACATAAATGGTACCTAATATAATTTTTCATGTAGGACATTGTTATTCCAGTGATAAATGCATCAAATGTACTGAGAATAGAGAAAGCAAACTTACATGAGATGACTTGACTTGAGGAGAATCTATGTTTACATAGATTACATATGTTTACCTCTGTCACATTCCAAGAATATGTTTCAAAATGGAAAAAAGAAAGGTTGCATTTGCAACCATTAGCAAACCTGCACTTCAGATAACATTGAATGATCTTACAAACTTCTCTTAATTTTATATATTTTTTTGATTTGGACTTGTACTATTGAGAGTCTTTTTATTTATCTTAGAGAATTTAATAAAGAACTAATATTTCCAAAAGTGAGTTGTAGAATAAGTTTCTCTTTCCACTTCTGTTCTAAAAAAATATGAAAATGAGAAAATAGTGCATACAGCAAAAGATTCAGATAGGTAGAGTTATTCTGGGAAAGTGTTTTTAGCTTCAACACGATCTTCACGCTCTTTCTAAATGATGTCAACAAACACCATAAAATACAGAAGCCTGGTGAGCAAGAGCTACATCGATGGAGTGTCCTATTGGCAGGTACCACGTAGATGTGAGCACATGGGAGGAGTGCACTTACCTCCCCAGTGCTCATCACACACTGTGAAGAGAGTGGTTTTGTTGGCCAGGCCGGGCAGCATGCTGCTGCACTCCATGACGATGGCCTGGGGAATCATGATGATGCAGGATACAATCCAGATGATGACAATGCTGTTTCGGGCTCGCCTAGCTGTACTCTTGAACATCAAAGGGTGACAGATTGCATACCATCGATCCAGGGCAATGCAGCTCAGTGTGAGCACCGACACTGACACGGACACAGTCTGAAGGAAAGGCAGCATCATTAACGAGGTGCCATTCAGCATATTTGCCACATTAAAAGCTAGCCATGGTAGATGGACAAATTCAAGATAGCCTATTCATCAAAGTGATTTGCCTTTTAAGAAAAATATATGACAAACAGAAGAAATAGAAATGTATCAAATATATCCAAATAAAAATTTGGATTTCTTGCTTGACCTGGAAGTGTGCTATGAAAACTTGTCAAATATTTTTATGCCAAATATTCTAATTTACAATATTATGTTTTAAATAATTATTATCATTACCTTACTTCATATTTTTCCACTGCTAGAGGAAATAATTAGTTCAAGTGGAAAGAAATAAATGCATATGCTTTGTCTGAAACTGGCTTTTTTTCATCTAATTAAAATAATATGACGTATCTTTATTTTAAATTATTATATAGGAATTTGATGGTAGTTAAATTAACCTATCATGGATCAATTATAGGCACCCCATTTCATATTTTATAACAACAAAGGCTATTAGTGTGTCAGTTCACTCCCAATATGCTGATGCAAAGAGAAGCCCAAGTCCCTGTTACAAATGAGTTCTGTACATAAATATCAGTGCTCAAGTCTGCCTACTGCCAGAATTATCAAGTTTTCCCTAAAACCCTATGCTGGTCATCTCAATCCAAATTCCTAAATAAGCAACAATATTATAAATGAATCTTGCATTTAGAAAAATTCAATAAATAATATATATTTTAGTTATGTCTATGCAAGTATAAACAGTATATGTACCTGTGTGTGATATATTCTTCTCTTGGATGAAACATCAATTAAATGGGATCACAGAGAGTTAGCTCAGGCATAAAATTCCTAGCTACCACAAAAATTCTCTGTGGGTTTGCTATCAATTGTCAAAATTATGATAATAATGAAATGAAACCATTATTTTCATCTTCCAGCTTGGAGCCTAGAATTCTAGACTTTAATTGGAGCAGGCTATTTTTCAGGAAAGAGTAGTTATAGAAAATCCAAGTAAAATATGACATTTTTAAAAAATGCTTGAAGCTTTCAAACTCCTAGAAACTTTTGGTGCTACGTCAGAGTGCCTTAAACTAATGTATCTCCTTCTTTCTCCTCTCTCAATTCAATCTCACTCCCTACCCCACCAACTTCTACTTCTTCATGGCAAATATGCCAAGAATGGATAGTCCCCAGACCTAGAACTGAAATTGACTAGTTCCACACATTTGCCTTTTCATAGCTACTGGGAAAGAACTATACTTATATTTTTCTTTTAAATAATATTTTCTCCCTTCTTTTCTTCCTTCCTCTGTCCCTCTTTCTTTCTTTCTTTCTTTCTTTCTTTCTTTCTTTCTTTCTTTCTTTCTTTCTTTCTTTCTTTCTTTCTTTCTGAGAGAGAGAGAGAGAGAGAGAGAGAGAAACCAATAAAGAATTGGCTCCCTTTAGTCACTGCAATTGAGCTCCAAACCCATGTGCCATTTTGTACATCTAACATATGTAGATACAGGGGAGTCTATCTTAGGTCCCTAGGCTTTGAAGTGCCTTAACAATTAAGCCATCTCTCCAGTCCATCTTTTCTAGCAATTCAAAGTACAAAAGATTTACCAAGACTTCTAAATTTACATTCATATATTCTAATCAACCAGAATAAATTAGATAGAAGTAGCATGGCTCAAATTCAAATGCAATGTCTAGTAGTCCATAGTACTATTAAGTAGTAATAATACATTCCTTTCAGCTTGTTTGAATGACTGATAGCCAGTGCCAAGAGTGACCTGGGGTGCCATGCCTGCTCTGTTGTACAGTAACATGAAAGAATATACTAGTCTGATTCTAGTAATAAAATACATTGAGTAGAACCCATTACTATACCCATTAACTATACCCTTGATAGTAAATGATTTAATATTCACTGTTTCAACTTTCATATTTGTAAATGTATATGAAATATTACCATGGAGTTAACACATTATAATTTTTTCTTGGCAACATAGAAATTCATCTTACTACAATTATAAAAGACAACTTTGTTAATGCTGGCCAATTCTGGTACACTTCTGGGTGCCTCTTTCATTTAGACTCTGATGTTCCTCATGACAGTCTAACAATAAGTCATTTTAGCAATGAATTTAGTATGAAAGGTGAATACTATGAATGCAGTGCAGTGCAATTTGTGGGGACTATTTCCTTCAGGAACTTGGCTGTTCACATATATATACTCTGGGCACTCTGCTGATAAGGGAATACCTAGGGATTTCCTTTGGAAGAGAAAGACCTGTTTTAAGCTGCATATAGATATTCTAGAAAGATTTCAAGGATCCATGCTAAGTAGGAACAGAAATTTTGTGAATTTGCAGGGTTTTATGATGGCCATAGCTAAAAAGGAGGCAGTAAATGTAACTAAAAGAGTGGGGAACCTGTCTGTCACTCACTATCCATTACCTACATCTCACTGGGGCTTTATTCTTGTCCTGTTATTTCCTGTGCAGTTCCTCTTCTGAAGGTGTTTTATGGTTTTTTTTTTTTTCTTTTTTTACAGTGTACTGAAAAAGTAGCCAATTGCTCCTGTCAGTAAGTGAAATAAGTGATGATTGTTCACCCAAAAGCCTGATAAAAGTTAATGGTCTTGAAATTACAGAATTATTAAATATCTAAAAGAGTCATTTTAATTATTCAGCTAAATTTTATTACATCTGTGAGATTTTTAAGTAGTTTGAGTATTTGCCAAAGCATTATAGTACAGAATTCATAAATCTAAAGGTTTATTGTTTTAGAAGAAAAAGAACATATTCATCATAGCCAATTACTAAATGCCCAATAAAACCAAACAGTCTTAAAAAGCAATGTGGCATTATATAATGTATTTTCAATAATCAGCGGGACACATATCATATCAAGGATAAAAGTCATTAGTTTTCCAACTATCACAACTAGGGGGAAAACCTTGCAAATTGAAGTGATGGGCTTGAAGTGTCATTGACACTATTAATTATTAATTGGATAAATTCTTGGGAAAAATGAACAATTAACATTGGCAACTTGGAGACACTGACTTGTCAGTACATGAATGAATTTCTTGGTGCCAGAATGAATGAATGAAGAGGTAGATCTACTTCTTCTCTACTATGTGGTTACACATTGTTTTTTCTCCTTGAAGAGTGAAGAAGAGAATTACTATTTTGTGCTGACTAATGGACACTGTACAAAAAGAGACAGTCTCTCTGGTGATGTTCCTTGAATTGTGGGACTCAATGAGTTGTGTTGTGGCTTTAGAGAGCCATCAGTGGCTTTAGAGGGCATTATGACTTGCATCACTAACTGGTTACATGTTGCTACTTGATTGATATTTGAAGCTCGCACAATATTTGGTAGTGCCTATTATACAGCAAGGTTTCACTGTGCATCTGAGAAGGAGCACACTTCCTGCAGGCAATGTATCTCCACTTCATCTCTTCATCCCTCATCTATATCTTTTACTTTTTCACTGCTTGGTAAAAAATACCTGACTGGAAGCAGCTTATGGAGAAAAGTCCTTATTTTGGTTTACAGTTCTCAGGGAAATTTTAATCCTGGCAGAGAAAGCATGGAGAAGCAGGAAACCAGTGTCATAGCATCACATCAGCATGGAGGGAGTAGAGAGAGGAAAAAGTGCAATCAGGGCTGGGATGTCATACCTCAAAGTACATCTCCAAGGACACATTGCCTACAAGTATGCTCTACTTTCCAAAGGTTCCAAGACCTGATATAGTGCCACCAACTGAAGGTTGAGTGTTCAAACACATGAATCTATACAGGACATTTTACTTTTAAACCACCACCCCTAAAAACATCTGGTTTACAAAGGAAACAAAAAGGGTCTATCCTCAACCTATTGAGGATCTGGATGACTGGATGCTTCCTGAAAGGTAAGAAGACCCCAGCATTTCCTCCTGAAAGGCAAGAGGACCCCAGCATTTTCTCCTGAATGGTAAGAAGGATCTCCAACATTTCCTCCTGGGTCAAAGCCAAAATAAATAAAACATTTGTGAAAGTAATTAAATATTAGAATTTTCTGATATTTTTATTTTCCCAGTTCTGTATGCAAATATCACCATTTATTACTGATATTGTTCTATGAGAATATTCTTTCTGTACTTTTTCTCTTATGCATCTTTTGCTATATGACATCATTGAACAGCTACTAAATTATAAATTTATGGATATTTTAGTTCCAAAAGACTAATCAGTTTATTTCTAATAATGGACTATATGTGACTTCTTCATCTTTCTCTTCCTGCAAATATTGTAATCACAACCTAGGAGACAGGAGGGAGTAAGGACAAAGAATGGAGGAAGACTATGGGATATTACATAGAAAGTATCCACCATTTCACTGGCTGTCTAGTTCTTGCAGGGAACACATCTTTTTGAGTATTTTGTCAATGGCCACTATTTTTAGATTTTGGTCAGAGATTTTAAAACAAAAGGCAATCAAATTTATTGTCTTCATACATGTTTTTCTAAATTTCTCTTTTTGGTATTTGTGTGCCTGATATAAGTATAAATGCATGTATGTGTTTTTGGGGTGTGTGTGTGTGTGTGTGTGTGTGTGTGTGTGTATGTCATGGCACATGTGTAGAGGTCAAAGAACAACTTCAGGTATTGGTCCTCACTTTCCTCCATGTTGAAGACATAGTCTCATTACATTGTCCACAACTCTGTGCCTCAAGCTAGCTGGCCCACAACCTTCTAGATGATTCTCCTGTCTTCCTGTCTTCACCTCCTTTCTTGTCCTGGGTGTGTTAGGATTATGGATTCTAGCACTACAACTTCTGGCATATATTTTTTGCTGAGGGTCCAAATTCAGGTACTCATTCTTTCTTTACTGAGCCATCCCCTAGACATTCTTAATTTCTTATATTCAAATTGGGTATAGAAAAGCTTTTTTTTTTTTTTTTTTTTTTTAACTAATGGTCATTAAAATACCCAATGATAATACTGATAACTGATGTTTACAGTTAATGTACTATGTTTATAAGATCATTAGCAGGTCATCAATGTGCCAATCGTTTTATGTAAATTATCCAGATAAGCTATCACAACCACCCTAGGAGGTATATCTTAAAATTATCATTTCTAATCACTGAATTGTTAAGAGTCTGTAGTTTACTTGGTAGTATTTCATTTAGAGATGTAGGGCAGATGTTTCAAACCAAAAAGATTGATTTATAACTGAGACCAAAGGCTCTTCACTATTATGCTTACTTACTCAGGATGAAAAGAAACCACCTTCAAAAGCAGATATCCTTAATTATTTGGAAAAAACAGATAAAATTAATTTGTTCAATTCATATATTTAACAATAAGAAATTTTTGATGAAGGAAATCAGATATTTGTACAACATCATAAAATACTTTGATAATATTTTTACTTTTGCTATCTAATTATTTACTTGTTTCTTTGGTAAATATCAAATATCATCTTCATGAAGTTTACCAAGTTTTATATATATATATATTTTTTTTTTCAAATCATTAGTTAATTTACCAGAAGTTCATGACTACAATTGAATATATTTTTTGAGTAATTGGTGTATTTGAACTAAAAGGACCTGAAGAAGAATTACCTGTAAATATGGAATGACTTTACAGAGGGATTGTCCAAAAAACCAGGTCTCAGTGATGTCCACAACCAGGGTGGCTGGAAGGCAGGTGATGGTCACAAGCACATCAGCCAGGGAAAGGTTGACGATGAAGTAGTTGGTAACTGTCCTCATGTGGTGGTTCTTCCACACTGCCACACAGACTGATTCAGGAAGAAAAGGTGATAGGAAATAAAGAGAATAAGTACCACTGAGGAAGCACAGTCTAGTTAAGTGATATTCCTATAAAGCCCATTCCCAAATATTGACAGAAAGAAGCATTTAAGTGGTGCTTTGTTTTCCATGAATCTATCTGTGTGAAATCAGAATCTATGCTTAAAATCAGTTATTTGACCTTGCATTTATATTCCCCTAGTCATGAGGAGTATGTTTATTTTTCCTTAATTTTTAAATTGAATATCCAAGAATTTATTTTTAATTATTTTTCTATTCTTTCAGTATTCAGGATATAGAAACAAATTAAGAAATTGTTCCTGAGTTGAAGAGAATCAGAAGCAGGTAATTTTCAGTGAACTGCTGTGCTTGCTTCACTGATGCCCTTGACCCATATCTGTCATCCAACTCTGCATTTGGGGCTTCATGTCTTTGTGAGACAAGAAATAACCATTATACAATGTTTATGCTGCCAAATGCTGAGCTAGGTGGCTCATATATTTATATTGCTCAATCCTGACAAGTTCTCAGGAAACACAATGTCATCTACATTTTATACATGCTGTGACTAAGCCATGGGACAGCCATAGGATTTGTTAAAGACACAGGGTTGATAAGTATAAAAGTAGACATAATTGGGATTTAGTTACAAGTGCAAAGCTGGACCTTTAACCATACAATTTTCCTTCTTTCCTGAAAATAGGGATGAGGGATGTAACAAAGTGTACTCTGGAAAGCAATCCTCTCCTTTTTAATACTCCTGATAGACTCTAAACCTAACCCTCAAATCAAAATCCTGTTCAATCCCGTCACAGCGGGCCACCTTCACTGCCTGCAGAACATTTCCCCATTTAAATGCCATGCTATCTAGTCAGTTGCACTTTGCTGAAAGAACATCCAGCTCTCCTGTCCCCTTTCCTCCACCTTGCTGGTATACCCACACATGTGCTGATGGTCTTGCCTCACTGAACACATAACTGATTGTGACTGAGCATCATGACCCTACCAGAGCTATCAACTGTGCACCTAAGTGGTGCAGTGATCAGTCACCTGATGTAGTGTATAAATAAAGGAACATGGTGTTGAGTTTAAATCACTGAGTAATGCTTTGCTTTTGACAAGTGTGTACCATTTATGAAGAGTTTCATAGAGCATAAGATACTAAGGCTGAAGTAGGCCAACAGCTACTACCTCATTTCAATTTAAGAAATTACTCAGATTTCTGAAAAGTTAATTTTGACTACTTTACATCTTCCTCTAATTCCAACACAAATATACCCAAAATATCAGGTGAGTCCTAATTAGGGAAGGTAACAATGTTTTTATTTGAAAATGCTACTGCCTAATAATTTATGTTCCATGAATGCTTGAAACCCACACACACACACACACACACACACACACACACACAAACACACACACCCCTTAGCTCTTGATAAGTGCATTATAGTCTTTAATGAGAAGATGGGAAAAAGTAAATATTTCTGGTTCTTGCTCAACTGAAAGGCTCAAGTATGTAAACTAAGATCTAGAATACAAATGGGACTTAACAATGAAAGTAGCTTTAATTTGTCTTTCAACCTTCTCCATTTTTGAGATGACAAATAACAACTAGAAGATAGTGCTGATGGCTCGTACAATGATAAAAGTCATATGTCCAGTGAGTTTCTTGAGAATTTACTACATGCCATGTCATACTCTAAGTACTTTAGTCACTGTAACGGTAGTAACACTATGAAGTGAAAACTATTATTATGTTTAAGAGGAAGGAAACAAGAATAAAGATTAATCTATCAAAAGAAAACAAACAGATAAGTACTAGAGCTCATGTTTAAATTTTACCCTCCATTTTTGTCATCCTTATAAGTTCTTCATTGATTCAGAAAAATGGAAAGGAAGCATTTACAAGACTGTAAAAAGTGGAAAGTTTTCAGTTGTAAGTCATTCTGTTTTGCCTACTCCTACTGTCTCATGCACACATGACCACCTTTGACCTATCTTGCTTTAGTTTTTTTTTTTTTTTTTTTTTTTTTTTGAGGTAGGGTCTCAATCTAGCCCAGGCTTACCTGGAACTCACTCTGTAGTCCCAGGCTGGCTTCAAACTAATGGTGATTCTCCCAGTGCTGGGATTAAAGACATATGCCACCACGCCTGACTAAAATATATATTTTTAAAATTTTTATTTATGAGGGGGTGAGGGAGAGAGAGAGAGAAAATATACACCAGGGCTTCTTGATGCTTCAAGCTAATTCCAGATGCATGTCCCACTTTGTGCATCTGTCTTTACATGAGTATTGGGGAATTAAACCTGGCCCTTCCTGCTTTTCAGCAAGTGCCTTTAACCACTGAGCAATTTCTCCAGTCCTAAAACTTTTCAGATAACAGAATTCACAATGTCATGAATTCTCGAAGTTAATTTTGTGATATCTTTACTAGCAGTTTTTGTTCATATTGACTTGCAATGTGTTTCCCTTTCATTTATGCTACTTCATTTTTTTTTCTTAGTACTAAAAGGAAAAAAATAAAAACACCCTGTAATTAGTGTATAATTTTCTTATGGATTCTGTAAAAACATGTCATAAACTGGGTGTCTTAAAGCAAAAGAAACTCAATTATCTACATTCTGGAGGCTAGAAGTCTGTCAGTGAGCAGTTCTGTCTTCCTCTAGACCTTTGATAAAAATCCTTCCTTGCCTCTTTCTAACTTCTATGATTTCCTTGCAGTCTGTAAAGTCTGGAAGACTTTTACCTGTGTAACTCCAGTCTCTACCAGTACTGTCATGGGGCATTCTCTTTTGTCTCTGTCTTCATATGACCATCTTTGTACAAGATTTTCATACTGGATGTGATGCTTACCCTAGTGTAGTGTGATGTCATTTTACAGTACATTTCTAATGACCTTCATTTCGAAAAATATGATCACTATGATGGCTTAATGTGAATGTGTGTCACTCACATAACCTCAGGGATTTTTGACTAAGGTTAAACTGCCTACTTAAGTTTCCAGCTTGCTGGAGGAGGTATCACTGAGAGTGGATCTTGTAGTCCAGCCCTAAGGTGTTGAAAGATCCAGTTTGAGCTCTGGCTGTTTGTGTTTGCTGGGCTGTTCATGATTGCTGGCTGGCTCCTTGTGATGTCTCTGCTATTGCATCTATGGAAGTGAGCCAGCTTTTTCTGATATTGATTGCGTTTCACCTGGATTCTGTAAGCCTGAAATAAACCCTTTTCCCTGTAAGATGCTTCTGGTCAGGTGTTTGCCCCAGCAATGAAAAGTAACTGCAGCAGTCACCTTCAGAGGTAATAGAGAGGTTAGGACTTCAGTGTTTCCTTTTAAGTGCAAGCATACAATTCAACCAGTCATAGTATTCACTCACGTATTTAAAGGCTGCAGCTATGCCAATTCTCCCAACATATAAAAAAGCTGTAGCACTGTTACGTTAATTAATCAAGGACATAACTAGAATTCATCACAGAACATTTTACTTATAGTGTAAGCAAAGAAATTATTCTTTAGGAGCTGGGTATGTGGCTCAGTAGTTAAACAGAACTTGCTTGCAAAGCCTGCAGTTCAATTCCTTAGTCATCCATAGAAACTGGATACAAAGCACACATGGGGGGCTGGAAAGATGGCTTAGTGGTTAAACACTTGCTTGTGAAGCCGAAGGACCTTGGTATGAGGCTCAATACCCTAGTACACACGTAAGCCAGATGCACAAGGTGATGCATGCATCTGGAGTTCATTTGCAGTGGCTGGAGGCCCTGTTGTGCCCATTCTCTTTCTCTCTCTCCCTCTTTCTCTCTGTCTGTCACCATCGAATAAGTAAATAAAAATATTTTTAAAAGAGTACACATGGATTTGGTGTTCATTTGTGGTCCCAAGATTCCCTGATATGTTCATGCATGTGCCCTGCATGCACATACATACAAATAAATAAAAATATATTTAAAAAAATTAAAAGTATTAATAATATTGCAATATAAAATTAGCAAATTTCTTGGTTGCTTAGTTAATCTATAGATCTATGTATAGATATGCATTCAACTTTTTAAGATATTAATTTCTGATTTTATTCATTATACCATACCATACTACCTACCTACATACAAAATAATAACTACTTTAGGAAACTTGTCAAAAAATAGTGCAGTTCCGCCATATGCCACAATGTGTCAGTGAAAGCCTTTGAAACCACTTATCTTTTTCAGAGACGTTTTCAGCCCTACATTAATTGTAGTATTCTTTGTATTGCAGACACCGGTACAATTAAATCACATTGTTCATACCAAAAAGAATGCTTAAGAAAGATCAAAATAGTTAACACTACATCAATTAAATATAAATAAAATCAAGGTGAAATAAAATGCTTTTTTTTTTCTGAAAAGAAAAACAAAAGTAGAAATCAGAGGCGGGAGAGATTTCTTAAGAGATTGGTTAAGGTGTTTGCCTGCAAATCAAAAGGATCCTGGTTCAATTCTCCAGGACCCACTTAAGCCAAATGCACAAGGGGGTGAATGCATCTAGAGTTTGTTTGCAATGGCTGGAGGCCCTGGCATGCCATTTCTGTCTGTCTGTCTGTCTCTCTCTCTCCCCCCCTTCTCTCTCTCAAATAAACAAATAAATACATATATATGTAGAATCAACAGTATGTTAATGGGGGATAATGTACAGTTAATGCTACTAAAGTTTTTATGTTGGAGGCTGGGGAGTTGACTTGGGTAAAATCTTTGTGCACCAGCATGAGAGCATGAGCATAAATCACCACCACACCCATAAAAGCCCATCCCCCCACACACACGTTCCTCAGTGCTTCATGTAGCAGAGATAGGAAAATTGTTGGTGCTTGCTAGTCAACCAGTCTAGCCAAAAATAAAAATAAAATACAAAAAGGAAAAATAATAAGTTTGAGGTTGAGTGAGAGAACCTGTTTCAAAGAAATAAGGTAGAAGACATATGACACACAACACCATCCTCAGATCTCTGCACATGAGTACATAGGCAGATGCATCTGTACACACACAAGCACATATATACATCACATATAAAAGAGTCTACATTGAACTGGTCATCACAGAATTGTCACAGAAAATAGAAGAAAGAACCCAGCATGCTGGGCCTCGGT
The DNA here is from genome assembly GCA_036365145.1 of Orientallactaga sibirica. Taxonomy (NCBI): domain Eukaryota; kingdom Metazoa; phylum Chordata; class Mammalia; order Rodentia; family Dipodidae; genus Orientallactaga; species Orientallactaga sibirica. The sequence goes on from JAEOAD010000006.1 coordinate 33,389,082, forward strand.
CTTCCCATGAGATACCAAAGCACTTTCTTTTCCCATCCTCACTCCAACACACCACAAGCCTATCTGGCTCTCCTTATTTCTACGAGTGGTTTTACCTCCATCTCTTAGTAGATCAATATGTTTGCCACAAAATACCCCCTCTCCATTTCTATACTTTGGCTAAGATCTCTAAGCATTGGCCTCAAAAATGTTATACAAACATGCCATTTCTTTTTCTACAAGCTTGGTTGGCAAGTCTCTGCCAGAACTGCATCTGTGTGGTGAAATCTGCCTTTAAAAAGGTTTTCTAGTATTAACACATAGAATTTTTTTAATCTAGTTGCTATAGATGCACAAAAAGCATGCTTAAACTGTCTTTCAGATTTCACTTACTAAAGAAAATATGCCTATGATTTAATAAATATCTGTCTATGGGCATCTGCTCATTATGTGAATATGAGCAGGGATTCTCATAGAGATATAGAGGCTAATAGTGCCATGGTCATGTCATACCATGAGTCAGTATGGGGAACAATTAGGGTGCCACAGCTTATCATTTGCCTATATAGGCATTTATGCAGTCTCTCTTTCTCTCTCTCTTACACACACACACACACACACACACACACACACACACAGGAAGGAAATGGCTAGATGAATGTTACAAAATTGAAACTCAAGGCAGATAAATAATAATCTACAGGAATCAAGTCCAAAGACAGATCCTTCAGAGGGGAAAAATGCAGTGGGAAAATAAGCTTATCAACAGACTCTGAATGTAATGATTCTTACCAGGAAGGGACTGGATTAGAAGTCAGCACCACACCCCACTGCAGGAGCTGCCAGAAAAGCAAGCAGCACAATGATTAATGGGTCTACACATGCCACTAAAGCTGTCCTGAGGAGAGGGTTCAGAGGGTGGCAGGCTCCTGGCCTGAGCACTGTATATGGTGGGTACTAACAATATCATTTCTGTAACATTTGTTTTGGGAGAAATATTAACTTCTTGATTAGCCATATCTTTTTACTCTTTGTGGATACATCATTACAAGTCCCTGTCCATAGGGCAGCCTCTGCATTGCACCTGTATTTCTGTCTTGTCTTCAAAGCTCCTCAGGGACATATATTAATTTTCCATCTTGACTCTTTTGAACTGGTCCACCACACTCAAGATGAACTGATGATACTCATATCATTTGATGTCTATTTAACTTACTGCCAGGAAGAAATTATATTTTGGTATCTTTTACAAAAATGTTGTCTCTTTTCAATATATATATGCAGTGTATAAAATCTTGAATTCTCTTTCATTTATTTATTTATTTGAGAGACAGTGAAAAAGGCACATAGGTAGATAGATAGAGGAGAATGGGCTTGCCAGGGCATCCAGCCACTGCAAATGAACTCCAGATGCATGTGCCACCTTGTGCATCTGGCTTATGTAGGTCCTGGGGAATCAAACCTGGGTCCTTTGACTTTGCAGGCAATGCCTTAATCACTAAGCCATCTCTATAAAAATCTTGAGTTCTCTTTCTTTCTTCCATGCTCTTTACTTTTTTGTTATTACCACCCATAACTTGAGTGTTCATCGCTACCACACAGTGACAATAAAGAATCATAACTATAGTTTTTGGCTTTCTCTAATTTTCCCAGTATAGTGCTTCACTACAATTTAAATGTTGTAATTTTGACATTGTGAAAGTTGGGAGATATCTCAGTCAATAAAGTAATTCCCTCTCAATCCATATTAAAATGCTGGCAGTTCTTGTAATCCCAGCTCGGAGGAGGCATAGACAGGAGGAGCTGTGGGGCCCATTGACCAAGCACTGTAAACTAACAGTTCAGTCCTCAGCCAAAGAAAGACTCTGTCTCAAAAAAAAAAAAAATCAAATAAAAAATAAACAATCCTCAAAATCAAAAAGTGAATGTGTTCCTGAGGAATGATATCCAAGGTCATCCTCTAGCATCCACACGTGTTTGCACACAGCACACACACACACAAATACACACACTGCTTGCATATTATCTTGTAGACTATAAAACTGGCTGAAGAATTTTAATCAAGATAGTGACATTATCCTGCTAGTATTTTTAAGTACCTTAAGGCAATATGTGGAAATTATATGTGTCTTCAATCCAATATCACAGGAACCAATTTTGACATTGCCACTAAGTTCTAAATAAAAAAAAAAAAAGATAATGACCAAACATTGCCAAAATCCCTGAATGAATTAAAACATTATAATGAAGTTGATATATGATACCTTGGTAAGGGATTATATGTGAGCATGAAGGAATGAGATCAGAGAATGATTACTGGATGTGTTGCCTGACAGCATGGGAGGAGGGGCTTACCATACTTAATGCACAAGGAAAGAAAGAATACATGTGCATATATGTGCATATGTGTGGTTCTGAAGCCCTGGTCAATCACCCTAGTGTCAACATACTCTGCACATTTGGATTTGTAGTTCTCTTCTCTTGGAGATATGTTTGACTTACAGGTAAATTTGTGAGTTACGAAAATAGAGACAATGATTAAAAGTAGTTGAATGGCTAAGATAATCATGGATAAGATCAAAATAGAAAATTAAGGCCCCAAGTCACATCCATTCAACCACAAATTCAAGGTTAGGAAATAGTCAATAAATGCCAGTCATCCTCTTAAGGAAAAAAAGTTATAATGTTTATTTCTATAAGTGGCAGGTAAGTTTGAGATAGAACAAACATCCCATGTGAAACATCTAGAACCATCCAACTTTTTTTTTTTTTTTTTGAGAGAGAGAGACACAGAGAGAGATAGAGAATAGAGAGGGAGAGGCAGAGAGAGAGAGAATGGGTGCGCCAGCAGTCTCTCAGCTGCTGCGAACGAAATCCAGATTTCTGGGCCCCCTTGTGGGCAAGTGCGGCATTGCGCCCTTGCATCACTTTGCATTTGGCTAAACGTGGGACCTGGAGATTGGAACCAGCGTTCTTAGGCTTAGCAGGCAGGCGCCTAACCACTAAGCCGTCTCTTTAGCCCCATCCAACTTCTTTTAAAGCTACTGAACTCTAACAATAAGGCAGGGACAGGAAGGATCAATATTTTGAATAAAATGCAAGTGATGAGATGTTCTAATAGTCACTACTTCTTTTACCCTTTTAATCTATGAATTTACAAGAAAAACTGTGAACAGAAATCTTGAGAGACTACTCGAAGATTCCAAGATGCTTTGTGAGCAAGTGTGGAAGAATATCTAGATAAGCTATTGATATATTTCTCTGTGACACAAGAAATTAAACAAAGGACATTAGGCATTCACTCTACCCGTGAAGGGTATCCCCAGCCTAAACTCTTAATCTCAATAAAGAAATTCACCATGGTTGTTGAATATAAGCAATGCTGCTACAGTTTGGATTTTAATGTCCCTCAAAGGTTCATCCAGTAAAGATTGGCTCCTGGGGGTGGTGCAGCAGAACATTTTCAGGGCATTTTGGGGTTGGGGGACCCCTGCCCTTTTTTCCTGGCTACAGATGAGAGCTTTGATCATCTGTGTGCTTCCCACTCTGACATGTTGCCTTACAACACACCCCAAAGTAATTGGGCCAATATGTCCTGGACTAGAACCTCTGAAACTGTCTGTAAACATTAAATCCCATTCTTTACACCTAATTACAGAAAAGCTAAAAAAAACTGATACATAGGTTGCACTATCTATGTACAAGATCAGTTTTTTATGTTAAATAATAACTAGAAAATGTAAATAATTTAAAATTGAAATGTTGCCAGCATTCCCTGTCTGGAGCACATGGAGAGAGTATGAAAACTAAGGCTAAGTTTCTATCCCAGTAAGGAGAGGGCCAGCTTAGCAAGCACAAAGTCTCAGTTCATTCCTCAACACCAACTACAGCAGGTATGGTGGCACAGGCCTGTAATACCAGCGCAGGGGAGGGGAGGCAGGAAGAGTAGGATTTCAAGGTCATTCTCAAATACATAGGAAATTTGAAGACAACATGACTGATATACATGAGACCCTGTCAAGAAAGAAAGAAAGAAAGAAAGAAAGAAAGAAAGAAAGAAAGAAAGAAAGAAAGAAGAGAAAGAAAGAGAAAGAAAGAAAGAAAGAAAAAGAAAAAAAGAAAGAAAGAAAGAAAGAAAGAAAGAAAGAAAGAAAGAAAAGAAAAGAAAAGAAAACAAAATGAAAATCAAGGCATAGAATGAGAAGTGTTACTTTAACATGTTTGTCAATGGTTACTTTGCATACTTATTTCTTGTAGATAATGATCTTTGTTCTTACCACTGCTCTTGGGAATATTCTTTAAACACTTTTTATTGTAGGACCATTTATGCAAAAATATGTATAAAACATACACATATTCATGGAAAATATGAAAAAGATGTATTTCTTTAACTATTACCAAGTCCAGGCAATAAGATATGAGCAGTACCTAGAAGTTTCCTTCATGTTTCTTCTCTAACAACAGACCTCTGTAGTCAAATGGAAGCCTATATTCTGATTTGTAGCACCACAGGCTAGTATTATCTGCTTTCAATTTTATCTAAGTGGAATAAAATGAATAGGATTGGAAGATGGGTCAGTGGGTCAGAGCACTTTCTGCACAAGCTTGAGAACATGAGTTCAACCCTTAGAACCCACATAAAAAGCCAGGCATGCCTATACACACTTACAACCCAGCATTCAGAGGGGTGAGACAGAGGGATCACTGAAGGTCACTGCCCCTGGTGCACCGAGAGTCCCTGCCCCCCAGAAGTAATTGTGGGACACTAGTAGAGAGAAATAATTTTCATCTCCTTCTGCCTCTGTGCTTGTGCTCATTGGGTATATGGGGTATACAAGTACCTTGTTATTTCTTTTAATTTTTATTGATTGATTGATTGACTATTTGAAAATTGGGCAGACCACTACTCCTTATAGCTTTTGTTATTTTAGGAAAGTCTTATGAAAAATTCATCAGGCCAGGGCTGGAGAGATGGCTTAGCGGTTAAGGCACATGCCTGTGAAGCCTAAGAATCCCAGTTTGATACTCCAGGTCCCACGTTAGCCAGATGCACAATGGGGCACATGCGTCTAGAGTTCGTTTGCAGTGGCTAGAGGCCCTGGCACGCTCATTCTCACCCTTTCGCTTTCTCTCTCTTTCCCTCTGTCTCTAATAAATAAACAAAAATAAAACAGTTTAAAAAATTCATCAGGCCATATAATGATAAAATTAAAAAGTGATGCCTTTCAGAATTATCATGATAGTTTCTAGGTTGAACTTGGAACCTATTTTAAAATTAAACATTGTTAAAATAGTCAGTTTTCACTTTTCCATAATATTTTATAAATTTTAAAACCGTCTTATTTAATATAATCTAGCTTTCCATCAATGTTAAGTGTCATTTTAAAAGGCAAAATATTTATATGATCTTCAAAACAATATGAGTATTTATGTGTCATTTTAAATAAGTGGTCATTAATTTTTGTACTTTTTCTTAATAGAAACTATTCAGAAGATGGTAGTTGGCAAACAAACAAGTAGAGTTGTTTGTATTGCATGAGATTTACATGGCTTCTGTACTCTTTTCTATTAGAGCATTAGTCACAAATATTCAATCCTAAAAATAAAGATGTTCAGTACAAGTATTTAAGTAAACCAGAGCAGTTGCTTCTGCTTTTCACCATATGTCATTTTGCTCATACAATTCTTTGCCATGGTGTCTACAGATGTCTTAGGTAAAGGCTGAAAACATGTTCATCTTTTAAACAATAATGTGTGAATGGGCTAAGTGAAGCTAGCCTTTCTGAACAACCACATTAATAAATTAATAACTAATGGGATGAAGCACATTAAATGTATCTATGCCTAATCTAGATAACAGAGAATATTTTAGGTAAAGTCCAGTCATCACCACAAAACAGTGATTTCCATTATATACTAAATTATATTTAACGAACACCTTTATTACTTTATTACTATATGTTTAACTTTGCTAAACAATTTTAAATGGTGTTTGTCATGCTACCTTTAAACATGGATTTAATATCTGAATTAATAAGTAGATATTGTAACTATTTGCATTTTCTTTAAATATTACTAATTTTAAGTTTATACAGAATTATGACATTCAATTGAATTGTGATAATATACAATGATCTCTTTTTAAAAAGTTGTATTGGTTTTCAAAAATCTTTATCTTCCACTTAAAGTTGTGAAATATACATTATTTAATTTGGGTTAATTAATTCATTTCTTCCACAATTGTTAAGAGTATGAAGTTACACAAAAATACTATTCTCTAAGAGGGGATGGGGTGGAGAGAAAGGACCTATCTAAATTAGGATACCATTTGTGTTAAAATTTGTTAATACTTCACCATTGATGGGGAAAGGATACATGAGACCCCAGGACCCCCCCCCCCCAGACTAGCTAATGGTAGCTAACTGTGGTGGGGGTGGGAGTTAGGTTCATCAGAGGTATATCCACTGGGAAGTTGCTAATTTTTCAGTAACACACCTTCCCATAATCATGTAAGTGACTAATTTAGCTCAATGCATTTAAAAAAAGGGATGAAAGTAAAATGGAGATTAGAAGAAAGAAGAAGGGTGTTAATGGGATGGGGAGGAGATAATGGAGGACAATTGGGGAAGATATGATCAAAACACATTATATATAAATATAAAAATGTCAAAAATGGAAAACATATTAAAAATGATTCTCCCTTGCCTGGGGGTTCAGTGGGCAAAGTGCTTGCTTGCTACAAAATCATGAGGACCTAAGTTCAGATCCCCAGAATTTACATGAAACCAGATGCAGTAATGCACACCTATAATCCAAGCCCTCCTATAGCATGGTGGAGATTAGAGAACCCAGTACCTTCTGGGTTTGTTGGTTTAGCATTCACAGTAGTGAACAATAGATCCTCTTCCCATCAAAGGTGGAAGGGAGGACTGACACTGATTGACTGACATTCAGGGATACCCTATGTGATGGTTAAGTTCTATTGTCAACTTGATGTGGTTAGGAATCCACACACATTCCTCTTGAGTGGGTCTCTGAGGTGGCTTCCAGGAAGGATTTACTGAAGGAGAAGTCCTTCCCCCCAGGGTGACCCCTTCCCCCAGGGCAGATGGCCCTCTCGAGGGGGCTTTATCTAAGGAAGCTCTGGGAAAAAAGAGAATCCCCTCCTGGCTGCAGTGCTGTTTGTTGCCTTTCAGCATGGACTGAAGAGCAGTGTGGACTGAAGAGCAGCATCTCTCCAGGACACCTCCAGGCCTTCAGTGCCAGATTGGGATTGCTGAGGCATCCAGGTACGTGGACTGAGCAGCTACCAGGTTCCTTGACTCTCAGGTCTGCAAACTGCTATTGTTGGACTGCCGACTGCCCTAAGCTAATCCAATAATTCCCTTTTTAATACAATTCATTTTATAGGTTCTCTTCCTCTAGAGAACCCTGACTAATACGTATTTGTGCCACAGAATACTTGTGCCATAGCAAGTGTGCCCACATTCACACACAGAAACATATATAAACAGACACATGAAAATATTTAATGATTCTCAAATAAAAGCAGATATGGCAAAAATAAACTTCATGTACTCTGAAAAGTGCAAAATTGAATACACATTTCACCATCAATGTTCTGCTACATTTGGGCAAGTTATTTCAATTTGTTATTTCTGTTTTGACACTGAGATATCTGTGCCCGCCTCATAATTCATTTCAACAAAGAGAAGTACTTGTCACAGTTTGGAGTGTGATGAGTATCCACTAAAAAATAGATATAGACAAGTACTTGTCATGGTTTGGAGTATGAACAAATGAGAATCCACTAAAACCTGGATATATTTCAACAGAGTCACAGGTGAGAAAACTTTTTTGTTTTTTGTTTTCAGTATTGAAAATTGAATGTAGGGCCTTGTGACTTCTAGGGAAGTTTTCTGCCACTGAGCTCAATGACAAACACTTCCATTATTCAAATTTAAATAGTTTTTATTTAAGAAGTTCATCTACATTCAATGTTAAAACTTGCCCTTCTGCTACATACTCACAAAAATCCCTAGGATGAAGGTACATGTTGAATAAGGTGAGAACATATCCTTTTACACATCCGTTAAGAGAGTGTAGGATTGTGGTTTTTTAAAAAATATCTTATTTTTATTTATTTATTTGAGAGAGAAGAGAGAGAGAGAGAGGGGAGAGAGAAATAGGCAGGTAGAGAGAGAGAGAATGGGCACACCAGGGCCTCCAGCCGCTGTAAATGAACTCCAGACCCCCTTGTGCATCTGGCTTATGTGCGTCCTGGGGAATTGAATCTATGTACCATATCCATTAAGCCATCTCTCCAGCCTGTGTTTGCTTGTGTTTAAATTTAAACTCTATGCAAGGAATGAGTGATGAATGTCCATCTGGCTACACTTGCAATAAAGAACAGTGGCAGAATTAGCCACAGCTGCTCGAATTTCCTCTTATCATGACTGCAGTTACATAGTTCCCACTGAGGTAGGATTTGTGTGATGCATGTTAACAAGTGAATATATAAACATTAAATTAACTAAGTATCCATTTGACTAAGTAGTATTCATATCCCAGTGAATGGGTATGGAAGTGAATTACATGCAAATTAATGTAAATGGTTTCACACTGACAAAGGCTGGATGGTCTGAAAGCAACTCTAAGAAGTGTTAAATTTATAATTATATATTCAGGACAAATGTTTCTATCAGAATAAGTCTTCAAAGTAACAAAAAAGAAGTGATTTTGTTGACAAAAGTGCTTTAATAATAGTGGCTTAGGACTTATCTATTTCATGGAAGAGGATGAACAAGTAATAAATATGGATAAACGCATCACATTTGGAGAAGCAGGTTGTGGAGGTGAGGAGATTATGAGTTTTATTTTGAATATGATACATTTTATGTTGTTCAGGAACAACCATCAGGAAGTAACCAGCATGTTTTGAAATGTGAGTCAACAACAAAATATATGGAAAGACACACACCCGGTTAGGCTGATGGAGTACCTGTTAAACATAGCCTCCTCAGAACAGATTAACGTGGAATTCTGCAAGCCTCAGCAACTCTTTTACTTTCCCTCCCTTCCTCCCTTCCTCCCTCTCTCCTTCCCTCCCTCCTTTCCTTCCTTCCCTCCTTCTTCTTCCATTTTTAGGGGTTAAATAATTCTTTGTGATAATGAAACCTGATATATTAGGGTCATGCATGCTTCCTTTAATTTGAAAAGAGGCACATGGATTTTACGAATCCTTGTTTCTCTTCCAAAATATAAAAATGCAAGTACTTACCACACTTTAAATTAGAAGCCTCCAACCTCAACAATTTTAGTTGTTTGATTAAATAAACTAAGTAATTTCTTGTACATTTTCCTCCATTCAAACAGAAAATATGCAAAAGGCAATTTTAATCCCATTAAGTTATCTTAACATGCACTTGTCTTTTCATTAAGAACAGTACACTGCATTTCCTTAGCAAAATCATCATCTAACAGTAACTACAATCATGGTTTTTGAAACACTGTAAAGTTTTTTTTATTATTATTTATTTATTTATTTATTTGAGAAAGATGGGGGGGGGGAGAGAGAGAGAGAATAGGTGCACCAGGACCTCCAGCCACTGCAAATGAACTCCAGATGCATGTGCCACCCAGTGCATCTAGCTTATGTGGGTACTGGGAAGTCAAACCTGGAGTCTTTGGCTTCACAGGCAAGCACCTTAAATGTTAAGCCATCTCTCCAGCACCCACCTTAAAGTTTTGCCATGGAGAAAATGCATTTCTATAATTTTCAAATCACATATGTACAACTGATAATTACTTCTAACTGACATAGGTCTGGCTGTTGTAAAAGTATTGATGTATTTGTTCTATCATTAAAATTGCTACACATTAGTTCTGTAGCTGTGTAATGACCACCATAAGACAGGTACTCAAAATCGCATATCTGTTTTATTTATTTAAGTAAGCTAGTATATTTCAAATGTGAACATTATTTCTCATGCACATTATCAAAAATGTGAAAAGGAGTACTTACTGTACTTAACTGTACTTAAAGGGAAGGAGTATCTCCTGTATCCACACCCAGAGGGGAGGGGTCTGATTCATTCTTAAAGGTCACTTCACCAGGGTTGACTGAGCTCTCCATGTTTACAACAGCGGCTGGAAAATGGCTTACTTTCTTGTCTAGATGGCTGGAAATACTGGCAGCGTTAACTAAGGGGCACCAGCATCTGGAGCCCATTTTCCTGGTCAGTGAGCAAAAATTTCATTTTCATGAATGGTCTAAGTGTGGTGTGAAGCAGATGATATCTTTCCCCTTAGAGTCCAGTGTCCAAGTGGACTTCACCTCCTTCCTGATAAGTGATGTGGATGTTGTCAACCTTGTTTGGTAGACTGTGAGGTCTTACTATTTGGTAATTGTTTTCTAGAGCTGTCACTTACTTAGAAAAGTGCAATCCTTCCCTTTCTAAGAGCAACTGCCGCTGGGTAATCAAAAACATTCACCATTTCCTTCATGTACCCTCTCTTTCCCCAGGGTGCAGTGGTTGAGGTTTGCTTGGAAATGACACTGGAACTTTTCTGCTTTAGCACAAGTGGCATGTTACCAGTGTCTTGAGAAAAGAATGTTGATGGTGACCACGAGATGCTCTGGGCAGATGCCATGAGGGACAAAGTGTTTGGAGCTTGGTTTGCTAGATCTTGGTATGGGCGCTCATGCAATGGAATGTACTGCACTCCTTCACTGGTCTTTCTTCTTTTGTTCTTATTCACATTTTGACACAGGTGATTTCCCCAGCAGGGGGCTCCCTCTCAATGTCCTTTGCATTGTTGCTGGTTATAGGAAGGTTCTCCATGTAGGATAAGTGCTTCAGAGGTCTTCCTGTTGAAATGGAGAGTTTGTGAGGAAATACAACTTCCTGTTTTTAAAGGAACTCATGAATTCTATGTGGAGGGGTCATGATTCTGTTTGTCAGGGGAGAAGGAGCTTTGTGGCTGCTAAATTCTGAGTGGTTGTGCTAGGGCAGGTGGAGGGGTAAGTGGTTCTGGTTCTGGCCTCGTGGTCCATGCAGGAGGGCAACCATTCCCCTTGGAGGAGCTGAGGGAGAGAGAGGAAATATTCTTGAAGCAAGACTGGATTCATAAAGTGAATGTGGAGTCAGGATTGACAGAATGGAACTCTGTGGACATTCTCATTGATAGAGGGTGGTGGCTAGTAATTAATACCGTCTTCATGGGTTCCTCTTGCTCCTCATTGAGAGATGTGCATTAGCCATTAGTCTCCCTGTGTTCATCGTAATTCTCTCTGGGATTTTCACAGCCATCATCTTCAAAGATGTCCAGCTCCCACTGATTTCTTCTTGATTTTCTGTCTCTTCTGCAATCGTTGGACTTGTATGTTGGTGTGAAAATGTTCATACTTTTTTTGCTACCTGTTGATTCCTTCACATAACATCCTGAGAATCCTTGATCTCGCCTATCTCTCTGCTCCTGCCTATTCCCAAATCCTTTTGGTGCCCTTTTAAATGGATATATAGATATATGGAATATATATTTTATTAGGATATATAAGCATACATATTTTTCTTGCTGCTCCTATAAAAGAACATTTTCCACAGATTGCTATTTTTGTTATAATGTAAAAATAATGAAAATAGATACTGAAAGATTTACTGTTCAAAGTTAAAAACGTCCTTTCATAAACTATGTAAGTCAATGCCTATTGTAAACTTATGTGAATGCTAATGACAAATTTCACTTATATTTAATTAGTTGCAAAACTATGGTATGAATTGGGTGTTGATTTTCAGGAAAAAAAAGTGTCCATTTCTTCATACTTGCCTAGGAGTGCCTTTGAATTGCACTTTGGCAAAAACATAATCCATAGGAGTTGTTGGCTGTATTGATTGCATGGACTAATGATCATGGAAGTGACTGAATGGCCTCATCCTTCTCACAGCCTCATGCAGTGTTGAAATGGATGGACCTTGGTCTTAGTGACTACCTACAAGAAACTACCTACAAGGAACTCTTCACACGTATTTTTCTTCATTAGTTATGTACATGCTCAGTGTATAAACTGCACATGCTGGTACCATCCTTACCCTTACTCTCATCCCTGTCCTCCCTCCTCTGAAGGGACCCTCCTCATTTGGGATAACAGTTATCCCCATGGGGATTCATGCATTGTGGGGGTAGTGATCAGTTATGGGGAAGAGGCATTGTATCTGTCTTCACACTTTTTGAGGTGATACCTAAATATATATATGGCTCAGATCTATTCAAACCAGTACCTCATTGTGGCTTTGACTTGCAGTAGCTTGTCCCATTATTGCTCTGCCAAGAAGATAAGTCTTATCTACATTCATAGTAACCATTGAAGCAGGCAGGCCTACATGATATGTGAATGATATGAATATACATTTGGTTTCTGAACTCACTCAAAACAAGTTGAGAATTTGTGAGCAGTGTTTTTTGAAGCATTTCCATAGTCCCAATTTTATAATTAATATAAAAGTTATTTTTTAAATGAAATAGGAAGAACTTAAAGAGGGGCTTGTAAAAGAAAATCATGGTATGTAAAATGATAAGTACTCTAAATCATTAAATCCCAAAATCTTAAGAGTGTATGCAAAGCCTGATATCTGTTTTTAACTGATATAGGCACTTGAATGAGAATGCCATGGAAACATGGGATATGACAATATCCTAGAGTTTGCTTCTTTGATTGCCATAAAACAGTGGGACACATTATTGGAATTCTATTAAATTACTTATGTGTGTCAACATTATTACAGAAGAAATCACTGGGGTTCATATAAGAAAGAATATACAATGAGTGTTGCAGCCCTAATCTCTCAAGAGTTACATCCTTTAAGATAGCAAACTTCTGAGCAATTTGATCTGTATTTCAGTTCAAATATAGTATAAATTAGGTTCAGAAAGTGAATTTACAGTCAACCCTATGGTTTTGTTTAATGTTTTGATTATTTTCTTCATTAAAATCTTTGAACTTTCTAAGTTCCAAGCCAAAATTCTGTTTGCCAGGTTTTGTATTTTTTTTTTTTTTTACATTTCCTCTCTACCTACTTCAAACATGTTTGCTGCCCTTGCTATGTTTGACTTATTTTTCCCTGATCCTAAGATTATTCTTAATAAGCTGTGAACATACATGCTCTTTCTCCTGAGTCTGATATTATTCATCCTTAACCTGTAACCTTCTTACCACTTCAACCATGATATCTGCACTTGCTCAAATTTTAACAGACTCCTCCCTCACTGTCTGTTTGCACTACAATGCTTTGGGCCCAAACAAACCAATCTGTGAAACGTAAAAGTCTGTTTTCCAGATGGGTGCTTCTTATAGTACTGACCAATCATCTGTTTGGAAGCATAGAGACATGCCTGGCAAAATTTCATCAACTAATGAAGAAGATTAGAAAATGTTATATGTAACATTATTTGTGTCTTTCTGTGGAGATTGATTAACTGGGTATATACAAATGGGAAATAAATGAGGAAAATAAGGTCATTAAAACAGCAACAAAAAAGTTCATGTAGTTTGCTACACTAAAAGTTTTCTAAAAATATAGACATCTAGCAATAAATTAATTAGGCTCTGCTATGTCTTATTCTTAATGGTATGCTATTTGATCTCATTTCATTATAACACTATTTGGCAAATTCTTCACTGACTGGTCATGTTTTTTAAAACTCATGGTAGGACTGGGGGAATTGCTCAGCAGTCAAAGGTGCTTGCTTGATTGCCTAGTACCCACATAAACCAGACAGACAAATTGGCATATGTGTCTGGAGTTAGTTTGCAGTGGCAAGAGACCTGGTGTACCCATCCCTCCTCTCAAATAAGTAAATAAAATATTCTTTAGAAACTAGAAAATTGGGCTGGAGAGATGCCATAGCAGTTAAGGCACTTGTCTGTGAAGCGTAAGGACTCATGTTTGTCTCTCTAGGTCCCTTGTAAGCCATACACACAATTGACACATGCACAAAGTCACACATGTGCACAAAGTGGCACAAGCATCTGGTGTTTGATTGTAGTGGCAGGAAGCCTAAAAAAAAAAAATAAATAAAAAAATAAAGCTCAGTTTATTGGGCTTGCCTCAAAATAATAGAAAAATAAAATTCATGGTAAAATCGCATGACATAATTTTTAGACTTTGATAAGTTTTGGAACATGCAGGACAGTACTGTTGGCTGCATGCATGTGGCTCACTGTGGTACAAGAGTGCACTTTCTTTCATTCACCTCTGTGTATCTTTCTTGTGCCCATTATATCATGTCAAAGAAGTCATTGCCAATGCCAATATTAGAAAACTTTTCTGCTGTGGTTTTTATCCCTGAATGTTTGTTTGTTTGTTTGTTTGTTTGTTTGTTTCAGATCTTAAATTTTAAATCTATTACAATTTTTCCTGTATTTTTAAAGCCTTGTTATGTTAATTTTATCTTACATTATCTAAAGATATTTTATTATTTACATTTTAATTTCTTATTTGACCTGTTGATGCTTGAAGAGTATGCTGTTTAATTGCCACATATTTATGAATTTTCCAGAGTTCATTCTTTATTGACCTCCAGTCTCATTCAATCATAGGCAAAGATAGATAGTATGAATTCAATTGTCTTAAATTTGTTAAGATATTATTTGGAATTATTCTATGTGTCCTTAAGAAAATAACATATTCTGTTGACATTTGATGAAAAGTTTTGTATAAGATTGTTAATATAGTTCAAGTATTCTGATTCCTCATTGATCTGTCTGGATGTTTCCTCAGTTATTGAACAGTGAGTGTTGAAATCTATTACTAACCAATACTCTCTTTATCTCTTTAGTACTATTTACATTTGTTTCATATATTTGATTCTCTGATGATGTATGCATGTACATTCATGATTGTCATAGATTCCTGATGAATTGACCCATATACAAAATGCCCTTCTTTATTTCCTGTGACATTTTTTAAACTTAAAGTCTATTTTATTTGCTATTAGAGGTAAGTTTGCTTTCATTTCATTATAATTGTATGGAACATATTATATCTTTTCAATTTCAGCTGACCCATGCCTGTTGTAGACAACACATACTTGAACCTACCTTCTGTATCCATTTATACAACCTATTTTTAATCAAGGAATTTAATTTCTTTTCAATTACATTAACTGACAATAAGAAATGGCCTTGACTATTAATTTTGTTAATTATTTTCTGGCATCCTTTGGTATTTTGTCCCTATAGCTGCCTTCTTTTGTGTTTCATTCTTTTATAGTTTTATACTGGGTTTCTTTCCCATTTTTCTTTTATGTGTATTTTCTATGGGCATTTTTGTTGTCATGCAGATTACATAAAACTTCTTATAGTTAAAACATTCAGGATTAAGAAAGAACTCATAAAATCTATTACAACAATAGCAAAATAATTATGTAATAATGTAATAAATTTATTTTTAGTGAGTCAAAATATGTAGACATAGTTTATGTAATGCCTAATGATTAATTCATCTTGAACTTTCTTGGTATCATCTCTGTAATTGGTTTAGAAAACATTGTCTGGTTTATATTTACATTACAACATAAAATGATATGCATTAATTGACTTAGAAAACATATTAATGATAAGGAAAAAAGTAAATTTTAGTTTATGTATTTTTTTAGTACCTGTGGTGGTTTGATCCAGGTGTCCCCCACATAAGTGTTCTGAATGCTAGGTTCCCAGCTGATGGAGATTTGGGAATCAACACCTCCTGGAGGCAGTGTATTGTTGGGGGTGGGCTTATGGGTATAATAACCAGCTTCCTCTTGCCAGTGTTTGGTACACGTTCCTATTGCTGTTGTCTACCTGAGGTTGGCGAGGAGGTGATGTCCACTCTCTGCTCATGCAATCGTTTTCCACTGCCATCATGGAGCTTCCCCTCAAGTCTGTAAGCCAAAATAAACCTGTTTCCCTCTCCACTGCTCATAATCTGCTCTTGGTCAGGTGATCCCTGCCAGCACTGCGAACCTGACTGCAACAGTACCTCATATATTATTCCTTTTGAGATCAGCCTCAGCAACACATCTGGGATGTGATTTAAGGTACAGACATGATTCGAGGCATAACACAATTCAAAATGGTTCTCATCTGAAGTCTTCTATAAGCTCCATGTGAATTCTAATAAATAATGTTTCCCAAATGCCATTTTGATATTTGCTTCTTTTGTTTATGTAGTTTGTGTAGGGTTGGGCTGAATAAAATGGAACTCCTCTTTGAGTCTAAGTATACCTAAAGTGCTCATGGCTGCCTTCCATTGTAGATGTTATTTGTAAGCCTATGATGTTCATCACATCAGGAAATGGGAAGATTAGCACCAACTCAAAGTGTGACATTCAACTTTAGTCATATGAAGTACAGCCAAATCAACAGATGGCATGCATAATGCCTTGGAAAAACCTTTCTTTCCTAGCAAAATAAGCAGCATTTCAGGATTTAATCTGACTCTCAGTGAAACAGATATATGAAAATCTCATTCTTTTTTGTTTGAGGGTTTTTTATGTATATATTGTGTGCATATGTATATGCATGATTGTATGTGAATGGTTGTAAATGTGTATGTGGAAACCAGAGTTTGACAATGGGTGTCTTCCTTAAACATTCTCCCTTTTATCACTTTGAGAGAGTTGGTTAACCTGGAACTCACCAATTAGGCTAGATTAACAATACATTAATTGAAGGTTTCAAGGTCAAATTCCGAATTCTGCTGTTTGTTCAGCAAAGAAATAGTGCTCGCTAAAAAGACAGAATATTTTCTAATTAATATGACAAGCAATGCTTAGTTAAAGCTTATCTACATATAAGTCTCAAGCCATAACTGACAATTATGACATCAAAGTATTTTGAGTTCAAAGGATGATATATTAAAAGAAGAAATGACTTAATTTGAAAAGCCATATATACACATCCTTGGTCAGTGTTATTCTAGGGTATTTATTTTATTGTGGCTATTGAAAATAGGACGGCTTCACTGATTTCTTTCTCTGCATACTTATCCTTTGCATATAGAAAGGCTACTGATTTTTGTGCATTGATTTTGTATACTGCCACTTTGCTGAAGGAATTAATCACCTACATAAGCTACTGGGGTAAAGTGGCCAACAATGGTGTGAGCAACCACAACAGCATCATTACCAAACACCCTGACAAGATGTACTGCCAGTGCAATGGTGGCACACAGCCTTGTTGGGTAACCAATGGCTTTCCAATTGGTTAAGAGATTTGCTCAGTGGAAAGGATCCCATATCTGGAAGTAGGAACCAGGTCTGAATCTTGTAGAGACAAAGATTATGCTCTCCAATGACACACTCTCACTAGTCTTTGGCTAAAAGAGGGCCTATAACCCATCAAATTCTCCCTAAATTGATAATACATATCCCATTTAACCTATGCTAACTTTACTCTCCATTGAAAAATCTGTTCTGTTTTTTCAGAAGGTAGCAAGACCTGAACTGATAAACCACTCTGCACTCTTTAGCCAACCCCAAGGTGAAACCACAGAGGAAGTGAGGAGACGAGCAAAAGTGCTGCTTCCATGGTGAGCCTGATAATCAGCACCAGGGTGAAGGAGACAGATGCTGATGACACTCAACACCTACCAAAGCAGAGCTCCAGAGGCTCCTACGAGCCCATCACTGAAGTAGACTTAAAACACATCCACCATGGCTCAAGGGATTTTGTGGAAGAGGGATCAGAAAGACTGTAAGAGCCACAGGTTGGTATTGTCCCTCCCCAATATCTGACTACTGTTCTTACAACCATAACCGACATTCCCATGGGGACTATCAGCAACCACACTGAGGAGGACCCCCAGTGGAATGGGGGCTGGGAAAAGGGAAAGGATGGTACCAATACACGACATATACATAATAATTATGTCTGTAATAAAAATTAAATAAAAAAGAAAACAGAAATAGTCTAGACTTATTTTACTATAAGCAAAAATGAATGTGCCAAATATTTAAATATATGCAAATGAAGACACCAAAGCCTATAAACAAAGCATAAATTGAACTGTTAAATTAAATAAGCCATTCCCCACAAAAACTGTTCAAGGTTTTTAAATTGCGTGTGTGTGTGTGTGTGTGTGTGTGTGTGTGTGTGTATTTAAAAATAGTATTTGATGGGGGAAGGAGAGATTGCTCAGTGCTAAAGTGCTGTCCTGTAAAGCCTAACAACACGGGTTACATTCCTCAGTAGCCACTTAAAGCCAGAGAAACTGGCACATGCAACAAAGTTCGTTTGCAGTGACTAAAGGCTCCGGCATGCCCATTCTGTGTGTTTGTGTCTTCTCTCTGTCTCTCTCTGCTTGTAAATAAATAAATAAATAATTTAAAACAATAGTCTGACATTCTCTTTAAGCAATACCTGACTATTTTTAGTAATCTTTTATTAATCATTTTCACACTTTTCAGATCTTAGCCTCCAAAAATAATAAGATATTGACTTCAATATGTAAATTTCCAATAGATCATTGAAGTGAAACATAAAATTACAAATATAATAATTGAGAAAATAATTACAAACATAATAAAAAGTATCCAAGACCATCAAAGTTAGGGATAATATAAAAGCTGAATTACATATAGAGTTTTGATATACCAGGCTACTAGAGCAGCATGAAAAAATAGGTAAAATTTTAAGTAACAGTATTTTTCCAATTCCATTTTAAAGAAACAAAATATCACATCTTCAAAAATATTCCTCACTGTTATCTCTTGAGTCTACTCAACTTTGGTTGCCACGTTACTACAATGTGGAAAGCACTTTTCTTACGATAGTTGAAAACGTGGTGAAAAGGCATTCTTCATCTTGCTGGGTATTTTAGGGGACTTTGAGCTGATTGCTCACTCCTTGAAACATTTCAGTTCCTTGTTTTGCTTAGATTTATTCTTCACTGTTGAGTCTTCTCAGTCTCCTCTCAGTCTTACCATCTTCCCAGTGTTTATTTGTGGACTCTAGCTCAGTAGTTGGGTATTTCTTTTATTTATCTAGACTCACCTTCATGGCAGTCTCATCAACTTGATATTTTAAATATCAAGTACCTAGTGATATTTCCCATGTATATTCCTCAGCATGGATTTCATATATTAAATAGTCTGATTTAAAAAAAAATTTATTTATTTATATTAGAGAGAGAGAGAGAGGAGAAAAAGAGAGAGAGAGAGAGAGAGAGAGAATGGGTGCACCAGGGCCTCCAGCCACTGCAAATGATTTCCAGATAATGGCACCACCTTGTGCATTCAGCTTTAAGTGGGTACTGAAGATTCTAACCTGAACCCTTTGGCTTTGCTGGCAAGTACCTTAACTGCTATGTCATCTCTCACAGCCCTGTCTGAATTTTCATTTGGCTATTTCTTTTGTCAATTTAGGACAATAATTTTAGTAACATCTCTGATTTCTCTCTATCTCCCTCCTCACAAACTGTATGTCAACAAATTGTGTTGGCTTTGTCTTTAGTGTATCAATATTATAACACTTCTTATAATCTCCATTGCTACTATCTTGGTACAAACCACCAGTGCACCTCCCACTGAACAAGTCTACAAAGTTTCCAGTTGTGTCAACCTGAATTTCTACTTCCATCAGATCAACTTCTTCTACGCCTGCATAACATGACAGTAAGAAGAGGCTCCCCACTCAAGTGGACTGACATTATTCTGAACTTGCCATCATTAAATGCTAGGTCTAGAAACCACTCCTCCATTAAAAATGAATGACAACAGGAATGGGTAAGAAACAAGAGTAAAGAAAAAAATAAGTTGAGTTGGGAGCTAAAGATGGACCACAGTAAAAAATTATTGTAAGAAGCAGATGAAAATTTTGGAAAATATTTTTGTTTAAGTTTCCAAAAGAAAGTAAAGGGATGTTAATTTCTTCAGAAGACAAGTGAGAATTCACAATGATAAAGACCTGGCACAAAAAAGGAGCTGACATAAAAATGAAACTGTAATGAAGTTTAAATTTTAAAGGAAGAATCAAACTACACATAACTAGAAATATAAACTAGTACCAACACCGTGCTAGGAGATACTTCAGAATTGAGGGGGGGGAGTGAGAATAAGATACAGTTATGGGGCTGGGGAGATATCTCAGTGGTTAAAGGCAATTCCTTGCAAAGCTGATGAACTGGGATTAGCTCACCAGATAGAAGAAGAGGCACATGTGTCTGGAGTTCCTTTGCAGCAGCAAGAGGCCCTGGTGAACACATACATACTCTCTCTCTCTCTCTCTCTCTCTCTCTCTCTGTCTCTGTCTCTGTCTCTCTCTCCCTTTCTTTTTCTCTCAAAAATGAAAAATATTTTAAAACAATATAACCAGGGAAGATAATAGAAAAGCAGTTTAAAATTTATATTTAATACTGAATAAATTTCAGCACAAAGAAAAGACTAAAAATATAATTTTCAAATATAAGACTAAAGTCAGATCAAGTTCATTCATCAAATTTCAGGTCAGACTGATTACTAGAGAAGAATAAAAGTAGATTAACCCTGAAAAAGCAAAGATAACAGGTTTGACTAAAATTCTTTCCTCAAAGCAGTAAAGTGCAAAGACTTTTGGACAAACATGTACAGCATAAGATTTCAAATTTTATGAACAAAGGATTTTATGTCCAATCCACCTGAAGCACTTGCAAAGCTAGGGAATGCATTCTCTGATAGAAAAGGATGCTAAAGGCACAAAATCAATGCATATATCAAAACCAAGGATAACATCAGAAAACAAAGTCTATAGTGGAATGATAAAACCAATTATGTTCCAGAATAACTCCAAGTAACTTGTAAATATGTATAGAGAATGTTATACTCTGAATATCAATTGAAACTGTTATTACAGATAAAAACAAAATAGTACTCTTATTATGGGTGGTTATAATCATAAATTACAATTTTAAATTTTGAGATTAGACCAAGGAGATGATAATGAGAGATGGGAATCATACAAAGTATAGGCAGAATCAAGGGAGAAAGATCAGTGGATATCTCTATGCAATAATTGATAGACTTAAATACAATCAATAGTAGAACTAAAATTTAAGCCCTATCTTCCAAGTCACTATATGAAATTTATTTTACAAAATATGGAAGAAAACATATGGGTAAAATAGTAAGCTTTTTAAAACAAGGTCTTCTAAACAAAGCTAGGACATTTTAAGTATTTTAAGGTGTGCATTTCCACCTTGACTGATACAACAGAATGGAATTTTCAGCAGAGAAATCCAATAGATGGAAATGCTCCTTCCAGCAGCGTGTGAGAGAGTCAGGGTCTGCCTACCAGCAAAGACCTGTCCTTGATCCCTGCATCCTTCCTCTTTCTAATTCAGAGTACAAGACACATATTTCATTAATGTATTCATTCAGTTACTGAGCATATTGATGGGATGCAGTGAATTACATCCTGATGGATTTAGATTTTTGACTGATTAACTCCTTGCCTTATGAATCTTTAATTTCATTCACGCAAACATGGGAGAAATCTAGTATCTTAATATAATATCTTTTGTCAAATCCTTAATTAAAGTGAAGAATGCCCCCAATTATCTTGAAATTATCACCCAGTTTTTATTTCTTTATTTTTTATAATAAAACAAATGAATATATATTTTTTCTTTCTCGATTGCTCTCCCTTTATTTCTTTTTTTTTTTTTAAATATTTTTTAATTATATCATTCTAATTTTATATTAATAATGGTGACTCCATTATCCTCCTCCCTCTTCCAAAGGGACCCTCATCAATGGGGAATGTGGGTCATGCATTGTGGGGGTAGTCAAGAGTTATGTGTGATAGGCCAAGTCTTTGTGCATAATGAAAATATTTTTAAGTATACATAAGAGACCTTAAACATTATTATTGCTAAATGCATGATTTCATTTTGTCTTTCCATTCCCAGTACTTTTTGGTTTTTCAAGGTAGGGTGGCCTCAAACTCGCAGCGATCCTCCTACCTCTGCCTCCGGAGTGCTAGGATTAAAGGATTATACCATCATGCCCAGCTCCCAGTACTTTTTTGGTACATAGAATGTTTTACTAGAGAAAGTTTCATACTTAACTAGATACTTGTACCATTGATGGATATATTAAAGAATCTATGAAGGCCCTCCATTGTCTGAGGCAGTAGCCAAATTGCTTATGTTCCCTGACTTGCTTTAACCTTTGTGTGGACATACTTGCTACATTTTAAAAGACAAACATGTTGTTATCTCATCTTTTGGAACATGGTGCCTTGAAAACTGGTTGAAATTTGGCTTTTAATGAGGACTATAGTTTTATTTGAGGTCAAGAGTATTTTCCGGATTAGAATTAGTGCTGGAGGTAGGTTTGGAGGTAGTGTTGTCAGTTTGGAGAAGACAGAGTGAGAGTAAGGTTTGCAGTTACTTTTGTGTTTAGGTACAAATAGATTCTGGTTGATTTTAAGCTTATGTTTTAAGGTAATTTGTTTTACGGTTATGATTAGAAGCAGGTGGTATTCAAGTAAGTATTGCATGTTTGAGGTTAAGTGAAGGGCCACGTCAAAATGTATAGATATTGATGTTAGGGTGTACTTAGGGTATAAGGAAGATTGGGTTCAGTATGAATGCTACAGTGATGTTAGGGTAAGAGCTAGATATTATTCCATTCAATATTTTATTACTGTTAGTATTATAATTATTGTTGCCATTATTTGCCAAAACTCATTTTTAAAAGTTTGTCAATTTTCAAACCATTTTCTTAGTGTTTTTTTTTATTTTATTAACTTTTTTTGATAATTTTTTTTCTCCCTGGAGTATTTTATATTGTAATCTTTCTGTCTCTTTTTTAAAAAAAAAATCAATATCTTATTAGTTTTTAATTTACCTTCATATGCTATTTTTTTTGTTCTACATTATTTCTGTGTCTTTATTCATTCTTTTTTCTTCCCATCTTTTTTTTTTTTTGATTTGATTTTTTTATTTATTTAAGAGAGAGAGATACAGAAGTAGGCAGGGAGAGAGAGACAGAAAGAGTGGGCATGCCAGGGCCTCCAGCCACTGCAAAAGAACTCTACATGCATGCGCCCCCTTGTGCATCTGGCTTATGCGGGTTCTGGGGAACTGAGCCTTGAACCAGGATCCTTAGGGTTCATAGGCAAGTACTTAGCCACTAAACCATCTTTCCATCCCCCCATCTTTTATTCTAGAAGAAAATGACAATAATCGCAGATGTGACACTGTTTTGGGTCATACTTTTACTGAAAATATGTCTTGAGGAACCAATGATTCTGTATTTTATATTATTATTCAATTGGCTTCATGGTTATTTTTAATCTCACTTGCTTTTCCATGTTAGCATTTTATTTAAAAGCTCTCTTCTTGTTTAATCAAAATATAAAGGCTAACATTCCTTTTATTTAAATAGCATCATGATCAAGAATAATGAGCGATCATTAATGTCTAATTGGTTGGGCCTAAAACATCCAGCCTACTCAATGACACAGACCCATCATTAAATACTAAACTTACAGAAACAGTGCATCAAACAGAATGTCCAAAAATGAATCTGCTTTTTCACATGATTTTGTGCAAAATATTTATTAAAACTTGAATTGTAATATCAAGATATTTTGTTGTACACTATTGATAGTGAAATTGAAAGAACATTAGAGATTAGTTAGTATCATGGAAACAATTTTTATTTGAAATTTGAAAATGGAAACACAGTTAAATAACCATTTTTAAAAATATATTCAATCATCTTTAAATGTCACCAAATAATCAGTGTTTCTAGGTAATATGATTTTTTTTTTATTTGAGAGAGACAGAGAGAGAAAGAGAGAGAGCTAGAGAGCTAAAGAGAGAGAAAATGGGTGAGCTAGTGGCCTCTCAGACATTGTGAATGAACTCCAGATGCATGCGCCCCCTTGTGGACAAAGGTGGCATTGCACCCTTAGGTCAATTTTTGTGTCTGGCTAAATGTGGGTCTTAGAGATTGGAACTGGCCTTCTTAGGTTTGCCAGATAAGTGCATTAACTGCCAAGCCATCTCTCTAGTCCCCCCTTTTTGTTTATTTGCCTTTTTTGTTTGTTTGTTTGTTTTTTGACGGTCTCATTCTAGCTCAGGCTGACCTGGAATTCACTATGTCATCTCAGGGTGGCCTTGAATTCACGGCAATCCTCCTACCTCTGCTTCCCAAGTGCTGGGATTAAAGGCTTGCACCACCATGCCTGGCTGTTTTTTAACAGAATGAGTTATGATATGAAAGTATATGGTTTTGACAAGTTCTTATTCTTACTCTTTAGGATAAGATGTAATGATTGTCTAATAACAATGAATGGTTACTGAACAACATGAATGGTTTTCTTCTGAGACTGAAGTAGTTAAACTCGCAAGTAACCGATACATGCACTTGTGCATCTTAAAGGTTAACAGCAGGTGCAGTTCGGGAGCATGGCACTTGTTAAAGGTGAATAAATACCATGGATTGATGTTTGGAGTCAAAAGAGAACAATAAAACTCTCAAGCAAGGTTTTCTATCATTCCTATTATACTAAGCTCTGGAAGCAAAATGTTGCCTTCTGTTGCTCTTTTGTCCCTCCTGCCATGCACCTCCTTGATGCTCCAAACTCTTGCATTAATATTTTGTTTTTATCCACTGAATATTCAGTGGTGCACAGTCCTGTCTTAGGTCTCATTTCATATCTCTTTAATAGGTTTCACTTCCATGAGACTATTAACTCCTTCAAGCCTGTGACAACTTTGTTGTCAACTTAGTCAGAGCAGGAATCAAGTAAGACCCTCCTTTTCGGTGGGTTTGTAAGGGTGGTTCCAGGGCTGATTGACGGAGGAAGTCTTTCCTCAAGTGGGCAGCCCTTCTGGTGGTAAACTGTAATTCTAAGGGCTTTAGGCCTGGCTGCCTGGGCTACTCTCCAGTACTACATCTACCTTGTTGCTGCCATCTTTCTTGGACTTTGGAATCAGCTTCATCAGCCTTCCACTGTGGACTGAAAACCAGGGCTCTCCAGGAATCCTCCAGAACTTTAGTGCTAGCTGTGAGTTGCTGAGGTATTCAGCATCATGGACTGAGCAACTACCATGTTCTCAGACTGTCCAGTCAGCAATCAGCCTCGTGGATGAGCAGATAAATATTGTTGGACTGCTCAGTCTGTGTCCAATAAGTTAATCCAATGAATCCACTTTGTAATACACATCCATTCTATTGGTCTGTTCCTCTACAGAACACTCTTTTTGATGTTGGATACAATAGACTCTATATTTATTCTAAGATGGAATGAATGAATGAATGATTTCTCATTCTTCCTATTTAGTTCACCCATTCAATAGGGGCATCGTATCACCTACATTAGCTATCAGCAGAACATCACAACATTGGCTGTAATATAAAAACATTGTCTCCTGATAAATGGCTGCTCTCAAGTCTCCAAAGAAAATCAGACCCTATGGGCAGTATGAGCTTGCATTCATTAACCAAATGATTTCAGCAGTTTTTTCATTTCTGAAGTCTGAACAAAAATCATGAAGCCTAACCTTAAAATCTTTGTCTCTGACCTGTAACTTACAGTACCAGAAATAAATGCTACCCACATTGAGCTGTTGATCGGTGAGACCTATGAGGTTCCAAAACAAGATGGGCTTCTGTCAAAGCACTTTACCCACATGAGTTAAAAGGTAAGAGTCTATTGCTGAAGACACAATATGCTGCTGGCACAGAACACAGAGAGATATGGCTGGAATCCAGAAGACAGCCAGACCCCAGACAGCCCATCAATTGCTGGAAAGTGCTACATGAGTTGCTGGGGGAAAGTGGCCAACATCAGTATGAGAAAGCAGGGGTCTAAGCTACTCAGAAACAACCAATCTGACAAGAAGTACATACCAGAGCAATGGTGGCACACAGCCTTGGTGGGTAACCAATGGTTATCTGATTGGCCAAGAGATCTGCTCAGTGAAAAAGAGCCCATATCTGAAACTGGGAACCAGGACTGAATCCTATGGAGACAAAGATTATGCTCTCCAATGTCAAGCTTCCACTAGTCATTGACTATAAGAGAGGCTACATCTATCAAACTCTCCCTAAATTAATAATGCTTATCCAATTTAACCTATGCAGACTCTACTTTCTGTTGGAGAATGTTTTTCTTTTTCAGAAGGCAATGAGGCTTTAGGAGATAAACCACCTCTCACGTTTCAGTCAAGGCCCAGATGAAATCACAGAGGAAGGGGTGGGGGGATAAGCAAGAGTGCTGTTTCCATGGTGAGCCTGACAAGCAGTGCCAGGGTAAAGGAGACAGAAGCTGGGAATACTCAACACATACCAAAGCAGAAATCTAGAGGCTCCTAAGAGTTCATCACTGAAGTTGACTTAAAACACACCCATTAAGGCTCAGGGAATTTTGCAGAAGAGGGGGCAGAAAAATTGTAAGAGTCAAAGGTTGGGATGTCTTACCCAAAGGCACTGCCTTCCCATAATAACTGACTTCTGCTCCCACAATGCACAACCCACAACCTCATGGGGAATACCAACAACCCCATTGAGGAGGGTGTCCTGCAGAATGGGGACAGGGAGGAGGGAAAAATGGTACCAACTCATAATGTATCCATACAAAATATGTTCTTCATAAAAAATCACGTTTTATTATAGGCGAGCTTAGTGGTAGTGTTTTAATTATAATACCGAAGAAGAACATGACCATTGAAAGTAAAATACTTGTCCAGTTGTTGTGTTATATTCAGATATGTGGATTAGTAGATGATACTTAATGATTGCCTGCAGGAGAGAAACCAATTCAATTTGATAAATGAGTTTGAGTTTGGAATGTTTAAAAATCAATACTGTCTTACTTATCAATATTGAAAGTAAACAAGAAGCAATAACTTGTGATCAAGGCACCAAGATAAATTTTTCTTGTAGTGAAAATGGAGCTTCAAACTTTAGTAGTTTGAGCAAACATAAGACATTTAAAGTTCTATTTCTAATTATAATTTCTCCTTAAATGAATATTGGTATACAAATAAATATATACACATTATATTGCACATATAAGCATTATATTAAAAATTAGACATATATTATAACTCTTGGCTAACTTATAGAATTTTAAAACAAAAAGTCTGGTCTCTAACCTGCTATAGCCAAACATATCTCAAGTCTTGTAAATCTTGCATGTTAGTTTGTTAGAATCTAGTGTTCAGAGGTAGATTATTTACAAACTTCAAAATATTGAAAATGTTAGGTGGCCATCTGTCTGCAATGGATTAGATTAAGCTTGCCAAGGTCTTATGCTTCTCCCTTTATACTATGCCAAGGATTAAAGATTTCTTCAGTGAGAACTGCATTTGTAATATCTTAGTGTGAACACATCCTTGGAGAGTTTTATTTCCTATCCTCCCATTATTTTCACATCTTCAAAATGATTGTTGAATTATTTGATGCTTCCCAACATTCATGCAATCCTAATACGTATGTTGTGACCAATGACTTCTGATATTTAGGATTTAATAATCAGAGCCATTAGGAGCAAATCATAGTCAGGATTTCATAATGCTGCTGTGTTGGAACCCCCTATAACAACACTTCAGATCTTGCTATGATACAATTTATTACTGGCATTTACTATATCTTCAAACAGCTGGAAGCCCAAGTGGAGTACAGTGAACACAGCAGCAGAAAAGGGACATAGCTGTCTGAAGTGCAGAGAATAACAATGTTCTTCATGCCTCCACAGATGTCACCAAAGAAGCAAGAGGGGGAGGATTTTAGGAAGCATTTGGCAGGTGTGGGATGTGGGGTGCCATCCTCATGGTAACAAGCCCAAGTAGCACTGACTGCAGGGACAGCACAGAAGGGCTGTGAAGGAGTCTGAAGCCGAGAGATAGTCAACTCTGCACATCCATGGGACGAGCTGCACCAATCGCAGCAAGTTTGTGGCAGAATGTGTTCTAGTAACCTGATGAAAGAACTGAGATAAACACATGGAGTCAGACCTCCCCGACCAGCAAGAAACACTGGATACCAACATAAAACTGTCCTTTTCAGTTTATTACTCATTTATGCTTTTATTATATGAATATTTGTTTTTCAATTGCTCTTTCTCCACTTTTCTTACTTATTATTTTTTATTTATTATTCTTTTTATATTTTAATGTTCTTTTAGGATGTACACTTTTGCCCTTTAAATGTTCTGATGTTGGATTGTGTTGCAGCCATCTTCTCATTGCTAACACAAACACATGACCAGAAGCAGTTGATAGGAGGAAAGGGTTTGTTTTTAATTACAGACTTGAAAGGAAGCTCCATTATGGCAGATAAATTGATGGCACGAACACAGGCTAGACCTCACTTCCTGGCCAATATGAGTTTATGAATGACACCTAATTCAAACCACCACCTTCTGCCCCTGGCCTCCATAAACTTATAACCATCCAAAATGTAAAGTGCAATTCATTCAGTCCAACTTAAAAGTCCTCATTGTTTTGTTTCATTCCCAGTACTGCTTACACATACCCATAGTCCAAGGTCTCTTAACGGAGCTGTAAAACCAAAAGAACGTAATGGTACAGAATAAACATTCACATAAAAAAAAAGTATCGAGCATAGCAAATAAATACAAAATTTAAAACAAACAGGGCAAACATCAAATTCTGTAGCTCCAAGTCTGACAACTCTAACCAGTGATGAGTCTCTGGAGTTCCAAGTTCACCTCTCCAACTGGGCTGCACATAGCCTGATGAAAACTCCACACAAAGCTGGCAGCTTTCTTTGGCAGCTGTCTCATTATCCTGGAATTTCCAAAACATCCTCAAGTCTACAATGCAAACCACAATTCTTCCATGCTGGGCCTCTACTCAGGGAATCCAGCAAGCCTGCTTCACCTTCCCAGAGGCCCTTTCTATAAACCAAAACTACATTGCAAATACAACGATGCTATCTTTCTGTATTTTTTTTTTAGTCTGTGGTACGAGTAGGCTACCAAATTTGTTAGTCCAGAATAAAGCTGACTTCGAAAAGCAGAGCATTCCTTCAACATTCAGGCTCTCTACTTTGAAAAGATTCAGCATTCTTCCTGCTATGCAGATCAGCTGGCTCAATCTCAGTGGTTGTAATATCTCTAATTCTTGCAGCTGAATGGATATTGTCCCCAGCCTGAAATTTTCATTTATTTCTGTGCCATCTCTACCTGGGCACACAAGTCCATTTCTGTGTAACACAACCTTTCAGTATATAGGAAGATGCAGTAAGCCTCTCACACTAGGCCTCTAGCTTAGTCTGAACAAAGCCCTTTCTTCCTCCCACAAGCCAAAACTCACATTCCACGGTTTTTTTCTACATTTAGGTTTTATTTTTCCCTCTAACCAGAATAGTTCATCAAACTGAAAGTCCTTCTGCACTGCAAGGCTTCTCTTAGAACAAGGAGTCACGTCCTTCCACATTCCTCCCACAAATCAGTTCCAAAAGGCCAAAAGCGACCGTAAAAAATCCACTCCTGGTACCAATTTACTGTTGAGGTTACCTTCTCATTTTGAGAACAAACACCTGAACAGAAACAGGTGATGGGAGGAAAGGGTTTATGTTGGCTTATAGACTTTAGGGGATATTCCATGATGGCAAGGGAAAATATAGTATGAAGAAAAGCTAGTTATCGCCAGCATCAGGTGGACAACAGCAGCAGGAGAGTGTGCCAAACACTGGCAAGAAGAAACTCCTATAATATTCGTAATCCCATCTTAGCAACACACCTCCTCCAATAAGGCTCAGATCCCAAAATTGCCATTAGCTGATGACTAAACATTCAAGCCTTGAGTTTATGGGGAACACCTAGTTAAAACCACCACAGGTTGTAAAATTGGAAAAGGTTTTTCTAGTTTCTGTAAACATGATATACAATATTTTCTATATGGCTTTTCATGTCTCTAACCTATATAATTTTTCCTCTCTTTACCCTTTGTTTCCCTATCCAGTATTTCCTTCTTTCCTTATTACATAAAGATTGATAGTCAGGCTGCAGAATTTGTTCTAGTAAAGTGTTTACCATGCAAGCATGAAAACTTCAGTTTGGATTTCCAACATACCTTTAAAACATCAAATGTGCTTATTATGCCAATGCTGGGGAGACAGAAGTTCCCTACCTCTTCTTGGCTAGTTAGTCTGGCCAAATTGGTGAGAGAGCCCTTCTCAAAAACTAAAGACAAGATAAATTAAGGAGACAGTGGGCTTTGTCCTCAGGCCTCCACATGCATGCACACACACATATGTACACTTGTATCTTCAGACGTGCTTATGCTCACATGCATGCAAACATGCATCACATATGCACATACATCAGACATACACATACAAAAAACATTGATTTTTCTTAAGTGTAAAAACTACATTTTTTTTCCAACCAGTATCCTTGTGCCACTGCCTCAGAACCTGACAGGCGACACGAGTGAAGTACATGAGTCTCTTCCCTTGCATTTTACACTAGTGCAGCCATCACCCATCATCGTGGTAGACAGCTTTTCTTTGAACATAAATTCAAGTGAAAATCCATCAGGAAGTATCATAAAAATAAGACAAATAAACAAAACAGTAGAAAATAATGGGAAAAATGAAAAGCTAGAGATCATATATATCCCAACAGATATACAAAATAACAACAAATGGACACACAAATGCGTGAGACAGCATTCCATTATTACAGCTTACATGCTGACAAGTTCTAATACTGGAAAACAAAGAGATAGCTAAATGAGATAGCTGAGTACTTAAAAAAAAAAAAAAAGAAAGATTTCAGTCTCCTGCTTTTAGAAAGAATCAATGACTAGACAGAGAACTCAAACAAAAAGATAAGGAAATCAATTTGAAACCTAAGCAAGAAAGTTACCAAAGTGGATGAAATAATCAGTACCTGGGAAGAAACATAAGAAGCATGGAGAAGAATGTCAGCAGAGGAATTGAAACACAAAAGAGAGTGATACAGAAATTCTAGAAATAAAAGAATATACCAAGCAAATGAAAAACAGCAGAAAGCACCCAAGATAAGACCAAGCAGTAGCACAATTTCAAGATGTGAAGGACAAGGTTGAGACAATAATACAGAAGACAATAATACAGAGAGAAGAGAGAGAGAGAGAGAGTAAAAACCTTGAACAAGTCAAAAACTGCCCAGAAGTCTGTGCTATATCTAGGACACCAAGCCTAAGAATTCATGGGGTAGAAGAAAGAAGCTGAGAAATACTCAAAAAACAACAACAACAACAACAAAACTGGACAATTTGCTCAATAAAGTCATAGATGAAAATTTCAGAATTTCTCAAACTCAACTAAACATGCAAACTCAAGAAGCATTCAGAATGCCAAATAAATATGACAATCATGCCATATTGTCAAGATGTCCAAACACAAAATACAGAACTAATGCTAAAAAAAAAAAAAAAAAAAAAAAAAACCTACAGGAAAATAACTGATGCAGGGCAGAAACATTAGGTTAAACTCAGATCTTTTGTCAGCAGCTGAAGATCAAGTGCTCAGTACTGGCCTGCAGGGACATTTTACATTCAAACCATAGTGCCCTCTTATGACTAGTTTTGGTTTCAAGTCGACATTATCAGATATGAGAAGTCCCATGCCAGGTTGTTTACAGCTTCTATTTGCTTAGCAGGTTTACTCTAACCTTGGACTTTCAATGTCTGAATGCCTTTGCTATTTATGCTGTTTCTATAGGAACTGAGGGGTGTAACTTGTTTATTATACAGGTTGTTACTCCAAGTCTTTTAATTGGTAAGTTAAGGACATTTGCATCCAATGTTATTATTATTTTTATTTTTTTAATTCTATTTATTTATTTGAGTGATAGAGAGAGGGAGAAAGAGAGAGAATGGGCCCTACAAATCCTCTAGCCACTGCAAAAGGACTCCAGACTCATGTGCCACCTGGTGCATCTGGCTTACATGGGTCATGTGAAATTGAACCTGGGTTCTTAGGGTTTGCAGGGAAGTGCCTTATCTGCTAAGCCATGCTTCTTGTGAGGTATTTGGTCACAGAAATGAGTTGGTAACTAATAAGAAATGTGGTACTCATAAATGGGTTGTTGCTCTGATAAACCTATGTGGTACCTAGGCCTTTGGAACTGATTTTGGAGTAACAGAGAAGAGCTTGAAACTTTGCAACAAAATAAGGCCCAAAATTCTTGGAGCAGAGCTTAGTGAGCCATTCTTGTGGGAGTTTGGAAGGCTAGAATGTCAAGGGAAATCCACAGAGAGTCTCAGCTCACATTTTAAAATTGGGGAACAAGGACTCTTAATTAGGAACTGAGTTAGAGGCAGTGCATACTATATTATGGCAAAGGATCTCGATATATGAATGTTTTCTACCCATATCTGAGAACTGTAATAAGGCTGTATTCAAAATTAATGGAATTATGTGTTTTTTGGAGGAAATTTCATGCTAGGATGGAATTTAGTCTGGGTCTGGGTCTTAGCTCACTTCTTTGATCCAGGTCTTCAGTGAAACAAGGCAACAAGCAGGGTAAAAAAAAAAAATTGAAAAATGTATCATTTGGTAAGTAAAGGAGCAAGCTTGAAACTTCTCAGAATGAGCATGTTATTAAGAAAGAAACTATAATTATTAAAGAGATCAGCACCTTTAAGAAGAAGCCTCCTGTTCTGCAATAAAAAGTAGAAAAGGTGCCCTGAGGGTAATGATTCTCTATCCGCTGAAGGTCCTAACTTGTGATAATACCAATTCTTTTGAAAGGAGAAAACAGGAGTGAAGAATGCGGAAGAAGTTCCATGCTCCAAAACAACTGTGGAGGAAGTAGGACTCTCAGATTCAGTAACAAAGGAACATAAATACCTTTATAGATTTGACCCAATGGGGATAAGATCCATCCCAAGCTGGCAGCAGAAGTTGGCAGTATTGTCCATATGGAAGTTGTTTTGTAGGCGGGAAAGATGATTGACAGTATCATGTTGTCTTTTTCCATGGTTTCAGAGAGCCTTTTAGAGAACCACTGAGGCTGGGCAATGTGAAGCAAGGTCACATTCCCTGCAAGAAGACCCTGACAGGCCCTGACATGAAGCTCTAAAGGTGAAGCCAACGATGTAAAGGGCTCTACAGGAAGTCAGAGATGCCAGAAGCCTGGCCTGTCCATCAAAGAATGCTGTCGGTCTGGAATGGAGCTGGCTAATGAAAGCAATGAGTTTTACTACCAGAACGTGTACTGGAGTATTCGAGCTACTCAAGCCCTTTGGAATTTACATAATCCCATGTAAGTACCACCTACCAGACATAGAACTATAGAAGTTGGCACTAGCCCTGCTGGGTTTAGCTCTTACCCTGGTCCAATCTTTTCTTGATATGCTCTCATTCCTCTGTTTATTAATGGAAATGTTTGTGCTGTAATATGTTTGAAGTACTTTTTTTTTTATTTTCTAGGAAGTAACAATTCATATATTGCTTACAGTCTAGAAGAAATTTTTCACTTTTGACTTTTGATGTGTTGGGACTCGGCAAGACTATGAGACCTTTTTGAGGTTGGAATGAGTGTGTCTCTTATTGTGAAGTGACCATGGATGGAATGATGTAGCTTGTTTGAGAAATATTCCCCTTAGCATCTTGTGTATGACCATTTGGTCACAGGCTGATGGAACTGTTATGAAAGTCATGGAACTTTTGTAATACATGGAACCTTGTAAGAAGAAGTGGGTTATTATAGGCAGCCCTTGATGTTTTAAAATTCAGATCAACTTCTTGCCCTGTCTCGTCCCAAAGAAGCCCCAAACCAGATGAGACACTGCTGAATTCTTCCAATCTTTTAAGGAAGATCTAATACCAATATATTTTTTAAAGATTTTATTTTTATTTATTTATTAGGGACAGAGAGGGGGAAAGAGAGATAGAGAGAGAAAGAGAGAGAGAATGGGCGCGCCAGGGCCTCTAGCCACTGCAAACGAACTCCAGACGCATGCGCCCCCTTGTGCATCTGGCTTACGTGGGACCTGGAGAATCGAACCGGGGTCCTTAGGCTTCACAGACAAATGCCTTAACCGCTAAGCCATCTCTCCAGCCCTAATACCAATATTTTTTTCAAACTTATTTAAAAAAAAATGAGAAAAGCACTACCAAATTTATCCTATGAAGCCAGTATTCTCCTGATACTAACACTGAATAAACACAGCACAAATTCAGTCCATCAAAACACAATGCTACATACAATAGTAGTAGAACCCCTCACAAAATAAACACTGTGGAAGTAAACAGAAACATAAGAGAAGGCATTATACAAATTTACTTAGGAAAGCTTATGAAAGGCTGTGTTTCACTGGGATTCCCTGAATGCCTTTATAACATAGATTATGTATAATTATTTATATATTTTCAAGCTGTCATAAATTTACTATTTCATTAACTTTGGCAGAATTTTGACTCCCAGAAATCTTCAAAGTTATACTAATATATCAACTAAAATACCAAATAGTCTTCAAAGAAGGAACACTTTTCACCCCAAGTCGTATTCACCTTATTTACATGTTTAATCTTTTCATTTGTTTCTGTGATATCATCCCTATCTATTACTTACATCCTAGACATTGGAAACACAACATTGGAAAATTCCTTGTAGGTAAGAACCATGCTTCCTTCACTTCTGTATTTCCTCCACACAATAAAATAAAACAGATTACATGTTGTAGATGTTCAATAAATTACTTTCTAAATAAAATAAGGAAAGGAAATAGCTCCAAATTAGATGAATCTAGAAAACCCCTTGTGTTGTTTTAAGGTGCTGTGTGCTGTGCATTTTAGTTCTAAAGTGACTGGGCCTTCTACTCCTCTCAACTGCTCTATGTTTGCACGACAAAGCTGGGTTTGAATCACTGGTGAGGTAGCTCCATCTGTGCTAATGACACCACCACTCAGGTAGCTCCATCTCTGAGTCACTTCAAACCAGCACTCCTCGGCAGCTCCATCTGTGTGCATGGCACCAGCACTCACAGAAGTTTTATGAAGTCTTATTTATCAAAATAAAATCTACACTTGGCTTGGCTCTTTCTGTAGAATTTCTCTTCATTCCCTCTAGGACCTGTGATCAGGTACCTATAGTGAATTATAGATGACTGAGACAATGGTGTAACTCCCTTTTGGTTAAGACTACCAAGCAATGTGCACGAAAATTTGTTTTTCTTAAAATTTACAGGTAATTCTTTCAATGTGTGTAGAACGGGCTTATATTTATCATCCAACGAGGGATGGGAAGTGGGAACAGAACACAGAATTCATCCATTGTTGAAGAGTTAGAAGCCAAGTGATACTTTGTAAAGCTACTTGAACAGTAACAGAGGAAACAAGAGAAAATGATAACTCTCTCATACTTGTTATGTTCAGACTAACTGAGAGCCTCCAACAAGCTTTTGTTGTAGAATTGTGCAATTAGGGCATCTATCAACTCCCAAAGCCTGCTCTGTATGTCATCCCATAACTCACGTGTTTACAATGGATGGGTACTGGGAAACTTGTTTTCGTTGTTCTGAAGTTTGCTAGAGTGAAAAGTACTACCCTTCTGGGGACAATACTAAATCTTGGATGATAAAACTTTATGATTTGATTAACTTTTAAGGAAACTGAAGGCCAGAGGCAGACAGCCCTAGTGACATTTCTAGAACAATTCGGCTCTTAGCATTGGTCTTCACCTGAACTGTGGCCTTTTCTTCTTGTTCTTCTCTCTAATGCTGTAATTTGAAGGCAGAACCTGGTGCATTTGAGATCAGTCCTCCATCACTGATTTACTTCCCCAGCCCATTTGTCTATATAGTTTAGAATTAGTTCAGTTTATTAATGACATGGGTAAGTGACAAAGAATTTCTAAAGTTGAGTATCTGTAGGTATGCCTGAATATTCTGTGAACAAGTAGGGTAGGTTTGGCTGTTCTTATTGAATAAGTCCCAGCTCTCTTACCACCTTTGGAAAATGAAAAGTCAAGTGTTTCCTTACCCTGTTTGTTTTGTTTTGTTTGTATGTGTGTGTGTGTGTGTGTGTGTGTGTGTGTGAGAGAGAGAGAGAGAGAGAGAGAGAGAGAGAGAGAGAGAGAGGGGCAGGGGGAGAAAAAGGGGAGAAAGAAAGAATTGGCATTCTAGGTCCTCCAGACACTTGTGACCCCTTGTGTACATGTGTGACATTGTGCACTTGTGTCACTGTGCATTTGGTCAGCATGGGACATGGAGAGTAGAAAATGAGTCCTTAGGCATCACAGGGAAGTGCCTTAACCACTAAGTCCTCCATCCTGCCTTTTTTATTTTTAATAAAAGCCACTGTGGATTATTCTGAAACAGAATAGTTTAAGTAAGCATTTTGCACATTAAATGTCTTCTCTGATATGACAGAAATATAGTGTATTTAAGGATCTTGAAGTAATTTTCCTGAAAAAATAAAAAAGCAAACTCTGGACATCTTATAGATCATTTACTTTGTATGATAATAAGATCCTTTAATGTTATGACATTGGGCTTTATAAATATTTCATAATCATTACTTTAATAATCATAAAACACTTATTTTATATTTATTTAATATTTTAATAATTATATTCCCTTAAAATATGGACCCTAAGGCTTTGGTGAAGCTCAGTACTTTGGCATGTACTTATGATCTAAGTTTAATCCCAGACCAAAAAACAAAACAAAACAAAACAAAACAAAACAAAACAAAACAAAAAAACAGAAATAGCAATCAAAATAATCCCAAACATAATTAAAATTTTGAAAAATGTTTAAATGCATGTATAGAGGAAATATAAATTATGCAATTGACTTTTTAAAAATATTTTATTTATTTATTTCAGAGTGAGAGACAGAAAGAGGCAGGTAGAGAGAACGTGAGAGAATGGACATGCTGGGGCCTCTAGACACTACCAACAAACTCCAGATACATGTGCCACCTTGTACATCTGGCTTTATGTGGGTTCTGGGGAATTGAACTCCAGTCCTTAAGCTTTGCAGGCAAGCACCTTAACCGCTGCACCATCTCTCCAGCCCTGAAAGTGACTTTTAAAGTGAAATTTCGTCCTGGGGAAATCTAATATTAGTTCACTTGGTAATGGGGAAAATGGCTCCTGCCATGGCTCTAGGTACACGGGTATCTGTAAACAAGAAAAAATAAAGAACTTTTTTTACAGAGTGTACATTTTATTAAGGCAAACAACAGAAAAAAAAAAAATAAAAAAGAACAAACAAATTAACAAAATCATTTACAACAGTAAAGGTAAAAGGACCTTTGAGGAAAATCAAACAGGATGTTGACATAGTACATGACAAGGCAGTGATTCAGTTGTGACATTCTAAGAGACCTTGTGTGGAAATGTGACATGGGAGTCAGAGAATGCCATGAGGTCTGGCAGGTTAGCAACCAAGAGGATTCCAAGTCAGGAATACACTGAACACACTCCACAGGGATAAAATATTTGACAATGATCACTCAGCCAAGG
Organism: Orientallactaga sibirica; assembly: GCA_036365145.1. NCBI lineage: Eukaryota > Metazoa > Chordata > Mammalia > Rodentia > Dipodidae > Orientallactaga > Orientallactaga sibirica. Next base: position 33,426,526 of record JAEOAD010000006.1, read on the forward strand.
GACTCTCCTTTCTCACGGGTTATTATTGAACTGACTCATCTCTGGTGCATTTCTCTTTTCTCCTTCCCTAATAGCCACATTGCATTTACGCACAAGTAATTGCTTAAAAAATTCATTAAACTTTTGAAAATTCAAGCCCTTTTCATCCAGTTTTTGAAATTTTTAATATATGAATGATATATTCTTTTTTAAATTAATTTATTTATTTGACAGAGAAAGAGGGTCAGAGAGAGCATGCAAGGACCTTCAGACACTGCAAACAAACTCCAGATGCATGTGCCTCTTGTGCATCTGGATAATGTAGGTCCTGGGGAATTGAACCTGGGTCCTTTGGTTTTGCAGGAAAATGCCTTATTCACTAAGCCATCCCTCCAGCCCTGAATGATATATTCTTAATCCTATAAGTAAATTTCAATTGTATTAATCTTATTGTTAATGGCATGCAATCTCAAAAAACATGCTTATGTGCATGGGTGTGGTTTATGTTAATTTTCAATAGGATTTTAAGTTCTTAAATGTTTAATTTCCCCTTTCTTTTAGATTTTTTTTTTTTTTTTGAGAGAGAGACAGAGAGAGAGGGAGAGGAAGACAGATAGAGATGGGCGCACCAGCAGTCTCTCAGCTGCTGTGAACGAAATCCAGATGTGTGTGCCCCCCTTGTGGTCAAGTGTGGCATTGCACCCTTGCGTCACTTTGCATCTGGCTAAACGTGGAACCTGGAGATTGGAACCGCTGGAGATAGTAACCAGCATTCTTAGGATTAGCAGGCAGGCGCCTTAACCCCTAAGCCATCTCTCCAGCCCTAGGATGGTTTTGGCTTACCATCCGAGACTCCAAATTTCAGTGTGCTGACTTTCAGGATCTCTAAGTCACAGTCACTTCTTCATATTTCAATGAACAAGGTATTTCTAGACATTCCTGTTCCATACTATGAACCAAAAGAATAATTTGTCACTGTATCTGTGAACAGGCTTTTAAAAAATGATTAGTTTTAGCATCCTAATCAAAAGATACAAGTTTTGATATGTTTTTAATAATGAAAAGTTGATTAAATTTCACACATATCCATGCCTCCATAAAAGATTAGCCCAACCTTCACATTCTAAGAAAGTCCTCTTGCCTAAAAAGTCATATGAGTTAACATTATGGATTTCTATCCCAGTGGATGACTCATCACTTTGCATTAAAGAAATAAATTAGTAGAGCCAATGGTTTTATGACTCTATGTGTATCACTGTAATGATAAACCATCTGTCTTCCTTGTAGAAAGCATGCTAGAAATAGGTATAGTTACCTAGGGATTTGGATTATATTCATCATTTGCAAGTTTTTCCTCATTTAATACTGTTTAATCAGGTAAGGCAAAACAAGACACAAATCCCAGTATGATTTCTTCCAGAATTCCTTCTCCCTTTGTATTTATTCTCTGCATTATCTTCAAAACATTCTCCTTGATGATACAAACTAATGACAACTGTATACCCAAACTCTTTAATGATTGCCCTTAAATTGTAATATCAAAACTTAGATCCTGGGCAAAATATACAGGCTGATCATGGCCCATCCTTTATCACAGCCAGCCTTGTCTCCATTTCTCATCTGTACTTACTCTGAAATCACCAACTGCACAGTGCCCTCTCTGTAGCTCATGCTGTTTCATGCCTCTTGATTTTACTATGTTGTTTTCTCTGCTTAGAACATCCTTGCCTAATTTTCTTTACCCAGATAGCTTAAATTTACACATTACAATTTAGTTTCGATGTGCTTTCTTCCTGTATATATAGTATCCCAAAGGCAGTTCATGTCCTTCTCATATTCTACTACTTCTTTCATTACATCCTTCCACATCATGCTTGCCATATTATTTGAAGCTTATCTGTTTACATGTTTGTCTTTGAAACTGGAATGGATATCTTTTTGTCTTTGTACTCTCAGTCCCAGCACAGAAACTGGCACAAAGCTAAACACAATTACATCTATTGTCAGAGATGCAAACTATATACATCTAGAAATCAGCTTAACTCAGTGGGAGGTCACTGAGACCTTTATTCATTTCAATTCCTTTATGTTGACTTGATGCAAATTAAAATACCATTAAGTACTGTACAGTTTCTGTGACAGAGATGCACATCTCTCCACCTCCCTTGCAGTTGAGTTAATAAGCTATAGTGTTATTGGATTAGACCAAATAAACATTTGTGTAACTGACACATTATATTTTGTCCAAAGCAGGTAAGAAATCAGGATAGTTTTACTAGTCCATTCTTGTTCTACCATATGAATGTTAAGGGCTGTACATCAACTTATCTGAAACCCTAACTCTTTAAAACAAATAATATGCAATATGTCAAAGTTTCTGAAGTGTCAGAGATCTGTGTGAAGCTTATCTGGGTAGATCTGCTGCATAGTCTGCCATTAAGTTGGAGTTGAGCTGAGGCTGAGGTGGGTTAGGAGTCTGTTGTAGTCACCTCAAGACTTATTCTGGGCTGAGGAACTCCCAGTCAAGCTCACACATGAAGATGTTAGCAGTCTTTAAGTTCTCTATGACTAGTGGGAGAGTTCAGTTCCTCACTGGGTAAGCACAATTTGGAGGGAGATTTTTAAGAATAAGAATAGCTGTGCATCCTTACTAATATTTTTAGTCTCTTATAATACAATCTTGAAAGTGACACACACTTTTTTTTGTTGTTGTTTTTGTTATGGTACTGGGGTGAAGACCAACCCGGGTATAATGTGGAGAGAATACACAAGGTGTGAACATTGGGAATCAAGGGTATTAGAAGCCATATTGGAAGCAGCTTACCAGAGAAGCAACGGTGGAAAGCAATAAGAAACACAGAGGATACTTGGGCCATGAAACAGACTCTCCAACTCACACTGTTTGTTAAATTATTAAGAAATAAATCGATGTGACGCCAAACTTTGAAAATTATTTGCTATTATGGCATAGACTTGTTTTTCAGATAATCACAGTCTTCATGTAAATTTGTCTTCAAAAAGGTACTGATGACCAGGAAAACTTGGGCATTATAGAACATACAAAAGGTAAAACAGATGGTCATGCTGGCACATGCCTTTAATCCCAGCACTCTGAGGCTGAGGTAGGAAGATTATTGTGAGTTCAAGGCAGTCTGGAACTACAGAGGGAGTTCTAGCCTGGGCTAGAATGAAACCCCACATTAAAAAAAAGTGGGGGCTGGAGGGATGGCTCAGCCATTAAGGTGCTTGCCTGTAATGACTAACAACCTGAGTTCAATTACCCAGTACCCACATAAAGCCAGATGCTCAGAATGGTGCATGCATCTGACTTTGTTTGCAGTAGCAGGAGGCCCTAGCATGCTGATTATGTCTCTCTTGGCTTGAAAATAAATAAAAATATTAAAAATAAAACAATTCCCATCCATTTACTTGTTTAACAGAGTGTGATGATAACAAAAACACAGATTAAACAAATTCATTTCTGTTTCAGATATGTGTGATCATGTATGTCATGCATTTCACTCAACAGCAGCTCAAATATTCCACTCTCAGTGTCTACATGTACGGTGTGACAACACTGTGTTCTGGGAAATCTATTGTGGGATGAAAAGATTGACCTATCCAGTCAAATTAATGGGAATTAGGTTAACATTAAAAAAACAAACAAAAAAACAACAACAACAACAACAAAAAAAAAACATTATTTCTAGCTAAAGAGATGGCTTAGCAGTTAAGGCGCTTGCCTATAGAGCCTGATGGCCCGAGTTTGATTTCTCAGTACCCATGTAAGCCAGATGTACAAAGCAGCACAAGTGTTTGGTGTTTGTTAGCAGCAGATAGAGGTCCTGTATACCTGTTCTCTCTCTGCCAGGTATTATGGTGAACACCTTTAATCCCAGAACTCTGGAGAGAGGCAAGAAGATCACTGTAAGCTTGAGGCCAGCCTGAGACTACATAGTGAATTTCAGGTCAGCCTGGGCTAGAGCAAGACCTTGCTTGAAAATGAATGACTATATTTGAAAACAAGAGAAAGAACAATGGTCTACAATGGTCTATAGATTATGACAGGTTTTAAGCCTTCATTCTTATATTATGTCTAACACTAACATGTTCAATAGCACAATGATCCTTAGCCATAATTATGTAATATTTTTTTTTTTCTCAATGAGGCAGACCCTTACAATAGGCTAATACATTTTGGAAATATTTTACCTTGAAAATTTCTCTTGTGAAGTCACCCTACCATGACCTTGATTAGCTTATCAAATGAGCTCATCCCTAGCTGAAGAAGTATAGTCTATCAGAGAAGTAGCCTGGCAACATGCCAGAACAACTATAAATTGTCTAGAGGGCATGGGAGCACAGCCTTCTCCCTTCCATCTACTGCCCTTCAGAGCCAGAGAAAGAGGAAGAATGAAGCAATAGGACAAGCATGGTGCACGGAGTGGGACAGATCCATGCTTGAAAGGTAGTTCTGCTACTTTGTGTCAGACTCAGCTTTGAAGTCAGTTCAAACTGTTGTTTGCATTTAATTGTTCTAATTTGTAATTAAAGTCAATTAATCTTGGCATTAAAAGTTGATTTTATGGCATCAATGAAATACATGCCATTAGAGTAAGTATGGGGACCCTGGCATGTCCTACTCAGTAAAATTTTCAGTTGCACTGGGAAAAAGAACTGGAGATAAACTCTTCCAGCCTCACCTGTGTGTTACATATCACTGGCTGGTTGGGACCAGCCCAGTGTAACTTAGCAAAGCTAATGAGGCTAACAGTGGCAGAACATCAATCAGAATGTTGCAAGAAGGACGGGGGTATCATCTTTTACTCTGGAAGAACATCAGTAATGGATGTTTTGGAAGTTTGAATAGTTGAGTGAGAATTTGGTGTTCTTATAATGCAAATATAGCTTGAGAAATTTCAAATAACAAAAAGAAAATTCATACAAATAGAATTGTGTTTTTCCTCCTTTAAAATATTTTGTTTAGTTTTTCATTATTTTATTTTCCATGTATATATTGTCCCCAAATAGGATGAATCTAGTACACTTATCAATAACACATGTTGCTATCATTATTGTCTGCCTGAAACAAACATTTCTGTTATCTATAAGAAAGACATTTAAAAATTGACATTGGCATTTTGCTCTAATTAAAGACATAATTTATTTTACCAAGGCTAAGTAGTTGTAATTCTAGTGAAAAAATGCAGTGGTATCAGTTTAATTCTTGTTTGAATAAATGTATTTTTGCTTTCAATAACAAAAAAAAAAACACATAAGTTTAAACTTAATGTCTAAAATAACTTTTTTGGAGAAGAATCTGGCTATATAGCCAATTTTGTCCCGAAACCCTCTGAGTTTTCCTGAAACTCCTGTTTCAGACCTCCTGTCTCAGGTTCCAGAGTGCTGGGATTACAGGGATATTCCTGGCTCATAATATTGCACTCTACATTTATTATTCATTATTTCTTTTAAGTGTTGGCATACTTCAGTAATGTATTATCTCAGCTATTGAGCTATTTATTTTTAAAGTTATTTTGCATGTGCATGTGGGCAGTATGCATGGTGTGGTTTGGGGCATACGTGTGTGTGTGTGTGTGTGTGTGTGTGTGTGGTATGTGCACATGTATGTGCCAATGCTGTACCCCATCCACATGCCTATGTAGGTCAGAGGAGAACACTGGGTGTTCCTCTTCATTTGTCATATGCTTTTACTTTGAGATAGAAAGCCTCACTGATTCTGAAGCTTGGGTTTTATGTGAGCCCCAGCAATTCTTCAGCCTCTGCTCCCCAGAGGACTTGGATTACCTGCATGTATTGCCATGTCAGCTGTTTGTGTGCGTGCTGAGGAATTTAACTTGGGCAGTTTTAGGACCCTATAGGCCATCACACTTGCACAGGTCTAACTCCTGATCCATCTCTCTATCCAGTTTGTGCTTTTTGTGCAGTAAATGATGGGTTGACAAACACCCAAGGAAGTGAAGTAGGCATTTAGAAAATGTATTGATCATTAATACATTAATACATTAAGAAATGTATTTGGATCCTATGGTTACAGGAAGCCTTGCTGTAAGGATACCATGTACAATTTTGACGAAAACTCTACAATAGACACCATCACCAATCCCACATACACAATTTACCTAAACTTTTACAGGACCAACCATTTAACTGTCAATGTGCTTTAACTGAATTTATCAACATATTATGCCTATTATTTAGACCATTAGCAATGATAAACCAGATGACTAACAATAGCCGAAGTTGAAAACATTAAGTGGAAGAGGCTCAGCAAGCAAGTTTAACCTGTGAAAGAGTGAAACACAATCTGATAGTAAAAGTTTATGGACTGGCAGAAAGTCAATGGTTAGTGACCAGAAGACGGGCAGATGAGTCTGGTTTGAGAAAGGAGTGTAATAGGGTTAACTCTATTGGGACAACTGTTCTTGGGAAAACAACTAAGAAACACACGACAGCAGTGGCCTTGACAGCTACAGAGATTTAGGGGGAACATGGAAGCACAATGTGTCTATAAGCCAGAGCAGGGAAATATTTCACTAGTGGAAATGAATGGACAAAAATTTGCATTATTATAAAGAATGTAATAGCCACACTAGACTAGAAAGGTTCAACTTAATGTTTTACATTTGTGCAGAGATAATGTGCCGTATTAAATATGTGAGGTCTTATCTCTGTGGGTTCATGAAGTATTCTCTAAATTTAAAAAGTTGCAATTAATTTGTATTTACTGTTTCAAAATAATATGTTGCAAATTCCTTTCCATGTTAACATAGTTTCTACACAGTAGCTTTTATTTATTTATTTATTTATTTATTTATTTATTTATTTTGTATTACTTTATGAGAAAAAAGGCAGACTTGAAGACTTGAAACCTGGTAGAAGACATCGAAGAAACCAAAGGGTAGATGTGTTAGTGACTATTGATGGAATCTTTCCCATTTTCCATACTGACAGAGTTGGAGGGAAGACAGAAATATCCAAAGTAAAATGTAGGATATCTTTGAATGCAGAATGAAGAGAGGCAGAAAATTAAACATTTTCTTCATGCACTTAATATTTGAACTGAGTACAAATGCATCTCTCTTCCAGTTTTCACTCAAGGAATCAGGGATAAATGTTTTATCTACTATAATCCTTTGAGTCTCCTGGCTCACACACATTAATTTAAAAAATGTTATGTTGCTCAAAATATACTAGTTGATTTTATAGTAGATTAATCTACTTGGTTATAATATAGTTCATAGGCAGAGATTATATGTGTCATAATTTCTTTTAGTCATTTTTTTTTTGGAGAGAGACATAGAGAGAGACAGAGAGAGAGGGAGAGGAAGAGAGATAGAGATTGGCGTGCCAGCAGCCTCTCAGCTGCTGTGAACAAAATCCAGATATGTGTGCCCCCTTGTGGTCAAGTGTGGCATTGCACCCTTGCATCACTTTGCATCTGGCTAAATGTGGGACCTGGAGATTGGAAACACTGGAGATTGGAACCAGCGTTCTTAGGCTTAGGAGGCAGGCGCCTTAACTGCTAAGCCATCTCTCCAGCCCCATAATTTCTTTTAAATACTGGAAAAATTTTCCTCCCCCAAATAACTTTAACACACACTCCTTCCTTGGACTTAAAATTCTACAATTAGGCATTTTTTTTTTTATTAGAGCACAAATACTCATAATCTCCCATTTATAACAATTTGTACCTTTTTGTGAATGGCTTTGTCGTGTGTTTCCAGGAAACAGCTTTCTATCTCTGGAAGAAACATCTTATCGTAAAGTGGGGATAATGATGCAGATGGAATGGGAGGAAGAAAAAAAAAGAAGGGTAGTGTGATCAAGACGGTGTCATTCTGCTCAGATGATATCTAATTACATCATTTTAAAAGGACATTGTGGGAGATATGAATTCTAACTGATAGCATGACACTTGTAAGTTCAAAAAGCTTGCTATTTTCTAAGCAGTAGGTGGCATGCAAGTTTGAATGTGAATGGACCTGAAGGGTCAGTGACTGCCCGCTGTGCTGTTATTTTGCCTTCATACCTATGGGTCCTCTTTTTCTTGTTTGAATGATGTAAATTCTCATATTACTCTGAGTAAAACTACTTGTACTGTGGGGACATAAAGGCACCCTTCGATGTAATCCATTTGGCAGATTTCACAGTGACATTAAAGATCAAGACGTCTGTGAGTAATGACAGTGCTCATTTGTTTAAATGTCAAACCTAAACCTCGTCAACTTTCAGGGAATCTGTCAGCAGAGAATGAGTTTCCGTTCAGCTGGAGAGGATCTCGATGTTACTCAGTCTTGAGGAGAATAGCTGTCAGTGTCTAGAGAGCAGCGTGCCTGGAGTGACCTTTCTAAGCTGAATGGAACTGACCATTTCAGTACTTAGGGCTGTGGACTGTACTCTCTTCCTTGACATTGTGAAACAAACTGTCTCAGTCTAGAGATGCTACTCCTTGAAAATGAAACTCAGGCTGAGAAATATGTATTCCTAAATGAAGCAATTAGGATGTGAAGACCATCCCATACAAGGTCTACACAAAACAAGAGTAGAATAACATCAAATCAGAGCATATTTCATTACAAAGATTAAGGCTGAAATAAAATTACAGAAGGGAAGTACTTATGGTTTTTAGCTATCCCTGCTAAAATGTTATCTTTTGTTTAAAAACAATGATAGTTTTTCCTAGGCAGGATTTGAGTAAAGAGAATGGCATTGTCATTAACCCTTGTGATACTTTCTCGGTAGTGGACATGGATGCAGGGGAGGAAAGGAAGCCCATCCAATAAGATTTGTGCAGACAGTTGGGAGCACAGACTCCATTCTCTACTTGCTTTCTAGCTCTGGAGTGGAATACCAATTGAGAATTCTGGATCTTGTCAGAATAAATGAGACTGAATCTCAGTAGTGCCCTGCAATAAGTCACTTTGCAACTATAATTCTTGTTTTATTTTTCCAGTGTGGGTTATTTTGAAATGGCCCAGCCAGAGAAGATACTCATTACATGCTCAGTTTTGATTTTCACCTAACAAAAGTAGGAGCACAATGAGATAAAATGCTGCCATGCTAATAACCTTGTATCTTAATGCTGTAACCCTAAAGGTGACAAGGAGGACCACACAGAAAAGCTATCATCATGAAAAGACTTGTCCTTGTAGAAAGAGCCCTAATCATGTGTGTTTCAACTTTCATTCACTTTGTCAATATCCCAAGAAGATTCTCTGTTTTTACATTGTAAAAAGCAAACGTGGGAAAGGAAAACTAAAATTCTCAGAGATTTCTTGTCTCATTCACAATTGGCTTTGGAGAATTCCCCTCAGCCCCATACTATCAGCTAGTGTGCCTGCTGATGTCACACTACCTTGGACCCTTCCTACCCATATTGCTGCTGTAGGAAGAGAAGGTAAAAATTAGGTTAGCCTGGAAGAATGCATACCAAATTCCTTATCCTCCTCCACAGAGGCTTCAAATTCTTTGCTTTGACTTCAAAGCTTTCCATCTTACTTCATCACACTCACCTTGTCCCTCTCCTTTTCACAATAGGAAATTCAGCTTCTGTGAGCATCCCCCACCTCCTCCCCTCATTCTCCACAGACCTCTTCCACACTGCCCTCTGCATTTGAAAAAGCCTTTCAGCCTCCCTTTCATCATTGATCAATGTACAGGCAGGCTCCTTCCATTCACAATTTAAATCGTCCCTCCTTCCTAAAGTTCCTTGTCTTGCTTGATTCCCCCTCTCCCCGCCCCAATGATCTCCATCACCTTGGTCCCCACACGGCCCTTAAACCTCTCCTTAGCCCTCGGTAATTGTGGTGGGGAGGATAGAAGGAGGGAAGCAAGGGTTCCTGTGTTTGCTTGACCAAGGAAGAGTCTGACATGAAGCTTACATATATATATATATATATATATGGAATCTGTTGTAAACTGCTAACCACCACCCTCCTGGGCTGGAAGGGGGTATACTGGCTGAATGAATGAATGCTTAAAAGGATGAGCGGTGACTGGGAGCTCCGTGCACTTTTCTTAGACGCTCCTGCTTCTTCCCGCATGGTTTCCACTTGAATGAGTGCTCTCCCTCTCCCTCCGGGTGTCTCCACTCCGCTCCTTCATTGACACTTCTTGACAGGAGCCTGGACCTCACTGCCGAAGGGCATGTGTCTCGCCTGCGAACGCTGCTCTGTGAATTCCAGTGTGTCCAGGGAGTATGCACGCTCTGCCCCTGGACACCTCTGCATCCACCCCCGCTCCCCTCAACACCAAAGCCAGGGTTGCACCAAAGCTCCCCAGACCCACCTGGGGATCCTTGCCCTGCCCCTAGGCGCTCGGGAAAGAAATACGGCTTCCCCCTTGGTCCCTGCAGGAAAAAATCATAACCATCACTCCAGGGATCGGTCCTGGTTGGTAAAATGAGAGAAAAAAAAACTTTTTGCATGTATTATTATCATCATTATTATTTTTAATCGAAGCCTCCTGGGGGTCCGGCGGAGGTGATAGCCAGGACTCACCCAGGACGTTCCCCACCAGAGCCACGACGAACACGATGATGTAGCCGGCGATGAGGACCCACTCGTACTCCTTGGGGTGCAGGTACTCCCTCCACAGGTAGCGCAGGAACTCGTCGTCGTCGTAGTCGGTGGGCGTCAGCGCGAGCTCGTGGGTGCCGTTGAGCTCGGCCGAGCCGTTGCGCCGCGGGCGGGCGGGCTCGGGGCCGGGGCCGGGGCCGGGGCCGGACATCGCGGGCGGCCGCCCTCCCTCCCGCCCTCCCGCCCTCCCTCCGCGCCCCGCGCTCGCTCGGCGCTCGCTCGCTCTGCAGGAGGCTGCGCCCCGCGGGAGGCTGCGCCGGGCTCCCCGGGAAAATGACGTGAAGTTGGCGAGCCAATCCTCGGGGCGCTGCGCCCGCCCTCCCGCAACTTCACCGACCCGCCGGGCAGCGGGTGGGGCGGGGCGGGGCGGGGAGGGGGCGGCAGGGAGGACCCCGCACCTGCGCCCGCCCCGCTCCTTCCCCAGTGAACGGAGGTGTGGGGGGGTGGATGGATGAGCTTAACCCTCTCCCGGTGGATCACGTGTCCGTTCTACCCCTTTCCACCGTTTTGCATGCAGTTTCTATAATTAGACACAGACCCATGTAGGCCGGTGGACGTGACAAAGAGGTCAAGACAGGATGCTCTGGAGTATAGGTCTGTGTGGCACAAATGCAAAATTCAGGGTGCTCCGTTGTGATCTTCAAACGGGACCATTCAGAAGTCCCTTCAGTCAGTTATTTTAATGCTTACTGTAAACATACTTTAATATTTATCACGTGCCAACGCATCGCCTTCCAGTTTCCTGTTCAGAAGTTGGGGATGAGGTCATTCTTGAATTGAAGGGCTTAAGAGAAATGTGTACTTGCAAGGTCAAGTATGATGTACAGTTGAAGGACACCATGTGTGGCTCATGTGACCATTGTAAATCTCCAAATAAATTAACAATATTACTCTCAGTAGACACATAAGTGGAGGCTGCGTGTGTTTCTGCAGAATACCACATCCCCTTGGCTTTTTATGTGTCCTGGACTGATCTCCGCCAACCTCTCAGGAATTGGTTTCATATCCCAGAGAGAGAGAAAAAAAAAAAAAAAACAATATTCTGGGATCATTTTTCAGCATGTGAATACATGTTCATTTAACCTTTACTAACCTTAGAAATGATTCACTTAATTAATGTTTCACTACAATCTTGGACTTGGGAAAGACCTTGTTCTCATCTAGTGTGGAAATCTGCTTGAGAGTGGACCCGCTGGAGAGCACTAATGAAGTCCCCATTGGGACCGGGTGTGAGTGCTACCAGGCACTATTTCCACTATTATAAAATTGCCCCAAAAGTCAGAAAACCAATTCTCACATTAAACCAAGTCTTAAGGTCATGATGTGCCTTTATGATTCTTTAATCTTCTGTCTTTTGTTCACATCTTGACAGTGTGTAGAATAAATCTTTCATCTAAAATTCTACACACATTCAAAACAAGCGTCATAGCTCAACTTCCCTTTCCATGACCCCTATACTCGCCTTTCCATTGGTTTTCAAACGTCTTTGTTTCTGTATCTATGTACATGCTTGGTTGACCTTTACACAATTGCCCATCTTAGAAACCACACAACTGTGAAGAACTATTCCATTTTCTAGCCTGACTCTAGCCAGCACACCAAAGGACATGAGTCTTTAGATGCAGTCAGTGTTTATATAAAGTCATTTCTTCAGTCTTCTCAAGGGACTGATTGATAAATTTGTTGCTACCCCACTGTGGTAGTTTGAATAGATGGCCCCCAATATATTCAGTGTTTTACAAGTTTGTAGTTTGCATCTGCAGCCACCTGGCTGGAGATAGTGTCACTGAGCTGATCTTAAGGTGTGGTGGAGGATTTGAGATTTCAATCTAAAGATATGCAAAGTGGGCCTAGCTGGAGTTCCTGAGGTGTGCTATGCTGTGTGGCTTTTGGCTTGTGGCTTTTCTCTCTGTGTTTGGTCCTGTGAAGGCAGGCCAGCTTCTTCTGCCATTATGCAACTTCCCCTGGATCTGTAAGCTTTAATAAAAATCGCTTCCTCCATAACCATGACTGGTCTGGAAGTTCATCTCAGCTAACCTGAAGCTGTCTGCTACAACCACCTAGTCATAAGATATCATATTCGTTTTGTATTGTACACAAAATTCTCTCATGGACATTTCTGAACCCTGAGAGAAGCTGGTTATTCTTAACAGATGATGAACTTGGTTCTGGAAAAATGAAAGGATTCACTGAAGAACAATTAATTACCTAATCTCAGTTCTGTGTTTGGATATTACAGACACCCTAGCTCACAAGAAATACTTCTGGAGTATTTTGACAGTCTGTACTTATTTAACTTTATTTTAAGATCAACGCATGGATGAACATCTTAGTTTTTTCACCAAAGATTTATTGGGTAATCAATCCCCTTTCCAACACAAGTTAAGCATGTGGCTGTTTTCATGCATTTCAGTTCTTAATGAAACTAAGGAATGAACAAATCTACCAATAAACATTTAAGAAAAGCATGAGGGCTGGAGAGATGGCTTAGTGATTAAGGCTTGGGAAGCCTAAACACCTAGGTTCAATTCTCCAGGTCCCACATAAGCCAGATGGACATGGTGGTGCATGCATCTGGAGTCCCTTTGAAGTGGCTAGAGGCCCTGGAATGCCCATTCTTACTCTGTCTCTCGCTGTCCCTCCCTCTGTCTCTAATAGATACATAAAAATAAATCTTAAAAAAAAAGCATGAGGAAGGGATGATGACACCCTGATAATATGACATGATAGCAAAATGTCTCAAAGGTCATATAAGGTGTGAGTCGTCAGAAACAGAAAGACTTCTGGGAAAAGACATGGGAGTAGGAGCCTAAACACTACGCTTACCTATATTAACTTAATTTTGCTAATTTGAGATTTAAATAAATCTTAAATGCTAATGCTTTTATCCAAAGGATTATCCATCTTCCAGACCTGATGCTACCTGTTTGACAAACAGACCTCTGAGGCCTGATTTAAGTTCATGGACACATATCACCTAACTCTACTGTAGCATCTAATTGTCCTCCAATTGGTTCATATTTGTATTTTCCTGTCTTTCCCTGTATTATTCATTTCTAAACAGGGAGGTTTGTTGCAACTTTAGTTTAGATTTATATTTGTTAATTCAGATCTCTTGTCTTTGGCATTCCATGAACATTTACCCCATTCAGTATTTTTAAAAAATTGTGTGTCGTTGAATTTATCTATGCTTCAGTCTTCCCATTCAATATATTCTACTGCCATTAATTAACCTTGCTTGGTAAAGTTAATAAATGAGGAGATGTGAATACTTTCAAGACATTATTTCAAAATTTTGCCTTATTTTATGACAAGATTTATCTTGAACCTATAAATATGCCTTCTGCCCTTGCATTACTAGGTGTTCTACTTTAAATATGTGATACTCTGCTCACTCAAAATTCCACTGAACTGCTTCAATACTTTTCATGCTTCTTTTCTTTGTAAGCATAATGGATTATAAACACCACAGCCCTTCTTTAGATTTTTAATGTCGTAGAGAACATCTGTCAATAATTCACTGTTTTTAGGTATTACTGCATACTTCAAAATCTTCCAGCTGTACATAAAAGGGAAAGTAAAGACATTTTTAATCTTTAAAAGACTTTTAATCTCATGATATCCTCCCTAAATTGTTACAAGAGATCAACAAATTGACATTTTTAAAAGAGTCTAAGGCACCGAAATAATATGAAAAGTTTATTGAAAAATATTTTAAAATACATCATCCTCAATCTGGATTATTACTTGGTACATATAAACCTTAGTGTTAATATGTTCTATAAAAAAAACATACCACATAATGTGATGAATAAGTATTGTAACTACCTTTAGCTCTCCTACAACTCTAAACATGATGAAAAGTTTAGGGAGTGAGGAAAATAAATCCCAAAAAATGATTTTCCGTTTTCTAGTGGATTAACAGAGATTGTCCAGAAATGCAAATTATAGTCTCTGCCTCTGATTTTATTTTCATATTGCTAGTTAGAACACTCTTTTGTGGGTCTGTTGTAACTTTCTAGAACCATTTCAGTAAATGTTTCTGAATATTTACTGTATACCAAGGAGTTTATCTAGAAACTTGGGAGATGAAAATCAAAAAGCTAAACCCTGGTGATTAGTCAGTTTTCTGGTGAGTTAAAAATGTTGAGAATTTCAAATAACTGCATTATTAAGTGAGCGAAAGACACAAAATGTCACGAGATCACAATAGAATGTCTTATTCTGCATGGAGAAACCCCTGTAGTCTCTCAACCTAGTCTTTAGTGGAGGTGAGATCACCCTGCTGCAAGGAGGAGGAGAAGCACTCTGAAAGAGGGAGCAGATCTTTTTGAATATTGGGAAATAAGGAGCCAAAGCAAGGTACCAGCAACAAGGCAATCAAGGCAATGAGTGAGGACAAGCTTGTTGAGTGTGAATGAGAAGAAGATGGAAGGAAGAGAGCTAAGGAGAAGAGTAACAAAGTAACCCTGCTATTGGAAGAAAAGCTGTGGTTGTGGGAATGAAGTGGAATTGGGTATTATTCAAAAGTGCAAGGATGTGGATAGACATTATTGAGAACAGAATACAAAGCTCAGAATGCTACCTTGAAAAAGAAAATATGCCAATGGGGCAGTCAATATTTATTTATACTTTATTTGTACATTACAACAGCATTAAATTTTTTTGCAATGACAAGTTGTTCATTTTGCTTTATTTTTTTACTTCTTTAAAAAATTAAAGAGACTTTTCTAGTTTAAGAGAAGGAAAGAGAAGATAGTATGAGGAGTTCCTGCTCATGAGAAGGCAGGAGGAGGTAAAGACCCCTTTGCTCATTTTAGAGAACCTGTCTGCCAACAATCTAGGTTTGAATAACTATGGCTTAGCTGACAATTGTTCAAGCAAGAAAGATTGTTTATGAACAAGTAGTTACTTTATCCTTGTGTGTATATGTGTTTGTGTGTGTGTGTTGTATGTTCATGTGTGTGCTCAGATATATATGTCCTATGTATATACCAGAGGAAGACATTATGTATTTTCTTTATTGTTCTTTTGCCTTGTGTCCCTGTGATAGGTCTCTCACTGGGCCTGAAGCTCCCTGATTTTCATGTAGAATGCCTAACCAAAGAGCCTCAGCAAGCCTCCTGCTCTATCTCTCTCAGGGCTGGAGTTACAGGCATGCAGGGTCATGTCTGGCTTTTTTCATGAGTGCTGTGGATCAAACTTAGGTCCTCATGTGTATTGGTTTGAATGTTAATGCATGTCCCCCATAGCCTTGGGTATTTTTACTAATATTTTAATATACTTATTTGGAAGGAGAGAGAGAGAGAGAGAGGAGAGAGAGAGAGAGAAAGCATTCCAGGGCTTCTTGCCACTGCAAAAAAAAACTTCAGATGCATGTGTCATTTTGTGAGTCTACCATTATGTGGGTACTGGGGAATTGAAGACTACCTTGAAAAAGATAATATGCCAATGGGACAATCAATATTTATTTATAGTTTATCTGTACATTACAACAGCATTTAAAATTTTTGATTGACACCTACTAAGTACATGTTCATGAAGTACAGTATGATGTTTCAATAAATGCATACAATGAATAATCATTAAATCAGAGTAACTTGCATTTTCCTTGCCTCAAAATTTGTCATTTCTTCATGGTGATATCATTCAAAATCCATTCTTTTAGATATTGTTAAATAAATAACAATAATTGTTATCTATGGTCACTGTACTTCAAAACACTAGAAAGAATTCTTCTTCCTCAACAGTGAGTTGTTATGCATTAGCCAGTTTCTCCTCATCCTTTCTGAATCTCTGTCCTTTCCAGCCTTTGGAAACCACTGTGAAACTTTGCTTTTGTGAACTCATTCTGAGGAAAGGAAGGGAGAGCTTTCCCCCTGCTGATTCCTGGTCTCTGGAAGAGTTGTGTTCCTTCCTTCTCTTTTGGAATGAGAATAAAAATGAGACCAAGCACTCTTGGTGATCACCACACTGAGTATGTATTCTCAAAGTAAAGGACTTAGTTTTACAAAAAGTCACCCAAACTCTTTAGGCTTCAAACACATATTTTCTTTAAAAAAAAAAAAAAATGCCCATGACTTGGGGCTGGAGAAATGGTTTAGTGGTTAAGGTATTTGCCTGTGAAGCCTAAGGACCCTAGTTTGATTCCCCAGTATCCATGTAAACAAGATGCACAAGGGGGCACATGCATCTGGAGTTCATTTTCAGTGGCTAGAGGACCTGACACATCCATTCTTTCTCTCTGTCTGCCTCTTCCTCCCTCTTTCTCTCTCTCAAATAAATAAATAAATAAATAAATAAATAAATAAATAAATAAATAAAATAGTTTTTAAATGCCTACGAGCTAAATACCTCTGAAAGTCCTAAATTCTAATGGTTCTAGAAGTCTGTTACAATGGATACAAGAACATCTGATCATGGGACTCGCTATGAATGAAATAGCCTTATGCACTGAAGGATTTGGGACATGAACAATGGAGACCATGTCGTTACATCTAAGAAACTATACATGTAAGAAGGTTTTAAAGCATAAGGAGAACAGATACCTAGTCCTTTAAAGAAGTGCCAGGAATATTTTGGAAAAGATGTGCAGGGTGGTGGGTTCCAAGTGTATGACTGCACAGGTGGAGCTCTGTGCCAACCACATTATATACTCACATAGCCATTTCACAGCTCTGGGATGGAGGCTTTAGGAATTGGTGTTCCACGTCTGCACATGAAGTTGAGTAAACTTTTTAAGGTCAAACAGCAAGAAAGTTGCAGCATCCTTGACCAGACTTGTAAAGGTCTAATTTCAGAAATGCACATTTTATCATTACTATATTACCTTTTCCAAGTGAACAAACAAAAGATTTTCCATAAGTTTCCATTATTTTCTATAGTAATAATAATGATTAATCACTGATTCTTACCAAATACATTTGTAAAATTATGTAATTATTGTCTGATAATGGGAGATGATGTCTCTTCTACATAAAATCATTCGCTGCCTATATTCCCTAGAATATAGATTTTTTTTTTTTTTTTTTTTGAAGTAGGGTCTCACTCTAGCCCAGGCTGACCTGGAATTTACCATGTAGTCTCAAGCTGTCCTTTAACTCAAGGTGATCCTCCTGCCTCTGCCTCCTGAGTGCTGGGATTAAAGGCGTGTGCCATCATGCCCAGTTTAGATGTTTATTTTTCACCTATTCACTCAACACTATGAATGTTGGTTAATTCATATTTGTGTCGTCAAACTTAACATGGAACTCTACATGTCACTATTTGTCAGTCACTACTTGTTGATTGGGACTTACTTCAACTGAAGGGAGAAATTCATTTCTTAAAAAATTAAATATTTTATTTACTATATGTCCTACTGGTTTAAGTAATGACAAAGAAGTTCTTGTCTCAAAGAAGTAAAAATGTGGTCTGTTTCTGAATCTTAATATGAATAGAGTTAGGAATCTTTCTGTTTGATGTTTCATTGTATAAATTAACCTCATTTTTCCATAATCCAGTTCTTTTCTTCTCCCTTTTTTTATAAGGGCAAATGAGGAAAATTGGAAAATAACAAGGAGGACAAAGAGTATGGTTTCTAAGGTACCCCTGGAGTGCAAACTGCCTTTCAGAGTGCTTGCCACTTGCAGTACCCTGCAAAGAGAGCTTCCTGTGACATCCAGCACTCTGAAAGAAGGGCTTCTGGGAAGGAGGTGCTATTAGCATCATATCTGAATTTCAGAACTTTAGACCTTAGGCCACAGATAGCTCTGTTAGAACCCTGGATATGTTCTTTCAATACTTAATTTTTCTTAAGCTTATTAAAAACATAATAATATTTTGCAGAATGCAGTAAGCAGCAGGATTGCTGGAATTAACACATATATTCATATAATCCACATAATCACATTATCATGTAGGTGAAATTCACCTCAATTTTATTTCCTCAATGTGGGCATGCCATAAAGTGACAGGTTTAAAAAAAAAAAAAAAGCTAGCAGGGCCTGTTGGCGCATGCCTTTAGTCCCAGCACTCCAGAGGCAGAGTTAGGAGGATGGCTGAGAGTTCGAGGCCACCCTGGACTACATAGTTAATTCCAGGTTAGTCTGGACCAGAGTGAGACCCTACCTCTGAAAAACAAACAAAAAAAAAAAAAAAAAAAACAAAAAACAAACAAACAAACATACAAACAAAAAAAGCAACACAGGACACATGAAAGGTGAATTTCATTGATTTCTACCATGTATCATATATCGGGAATCATTTGATTAATAGTTATTTAACTTTGTATTTTCTAATTTAGATAAAACTCACATATAAAAGTCAACATGTGGTATTTACATACTGAGTATGTCCATAACTAATAAAACTGTTACCATTCTGGCCAATTTGAAGGCAACTTAATGTATGTTATATTGTGTTATCATTATTACATACTTCCTTAAGTCATATTTTCCCTCTACTAATATGTATGTAACCAATGATGAAGTTTTTATCTGTAAATTTATCTGGAATTTTTCTATCAATGGAATAATAATATATGTGGATCTTCATGTTGAATGTTTTTCATTTAGCAAAATATTTTTAAGATATTCATTTTATTGTCTTAAACATAAGTACATTTATCCATTTTTCTCATTTTTATCTATTGCTTTTAATTCTTTGCTTTTATCCATTTCTGTAAAAAACACCATTAGCAATTTAACAGGAATTACATAGAATCTTCAAATTATTTTGGAAGTATGAATATATTAACATTATTAATTCTTTCAATCCATGAACTAGTTTTTCTTTTATGTGTGTCTTTAATTTCTTTCATTGATGCTTTAAATTTTAGTTCACAGGTGTTTCATGTCCCTAATTAAGCTTATTTCTAAGTATTTTATTATTTTTCACACTACTAAAATTGGATTTTTTAAAAAGATCTGTTTGAAGTAATTTTTGTTATTGCAAATAAATAAAGCCAATTTAAAAAATAATTTAATTTAATTATTTACTTATTTGAGAGAGAGGCAGAGAGAGAAAGAGAGAGAATGAACACACCAGGGCCTCCAGCAGCTCAAATGAACTCCAGATGCATGTGCCACCTTGTGTGTCTGGCTTACGTAGGTACTGATAAATTGAGCTTGGGTCATGAGGCTTTGCAGGTAAGCTCCATAACTGCTAAAATATCTCTCCAGCCTAATGAAGTTGATTTTTGTGTGTTGGTTGTTTATTTTCACGTGTGTGTGTGTGTGTGTGTGTGTGTGTGTGTGTGTGTTTGGGCATGTAGGGGTCTTTTGCCTCTGCAGATGAACACCAGACACTTGCACCACATTTTATAAGCAAGCACCAACCACTGAGATTTCTTGCCATCTCCTGTATTTTTAATTCCTCCTTTCCATTTTCAATGACTTTTATTTTGTTCTTGCCTAATTGCTCTGTCCCAAAATTTAATGGGCTTGGAAAGATGGAACATCTTTGCTTTATTCTTAATCTCACAGAGAAAAAAATCTTTTTTTTTTTTTTTTTTTTTTTTTTTTTGTTTTTCAAGGTAGGGTCTCACTCTGGCCCAGACTGACCTGAAATTAACTATAGTTTCAGGGTGGCCTTGAACTCTCAACGATCCCCCTACCTCTGCCTCTTGAGTGCTGGGATTTAAGGAGTGCACCACCAAGCCCAGCAAAATCTGCTTTTTTCTCCCCCACCCACTCACTCCATTAGCTATAGGCTTCTAATGTGTGTATAGGCCTAATTTTGTCAGAGCTTTTATCATGAAATGATGTGGAATTTTATCAAAAGTGTGATCCAGTTAGAAGACGTTTTTCTCCTTTGTTGTATTGATGTGATGTGTCATATTGACTTTGGCATGTTAAACCTTTCTTGAATTTGCAGGGGTGAGCCTTATGGGCTCTTGGTTATGATCCTTTTAGTGTACAGCTGAATTCACATTACTAGTACTTTCTGGGATTTGTAGTTGTATATTCATCAGAACCATGGGTCTGCAGTTTATTTCTGTGGTAATATATTTGGTTTCATATAATAGTTTTCATATAGTAGCAACATTGACCTCATACTATAAGCTTGGAAAATTTCCTTGTTCTATATTTGGAAAACTCTATGGATGGTTATTGATAACACGTTAGATGTTTGGCAGCTTTCTGCTGAAGCCATCTTGTCCTGGACTGTTCTTTTAGGGAGGTTTTTGTTTAGCACTCACTATCCTTTCCTACTGCTGGTTTTATACATGCTTTCTTCTTGCTTCAGTTGTATACTCATAGGAATCTATTTCTTCTATATTGTCCAATTTACTATAATATAATTATTTATAATACCCTTTGATGATCTTTTTTAAAATGTGGTATTGTTTTTAATGTCTTCTTCTTGCTTTCTGAGTTTATTTATTGCAAGATTTCAAGAGAGCATTCTCTTCTTTCCCTGCCCCTCTGCACCTCCTCTAAAAAGCCATGTTAAGACTAGGTTTGAAGGTTTGAACTTAACTCTTGCTGTTAATTGAGTATTTCTCATTATACTTGGCTGAGAGGAAGGAATGTCTCCTTACCCCCATCTGTAACTACCCAAGAAATGTGCCATTCAAGCCTCCTCCCTCACAGTGTAGTTTCCAGTCTTACTCCATTCGAGCATCCTCCCTCCCATTGTACTTTCCCAGTCTTGTACCATGCAAGCCTCCTCCCTCACAGTGGAGTTTCCCTCCTGCTCTTTCTGCACATCCTTATGACTCCCTGGCTCTCCTGAGAATCTGAGGGTTCCAGAGCTTCTTTTCCTTTCATCTCAGATCATTCCTTTCTCTCCTGGTGTTTAGTCCTTTATATTGAACTCATAACCAGACATTTATACAAAAATTATCTCTTTTCTTAGTTAAATTACTATTTGTAATTTGAGCTTTTGAACAGGATAATTTTTAGAAAATATTTTCCAATGCTTTTTCTGTTCATTATGTCTCTATGATATAACCTTTATTATTATCTTTTTAATTTAACTTGGTCCTCCTTTCATTTCTTTTTCTAGTGTGAAGGTATTTTATGGGTATTGAATAGCTAAATCTGGAAGCATCAGACTGCTTTGCTTCCAAATACCTACAAAGCTGCAGTAATTAAACATTATGACATTCCTATAAAAATGTGTAATGACCAACTGAACAAAATAGGTAACTCAGACATGAACCCATGCATAAATAGTCAACCAACCCTCAACAAGGGTATCAAAATTAGGCAAGGGGGAAGGATGGTCCCTTTGATCAGTGTTGTCAGGGAAACTGGACACACTATACAGAACAACTCAAATTGGTTAGATTTAAACTGAAGGCATGAAATAATAAAACTGACAGACAAAAACTCAGAGAACATTAAGGTTGGCTTTAGCAATTGAGTCATTGAATATAAAACCAGAAGTACAGGTAAACAAGTGAGATCAAACTAGGTTCTTCTCTGATGAAGCCTCAGGGTGGGGACATAACCTGACAAGTTGACTATCCCTTCAGTCTAAGTACTGTGAACAAGCAGAACAAAGTAAGGCAGACTTCACGACAAAGAAAATAATCAACAAAATAAAACCTGTGTGATAGAAGAAAATATTTGAAAGTCACATGCAAATATATGTGTGTGTTCAAAATTCATTTCTTGAAATTCTAATCCCAAAATGAATGATGCCCTAATGAATTGAATGAGCTTCCTTTAAAGAGGATCCAGATAGCAACTATGCCCTTTTTCTGTCATGTAAAGACCAACTGCAGAAGAAAGCTATGCTGCAAGTCTAATCTTAAACTTCCAGCTTACAAACTATGAGAAATACATTTCTGTTGTTACTAAGCCACTCATTCTGTGGTTGTTATTATACTTGATCAGGTATGACTTTATACAGATATTGTATTTTAAATCGAATAGCCAAAATATATAAGGAAATGTAAACCAAAACCAAATGACATCACCTCAAACCTGATTATTGTTACAAATGGTGAAAGCTCATGAGTTGGTGAGGATGTAGAGGAAAGGGAGTGCTTTGTGCAAATTGGTATGATTATTAAGATAAATATTATGGTAACAGTTTTAAAAGTAGCACTAATGCATGATCCAGCAATTGTAATTTATCTTATATATATGAGGGTAGGTACTAAAATGAGGATCTTGAAGAGATTATTTGTGCTCCCATGTTCATTATCACAATATGGTTATGAGAAGCACGTCCTACAAGCAACATGAATACACACCAACCAATGAATGGATGAAGAAAATATGGTATGTAAATACAATAGAATATAATTCAACTTTAAAGAAGCAAAACCCTCAAGCTAGGGTGAGGGCTCAGTGGTTAAAGGTACTTCCGTGCAACGACTGCATGTCTGGGCTGGTCTGCATTCAAATCCTAGTACACAAGCAAAGGCAGATGCACAAAATGTCACATGTGTCTGGAATTAGTTTGCAGTGGCAAGAGGCCCTGGCACACCCATTCTTTCTCTTTTTCCTTGCAGATAAACAAAATATGAAAAGAAAGTTTTCCATTTGAAATGTTATTTGGTCCATTTTATCTAAAACCTGCATTAAAAGTTTATTTCTAATTTTCAATTTATTACTCATTTTTGGTGAACTTGTTTGGCTTTTTCAAGATGTTTTGAGATGTCCTCAGTTGACCTTTCTCTTCCTGGTGCTTGACCCAGAAAAAAGAACAGAAGCCACTGCTAATACTGATGGTAATGGAAATTTGTCCATCTTGCTTCTTACCCATAGTTGTGACCACGTGGCCTCATTAGTAAATACTAGAAATGAGCAGTGCATCTGCACGATGCCAGAGAAAATTCCTGCTGGGCAATATGAAGGCCTGTGGAGTGCCCACACCTGCCACCAACGAATGCACTGATGACTCCTTGTGAGTTCTAGTTGCAATTATGAGTAGATTTAGGACCCCAGCATTAACATAAGATTCTTTCTCAGAAAATAAAATTGTAGTCTGTTGAGTTAAAATAAAGCAGAACTTAAATTCACAAACATAAGAAATGACAAGGAATAAGAGATTGAACTTATGTGTTACAAGGAAGTTTCACTCTCTGAGGTTTTCTGGCTGACATTGCACTAGATTAATCAACTGAACAGTTGCCCTAGGTTATAAGTACCTATTCTTCTATTTGAAAAGAATAGTGTAACTTCATCTGTTTCATGGAAATATCTAGGTTCACATATAATAAAGACAATGAAATGAATATATAGCCAGAAACGGTCATTTTGCTTTTTAATAAATTAAAGTTCTCTGTAAAATTGCGTCACAATGAAGTTATCCTTCTACAATAGTGGCTCTTAAAATTTTGTTGTTTTCATACGTTTTTAAGCACTTGATGAAATGAAATGGAGCCTATTCCCATTAACATGGTCATATAAATATTTACACTATTTGAAACTTATGCACGGAGTTCTAAGTTCAAAACTCCAGCCTGGGAAGACATACAATTGAAAGCATCTCAGAAATATGTTTTCTGCCATAAATTTAGGAGAATTGAATCAATAAAGCAGATTGTCTTCCCACTTGATCCCAGTGGTGGGCTCTTCCATCATCTGTCCTGAAGGATAAACTTTTCACGTGCATCTGGGGCAATTCTTGAATTTCTTTCTCAAGACAGAGGTACAGAAGTTAAAGTGATATTCATCATTAGTGTTTCATTTCTAATGTGAAGACAGAAGATCAAGTAGTACCTAGAGTTCTTCTGATTCACTTTTTTTTTTTTTTTTTTTTTGAGAGAGAGAGACATAGAGAGAGATAGAGACAGGGAGAGGAAGACAGATAGAGATGGGCACCCCAGCAGCGTCTCAGCTGCTGAGAATGAACTCCAGATGTGTGTGCCCCCTTGTGGTCAAGTGCGGCATTGCGCCCTTGCGTCACTTTGCATCTGGCTAAACGTGGGACCTGGAGATTGGAACCCGCGTTCTTAGGCTTAGGAGGCAGGTGCCTTAACCGCTAAGCCATCTCTCCAGCCCAACTTTTAAGAGACTGTTTCATTTCAAATGAATATGACTAGATATATTAAAGAGATAGATGAGAGAAGACTAAAGAGTAAACAGCAGACTATTTTGCCTTGAGTATTTTCATATTTTAAATTAATTATATCTTTTACTGTCATTCTTTTTGTTACCAGTGATTGAATCCAAGGTGTCACACATGCTTGACAAGTGCTGTACTACAGAGTTACATATTCAGTACATTTGCTGCTATTTTTAATCAATTTTATAGTTTTGAAAGACTTTGCTTCTTAAAATCAATGTAATGAAAACATTGTTTATCCTCACTATTGGAAATATAAATGACTTATTTCCATTAATACAGGAATAATCTCCAACAAAGATCTCTAACAGCCCCATTTTACAGACCATATTTATTTTTCCTTTCATTGTAATTTCTTTAACACCCCTTTGCCAGGACTGAACGACGTATACTCACACTAGGCTCAGATTGTTCCTTACTGCAGGAAAGTAGGTATCAGCATGATGCTCCCCAACAAACATTGAAGAGAGTCTGTTAACGAGAGGAAGCATAAGACTCATTGGTCAGAGCATAAAAATGAATTATTACTAAAAGATCACATAATACAGCAGTCCATTGACTTTGATTGACTCCTGGGTTAAAGACTGGAATCTGCCACTAGATAGTTCTCTCATCTCAAAGGAACTAACATTTCTGTGTCACAGAATTTTCAATTTCTGAAAATGGGAATAATAATAGTGCCTATTTTATAAGGCTAGTATGAATTTATATGTAAATAACTTAAGAAGTTAACTGACCCATAATAATAAATATATTAGTTAATAACTGTGTTAATGTAAATTTATATAGGCTCATCTAAATTCTGTCTCCTGTACATCAACTAACTAAAAGAGTCAAAATATTATACTACTTAATTTTTATGTCTAATGTACATTTTTGTTGAAACATCATGAATTAGCTCATATCTTATACCTTTAAAAATTCACATATATATAATATATCAATATTAATATTAATATTAATATATAAAAACATATATTTATAAATAAGGAAAATAACCAAATGGGCATAATTTTTTTGTCAGAAAATTAATTATGCAATAGTTTTAAATACCCCCAGCTACTAAATCTTCATTTTCTCTACATTAGAAAAATCTGAGAGTTTAAAAACATCTCAGTATTGATGATGAAGTTTGAATATCATTGTCTGAAATTTGGGGATAAAAACAAAATCCCAAAGCAAAATAATATATAGAAATTAGTTCTGGCAAATATATCGGCATCAAAAATGTCTGTGGGACTGGGGAGATGACTCAGCAATTAAAAGTGTTTGCTCACAGCTGGGCATGGTGGCGCATGCCTTTAATCCCAGCACTTGGGAGGCAGAGGTAGGAGGATCGCCATGAGTTCGAGGCCACACTGATATTACATAGTGAATTCCAAGTCAGCCTGGGCTAGAGCAAGACCCTACCTTGAAATACCAAAAAAAAAAAAAAAAAAAAAAAAAAAAAAAAAAAAATAGTGTTTGCTCAAAACGCCTGCCACCTAGGGTTCAATTCCTCAATACTCATGTATAACCAGATGCTAAAGTGGCACACACATCTGGAGTTAATTTGCAATAATCAGAGGCCCTGGCATACCCACACATGCACACATGAACAAGTAGATAAATAAATATGCTTTTTATTTTATTTTAAGTTTACATTCATGTTGGTGCCATTGATAGCCTCCTCCCTGTCCTCCCCCTTCCAATGGGACCCTCCTCATTGGGGAATGTGTGTTGTGCGTTGTGTGGGTAGACAACAGTTGTAGGGAAGAGGCAATGTCTCGGTGAATAATAACCCAACTTGTGGCTCTAACTCTCTTTCTGCCCCCTCTTCCATGAATTTCCCTGAGTCATGTTGGGTTCATTTTAGTTCTACTTCAGTGATGAGGTCTTGGGAGCCTCTATCTCTCTGGATATCTGGCTTAGTAGGAGCTGAGTGTTCTCTGTGTCTATCTCCTTCAGCTTTGTGCTGGTGTCAGGTTCACTGAGAAAGCTGAACTCTTGCTCATTCCCCCCACCCCCCGTTACTCTATGGTTTCAGCTGGGGCCCTGGTGAGGTGTGATAGGCTGATCCTCCCCTCAGATTTGGCATCCATCTGAAAAAGAGAAGCAAATTCTCCAATGGAGAGAGAAGTCAGCACCAGATAGATGGGATGGCCATTATTTTTTTAGAGAGAATTTTATATGCGTAGGCCCTCTTATAGCCCACAATTGGCAGGAACTGGGAAACATGTCAACATCATGTCCAAAAAATAAATATGCTTTTTTAAAGTCTAAAAGTGGCTATAACCGTAATCCCAAGAAGAAAAGAAAGTTATTTTCACTAGTCTTTGCTGTAAACTAATATCCCAATTTTATTAATCAAACATCATATACTTTAAATGCAATATTAATTATTCTCTGTTCTTTCTAATAAAAGATCTTACATATGCCCAAGATTCAATTGGCGTTTTTGTTCTTAAAATATCAGTTTTATTATAGTTCTATGTTGTGAAAATTAATGTCTGCAAGTCTTTTATTCTGTATAGTAACAACAATTTTACACCAACAATTTTACAGTATGTGGCATTAATAATATTACATGAATAAATTATAACATTTGCATCAGTGTTAGAACCTTTTGTTCATGTTCTTTGTTGTTCAAACTATATTATCTTATGTTGATCTTTTTTCTTTCTGATATGGGCACTGATACATGCCAATTACATACAATTCTCATAAGGGCTCTGCATTCTTCAACCATCTATTTGATTGCTAATATTTGTTTCACATCTACTGTGCACCTAACACTTTTCCAGAGAAAGTTTTTACAAAGTCTGTACAATTATTACTATATATTATCCAGCTTGAAATTGAAGTTCAAAAAAAAAATAAATTAAGAAAAATGAAATTGGCATTCCATCTACAATATTACAGGGAGAACTAAGTGTTCTCAGAAAAGTCTGAATACGGTCCTGCCAACAGCCATTCTGTGGACAGCTTATAGTTTACATGCTTAATAAAATGCTAGAATTATTCTTCTTTAACTATATAGGAAGGCAGACAAGATAGAAAATTGTAAAAAGGAGTAATCGTTAGGGTTGTGTCACTGAGGAAGAAGCACCTGTTAGCATGCATGATGCCTTGATTTCAGTATCCAACATGGAAAAATGAGGAGAGAGAGAAAAACAGAGAGACTTATGTCATATCATTGGAAGAGAACAAATTTTTTTGTGGCTATGGTATAATATGAGAGATTAAGGGTAAATGAGAAAAGAGGTTGGTTAAAACTAGGATGGGGAATCTCACCCCTGCTGAATCCCTAACCTTCCCTGAAAAACTATTAGCAGTCAGTCAGTGGTTTCTGGAGGAGACAAAAAGAATTTTCATCAGTAGTATAGTCTAGTAGATTGTTCATGCTGTGGTAAATAACCACTCATCCATACTCTTGCAAGCAAACACACAAAAACAGAGAGAGAGAGAGAGAGAAAGAGAGAGATGAATGTAGAAGCAAGATTAGATGGGAAGTGGAAGGTAGAAGCAGTAGTGTGTGAGGGACAAGAGAGAATAATGCAAGGTAATATCATCAAAGAACAGCATGCATATATGTATGGAAAAGAAAAAAATAAATAAATGTAATAAGGTTGATTTATATATCACGCCAAGAGCAAAGTCATTTTCCATAGATGTGTAGAATTGTTATGTTATTACACATAAGTAACATCAAGAAGGTATTGTCTAAATTTTGCTTACTTTGGAAAGGAATAGTTCGTTTTAAAGTTAAACAAAATGAAACAGGTCCAGGAAAAATATCAAAGAATGCAATTAAGTGTTTGTTGCAACTGTCTGTCAGAATATAAGACGCAAATTAAATTAGCAATGGAATGAAGTAAAATCTACAGGCTGAGTGACTTGCAGAATACCAAAACTGAGTCAAACAATGTCTTTGGGTGGTGTTTATTTGTGATAATATGCTCAGGCAAGATTAGACAATAAAACTCAGAAGAGGCACTTTGAATATTGGAGGATGTTTTATCAGCTTTATTCTTCTATTTTGTCCTTTTGAACCTAAAGCATCATTCTCAAAGATATAATGATAGATTGGCATATGCATTATATTAACATTATATCAACAAGGTCCAGGCAGAGACTGTTGATGTCACTAGTGTACATAGATGGTCTCTGATGCAGAATGGCTCACATCCCTATGGAACTATTGGAGAGCAATACAGGTCCTAAGATCATGTGGGCCACATATATCTCCAGGGTACATGAGATAAGATGATTTTGCAAATAACCCTAGAAATAGCTATAGAGC
Source organism: Orientallactaga sibirica (assembly GCA_036365145.1). Taxonomy (NCBI): domain Eukaryota; kingdom Metazoa; phylum Chordata; class Mammalia; order Rodentia; family Dipodidae; genus Orientallactaga; species Orientallactaga sibirica. Next base: position 33,455,395 of record JAEOAD010000006.1, read on the forward strand.
AGAAAGGAAGTCAGGAATGGGTGGTGTCACAAACTAATTTTTAGCTGATAAGTGAAATGAAAGATTTCTTTGGTTCAGTTTTCCCAAACATGATGAATGAGTAAGTCACATGTGACCACAATTTCCTTGTAAAGACCTTGAGAGTTACAGAAAACCAATATAAAAGAACAGGTAAGAGAATAAAAATGATGATTGACCCAATGCAACTTAAACTTGGCTTTAATGCATTTCCTGAAGAGCTGGAAGAAGGCTGTTAAGCAAGGTGATACAGATCCTAGAGTGCTTGGTTCATGTCTTAATTCTACACAGAGCACAAGCAATCCTGAGCATATTCCAATAGGCTCTGTTTCTGCAAGAACAAGATTTGTACATGAACCTATTAAGCCAGGTGAGATCTCTGTGGAGATGCAGAAGAGAGCTTCTGCTAATTGGCATGGATCTGTCTGCACAGCCAGAATCCAGCAGTGCTGGACACCAGGAAGTTCATCTCAAAAACAGAAACCATGAAGGAATGCTGCTCCTTACACACACCAGCATTGCATGTTTAGATGGACATGAAGCAGAGTACTGAGACCAGGTGAGCTCCATGGGAATTGCCAGGCAACATTCCACAACCTCCCCTCCACTAGGCACCATCACCCAGAGCATTGAGGGTGCAGCAGAAGCATAGAGCTCCCACTTGTGCCTCCCCCACATAGCTCTGAGTCAAGCGAGGTCAAGCTGAGAATGCACCTGGGGAGTAAACTACTCCACAACACAGTGCAGGTGGGCTTAACTCCACTAAGGCAATGTGTATCTAAACTGGGTACTATAGGTTGAAATAGAAGTGCCAATCACAGCTCTTATATCAGTGCTGTTTGCTAAAAGGAACATCACAGGGAGGAAAAAATTCAAAACTCATCCTACCAAAGCAGAAATGTGACCAGTGTAATATGTCTCTTTGTTTAATGCCTATTTAGTATACTATCTTTTTATTATTTGTGTTTTGCGGCTAGTTTTTTTGTCATTTTTAATTTTACTGCTCATTATCTCCACTCTTGCATATATAAAATCTCATAAAGGTTTTGCATTTTTAAATATTTATTTAATTATGAAAGAGAGAGAGAGAGAGAGACCCTGGCACACCAGGGTCTCCTAGCACTGCAAACATATTCCAGATGCATTTGCCACTTTGTGCATCTGACTCTATGTGGGCACAGTGGAATCAAAACTGGGCTGTCAGGATGTGCAGGCAAATGCTTTTAACTGCTGAGATATCACTCCATCTCCTTTTTATGGTTTCTTTAAGGTAGGGTCTCATTCAAGCCCAGGCTGACCTATAACAATTGGGAAGGGAGGGAATGTCTCTTGTTTGCATGCTTTCTTTTTTTTTTTTTTTTCTCTTACCTCAATTCTCCATAAAATAAATCTTATAACTTATTCTTCTCTGAGTATATATTTTTCAACTATTTGATAACTTGGACAAGGACACAATGTTTGGGGGTTCACAAGTCTAGAGTTCTCCTTGTCAGGGCAGAAATGAAATCCCTCCCAAAGCTCTAATCTCACAGTACTTAGTGAGTATATACAGAATTTGTGGTTGCATCTGCTGGTAAGATTCTACTTTGAGAGTATATATATATGCCACACTTGGCATATTCAGCCTCTAAAGAGAGCATAAAACTTCAGAACCACACACAGAAGAATATAGCTGACAAACCAAAAATAAAATCTAAACAACAAATGTAATGTTGTCAATGTATGCATCTCAACACAGTAATATAAGAAACAGAAAAACTCAAATGAATATAACTCTTTCAAAAATTACTATTCCTACAGAAATGGCCTCTAGTGAGAGTGAATTATATGAAATCCCAGGCACAGAAATGATTATAAGTATGTTCAAAGATCAAAGAAGAAAACAAATTCCTGAAGGAATCCCAAGAGACACACACACACACACACACACACACACACACACACACACCCCTGAATGAAATAAGGTTAGTATAAGATATGAGAATATGAAAAAGGAATTCAGTAAAGATATAGAAATAGTGATAAAAAAAAACAAACTGAAAACTGGATAGAAAAACTACAATAAGTCAAATAAAAAAAAGCTCATTTGAAAGCCTCATCAATAGAATGGATCAGTGAGCTTGAAGACAAGGTGGAAGAATTGAGACATTCCAACATGGATAAACATAAATTAATGAGAAGATTTTAGTGTGCATTTCAAGACAATTGGGGCTCTGTGAAAGGATCAAATGGAAGAATTATCAGAATAAAGAAAAGAATAATTTCAGTCTAATGACATAGTAAATATTTTTAAACAAAATTATAGACAGAAATGTCCCCAAACTACAAATACAGGAGGTATTTAAAACACTAAACAGACAGGACCAGAAAAGAACTTCCCCTCATATTATAACTAAACTACCAAATATACAGAACAAAAATAGTATATTTAGGGCAAGAAGAGAGAAGCGCTAAGTCCTTCTTAAGGGACCCCAATCAGAGGAACAACAGATTTCTCAGTAGAATCTTTAAGCTTGGAGAGCTTGGAATGACATATTCCAAATTCTGGTAACAACTGACAACTCAGGTGATTGCTCTCAGCAAAGCTATCTTAATGAACTTCCCATGATAAAATAAGGTAAGGGAATAATGGCTATGCAGTCATCTCTCAGGAATCCTATAGGAAGAAACAATAGTTCGCAAGAAAGGACTAGAACAATTTTAAGCATTATAAAATGAATAAAAATAAAAGAAATTCATATAAATTGCTTGATAACTCTATAAAAGTGGTACTAATTTCTCAATCAGAAGACAGACTAGCAGAACAGATAAAAATGCAGCACCCTTCCATTTGTTGCCACCAAGAAATACACTACTTCATAAAAGTCTTTCAGGGTGAAAGAGCAGAAACTACTCTTTTTACACACAAGATATGGGGGTAGTACTGCTCTATCTGGCAAGGTAGAAAAGGCAAGCTTTGTGAAAATTAGTGTGGAAGTTTCACATGACCAGGTGAAGCAATTCTGAACATATAGCCAAGGACACTAAACTGTAATTCAGAGATACTTGCTCAGCCATATTTATATCTCCTCTGTTTGTAATATCAAGGAAATGGAATCTGCCTAGATGTTCACCAACTGATTAATGGATAATGGAGAAGTGCTACATGAATACAGTGGCATTTCATTCCTCTCTTAAAAAATGAAATTTGCAGGAAAATTGATAAAACTGGAAAATATACTAAGTGAGGTAATCCAGGCTCAGAAAATCACCTCACATTCTCATATGTGGATCCTGTCCTTGAATGTTTAGATTTGGGTATTTAATTTGGAGTGCGAGCGGCAAGAGGCCATGCCATGCCCGTGCTCTCTCCCTCACTCTTAAATAAATAAATAAGGTCATTATGCACAGAGACATTGTCTCTCCCCCATAACTGATGGCTATCCACATAATGCAAGACCCACAATCCCCGAGGGGGGAGTGCAGGGAGAAGGCTAATGATGGTACCATTATGGCTCTATGCACATTATATAGATAACTAATAATAAAAAAAAAAAAAAAGCAAAAAATTAAAAATAAAATAAAAAGAACTTTAAGCCAGGCATAGTGGTGCACAAATTTAATACCAGCACTTGGGAGGCAGACATAGGAGGATCACCATAAATTCAAGAGTTTGAGGCCACCCCTCAAGGTGCAAATTCCAGGTCAACCTGGGATAGAGCAAGAATCTACCTCAATAACCAAATATATATTTCAAATCCAACGATGCAAGCCTCCCATGACCTAATTTATCTATTTGAAATGTATTTTCATTTTAAAAATTCATTGTCTCTTCTCCATAAATGATATTTTGCAAAAGCCATGTCCTTTAACCTACCATATCTGTGTTCATAAGCAATTATATTGAAACGGGACATAATTGATAGAGACTTAAAATGGGTTGCAGGAGGATTTTCTTTTTCTATTTACTTCTCTATAATTTCAGCAACTGGTTTTCTTTCCTGGATGGGTTTTTCATCAAGAAAATGAGAATTTTAACTGTTTCTAAGGTTTGTTTTTAGCATGATCTCTCAATAGGTCTTTGTTGAATGAGTGATCAGGAAATAAAACCCAGCAGTCATATGCTTCCAACTCTTCCTCCTGTGCTGTTAATCTCCATCAGGGCAGATACATCAACACAAAAATATTAATGGAAAGTATACATTTGCAAGACCATACTAACATACTTTTCTAAGCAAGTATGGATCAATAGACAAACATTGAATAAAAGATGAAAGACAAAATTTGATATCCTGGTTCTATAACATACATTTTTGTGTGTGTGTGTGTGTGTGTGTGTCCCTGTTTCTAAATCACAAAATAATTTTAACCTTTGCACAGATTGTGTAGCACATGTGAGTGTATATGTATATGATTACTTTTTTAAAAAATGGATATTATATATTTTGTAAAATATAATTATCTGTAAATGTTACTTGAATTGTAATGAAGTGTTTTAATGTTACTGAAAAATATTTTGATGAGTATGAAGGCTTTTAGATGGGAGTTTTGGTATATTTCCTAGGCTAATCTTAAACTCCTGGACTCAGACCACCTTTCTGATTCAATTTATTGATGCTTTAGGCACCTCTACCACCATGTTCCTGAAAAATAAATAAAATTTGTGGTTGAGTCATCTATTAGGAAATCATGACAAGATCTAAGTTGGGTTTTTGAAGGAAAACCAAAAAGGTGCTAAATAATCAGGCATTGGATATCCTAATGGTCTAAATCTTTCCAAATACAGGATAGATTTCCCAAGCAAGTCATTTTGGCTATAAGCCTTAGCATCTTAAACATGATGAAAAAATAGAGTCAGAATAGTAAGCTTGGAAATGGTGGAGACATCCTTATGGGTCTCCGTTGATTAAAAGGAGCTAGGTTAAAGTCTACAAAAGTCAGGAATACTGGAAAAAGTAATAATCTTTAGGTTCCACCTGCTCTTGGGACCAAGTTTGATTTCATGTGACTTGTTCTCTGACCAATATAAAAAAAAAAAAAAGCCAATCTAGCTGAAAATGAAACCAGGCCCCATAATTATGCATAATAATGCCTGGCATTTGTACAACAAAATACTTTGAAGTTTATGATTCACCCAGTGCTTTTATTATACATTGCCTCCTTTGATCCTGCAGTCATTGCATGCAGAAGAGAAGACAGGCACCATTGTATTTTACCAATAAGTGAAACTGAGACTTTAAAGGTTCTGGAACTTTTCAGCTTCTTCAAGCAGTAGTAAACACATAACCATAAACACAAAGTCTAACCGTATCAAAACGGGACTCCTTAACCTCTAGATTTTAGTTGACTTAGTATAATAATCTCTCCATAAGTAACAACCATTGGATTTTTTTTTCAAAGGGGTTGGGGGTGGTGTCTTGGTTTATTGCTCATTACTGGCTCTCTGCTTTCATATTGACTTTCCATTGTCTTCAGATGGAGGCCAGGGTGGTCCTCAACACATAAATTTTGCTATGTCCCTTTCTCCTACCTTCAATGACTGACAAGTTCATTTCAGAAATAATCCACAGTTCTCATTCTGATCTGTGAGGCCATCCAGGGTCTAAGCCCTTACCACACACAGGGTGCTACATTTGTTTCATCTTGCTATCTTGGACTCTTGTATTTGTGACTGGGATACTCTCCTTCCAGATACCAATGTAATCTGTTTCTAAATATGCACTTCCATCTTTGTAGGATTGTTTGATTTAGGTCTCTATTACTTTCAGCTCCTAAAAGAGTTCTTTCATATTTCAGAATCATCCAAGCTCATACTCAGCCACTGTTTTCCCACCCTTCTCTATTCCTGGAAGGATGTCTTGATATAGATATATCTCAATAAGTGTATGTTTAATGACACACAAGTAAAGGAAGCTGACTGAAAGGAAAGAAACATAGCCAGGTTTTTTGCATATCTTAGGCTACCCACATGGAACTAATTGTTCATCAGTGTGCTGGAGCTATAAGTACTGCTTGTTCTAAACACTTTCTATGAAATATCTAATCCTCTGGAAGGTTAGGCAGTTTTAAACAGCACAGTGTCAAAATTTTGACTGTAAATAAAATTTAAAGTTGTGAATTACATTGCAGAAGAAAGTAGTTATTGTAAAAAGTAACTATAACCCCCCAAACTTTAAAATATTTATTTCTCAAGATACTGTCATGAACATGACAACATGTATAATTGCTTTTTTAATAGTTTACTTATTTCATCAAATAGTGCCTTCATTTAATCAAGTTTAACTTAGCAACCTGTTACAGGAGCTCACATAAACATAGCATGTTGTTTAAATGACTATATTACTTGCTATGGACAACTATGTGAAGCATATAAATTTAAATGAGCTAAGTCTCATCAAAACATATTTAACTGTTCCACTTTTTCAGCATACTTAGAAACCTTTATTTATTTTTTTGTTTCTTTTGTCTGCATACATGATTTTTTAAGCTAATGGTTGTAAAACAGATACAAAAAAAATTCTATGAGTGAAATTTCTAAGTTCGTAACCATAAGAACTTAACCAACATATCAGTTCTAAGTTCCTTGCACCTATCTCAAGAAAGGAAAAGCAGACAACACCATGTCTACAGAAAATAACAGCAATAAGTGCTAGGAAAGAGAAAATTTGAGGGCTAAGTTCACCTGGACATGTCCCTAATGCTCTGGTTCTTAATTTTCATAATTTTTTTATTTTGGTATTTCATTTCCTTTAGAACCAACAAATACATTTGTAGTAACAGCTAATATTTTTGTGTGTTTTATTTATTAGTTTATTCTATTTTATTTATTTATTTTTGGTATTTTATGGTATAGACAGCTCTTTCATAAAATTTATACCATTTGATCCTCACAGTTAGAGACTGTTACCCTAGTACACAGGCAGAGGATCATAAACAGCCAATTCAAGGGTACTTGACTCTAGTTTACCTTCTCATCAAACAATGCTGCTTCACTTCTGAAAAACAAAACTGCTTACATATTTTTTTCTAGCTATATTCTCAAGTTTTCAGAGTTCAGGGAAATACTGAATTATATTCCTGCTTTTTCCTTGCCCTGATCCTGTAAACTGTCTCTCTCTCTCTTGTTCACACACACACACACACACACACACACACACACACACACACACACACACAGAGCTATACCTCCCTGATGTATCACAGATGTGTCACAATGTATCATAGAGCATCTTGGGAATTTTTGTTGTTGTTGTTTTGTTTTTGGTTTTAAAAGTTAAGGTCTCACTCTAGCTCAGGCTGACTTGGAATTCACTATGAAGTCTCAGGCTCAAACTCACAGCTATCCTCCTACCTCTGTCTCCCAAGTGCTGGGATTAAAGGTGTGCACCACCATGCCTGGTTGGGAATTTTTAATATATTGCTATTAGAGAAAATAACCAAAAAGCTTGATGCTAAGCTTATTCCTTCTTCATAAAGGGCATTGTTTTCTCTCTAAACAAGAGTTGTCAGAATGTCAGGGCAATACAGGTCCATTTTGTAATTTTGTAAGGAAGTTTTTTGCTGGCTGCCATTTGGGCTGTGTGATGATTTGAATGTAAATAGCCACATAGCCTCATGTATTTTTGATTAGCTTCCTACTTCATCTGCAGTAGGCAGAGCCCTGCTGCAGGAGGTGTGTCACTGGTGGTGGATCTCAAGTCTAGCACTAGGAGTTAGCTCATGCTTGCTGATGCTAGCTGTGTGTTGAGAGCCAGCTTGTTCTCTGGCTGTTCATTCTCTCTCTCTCTATCTTTTCTATGGATGTGTGATAAAGTGAGCCAGCTTATTCCATTATGATGAAACCTCACCTGGAATCTGTAAGCCTGATATTAAACACTTGCCTTCCATCAACTGCTTCTGGTCAGGTGTTGTCCTAACAATTAGAAAGTCACTGAAATAGAAGATTAGTACTGATAAGAAGACTCATTGCTGTGATGAACCTGACCATATGAGTTTTGGTGCTTTGGAATGTATTTGTGGGAAGAATATGGAAGATTTGGTTCTTTGGACTGGAGAAGTCCTACACTACTGTAAGGAGAGGTTGATGGGCTGGTCTATTGTTAGCTTGAACATGATAAATGCAGAGAGAATTGTGAACTGTGAAAGATTGACTTGTGATGTTTGGAAGTGGAAGGAAAGAAACTTGTTGGATCTAGGCTATGACAGAAAAGCCATAGACCAGTTTCACCTATGTCCTCAGAATTTGAGCAAAGATGAATTTAAAAGTAATGGACTTGTGTGCTTTGCACAATGTATACAAGAGAAAGACATGAAAGATGTAAAATTTATCAAAGGAAAACTGAAACATATTTCATTTTATAGTCACAGAGACTGACTGGTTTTAGACAGAAATTGACATTGTTAATAAGGAGATTACCACCATGTAAAGGTTTTTCACTGAAACAATGATAATAATGTCCTGAAATTTAACCCATGGAAGGTTCATGCTACAAAGAATACTGATTGAATACTGATTTGAAAGCAGCACTCTGAAGGAAAACTGGTGAAGGAGTATCCTGCTTTTCAAGATCAAGTTTATTTCCTTCAGGATTTACAAATTTGGCTATGATGCCCACCTGGTACTGGTTTTGGAAGAATAAAAAGGTGGGTAAGCAGGTCATGCAATGTACATGGTTCCTGGAGGCCGCTGAGATGCCACAATGTTAAGAAAAATTGAAATCCTGGTATGGAGTCCCAGTAAGGTGAGTATGGAGCTATGAAGATGAACCATGGGTTGCAACAGAGACTCCAGGAAATGTCAGGAATGTGGAGCAGCTACTAAGGAGAGATACTGGCTTGGGATGGAGTTTTTCCTGGGCTGTGAACAATACAGCTGGAGGGGCAGAATTGGAAACCCAGAGACTTTATCATAGTTACACATGTTGGACTTAGATTTATAGATATTTGCCTATTGGTTCTTGATTTTGCATTGATCCAGTCCCTCTCTGTTATGTCTTTCTGCAATGGAAATATTTACTCTGCCATTATGGGTTGGAAGAATGTAACTTGTGTTTTAATTTTACATGTCTCACAGTTAAGAGCTGGTCTTGAATATCAGATGATACTTTTGTACCTTTGAGAAATGTTAAGGTTGGTAAAGACTATGGGGACTTTTAAACTTGAACTGAATGCATTTTTCATTGTGAAATAATCATGAGTCTATGGGGCCAGAAGTGGAATGTGGTGGTTTAAGTATAAAGTTCCCATAGCCTCAGGTATTTTTGATTAAGATTAAGCTTCCTACTTAATTTCCAGCAGGCAGAACTCTGTTGCAGGATGTGTGTTCCTGGGGACGGATCTCAATTCCTGGCCTAGGTGTGGGTTCAGTCAGCTTATGCTTGCTGGCGCTAAGTGTATGTAGAGAGCCTGTTTGCACTCTGACTGTTCATTTTCTGTCTCTCTCTGCTATGGAAGCATGATCAAGTAAGTCAATTGTTGCAGTCAGGTTCACATTGCTGGCAGAAATCACTTGACCAAGAGCAGCCTGTAAAAAAAAAAAAAAAAAAAAAAAAAAAAAAAAAAAAGGTTTATTTTGGCTTACAGACTTGAGGGGAAGCTCCATGATGGCAGGGTGAAACAATGGCAAGAGCAGAGGGTGGACATCACCTCCTGGGTTACAACAGATGGAAAATAGCAACAAGAGAGTATGCTAAATACTGACAAGGGGAAACTGGCTATAATACCCAAAAGTCAACCCCCCAAAATACACTGCTTCCAGGAGGTGTTAATTCCCAAAACTTTATCAGCTGGGAATGTAGCATTCAGAACACCTAAGTTTATGGGGGGACACCTAAATCAAACCACTACATTCTGCCTTGGCTCCCATAAACTGATAACCATACATGATATAAAATATAATGCATTCAGTCCAACTTTCAAAATCCCCATAGTTTTATCAATCCCAATTATGTTCAAACATCCCTGTAATACAAGGTCTTTTAAATGTGCCATAATACCAAAAATAACAACAAAAAAAAAAACCCATAATGGCACAGAATAAACATTCACAGTATAAAAGATGACATTGTGCATAGCAAAGAAATACTCAAGCAATGCAGGATTTAGACAGGGCAAACATCAATTTCTGTAGTTACAAGTCCAACAACTCTAGGCAGTGACAAGTCTCCAAGACTGATAATTCCAACCAGCAGCATGTCTCTGGAGTTGTAATTCTTCCCCTCCAGCTAGACTACTCACAATCCTGGAAAACTTCATCCTCTCCTTAGCAGCCATCTCATGGTCTTGGCATCTCCACTGGGTCGCCACTGCAACCCACAGTCCATCCTCACAGCTCTATCAGGTCTCCATGCAGGCAACCCTGCTTCACACTGCCCAATGCTATTTCCAAAACACAAGAACATGTTTAAAATTCAATGACCCTCTCTTTCCTGCATTCCTTATACTCCATAATACCAGGTAGGGTGACAATTTGTTAATCCAGGGTGGAATAAAGCAGACTTTGAAAAACAGCCCTCCTTTAGCATTCAGGTCCCTTCAGAAGACTGCATATTTTCTGTTGTCCCAAAGCAGGTCAGCAGGCCAAGTCTCAATGGTTGTAGCCTCTTATATAATTGCAGCTGAAAGAATTTTTTCTATGCCATATCCATGTGCCTACACAGTCCATTTCTACACAATGCAACCTGCACAAATTCTCAGGACATGGGAATAACAGAAAGCCTGTCACCCAAACTGCTTCTAGCCCAGTCCAGGCAAAGCTCTTTCTCACCCTCATAAGTCAAACCTCACAGTCCATAGTTCTTACTGCATTCAGGGAATAGTCCATCAAGCTGTAATGCAAAGCATCTCTTAGGCCAACCTTTCAAATCCTCCCACATTCCCCTTGAAAATCATCTTCAAAAGGCCAAAGCCACACAATCAGGTATCTAGCAGCAATCCACTCCTCTGGTACCAACTTTATTGTCGCAGTCAGGTTTACATTGCTGGTAGAACTCACTTGACCAAGAGCAGCTTCTGGAATAAAGGTTTATTTTGGCTTACAGACTAAAGCAGAAGCTCCATGATGGCAGCGTGAAACAATGGCATGAGAAGAGGGTGGACATCACCTCCTGTGCAACATCACTGGCATGGGGAAACTGGCAATAATACCCATAAGTCCGCTCCCAACAATGCACTGCCTCCAGGAGGCATTAATTCCCAAGTCTCTATCAGCTGGGAACCTAGCATTCAGAACACCTAAGTTTATGGGCGACACCTGAATCAAGCCACCACATCAACTTAATCTACCATAATGAAACTTTCCCTGGAATCTGTAAGTCAGAAATAACCCCTTTCTTCCCATATGCTGATTCTGGTTTGGTGTTTGTCCCAGTAACAGGAAGGTAACTGCAATGGGCTTTTGGCACTTTAAATGTAGCTAGCATACTCTAAAAGGACTTGATTCTTGATTTTTGTCATCAAAATCAAATTAATTTCAAAAAGCCTGGCTTTGAAGTATAATAATGTAATTGATGTTTTTGTATGTTTTTGATTATTACTCATTTGAGGTCATCATGACAGAAGACTTCTGATATTTACCACCCCCGGTTATCCCCTCAAAGAAGAGTGATATTTTCCATTATGTGACCATCACTAGATAATGGATTGTGAGCAGAAATGATGAAGAATTTGCTTAATTATATGAGACGCTTCCATGTTGCTTTATGGCTTCAGAAACTGTGGAGGTATCAACTTCCAGTGGCTTTGTCTGAAAGATTGAGAGGAACCATGTGGATAGAAGGTCACATGCCAAACTGTGATGAGTGAAAAGGACCTTACTTGGCGTATGCTACTGATATTTAGAAGCTAATTTATTATGTTGCCTATCATAATTAAAAATCATAAAGTTATAGTTGAAGGTATATAAGAATTAGATTCAGATCATGATAGTATATCACTTATAGATTTATCAACTTGACTAAATCACTTAAAATGGTTGAATCTAATTTTCTTTCTTTCTAAAATAGGCATGATAAAAATATTTCCTATGTACTCAAAAGAATAATTATGAATAAGAATAAAAGAATAAAATTCTGTAATGGAAGTTGACTTACTCAGAAATTTATATTCATGAATATAGTGACATATGTCATGTTCCTTTGAAAAGGGGGCTTCTTGACCAAAGGAATTTCTCTTTCCAGCTTCCTATGTTGTATCATATACACAAAATACATATGAAAAAAGAAAACTTGAGGAGGGAATAAACAGTATCATTGTTTGTATGCTTGCTTAGATTTCTTACATCAGGCATTCTATAATTAAGTTCAATTCCATTACAATGAGATAACTCAAAAATGCCACTTCCCTTTCTCAGCTTTCACCTTTAGCTAGCAGAAGTGAATAGAAATATATATGCAACTAACAATCTACACTTAGGGCAATGGAAAATGGCCATGTCTTTTCATCTATGAACATAAGCAATACGGATGTTGTGGTATGATATAACACACACACACAGTCCTCAAATCATCTCTCCATGAAAGATGCAGAGACAGAAGCATTTTAGGTGTTGGGTAAATGTATCTCTCTCAACCTGACTGAATTCCACCTGCAGTATTTATAGAATTACCTTATGCCTAGCACTTCCTTATACCTATTTTCTCATCTGTAGAGTAGGAAAAGTAATAACTACAAAATTAAGCAGCTGTTGAAAACTAGAGGGTTAAAATACATAAAAAGTTTATTAATGGGACTAAGATATAGTAAGCACTATCAGCCTATCTTACTGTTTTCTACTTTTATTTAATCTTCCAGGTAAAATACTCTCAAAGAATCCGTTATCCAAGAGAGTGTAGTCACCACAGTTTAAATGGGATAAGTGTTATTAATTTAGGGAGAGTTTGATGTATGTAGCCCCTCTTTTAGCCAAAAACTAGTGAAAGCTTGACACTGGAGAGCATAATCTTTATTTCCATAGAATTCTGGTCTGGTTTTCAACTCCAAATATGGGTTCCTTTATACTGAGTGGACCTCTTAGCCAATCAGAAAGCTATTGGTTACCAACGAAGGCTGTGTGGCACTATTGCATTATATACATCTTGTCAAGGTGTTTTCTTCTAAGTAGCTAAGACCTCTGGCTGCTCAGAAGATTGTTGGACACTTTTCCCCAGTAGCTCATTTAGTGCTTTCCAGCACTACCAAAGCAAAGGCTTCTAAGAGCTCATCACTGAAGTAGACTTAAAACTCACCCAACATGGCTCAGGAAATGTTGCAGAAGTGGAGGGTTGGAAAAATTGTAAGAGCCACAGTTTGAGACATCATGCCCAGAGAAATACCCCCCTTCCCCCCAAAAAAAACTAACTGCTGCTCCCACAACACATATCTCACAACCCCATAGGGAATACCTGCAATCCTACTGAGGAGGGTCCCAGCAGAATGGGGGCAGGGATGAGAGAAAACAAGGTACCAATAATGAAAAAAATAAAATAAAATTAGACTGGGAAAAAAAAAGAATTGGTTCTCACCCAAATGAAGACAATTGTAAAAGCAAACAGAAATGAGTTTCTGAGCAAACTTCATGAACAGTGATATCAGATGAGTGAAGGTGAGTTTATGAAGGTCTTATAACATTAAGAAAGGACTAAAGTCTTCTGTATTTTTGTAGGATTTTAATTAAGGCCAGGTACAAGTGAAAAATTATGCATTCTTGAAATCGAGTGCTTGAGTATATTATCCTTTTTATTATTACTGTTAAAACTCTAAGTGTTTAAGATGACTCAAGCATTAGACTCTCTAGTCTTCTGTAGCCATTTAGAAATCCTTCTTCTTTCAACTTAAATTAATGCTCTGGGTCTTACCTCACATTATTAACTACAGGTGTGTTTTACTTCATTTGCACTGAGACAAACAGAAAAGCTATTTTTTATTTTTTAAATATAAATTTCAAAAGAGATATCTACACTTTCATGTTCATTACATAAATAAAATAATGTAACATACATACATACACACAGAGAGGATGTGGATGAAGTATTATGAAGCTACTTTTTAGGATATTCTGACATCTGCAGTAACATAAAAGAGACTAGGGAACATTATGCTAAGTTAAATAAGTCAAACACAGAGATAAATACAGCATTGTTTCATTTATATTTATAGGCAATAAATGTTGAAAATAAATTGAGTGTAGAATGATATTTAGCACTTTCTATAGTAAGGGGGAGGTGGATTATGGGAGAAATATTGAACAAAAGTTACAGAAAGGGAGTAATAAGATAATGTTCACTATGAGTTAATAATGCTGTATTTTATATTTGAAATTTGCTTAGAGAATGAATCTAAGGTGTCCCTTTACTACACACAGAAATAATGACTATCTGAGGTAACTAAATTGTGGTAATCATTTAAATATGAATACATATTTACATATTTAATCACCACACTGTATTTTCTAAATATAAAATATTAATTTGTCAGTTGTGCTCCAATAAAGCTCGAAAAACATGAACTATTAAAGAATACAGAAGCATAAATTTCCTTATCAAAATATCACTGAAATTTCATTGAAAATTATTCTGAATTGGTTAATCAAGATGCATGTGAAAACTGTAGTTCAGATTTGTTTAATAAAATTAAACAGAAAATTTTACAATCAACTGAATCAAAATGTTAAAAAATAAACATTCCCATTCAAAACTTCTAAGTGTGTGCCTTAATATTATTTATATTTCTCTTTATGTATAAAATATTATGTGGGCCATGCAAGGTGTTGCATACTTTTAATCCCTGCACTTGGTAGGCAGTATTATTGCTGTGAATTTGAGGACAGCCTGAGACTATATAGTGAATTTCAGGTCAATCCTGGCTAGAATGAGACAGTACCTTGAAAAAAAAAAAAGGTATGTGTTATAATTTCCATCAAAATAAATACTGTGAGTAGTTCATGGTTTATATTAGGGAATATTTTGTACATGTTTGTAACTACATCATCTTTTTATTCAATAGAAGTTTGTTTTTCATCACAGCTTTTGGCTGTTAGGAGGATGTCTATAGTGTGTGTGTGTGTGTGTGTGTGTGTGTGTGTGTGTGTATGTGTGTGCACACACACACTCATATTCCTCTACCACCCACAAATGAGAGCACACATACTTATGGAAATCAAGCAAGTTGGAGGAATATTACTGTCAGCTTCAATTATGTATCCATAATATGCATGAACAGGAGCAAAGAAGCAAGAAATGTCAAGCTTGACAGGCAGTACCCAAGGGAAATGTTTACTCTAAAAATAACCCTAGTATGAAATCTACTGGTGTTAATTTGATTTTATATTTAAGATGAATGTTTTGTCTATAAGTTATTAAATATTGAATTTTATCCAACAAACTTAACATTACTCTTGCTCAATGGACCTTAGCATTTTTAGGCTCTTAGTTTGTGGTTATTGTCCATTCCTGTTTCCAAAGGACTGTCTAAAACAAATGCACGGCATTATTTTGTCCTCTCTTATTGTCCAAAAGTTTATTGTTACTAAAAGGTTGGTTCTCCTGGATCTATAGCATTTGGATAAAAAGTTGGCTTGAGTTTTCCCTCTAAAATACAACTCATAAAATTGCATGTGATATGCACATATACATTTGTGTGTGTGTGTGCAGGTTGTATGCATGAATTTGTTCACGGGGTACACACATGTGCAGAGACCAGAAAAGGACTTCAGCTGTCCTCATGTATTGCTTTTCTGCCTTATTTTCATGAGAGTCTCTCACCAAACATGGAGTTCTTTTTTTTTTTTTTTTTTTGGCTAGATGAGATTGGCTAACCATTAAGCCTCAGCAATCCTCCTGTCTCTACTGGCCCCCACCCCCACTGGCTCTGGGCTTATAGTTGCGCATGGCCACATCAGGCTACTTATATGAGTGCCAAAGTTCTTGAGGCTAATCATGCATTATTGATTCTGTGAAACTGTTCCAGGGATGGCAAACACAGTGTGTCCATATTCATCTCTCTTACACCTATAGAATGCAAAGATAGTCAATGACTGTGTTTTTGAAGTTACCGAATTTATTCTAATATTTCTTCAAAAATGTAAAATACAAAACTATATTAAAGAGAATAATATAGTTTAAATCCACTAAGATCAAAAATTTTTAAGTCATTTTAGAATCTACTAGATTTATAGAGGAACATAAACATTCATGAGTCAGTTACTATGCATGTTACGACATTCTTTTACACTTAGTCCAAACATCTTTAGAATTCATATCACTGTCATTAAGAAAATCTGAAACAAATAATCAGGGCTAAAATCTACTTGAATTGTTCATTTTACAAAAGAGCTTTAGAAATACAATAATTAATATCAAATTTATTCTTTTTATGACTATTTGGTATTAACAAGTTACTATATAGACATCCTCATTAACTTTTATTTATATTCAATAAAAATGATAAGATAAAGATGCTATTTCGATGGTTAGTTTTACTGAAGATATCTAAAATTGGCCACAAACATGTGTGAGTTCTCTTATTTAGTCTACATTATTTTTCTGAGAGTAGTGCTTCAAAGCATTTTTCTTTTCTTTATGCCTCAAAGATGCATGACTTGATTACAGCATTTGATATTCATGATTGTGATTTTGTTTTTTTGTGGCTCTTGTACTAGCTCCTTAGTTGCAGGACAAATTCTCTTTCCATTGCATCTTTGGAACCGTGTACAATTTTACACACAGTATGGCTATAGCATGTATATTCAGGATAACTAATAGGATAAGTTTTATTTTCTATAGACATTAATTCATTCATTCATTGGATTATTTCTACTCAATGTGCTACTAAGACATTTACATTTCTTAACCCTAGTGAAAATTTTCCTTTTTTTCTTAAATTTTTTGAGAATTCTAATACATGAATGCACTGGGAACTGATTATAATTGCCTCTCATTACTCTTTATTCCCTCTCTTTTACCCCATCTAATGAATCTTTTCCCTTTCCATGTAGTTCTTCTTCTATTATGATTCCTCCTCCTCCTCCTTATTCTCCTTTTTTCTTCTGTTGTCCTCCTCTGTCGTCTATGCCAAAAAGTTGTTCAGGTCTTAGGGAGGTAGGGCCCTCTGCTGTGAGTTCACGAATTCACCATTCCTTTCATGCCCTGAGGATAGTGTCCCAAAGTAAGATCCTCTGGCTGTTACATTCCTCATGCCCCCTCTTTTCAGTGCTCCCTGGAGCCTGGTCAGGTGTGATTGAGATGTCACCCATAGTAATAAACACTCAGGAGCCTCTTGTTTTCAGCACTTTGATGAGGTTTCATCCTCTCCACTATTCACAGCCATCTCTAAAAAAGAACTTCTCTGGCAATCATTAAGAACAGCACTCGAACAGTCATTCCACCACCTCCACTGTAGTGTTCCCTGTTCCCTGGCTTGTGTAATAGATATTTCTGGTCCAATGCTGAGCATTCAGGTATAACTTCTTCTTTTGACACGATGAGTCTTGGATATCCCTTGTTGTCACAGTCATCGACTAAAAGAAACCCATGAATGTTATTCTAGCATCCCCAGTGACAGTTCATACAAGGACTATTTCCAAATGTGTATTTCCCATTAATATTTGCCCTTGTGGGCACAGGAAGGAGACTTCCTTTGTAACATAGACCCTTTTATAATTTTTGAGCACTTTTTCATGCTGACTGATTTCCATTTTGAAATAATAATATGTCTATATAAATTAAACATTCAGGTTTTACAATTTTGTAGAAAAATGACCAGAAGAAAGTTTTTTCCCTACCTACAAACAAAAACTTTTTTTTTTTTTTTTTGGAGAGAGACACAGAGAGGATGATAGATAGAGAATGGGTGTGCCAGCAGCCTCTCAGCTGCTGTGAACAAACTCCAGATGCATGTGCCCCCTTGTGGGCAAGTGTGGCATTGCACCCTTGTGTCACTGCATCTGGCTAAACGTGGGACCTGGAGATTGGAACTGGTGTTCTTAGGCTTAACAGGCAGGCACCTTAACCACTAAGCCATCTCTCCAGCCCAAACAAAAACTTTTTGGAAGCAACATGATGACTGAATCAGTAAACCAGCAGGAAATACTTTACCTGCTGGCACTTCACAGTCTTTAAAAGGAGAAGGTTTCATAACAGATGGTGTTTTGATGTCCTTGATCAACAGGTAAGGTCATATTTGTTTGAGATTTTAAAAAAGTTACTTTTAAAACCCAAGCTAAGCACATGTATCCATATCTCCTACATGAGTGATATCAGCAAAAGGGACACTCAGATATATGTGACAAATGTGTCTAAAATAGTACCATGAAAGTTGAATCTAGACTCAATGCTTTTCAAACCTGCTTGATATCACATCATGATGTTCTTAAGCAGCCAGAATGTTTACTGTCCAAGCATTTTTTGGGCATATTATTAAATTACCTTGTATATAATACTCATTCCAAAACACATTAATTACTCAATAAATATTTGTTTACTTTTATTCATGTGCTGTATATTCAAAAAAGTACACAGTGAATGAATAAGAAATGTACTTTGAGTGTTCAAATGCTACCATTTGATGAGAAATATTTTGGTATATTCACTTCTTTATTTTTATCCTTGAGTTAAAAGAAATGGTTTAAACTGCAAATTGTAATATTTAATGAGAGATTTTTTGTAATTATGTAAACAGTAACCTTGAGAACCCACTTCTCTTTGATGAATTGGCAGAGGAAGGTTCTGATAATAGTTCTTAAACTGAAGGTTGAATTACTATGCCTCCATGTAGGAAAATATTTAGAACAAAGGAACAGGAGGTAAGAAACTCCATGGATCTTAAACACATAAAATAGCCTGCCATTTCCATACACCTGGGCATACTATTGTTTTTTTCTTTTAAGTGACCTATATTTGATAAATTAACCCAGTGAAAATAAAACTTTTGAGCTGAGCCTGGTGGTACAGGCCTATAATCCAAGCTCATTTAGGAGGCTGAGATAAGAGGATCACAAGTAAAAAGGGGCTGGAGATATAGATCAGTTATAGAGCATTTGCCTATCGTGCTGTGAGTCTCTGGACTCAATCTCTAATAATAAAGAGAGAGAGAAAGAGAGTGTGTGTTTACTTAATTAGTAAGGCTGTCTCCTGGAGTACATGCCTTTATTTGTTTCTTCTTAAGTATATCTATAAAATACCATTTCTCATACACCATGCCATGGATTTTCATTTGCAGAGTATTAAAGGGAACGCACTAAATGTATAAAGCCTATATATAAAATCTCAAAGATCTTTCTGTGTGCCAAACATGAAAAACCTAGTATCTTAATATATTCACTTATATAATATAGTCCATCAGAGATTGTATACAAAAGACCTCGAAAATCTCTCAAAATGGCAATATATTTTAAAACTTCAAAGCACAAGGAAAAAGTGAGTAAACAGTTTACTTTCCTTTGTTCTTGCATTCCTGAGTTCTAAAACCAGAGCTCACTGAGTGCCATCGAGTGATGCTCAAAAACTACTGAACAGTGCCATAGAATCTTAAAAAAAACCAAAAAACTCCTTTGTTCCTTAAGATAGACATCATTACCTGTTCCCAACAACTTACATGAAATATACAGAAATACCTTTCTCAGAACACATGTACTTATCCTGTTTTAGAAAATGGAATTATTTACAAGCATTGAAACTAAAGAAGTTTCTGAATTGTCACTTACTCTTGTCAGATAAGGTGATCTGGTAACTCAGACTCCCCAAGTGTCCCACCCTGCTACTCAGGGTGCTCTTCATTCCCCTAGCTTGAATCACTTCTTCCTCTTTTGTTTTCTTCTTCTTTTGGGGGTGGGTAGTGTGGTTATTTGTTTGTTTGGAGGAAGGGTTCCACTCTAGAAAAAGCTGACCTACAAGTCACTTATAGGCCAGGGTGGCCTCAAACTCATATTGATCTTCCCTCCTCAGCCTCCCAAGTGCTGGAATTGTAGGCTTGTGCTACCATGCCTACGTTGATTCATAGATTCTTGTAAGCAGTTCTTAAGGCACTTGTTCTTAACTAAGATGCCTCACCTAATCTACATATATCTGTTGATAGCATGTGTACATCTACAGAGTTTGAAACCTTGTGTTTCTTCCCACTGTGTCATAATTCCATGGAATGATGTGTCAATCATCTTGTGTTTCTTCCCACTGTATCATAATCCCATTGAATGATGCTTTAACCATTTGTGTTTCTTCCCATTATATCATATTCCATGTCTTAGTTGTCAGAGTCTACATAGTATTTAAACTTCTGTAGGACCAAAGGCTACTTGCCTAAGTAACTATCAACAACCTGAGTCTTCTCCAATTTCAGCCAATGTTACCCAGTCATTCCCTTCTATTTCTCTCCTTAGTACTTGCCTATGTATGCTTACAAACAACCTTGCAAGGGTATTTTGTGGTTTATCACTAAGTACGTCATGTTGGATACAATGGTAGTACAGTTTGATGTCCTTCCCACTTCTCCAGCAACTGTTGTTGAAGGACAGGCATATCTTCTGTGCCTTCTCTAATCATTGACCTCCCTCTTCTGTAAGCACCTTTAGCACTACACGAAAATAAATATTTTGGTCTGGAGAGATGGCTTAGCAGTTAAGGCGCCTGCCCACTAAACCTAAGAATGCTGGTTCCAATCTCCAGGTCCCACGTTTAGCCATATGCAAAGTGACGCAAGGGCGCAATGCCACACTTGCCCACAAGGGGGCTCAAGCATCTGGAGTTCGTTCACAGCAGCTGAGAGGATGCTGGTGGCACACCCATTCTCTCTCTCTCTCTCTCTCTGCCTCTCCCTCTCCGTCTCTTTCTGTGTCTCTCTCAAAAAAAAAATCGAAAAACAAACAATAAATAAATAAATAAATATTTTTTGTTTTGGTTTTTCAAGGTAGTGTCACACTCTACCCCAGGCTAACCTGGAATTCACTCTGTATTCTCAGGGTGACGTCGAACTCAACGTGATCCTCCTACCTCTGCCTCCGGAGTGTGTGTATTAAAAGCATGAGCTACCATACCCAAAAAAGGTAAGTTTTTTCTTCTCAGCTCATTTAGCATGCCTTCCCACCAAACCATGATTATTCTCTGAGTGTTTGTACTTCCAAAACTTTGCCTGTTGAAACCTAAGAATCACTAATATGACATTATCAGGGATTCAGGAGGTGTTTAGGTCATGAGAGCAGAGTGCCATGAATGAGATCAGTGGCCTTAAAAGTAGACTAAGCAGGGCATGGTGGTGCATGCCTTTAATCCCAGCACTCTGCAGGCAGAGGTAAGAGGATTGCCATGAGTTCAAGGCCACCCTGAGACTACATAGTGAATTCCAGGTCAGCCTGGGCTAGAGCGAGACCCTACATCAAAAAACCAACAACAACAACAACAACAAAAAAAAAGTAGACCAAAGCTGCCTTTCCTCTTCCACAGGAGAGAACACTGTGATGAAGCATGAAGCATCTACAAATTAGAAACAGCCTATATCGAGGGCTGGAGAGATGGCTTAGAGGTTAAAGAGTTTGCCTGCATAGCCAAAGGTCCTTGGTTCAATTCCCCAAGACCCACGTAACCCAGATTACAAGGTATCACATGCATCTGGTGTTCGCTTGCAGTGGCTAGAGGCCCTGGCATGGCCATTTTCTCTCTGTGTCTGCCTCCCAAGCCTCACTCTCTCAAGCAAATAAATAAGTAAATAAATTTGAAAAAAGGAAATAGCCTATATCAAACCTGCCAGCACCTTGATGTTGAATAGCATCAAATTGAGAAATAAAACATCATTGCTCAAAGCAATTCAGCTTGTGATATGTTATTATAGTATTCCAAGTAGAACAAGACAATAAACTTTTAAATGGTGAGAACAATATTTTATTCTTTATATTCAGTAATATTATGGTCAAGAATTATGAATTTTTCTTGATGACATTTTGTAAATTAAATGAAATCAAATATACAATGATAAATATTGCTCCCTACTCCAGTTTTTTGCTTAATGATTCTTTGAATGCTGTAGCTCTGTCCTATTGTGCAAACATTCTAAATTTTATATCAATGGCAGAAGCTGACTTAATATAAAAAGGTCTTCTATATATTTCTTCTATGTAATAATATAACTTTTGCTGGCTCGTTTATATGTGTATTATTTGGTACCACCTGAGCTAGAAAGTTTTACAGAGTTTCTCGTATGTGCAAACCCAATTGTATTGTGGCTATTCTCTTTAGCACAGGTAATTGGAAAGGTCTGACCTGGGCGCTCCAAGAAATGCCTCCTAACAACTAACAGGGAATGGACATTGGCAAATCTGTAAATAAGTACTTAATTTTCAAATTTTCTAGTTAATTTTGTTAGTTACCTTGTTGTAAATGTTTAGAATTTGTCTGATAACATTTTGAAGAAGTATAATTTCTAACAAAAAAGAATTAAAATTGTTTTTGACTGAGAAAAATGTAAAAAGAAAGATGATATTCCAGAGACACATGTGCTCCTACCTTTGGTTAACTGATTGTTGAAGCACTGGACCACAAAAATTATCATTTCTTAGCTGGGCGTGGTGGTGCACGCCTTTAATCCCAGCACTTGGGAGGCAGAGGTAGGAGGATCACCATGAGTTTGAGGCCACCCTGAGACTACGTAGTTAATTCCAGGTCAGCCTGGGCCAGAGTGAGACGCTACCTCAAAAAAAATTATCATTTCCCTCCATGAATCTCATGCTGGGAAAAGAAAAATACTGAAGCCCTGGGATCAGCCAGAGAGGGATCTTGTCCTGGGAAAGATTTGCACTTGTCTGATGACAGTTCAGAAGAGACTAGGTTGACATGACATGACATGAGTGGGACTACACCTTGAGTAGGATTGCTTAGCTACACATACCTCTTGCCTCAGTTTCAACTCAAACCTCACGTCAGGATTGTGAAGACAGAGTATGAAGGTCACTGGACTTTTCTGTTGTTCTTCCAATGTGGCCTCATTGAATAAATCTCCTTTACTTCTTTATCTGATTTTCATCTAAAAAGTTAATAAGAGGAAAGACCCCAGCAGTAGAGGGAATGCAATTTTGAAACATAATTACAAATATATGTTTTCTGTAAGACAGAATAGAAGATTTGGGTCCTTGTCACTAACTCTGAGACTATAAACCAAGCTATTTAAGTTCAAAAGTTCCTAGTTATCAGTTACAAACAGAAATAATTATTCAGAAGAATAGTATCAACCTCCCAAGGGTGTCTCAAAAATAGAATACATTCATCTCTTTAGCCTGTCAAATACACTGGCTAAGAACAGATGGTTCTAGGCGCACACTGAGTACTTTATAATGTTAGGATTTTAGTTTTAGAAAAGAAGTCAAAATAAGGTCATTACAATAGTCAGAATTTATTACTTTCATGCCCAGCAGAGCTAGGTTACACATGCAAGGAACTGTACACATATTCTGGAGATACTGGACTCACTACCATAGCAAAGGCAATAAATCAAAATGGATTCCCATTCACTGATGAACCAAATGCATATTATGTCCTCCCATATGCCACACAGCCCGAGATCTTGAGAAAACAGTACTAATTTCTACCTCATATAATCAACACTTTACATAATTTTAACTTCAGGTAATCAATACTCTGGCAAGTCAAATAAAGTCATTTATACATTCTTTGCAGGTGTCATGGGTGTTATGAAGAGGAAATGCATAATGCCATAATCACATGTATTTGGAGAATTTCCTATGTTAGGAAGGGACTTTTCCTACAAAAGCAACTTTTATACTAAGACCTGATAATCTGTTAGTGAAGAACAAACTACATACAGGGTAGAATACAGACAGGGAAGTGAGGAGCAGAATAAATTGGGGAATGGACAAATGAGTTGGATTTAGGAGACATTTCTGAGAACGAACATGCACAGCTGAGTGGGGACTATAGACGTGGAGATCACAAAAACAAAAAAGCCGCACAGCCAGAGGCCTTATTCTGTCATTCAAAATTTTGGATACAATTTGTAAGGCTAACAGGAATTCATCGTATGACTTCAAATATGGGAAGAAAGTGTTCATATTGTCTTTTGTTATTATTATTGTTTTAGGTTTTACTCTTCTTAAATTTTGTAATGCTGTCATTATGAACTTGAAACATTACACTTGCTTGGAAATTGGTCAATAAGAAAAAAATGAGAAGAGGTGAGTATACTAACTTCTTAAGCACTGATCCATCTCTCCAGCCCATGTATGGCAATTTCTGTAATGACTCAGGGAGGGTCAGTACATTATTAATTAGATCTTACAATCTCTTTGAAGGACCATCTCACCCTTTTTCCTAATGTAAGAGGTATGCAGACATAGTGATAACTCCATTATTTTATCCTGGACCTAGATATACAGACTAGTCACATGCTTTCATTATTCTCGCATTCACAGTAAGTTACATTATACACAAAGGTAGAACACACAATTGTTATTTTTCTCCTCTATTGTTTTTGTTGATTACTAATTTGCATTTTTATAATTGCTTTTTAGTAATGGAAAAATATTAATGTACCTACCACTACCCAAAAGTTGATTTCCAGTCAAGATACAATTTTTTTCATCAGATTTAAATGAGCAGCATTATTCATCCAGTTGCATCACTTTACTCTGTTTTGCTTATATTTGATTCGGCAGAAGTGCCATCAATTAGTACTTCTACCCGGTGCTAAACCATTCATTTTAAATGACCCCTGTCTTTTCACATACATTTTTGATCGAAATTTTTTTGTATTTATGGACATTGGTGTGATATTCTCATAAATGTACATAATATACTTTGATCATATTCACCCCACAAATGACATCATGAAGTGGCTCTGTGGTGTTGCAGGCAGTACTGAAATACAAGCAAGTATGCTATTTCCATCATATCAGTTTGGTATTCAAACAAATAAGACATATTCCTGATAATGTGCCAAATTGTGGGTTTTTTATGTTTATTAGGTTTATAAAATGATGGAAATGTATTTGGGGGATTTAGTCTATAATTTCTAACAAAAGTTAAAAGATTTCAGAACAAAATGTAATATTTCAACTTATTTATTTATTTATTATTTGAGAGAGAGAGAGAGAATGAACATGCCAGGGCCTCTAGCCACTTCAAATAAACTCCAGACACATATGCCACCTTGTAAATATGGCTTATGTGAGTATTGGGGAATTAAACTTGGGTCCCTAGGCTTCATAGGCAAGTTCTGTAACTGCTAAGACATCTCTCCAGGCCAACATTTCAGCTTTTGCTAAATAAATGTATTAATGACAATGAACTCACAGTGAGACATTTAAGGTACCAAAATAAAGTGACCACTAGGGACTTAGAAAGGCATGTTAATAATTAAATTTATTCTTAAAATACAGGTTTACAGAGTGTTAATCTAAAATACTAACAAAAATTACGTGTTTTAAATGTACTTCCAATTTTTTTTTTTTTTTTTTTTTTTTTTTCAAATTAGGTATGTCCTTCATTTGGCAAGAAATATTGAACAAACAAACAAAAAAAAACACCTAATTTGTCACTTTGAATTTTTAATAGTGAATTTTTTTTTTGGGGGGGGTGGTTTGAGATAAGGTCTCACTCTAGCCCAGGCTGACCTGGAATTCACTCTGTAGTCTCGGGGTGGCCTCGAACTCAAGGTGATCCTCCTACCTCTGCCTCCCGAGTGCTGGGATTAAAGGCATGCGCCACCACACTTGGCTAATAGTGAATATTTTGAAGTAAAGTTTTATGAAATATTTTTTCTTACTCAATCCAGAAAGTATGACCACATCTTTTTCCATTTTCATCATGGACTTAAAAGATGCCAACTTTTTTCACTCTAAAATTAGGCTTGTTAATAAATATGAATGAAGCCAAGTTGAAAGCACCAACAAATATGACAAAAGCTCTTATTCATTTCCTTCCCTCATCCCGGTCACTTACTGCTCAATGGCCTAAGCATGATGTAGCCTGCATTGAGAGAACTAGCATGATGGGCTTTTGCTGGCTGGCTTTCTTGTTGCAGTAATCTTCACAATTAAATATTAAGCTGAAGATATTTTTTATTAGAAATCATTTAGTTCTTAGGAACAAAAATCTAAATGAAGTTAAAAAAAAATATATTGTTTCTGGGCTGGAGAGATGGCTTAGTGGGTAAGGCATTTGCCTGCAAAGCCAAAGGACCTCTGTTTGATTTCCCAGAATCCACGTAAGTCAGATGCACAAGGTGGGGCAAGCATCTGGAGTTCATTTGCCGCTCAAAGCCCTGGTGCACATATTCCCTCCCTCCCTCCCCCTCCCTATCTCTACCTCTTTCTCTCTCTCAAATAAACAAATAAATAAAAACATAAAAATATTGCTTCTTCTACTTCATCTATAAAGTCTAAGCAATTTATAATTTGAGTCTTACATAGGGTTAATAAAGTACCTTTGTGATAGTTTGAATGTATGGCCCCAATATATTCAGTGTTTTATTAGTTTATACTTTGCATCTGCAATCACCTTGCTAGAGGCGATGTCACTGGGCATTAAGGTGTGATTGTGGGCTTAGGATTCCATTATAAATATATGCAAACTGTGCCCAATAGGGGTTCCTGAAGTGTGCTGTGGCTTAACTGTAGCTTTGCTCTGTGTGCTGTGTGGCTGGTTGGCTTTTTCTCTCTTGACTGGTCCTGTGAGAGCAGGCCGCTTCTCCTGCCATTATGGAACTTCCCCTGGATCTGTAAGCTTCAATAAATATCCCTTCCTCCATAACTGTGCCTGGTCTGGAAGTTCATCTCAGCGAACCTGAAGCTGTCTGCTACAACCTGACTATAACCTATCAGAAACAACAAAGACAAGGCTCTCAGAAGAGAATAATTCTTAACAGACAGTCTTGAGTTTGTAACAAATGAATCCCCTGTGGCTCAGATGATTTGAAAGATCACAAGAGTCAACAAGCTACCAGTAACTCAGTCATTCTAACCAGAGGAAACATGATTAATACATAAATACATGCTCAAGAGATGAAAACATGGCACTACACAGTAGATCATATAATTTTGTCATGTGTCAGAAGAACATATCAGAGTGGATTTCAAACCTATGGTAATACTACAAATATGAGGCACAAAGCCTTAGAGGGCAGCTCTATTAACATTTTCCTTGATGTAGCTAAAGCCATTTTTATCTCCCATTTCCTATCCCACACATACAAACCCATTATTAACTTGAAAGTAGAGCTTTAACCGTACTAAGATAATGTCTTAAAATCAACAAGAGTAATTAACTTTATTTTCTGTATGTGTGTGAAAATCTACATGAATCAGAAAAAAACTCCTTCTAAAGATAAAAAAAAAAAATCAATCAAATTTTAAATAGTCTATATCTGGTTTGGGTCAGCTGTTTAATACAGTAAGGTATACACTCGAAAAATAGAACATGTTTCTAGCATAGAGCAATGTACATATCAAAGAGCAAGAGAGGAGCTGGACAGAAGGCTCAATGGGTGAGGGTGATTGCTTGCAAAACATTATGGGCTGGATTCAATTTTCCCAGTAGCCAAGTCAAACCATATGCACAACGTGGCACATGTACCTGGAATTTATTGTGATTACAGGAAGCTCTGGCATATCCATACTCACCCACTCTCTCTTTTTGGCTCTCTTTTTTCTATATCTATCAAATAAAAAACTAATTAAAAAAAAAATCAAGAGAAATAATTGAAAAAGCAAACAAATGATCTTCAGGTGCATATATACATTTATATGTATAATTTATATGTATATATATATATATATATATATATATATATATATATATATATATATATATATATATGCATATATCCATATTCATAAAAATAGAGTCTTACTCTTATTTAAAAGTTATATGAAAGCCGGGTGTGGTGGCACACGCCTTTAATCCCAGCATTTGGGAGGCAAAGGTAGGAGGATTGCCATGAGTTTGAGGCCACCCTGAAATTACATAGTGAATTCCAGGTCAGCCTGGGCTAGTGTGAGACCCTACCTTGAAAATACCAAAAAATGAAAAAAACCAAAAAAAAGTTATATAAGAGCTACAAATATAGTTCATGGATGGAGTGCATGCCTAGAACACCCAAGGCACGTTCAACCCTGAGCACTGTACAATATTCTATTAAAATAAGACTTAAGCCATCTTTGTATATAATCTATTATTTTAATAGAATATGTAATATATATATACATGTATAGAGAGAGGAAGAAGCAAGTTAGAAAGACAATCACAACCACAGAATACAACAATAAAATCTTCCAACTTAATAAATAAAATGAGAAAGGAAACAAATTTTGTATTTATTTCTCCAAATCTCAATAATAATGAAACTAAGCAATTATTGAGAAACACAACCAGCAAGATTTTTATTCAAAAATAAAAGTGAACATTATTAAAACATTGAAAAGTGAATAGCATCCCTGGCAGCAGAATCTGTGGCAGGCAGGAATGAAGGAGATGGGAGAAAAGGAGATGGTTTAACATTACCATTCCACTGAACAAGGGCATCATTAATTGTGCTTTTCAGTGCAAGCATTTAAATCAGATGAATAGAATGGTTATAAATTGGATGGAGAGACAAAAGGAAGAGAAAATTAGCTCCATGCTTACAGATCAATCTGAGCTGGGAATACATCATAAAATATAATTTAAAGATGTTGCTTGTGGGCTAGAGAGATGGCTTAGAGATTTAGGTGCTTGACTGCAAAGCCGAAAGACCTAGGTTCGATTTCCCAGGACCCACGTAAACCAGATGCTCAAGGTGGTGAATGTATCTGATACTTTAAACAATCTTATGGACAATTCATTACTTTTAGTGTGTCTGTTTCTTTCAATATTTGATTCATATATCTCATATATACACACATTAGCAGGAGTGCAGTCATTGATGGAGTAGGGCAAAGGGTCCTGTGTATGTTCAGTCAGCAGCTCTTAACATTCTTTGCCAATGCTTGTCATGTGTGCTGTTCAGGCCAAAGGTAAGCTAGGGCTGTTACATTGCTCTAAGCAGATAGTTTACATAGTAGTAAGATTAACTTTAGAGCAAGCTTCAAGATAGGAGCTTAGCAGAAAAAGCATCCAGCAATATTCTCAATAAAGTTTTTTGTAAAGTCCATATGAAGTTTCTAGTTTTTTCAATAGTTCATTTCCATAGTTCATTCTCATAGATAGTCCTTATAGTTCATTTCTATTCATGTCTATAACTCAATTATTCAAGAGAAGGAGGTAGGAAGATCTTGAGTTCAAGGACAAGCTGAAAATAATAAGGAAAATTTTAGCTAAAGAAAATGTGATATGGAGAGCATGCAATCACTTAATATGATTTAGGACTTAGTATTTAAGCCTGAATGATCAAGTGGACAGAGCAACTCTATAGCAACTCAAAAGATAAAAAAAAAAGATTGTATGTATATATATATATATATATATATATATATATATATATATATATATATATATATGTGTGTGTGTGTGTGTGTGTGTGTGTGTGTGTGTGTGTGTGTGTGTGTGTGTAATATATATGTATAAATATGTATATCTAGCTATAGAGTTTGTAGATATAATAATAGGACAACAAATAGGGGTTAAAAATAAAAAATAGGAACATGGGTCTTTCCCTTTCAGCCATTAGAAGATAAGAGAAAATGAACTCAGTGTCTTATCTTAAACGAACAGAAAACAGTACAGAACTAAGAGTTTTCATCTATTGAATGGTAATCAGTGCAAGACCTGGGTCTCTGAAAGCAAGAAAATGATGTCAACAATCACTCCAGCTTGCTAATTGACAGCAAACACACAGCAGACCATTCCAGGGTTACTGAGTCAATAGAGATCAGATTTCAAGGAACCTAGAGAAGCTAACATTCTACGGTGAAGTTCCAGATGGGAGACAATTAGACCCACCCGGAAATCCTGAAATCTGCACATACTCCTATGGAGTGTTGCTGAACCACAGAATGGCTATAGTACAACTCTGCCTGAGGTCAGGTCAGGACAACCGGGGGAATTCATACCATAGAATGCAGAGCTCACATAGAATGGCTCATTAAATTTCAGCCAGTCAAAGCTGAAGACATGATGGTCTCACAGAACATGTTTTATTAGACTTCCTAAACAAGGCATGTGTATGAAGCCCAGCATAGCTATGAATGCAACCTAATAAAAATGTCCAAAACTTATATCATGTTTATTTTGATGATTTTTTATAACTCTCAGTTTTCAGTGTAAATTTGTACATGACAATGTTGTGTCACAATGTCATGAGAAATGGCTTCGGCAGTTTTCTCTGTTGGTACTTACTCATGGCTTAGGTTTTACAGTGATAGTAACCAGTGGATTACTTCCCAAGCAGAGTTGAATTGGCAGCGTCAGGTGTTACATATGCTTGTGGTGACATGGCAAGTGAAACACAACAATTTTAAATAACATTAAGCCTTCTACTGAAAACAATAAGGATCTAATATTTTTTAAAAGACATGTAATTGTGCATATTTGACTATTAGAGGTACTTCTAAAACTCAGACATACTATATGTAGTGTGCACTCATTATGTAGACTTTACAATGGCTTCAGGCTGTGTCAGTATCTGAGATGCGTAATGGCCCAAACATTGCATTCTATATTCCTGTCAATTAATTTTCATATGCAAAGTAAATATAGCCCTTTACCTAGTAGTATATAACTCCAAGGATAGCTTCTATAATACCTCAAAGTAAAATGGAAACCAAAGTAAGAAAAATCAGAGATGGAAGAAGACTGCCTTCCAAAAGTGCACAGATAACTATATTTTTGCCAAGGCAAACAACAAAACACTCTTTTAAGTTTGTAGGGAATTTATACATGTTCTCAGAGACTGTATTTTAAAAGAAATTCTATTCAAAAACATGCTGCTAAATTCTGGGGATATCAAGTGTCGCATCCTAGATACAAAACAATGGAAATGAAAATAAGTCTCAGACTGTAGTGTAAATGCTAGTGGCATAGTCACGTTTTTAATAGTCTAATCAGCAAAACCATTTACAGATGAATTTATTAATTGATGTATGGAGAACATAGCAGAGACAATATGCCCATGAAAAAGGGCGGAATATTTTGAAATTCAGTTTTTCTCACCAGACTATTGCCAACTGAATTCAAGAAACTGGACAATCTAAAAAAAAGCAGTTTGGACATTAGAGCTGGTAACTTTAAATTTCATATTTTGGAGATGTATGACAGTACTGATGTGGCAGGTTTGACTTGACTTGTCATTAGATGTATTGATTGCAAATATAATATGACTGAAAAAAGACCTTTTAATTCCTTTAAAGGACAAAACTAAATCAAGAGTTTAATGCAAATGAGTAAAAATATCTTAAAGTGATTTCCTCTATCCAATGTATACATATAAAGAATACTTACCAATAGGGCATTGATATTGGTAAGTAAAATAGAGGACTCACATTTAATGATGTGTCATGGGATTTAACTTCCATAATCAAAGAAACCCAGAAAATTTATCCATGAAATTATTAAAACTTCACTATGTTGTGTAAATTTGTCATCAAGTCTGTGAATTTCCTTAGATTAAAATGTCGCCAATTCCAGGAATTCCTTAAAAGTTTAGACTCACTATGGTGATATTATTTCCTATTCTGAAGTAAGAGGTTTAAATCAAGGTCAAATGCATTAAAGATTATATTATTCATAACATGTTAATAAATCATTTGTGGCAACAGAAGCAAAATTTGTGCGGAGGTTTACAATTAAAATTGGTATACATATTTAACATTTTAATGCATTTAGGCAGTCCTTTCAATGAGTTAAACATGCATCTTCAAGGTGAAAACTAGTTTGTCAACACAATGTTTCAAATCCTAACAGTGTTCAAATGAAATTGAAATGATGGTAAATTCAAATTAAGGCAAACAATTTTATGCATTTTGATACATTGTCTAAACAAACCTGTGAAGAGCAAAAAATGTGTAGCCTTGCTTTGTAATTCTATATAAAAATCTGAAAATATTGATTTCTTGAAAAGTAATCAATTGTTTGTTATATTTGCAGCACACTTTTTGTCAATATAAATGTTACCTTTCAATTTTCAAGCAGAATGCATAAAGCTGCTACAAGCTGACATTTAACTTCAGTAAAATTTGATCATATCTCTTTTCTAGACTTTATGAAGAATATTTTATTTATTTATTTATTCATTAGAGAGACAGGGAGAGAGAAAAAGAGGCAGACAGAGAGAGAAAGTGTGCACCAGGGCCTCCAACCACTGCAAATGAACTGTAGACACATTTTCCACCTTGAAATCTGGCTTAAGTGGGTCCTAGGGAATCAAACCTGGGTCATTAAACTTCACAGGCAAGTGCCGTAACTGCTGAGCCATCTCTCCAGCCTTTGCTAGACTTTTATAGGTTCTGTCTTCCCAGAAATAAATATCCCTTGCTTCACAATCATCCCTTATTCATGCCATAGGTTTTTGGCAGCTTCTATATCAGTGAGCAAATATTTTCGAGAAGGAAGCAGACTAAGAGTAAAATTGAAATCCAGATCTCTGAGAAGCACCTTGAGAACTCACCGACAAATGCACCTAACCAAATTCCTCCACGCTATGCTTAGTGCTGGAGAATCAGTATCACCTGTAAATCCTCAGAGAAATAACGTGATCTTACTACCATCATATACTCTGAATTTTTAATCCCTGGACTGTAAATTCTAGTTGTGTTCCTTACATCACTTAGCCACTCTTCTCTGCATTTTTCTCATTCTAAACATCCAAAGTGCCATTTACCTTATAACAAAATAAGTCTTAGTATATGTACTATCTCAAAAGCAGTGCTTCACATATTGTAATCACCTAAGAAATGTTAATCAATTTAAGGAGGAAGACAGAGTGTTTCAAATATGTAAGAATATTTTGTATTTTATTGTTAAATCTATTACATTTTAGAAGCTCTTCTTATACATGCACATTATTTGATTGCATGTTTGTTCACTGTTGATTTTTTTCTTTTAATAAATGAGTTTTAATTGATTACCATCATTGATTTCAGAACCAATTTATTCTTCTCTACAAGCTATCTCATGATGAATTATAACCATAAAATGGGGCATTTATGATAATTAGACTGTTTATGAGAACATAATTATGCAAATGTGATTGCAAAAATAACATAAATGTTATAAACCATAATAATGCAGAAATAATTGTATTATTGATATGAGACAAACAGGAATGTGCCTTCTCTAGAATTGGGCTAGAATAGGAAGCCAATATATCCGTTCAGCTGCTAGATCAAGTCCTATGGAAAAGACATTATTAAGAATTTATAGTTAATCACAAGAAGAGTGAAAATAGCTCTATTTGTTCCAAGCAAACAGAAGAAAAAAATTACATACATTGAAAAGACAAGAAAATATAAGCCAATGGACATTTTAAAAGCAGGAATCCCAACATAAAATGAAGCAGAAAAAGCAAAGACTTCTGGCAAATCAATGAAGATAATCACTAAAGCTCATTTATTAAAAGAAAAAAAAATCAACACTGACCAAACATGCAATCAAATGACGTTCATGTATAAGAATAGCTTTGAAAATGCAGATTTAACAACAAAATATCAAATGTTGACAAGGAAATAGGAAGACTTGCAATTGCTTTTGATAGTTGTATCATGATATTATTATAAGAAAACATTAAACTAATGACAGAAAGAAATAAAGTAAGTACAACTTCAGTGATAACATTCATATTCCACAATAAATAAGTAATTCTATCAATATTTATACACCAAATAACATAAAAACATCAAAAGTTATGAAGCACACCAAACAAAGAAAATGAATCCTAGAAACAGATAAGGATTTGGTATGTCTAACAAACGTTTTACTAATAGATTCTTATACTCAAGTTCTAAGAGTGAACATTGACAAAACAAAATGTGTCAAGCTATTCTACAAAGAGAAAATCATTGAAATCACAAAATATGATGGCAGTGTAATGAAATTAGTGTTCAATAACTAAATCAGAGAGAAAACCCTGTTCCACCCCTCCAGGACTGGGCCTTGCAATGCAGGGAACTGTTTTCTTGGGCCTGCAGCTCCCACAAGCTCAGGGCAGCTTCAGCATTGCAAGTTTGCTTCACCTTCCTAGCTTCACATGCACCCTTCTGAGAGCCTGCTAGCAAAGACTCCAACTCTGGCACACATTACCTTGCCTGCCCATCTTTCAAGGACATTGGTGCAAGCTTCTGTGATCTGCATCTTTCTTGGCTGTAAAAGTAGCACAGCATGGCCATAAAACTATCATGTTCTGCTGCCCGCTCAAGATGCAGCTTAGTCCTCAATGAGGACAGTTGCATTGACATTTGTGTGCCTGCTAGGATGACTCTTAGATAAACCTCCTCAAAGGCATCCATTCTCTTGTTGCATCCTCTTTTTTCTAATGAATTTTCATGTATACAAGTTGGAGCCTTCAATGGGAAAGGTCTTGCCCTGGGGGTACCTCTCCTGTTGTCCCAGTGCAGACCATAAGGTTTTTCTTAATGGTCTTAATCTCTTCTACCATCACTACTACTTTTTCTACCCCTTTATTCCCTCTAATTTTAAATTGATCATACTTCTTACTTCATCAGACTTCATGTTTTTCATATCTCTCAGATCTTTCTAACAGTAGATATGGATAAAAGCAGTTCTGGCTGGGGAGATGGCTCAGTGATTAAAGGCACTTTCTTATATAAGATAGAGCACTGAGCCAAGACCAGACAACAGACTAAGTGTCATCCTGTCTTGATACTTTTTTCCACCAGACAAATTAGTTCATTACTGACTTCAGCCTCCATCAACATCTCAGGACAAAGGCAAAATAGAGCCAGATTCTTTGTCAAAATAAAACTCTGCAACCTAGTCCCTGACAAAGTACTTATTTATTTCTGCAGTCTTGTGAATTGAGCCTCAATTGCTTGTATTGCTTAGGATTCTGGCCTTCCAAATTCCCCACCAGAATGGTCCTATATTCTTTAATAGTAGCATTCTAGGAATTCTTCAGCTCACTGTTACAAACACTTTCTTTACATTCTTCCCATGAAATAATTCTAAAAGTTTATGAACAACATAGTCAGCTATATCATAGCAACAGACCCACTTTAGTACCAGTTGTCTGTATTAATTGCTTTTCTGGGTGCAACTTCAGTTAAGCATATCTGCACACACCCTCACAGACACAGCAAAAGCAATTTGTCATGATGATTCTATATCCCATCATGTGGATTGTCAAGGTTAACTAGCACAATGTTTTTGTATTATAATAATTATACAGATGATGTTGAAATAGGTTTCATGTTTTCTGATTAGGAAGTATATTATTTTACTTCAAAATGAATCATTATTGCTTGATCTATCTATTGTTGCAGTCAGGTTCACATTGCTGGTAGAAATCACTCAACCAAGAGCAGAGTGTGGGAAAAAAAGAGGTTTATTTTGGCTTATGGGTTTGATGGGAAGCACCACAATGGCAGGGGAAAACAATGGCATGAGCAGAGCATGGACATCACCTTCTGGCCAACATAAGGTGGACAACAGGAACAGGAGAGTATGCCAAACACTGGCAAGGGAAATGCTGTAATACCCTAAGCCCACCCCTAACAATACACTGCCTCCAGAAGGCATTAATTCCCAATCTCCATCAGCTGGGACCTAGCATTCAGAACACCCAGGTTTATGGGGGACCCCTGAATCAACATCTATATTTTCAGTATGCTATTTTTAGTATGTCTTAATATCTTGTCATTCTGAGTCGTTTTTGCATTAAACAATTTGATTTCAACCAGTATTTTTCACTTTCTGTGAAGCAACTAATGGAAGGGAAAATTTTATTTCTGACTTAAAAAGTTTCATCACAGAAGGAATGCATGTCAAAAGCAAGCTTCCAGGCATTAAGATCACCTAATGTTA
This sequence comes from Orientallactaga sibirica, assembly GCA_036365145.1. Lineage (NCBI taxonomy): Eukaryota > Metazoa > Chordata > Mammalia > Rodentia > Dipodidae > Orientallactaga > Orientallactaga sibirica. The sequence continues at coordinate 33,491,310 of JAEOAD010000006.1, forward strand.
GCAGGGAGGAAGGAAAGAGAGTGAGCTCTGAATAGGGTTGGACTAATAAGCCTCAAGCTACCCCCAGTGACACACCTTCTCTAGCAAGGCTCTAGTAGCTAATGATTAAATGTAAGACTTAGTCCCAAACACATGAGGCTATGACGGACATTTTACACTCACGGCACCATATTCAGTTACTGTAGTCATAGAATCACGGCCATCTCATAATGCAGAAAGCATTTATTATTTATCTGAATTTTAAAAGACCCCATGGTCTTTACCAATCCCAACACTTTCAAAAGTTCAGAGTTTCATCTGAGACTTAAAAGAGTTTCTTAACTCTGAGCCATGTAAAAACAAACCACAAGTTACACACTCCCAATATATAATGGCATGGAGTCAACTTCCCTATTTCAAAAAAGAGGAATAGCAACATAGTAAGACAAGATCAGTCAAGATCAAAAAAGAACAGGCAAACATTAAATCCTGTAGTTCCATTTTTTGCCACCTGGGACTGTAGATGAAATCCTAGGGGCTCCTAAACCTTGGAGAAGTCCATGTCTCCAGTTGTACTGCTCACTTCCTGGGCAGAATCTACACAGAGACAACAGCTTTCTCTGGAAGCTATCCCATAATCCTGCTATCTCCAAAATCCTGGGGTCTCCACCTCAACCCATGACTCATCTTCACAGCTTCACACATGGCATACTTACAGGGATATTAAATGTTCCTCACACTATCCAGCACCAGTGACACTGGAACTTTCCCTGACTAATTCTGGCGTCTACCATACTCCCCAAACCAGTACCAGGCAGCAGCTGGCCTATCCTCAATGGTGTTAATCACTTACATAACTGCCACTGAAGCAGCATCAGTCTCAGGCATGGGACAGAACCTGTTCACATTTCCTCCTGTGCCAAGCTTTATGTTCTTCTATCCTTCTGCTCTGAATTGTCCTCTGTCCAACATAATTATCCATTACTTTTAAATTCAACTTTGCTCAAGTTCTCAGGACATGGACAGAACACAGCCAGCCTATTTTTCAGAACTGCCATGAACTACCAATAGATTAGTATCTACTGAAGACTTGCTTATGAACTAATCTAGGTTTATGAGATTTCAAAGGAGAAATATACAAACCATACCAACTTTTAGAGCACACAATGCTACAAGTATATAACAAATAAACAGAAAAAGAAGATGAAAATGGATTTTGTCAGTAAAAGAAATGATGAATAAATAGTTAAAAATACATTCTTAACACAAAATAATAGTAAATTAGAAAATTAGGACAATGTACAGAGAGGTGAGTTATTGAGTAAAGGAGAACATTATAATTAAATGGTATTAGTTTATAAAGTATACAACATACTGATTTCCCATGCTCTTATACTGTTCATATACTAGCAAAAGGTTATAATTACAATGTTATCTTACTATATATTATATAACTGTTTTTGTCGCCTGCATGAAAAGTCCCTTGACATTTTTTTCTCTTGTGCCATTTCAATGTGATATTATTATTCTCCAGGTATGAACACTTAATAGGTTCTACCCACTACCTAAAAATGTTATCTAAGAATATTTTTGTATTATAAAATCTCATATTTTTGTTTCTCTGGTAGGTCTGGCATAACAATTTCAGATACTATAAATTCTATAATGAGAAATAAAGCCAGCAGCCACAAGATTTACAAGAATGTAGGTACAGTAACATTATCTACTTAAAAATGTTTAGGATCTATTATTTTTGAATTTGTTTTTAATTCTACATCTTCTCTGACTCAGCCATTATTGGTAGGCCCCAGAAAATTCCTTACGTTCACCTGTGTACTTGGTCTTTCTTCAGCCTCACAAGTTGCGTATAACTGGGACATGAACAAATAACCCAGGTGTCAGAGTTCAAGAGCTCTAAATTCCTGGACATTCTCAGGTGCTTTCTAGCTGGCTTCTCTCTCTCTCTTTTTCCTTTTAGAAGAAAATGGTGATAAGTACACACATTAAAAACATACACCATCAATTTTGTAATCAACTACTCAGACATTCACCATACATAAAACTACATGCTAATGTTTGCTTGGTACTTTTTAGTTTAATATTTAGGGAGAACTTTCTTCTCTGCCTAGAACTTGAAGACTGGAAAGTATAATCTTAACATAACTACTTTGTATGTATACTTAATTATTCAAACTTGAAAACTTCATCTGGAGACCTACATTAGTTCTTTAAATTGGACTTCCAGGGCTATTTGTTTTCCTACAACTTGCTCAAATGTGTAATATATCTAATCTACATGCTAAGAGAACAAGGCAATGCCAAACATGAATTGAACCAGAATAAAATTATGAGAGACCCATAAATCATGTTTTTGTAGAGAGACAATGTAGTTGACCTACAATCTAGAGATGGCCTATAAAATTCTATGAACCACAACAGTGCCCCACTAATGATGTGAAAAAAGGATTCTCTATTACTCAGCCAAAACTGTGAGACTTTCCATAAAGCCCTTTTCAAAGAGTTCATTTTTTTTTTTTTTTAATTAGTGCAGTTAGCAGGTATGGTCTGCTGTGCACGACAGAGCTGATCATAGGGATGTTTACTTTGTAGTGCAAGGAAATAAGCAGCTGATTGACAGCTCATGCCGCACTTGGAAAGCAGAGCTGAACCATTTTTAATGAAACATAAAAAATTTGCAAAACAATCCTCAGAGAAAAATACTAGTACTTTCACTTTTTATACAGATAGAAAAATAGACTTGTCAGGTAGTCCCTACTCCTATGAATGCTTACCCTCCCCCAATATCCACATGCTTCACGAGAGTGGTACATTGAAATAACTCATGAACCCATGCTAACATGTCTAAAGTTCACATTTTGTATTACAATTCACTCCTGCTGTGTATAGTTGTGAACTTGGATAAACATAAGTCATACGTCCATATTGTGTACTATATGTAGAATGTTGTTACTCTGTACTCCATTAAGTCCTCTTTCTTCAAAGCTTTATGTAGCTGTGTTCTGAACTTTATGATTTTATTGATTTCTAAAAAATTTCTTTATAAAATTTCTTGCAATGTAGACTTATTGACAACAAAACTTCCTTTTTGTTTCTTGTTTTCTTTTCCTGAGTAAGACTTTATTTCTTCTTGCATATTTTTTCAGATGAAACAGAAAATAATTTTATCTTTACTCATACCACAGTATAGGTTACCTTTCTCCTCTGCCTCTTTTCAAGATATTTTCCTTCTCTTCATTTTCTGTAGTTGAAATACTATATACTGGTATTAGTGTGTGTGTGTGTGGGGGGGCTATTTAACTTAAAACATGTTCTTTGATCTTCCTAGATCAGAACTTTGGTATGTGAAATTAATTTGGGAGAAATAATTCATCATCATCATTATTTTTTTCTGGGATTTTTTTTTTTTCACTATGTAGTCTCTCAGGATTGCCTCACATTCAGTGTGATCTTTCTACCTTTGTGTCCTAAATTCTGGGATTAAAGGTGTGTGTCACCATGCTCAGCTTCATCATTATTTTAAAAATATTATTCTGGGGACTGGAGAGATGGCTTGGTGGTTAAGGTATTTGCCTGCAAAGCCAAAGGATTCCGGTTCAACTCTCCAGGCCCCTCGTAAGCCATATGCACAAGGTGGCACATGTGTCTGGAGTTCATTTGAAGTGCCTGGAGGCCCTGGCACACCCATTCATTCTCTCTCTCTTTCTCTGTCCCTGTGTCTTTCTCTCAAATAAATCAATAAAAAAATAAAATGTTTTTAAAAATGGATTTTTCTGTCATTATCTTTCTATTCCCAATTATGTCACACCTGTTGTAGTGCTTCACAATTACCAGATATTATTCTCTGAGGTGTTGTGGAGAAGGCCCTCTTTCCCGTGTTTAAAGTTTTAATCTCTGAGAGCCTATCTACAACTCTTACCAATCTAACCACCCCTCAGAGACATTATTCATTTCTTTCATAGTGTTTTTGAAATCTTAACATTTCTTTTGAATTTTAAGACATTACAACCCTGCTTTAATTTTCCATGTGTTTTCATTACATCATCTTCATTTACCATATATGTTTTTGTATTTGTGTTCATCAAATGTACCACCCTCAAGTATTTAAAATCTGACCATTACTGAGTTTTATGCCATTAAGCATGGTATTTTTTCTGAACATTTGGTTCTAATAAATTAAAAGAAACTATTACAAATAAAACTTCAGGACTATTTTGGTAAGCAGCAAAAAGAGGAGAGGCACTCTGCAATCCAAAGATGAGATTTCAGCCTATGTGTGGGTTTACATGTCTGGCCTATGATTTTTATAAGTGCTTTATCCTATTCCCGTCTTTTCAAGTGTGATAGACACCTAGAGTGGGTGGAAGCTCTGTTTGTCTCTTATTCCATGTGGAAGTTAGCTAGAGTCAGCTGCAAATGGGTATGTTCTTTTCATTTAGTTTTCTCAACATACATCTATCAGCTCTCCATATCACTGAGTTTCAAATCTATAGGTACTACATGAGTGGATTCAACCAACAGAAGAATAATGAAAATGTGTGGGAAAATAACAACTTTTCTTAATATGCACAGTGTTCAGTTTCTTATTCCCTAAACAGTGCAGGTGTTCACATAGCACTTGCATTATATCATTTATGAAAAGTATAATACGTAATCTAGAGATGACTCAAAGCACACAGGAAGTTGTGTATAGTTTACAATATACAACATTATCTAAGAACTTGAGCATCCATGGATTGTGGAGTTAAGAATCACAGGTGGCTTGGAATCAATCTCTGTGGATACCGAAAGGACAACTGCAACTCCATCGAGGGGACTATGTGAAGGTCACAAGAAAGTTGGGAGATGGTTCCTTCTGTCCTCCCTTGCTAGAAGCATAAGAACATTCTTCACACTGCATGCAAGTCTCAGAACTCCTGAAGATGAAGCTCAAAGAGCTTTGGGGTTCCTTCCTATATCTGGGTCCTCTCCCCATTTTGATTTCTCAGGCTTTTTCATGCTGGGCCTTCAACAAGTAATCAGTTCTACCCATCTAGCCTAATATTGATTCCCATGTAAGGATTTAGATACAGCACATGTTTCTATGCTCCATATATTCTTCCCTCTGTCTTTGCCGTACTAGGGATCATTATGTAACTGTGTCCTCACCTCTTATACAGATTCAAGAGGATTGTTGATTATCACCTTCTTAGATTTTACTAGCCAAACTGGAAACTCAAAGAATAAAATTTATCTTTCCATGAATCTTCAAAGAGTAGAAAATAAAGTTATTATCCTAGTGAATTTTAAAGTTAATTTTATTAAGATCCAAAAAGAGAACATTAAGGTACATGGAGAAAACTAAAGCAAATAACAACACTTTTGGGTGGGGGTCAGGGTCTCATAATAACAATTGAAGTGTATAGGTAAATATTCTGTATGTCTATTAAGTACAAAATCAGATGTGTTTCTATTTATTTTCAGCCTAGGTGACCTATGAATTGGTGGTGAGTGGGCTATTATTGTGCGAGATTAATATTTGGTACATATATATTTAGAATTAGAATGTCCTCTCATTAGACATAAGTGACCTTCTTTATCTCTCCTGACTAGTTTGGGTTTAAAGTAATTTTTGTCATATATTAGAACACTGACACCTACCATTTTCCTGGTTAGATATACTTGGAAAATGTTTTTCCATCCTTTCATGCTAAAGTAGTATCTGTCTTTTATAGTGAGGTGGGCCTGAAACACAAGGATGAAGGGACTGTCCTTTGATGCACAGGAATTCTAGAGAAGAAGTAGAGCTCCAAGGCTCTTGGGTGCAGAAAGGTCACAAGATATGAAGGGTGACTGAAGACCCTTGGGTGAATATACTTCCTTGCGACTGAATACTCTTGTGTTATGCAAAGTTTCCTGAACGTGAAGGCCAGGCTGAACCTCACAGGTGTACATAGTCCTCTTCTCAGGGCATTTGCCCCTCAGGTTGTAGTTCTGGTAGCTCTTAAAGACCTTGTCTCCCACCTTGATCAAAAATACCAGACATTCTCCCACCACAAATTCATTCATTAAATACTTATCAATCTAAAATATCTGCTTGGTGTAGAAAATGGCCCTTCATAGAGTTTATACCATGGAGCTAGACAGATTTTAAACATAAAAATGGACTTCCAAAAATAGCTGAATCCTCAGAATAATACTATACTTGCCCTGTCTTCCAGTCTTGGTTCTATGGTAGCAGCTGGCATCTAGAATACTTTCCCAAGCTTGTCATGCCCTTAACACACCTTGTCTTTCTCTCTGATATATATCTTGACAATATTACCTCTTTCAGCCCATGCATATAGAATATATATTCATTGATATGTTACTTTAAGTACTTCCCCCTATGTTTCAGACTTTTTTGATCAGATCTCTTCCCTCTTTGATTATGTTTATTCCTAAGTATATTATTTCTTTCATTTTATAGCATTTTATGCACTAACAATAAACTATCTAAAAGACAAATTAAGATACTACTTTAAAAAATGCCTTCAAGGCCACTGAAAGGTTTCCATGACCTAGATTTGTTGATCCTTCCTATGATTCTTCTCCTTTTAACCATAATCAAGTGTTTCCACTGCAAGCTGTCTTCAGCCCTAGTGCAGGTCTCTGTGGTGGTTCGAATGTGAATTGTTCCTTGTAACATCATGTGTTTTTTAATACTTGATCTCCATTTGGTGGCAATTTAATAGGTGAAGACTTGCTATGGGCAGGCTTAGAGGTGTTATAGCCCAGTCCCCCTTGCCAGGACTAGTTCAGTTCACTCTGCTGCTGAGATGGCAAGATGTGATACCCAGTTTCTGCTCTACTATTCTTTCTTGGCCATGATGAAACTTCCCCTCAAGACTAAGAGCTGAAGTAAACCTTTCCTTTCAATATGATTATTTTGTTCAGGTATTTTGCCCTAGCAATACTTTGGCTGCAAGGTGACTGAGAAATCCTGCTGGAGGTAAGCTGAAAAACTCATCCATGTGGAGCAGCTGACAGAAAGCTGGAAAAAGCTATGCTGTGTGCAGTTCAAGGGGAGAAAGAAAAATCACCAGTGGAGATACTCAACAGAGGACCCTACAAACCTTATATTTGGCCACCCAGGCCAAATGGGCCAACAGGTGCAATAGTGGCATGCCAGTTGTGTGGGTAACCAACCACTTTCTAATTGGACTGTAGGCCTACTCAATGGGAGGAATACATCCCTGAAACTGAAAACCTATGACAGGGGTAGTCATGAGCCCTAGGGGTATAGCATCTGCTGGTGTCTGGCTAAAAGTATATACTATGTTCACCAAACTGCCTGGTAAGACCATCTCTTAATGTTCATACCCATATATTAATGCTGCTCTCACTTTTGGTTAGAGAAGCTTCTCTTTACAGATGGCAGTGACCTTGAGATGACTCAGAAGGCACCATGGTGCTAGAAGAAGTGACAGAGGAGTCCTCAATACTGAAATATCTCTATCACACCTTCTAAGGCTCAGGGTCCATTGCAGAAGAGGTGGCAGAAAGAATGTAAGAGCAAAAGGAAGGGTCGGACTCCTTACAATGTGCTCCTCCAGACACAAAATGGCCTGGCTATCCATGATCTCATATTGTCTACCTACACAAGACCATCATAATAAGAGGAAAAGCTGATGACATCAAAATTAAAAAAAGACTGATTGAGAGGGGGAAGGAGTATGAGGGAGAATGTGGTTTCAAAGGAGAAAGTAGGGGGAGGAATCCCCATGGGTTACTCTGTACAATTATGTAAGCTATTAATAAAAAGGGGATAGCTTTCTTCCACCATCCATGGCACTTCCTTTGGATCTGTAAGCTTTAAGTAAATGTCTTCCTCCCATAAACTATGTCTGCTATGGAAGTTCATCCTAGAAGCATGGAGCTGTCTATAGCACAAATTTACCTAATTTCTAAAATTTCTCTACAACTATAATAATAAAAATAGTGTGCTGCAAACATAGATTCATTAGCATGGAACAACAGAACAAAATAGAGTGTGAAGAAATTAACTTAGGTAATATATGGCCAATTAATTTGTAACAATAATACAAATGAGTCACCAGGGACTAAAGATAATGACTTCAATAAGTATTACTGGGAAAATCTAATGATTACTTGAAAAAGAATAAACTTACAATCTAGTAGAATAAATTTGTAATTTATTTGAGATCATACAGGAAAATATACTCAACATAGTTTAAAAATTTAAGCATAGCAAATGAAACTATAAAACTCAGAATGAAACAAGGAGAAAGCTTCTTGACATTGCCTTTGGTGATAACTTTTTAAACATGATGCCAAAAGCATAGGCAACAAAGTAAATAAAAATAAAGATGACATTCAACTAAAAAGTTTCTATTAAACAAAGAACCCAGCCATTAAAAGAAACACAACATATATATATAATTTATATATATATAATTTTCTCCCAATCCATATATATATAATTGTCTCCCAATCCATATATATATATATATATATATATATATATATATATATATAATTTTAAAGGAGATTTATATCAAAGGATATGTAGATATCATGCACTTATTACCAATTGATCAGATAACATGACTTTATCTTATTTTCAATCTTTTACTGACAACTTCTATAAATATAGACAACATACCATAGTTATATTCCACATCCATCACTCTTGTTTTTCCCTCTCCCAATTGTCCCTCCACTGAATCACTTCTTCTTTTCAATTAGTCTCTCTTTTATTGTCATGTAATCCTTTTTTTCCCCTCTAATATTATACAGTTCTTGTGTAGGTAGTGTCAGCCACTGGGATGTCATGAATATCAAGGCTACTGTGTCTGAAAAACAGTGTTGCACATACTCCTCCTCTTGCTTTGGTAAATCATATAATCTGATTTTAAAAATGAGAAAGGATATTCTGAGGCTGGAGAGATGGCTTAATGGTCAAAGGCATTTGTTTGCAAAGTTTGAGCTCACACGTATGATTCCTCAGTACAACTAAAAGCCAGATGCTCAAAGTGATGCATGCATCTGGAGTTCATTTGCAGTGTCAAGGGGCCCTGGCATGCCTGTTCTTCCCACCTTCCTTGCAAATAAATAAACATATTTATTTGTTCATTTAAAAAAGAGACATTTTTCCTAAAGAGGACATGAAGCCATAGAAATGATGAATAAACATACAAAGTTTCTCAACATCAGAATCTTATCAGAAATATAAATCAAAATCACGATGAAATATGTATCCAAAGAAATTGAATGATCATTTCATAAAGATATTTTCATGCTCATATTTACTGATGCATTATTCACAACAGGCAATATATGGATATTGGCAATGTACCAGCCAATGTAGGAATGGAATACATAAATGGTGGTATGCACATATACCCCCTCAGGTTGTTGTGGTTTGAATTTAAAATCTCTCTTAGAGACTCACATGTTGTTTGAACACTTGGTACAAAGTATTGTTTTAGAAGGAAGTGGGGTCACTGGAGAGAGAGGCCTTTGAAGTTTTGTGTTCTGGACCCAATTTTTGTGGGCCCTTTACTTCTTGCCTGACAATGTGACCTGCCAGCCTACATTCCTTCATCACCTTGAAACACCCCCTTGACACTGTAAGATGAATATAAATTCTTCCTTTCTTTAGGTTGCTTCTGGTCAGGCATTTGTTCATAGCAATGATAAAGTAACTGATACATAGAAATAAAAAGAGTTTATGATAACATATGTATAATTTAAAATATAACAGTAAGAATTTGGGAAGATGGTTTAATAGGAAAAGTGATGGCTGTGCAAACATAAAGAACTGAGTCCAGATCTCCACCAACACATAAATGCCAGACATGGTGGTGCATATCTGTAATCCCGATGGTTGATAGGCAGAGACAGGACACTCCTTGCATCTTGCTGACTAGCTAGACTAGGTGCTTAGAGAGCTGTCAGCGGAGGACTCTATCTCAATATATAAGGGAGAAAGTGATTTGGAAACACAACCCACAGTGATCTCTGGCCTTCGGACATGTGCACGCATGTGTGCCCCAAACACATGCACATGAACATGCGTGCACACATACACAATGATAATAGTGATGGTAACAGTAAATCAAATTCATAAAAACCAATAAGGTAGAATGCTGGTTGCTACCAAGGATATAAATAAAACATGTAAGAAAGTATATAGATGTATAGTTATGTAGAAAGAATAAGCACAAGTAGTCAATAGTCAGTATGTATATATATATATATATATATATATAATATATATATATATATATATATATATATATGGTATCATATATAGATAATTTGCCAAGAGAGTGGTATTAGATAGTTTTATCATAGGGTGTGGTGAGAAAGGGAGAAAGTAATCACATGACATGCTGGACATGTTAACACTGATTACTTCACTTTGTGAATGTATATCAATGTAAGTACATCAACTATATTATGTCATACACCTTGAGAATATACAATAAAAACAACATCTTGGAAGAGAAATATAAAGACTTATACACCACTGAAAAACTTTCAACAAAAAAATAGATTTCTGGATATTTTATTCAGAAATCCAAAGGCTGACCATAAAAGAAAGTGAAAAAAAAAAAATAAGAGTGAGCAAAACAGAGGAGGGAGGGAAAATTGAACAAAATCCTAAATTGTCCCAAGTGGAGGCTAAAATAACGCAAATCAGGCAGGGATAAAAGCCAGACAGAAGGGAATTTTTCACAGGCCTTTGACCACTGAACCCCAACTCCTGCTTATGTGTCCAGGGGTGGCTAGTCCGGGTACTAAGGATGTTTAGCCTGGGATCTGAGATGGATCCTTATAGCTGTAGTGGTCTGAATCCTTCTTCTCACCTTTCTCCTTCCTGTATATCATAACAGTTTGTTCTTCAGTAACTTCATATTCCGAAGATGTCATAGGTTGGCAGTTGATTCTGTTACCTCAAATTTCCTTACATCTTCCTTCTTGTTCTTCTTTCAAATGACATTGGACTTTTACCAATTCCTCTCTTTTTTTGTTATTAGAAGTCTTTTCAAAGTCCTTGAATAATATAATTACCTATAAGAAACCAAGAATATCCCCAATAGTGTCCTAAAATTTGAACACCTTCTCTCTATCTACATTTCTGTTTTCAGCACTATGCAGTGTGAATTCTAAAGGAAATTACCCTTGTAAAATGTGTTAAATACCCCACATATATATTTACTATTTTAACATCTGTACTTCTAGGTTAATAGTAGAGGTGTTTATGCCAGATTATGTTTTTGTTATCTGTTGTCTAGTATGACATTAAAAAAATTCCTGATATTTATAGCAACACCATTATTTTTACATGTGAATCACCTTTTTTTTGTGGTTATTTTGGTTATTTGAAGTAGGGTCACACTCAAATGCAGGCTGACCTGGAATTCACTTTGTAGAGTCAGGCAGACCCCAAATTCACAGCATCTTTCTTCCTTAGACTCCTGACAGTTTGGTTAAAAGAATGGGGAATTTAGATCCTTTGTTCAGAAGTATTTTTGAATTGGGAAATTGGATTGCTAAAATGATTTTAATTACTTTGCATCATGAAAGATTTCCACACTTATCCTCCTAACTGGTACCCAGTCTAGACTACTAGATGTTACTTTTTGTTTAACACTTTTCCATCTCAGACTACTGAACCATAATAAGGTGACCTATAGCATTCAGTAACAAATCCTGAGATCAAGCTCTTCAACTTCAGTTTTAATGGGAGGAGTGATTGTTTCAAATATAAAGGCAAATAAAAGTCCATTAGTAATCATAAGTGCTTGTCAAGCTGAATGATTAATGAATCTTTCCTTAATGAATGAGATTGGCCTTATGTTATCACTATCTAAAATATCTTCAGGAACAGTTTCAAATTGAGCTTTTACACACACACACACACACACACACACACACACACACACTTCCTTTCCACATTATTTGTCTCTGGGTACTTTATTTTACTTTTGATATAATTTGTGGTGATTTACTGTACAACTATGTCACCTTGTGATTTTAAAAGTTATCACATGAATAGCCTATTTTAGTCCAGTATAGCCTCTCCATATGTGGCCATCATACTTTACATTACTGTCTCTCACAACAGTTATTTCAGCTGAGCCTTGGTGTTTGTATGTAGCCCTGTCTCCTGATCTTGGATGATTCCAATCTAATTTTGCACACAGCCATTTTTGTTGTTTGTCTTCCTCTTCCAACCCCTAAAATAAGCACAGTGAATGCAAGGCACAGTGAGCTACCTTAGATGCCAGCATGAACAGACTGCCAGCTCCAGGTCCTCATTATCTTATACTTTGCTTAGTCATCTAATGATAAGCATGAGAGGCAAGACAGACTTAGAAGGCCAATATGATACTGTGCATCCATATGGTAGATTGGCAAGACCACTTCTTTGTGACTCAAAATGGATAACTTTCAGAAAGTCACTTATTTTAGGAAAATGTCCTAAATAGAATATATATATATTACCTCAACCTATTAATTTCAATATGATCAATGGGTAGAAACTCCTTCTGTACCAGGGGCTAAAAGGGATTTTGAGACAAATATGATGTGAGAAAATTAAACAAAACTACTAGAAAAGCAATGAGCTTCATTAAGTCCTCTTAAATTTTCACAATGAGACAAAGTAAATGCATCTTAAAAAATCTACAAGCAAAAATAAAGAGAATGGGGCTGGAGAGATGGCTTAGTAGTTAAGGTGCTTGCCTCCTAAGCCTAAGAACAGTAGTTCCAATCTCCAGCGGTTCCAATCTCCAGGTTCCATATTTAGCCAGATGCAAAGTGAAGCGAGGGTGCAATGCCTCACTTGACCACAAGGGGGCACACACATCTGGATTTCGTTCACAGCAGCTGAGAGGCTGCTGGCGTGCCCATCTCTGTCTGTCTTCCTCTCCCTCTCTCTCTGTCTCTCCCTCCCTGTGTCTCTCTCCAAAAATAAATAAATAAATAAATAAATAAATAAATAAATAAATAAATAAAGAGAATGAATACAATTTATCTGGTTTCCTGGAAGTTGCAAATATTTATGATAAAAAAGCCTAAGGAAAGTAAGAGGTTAAAAGATGGGCACTCGGCTTGCAATGTCTTCTAAATGTGACCATCATCAAGAATGAAGCAGATGCATATTTGCACGGTTTTCATGAGAGTAGAGCTAAAAACAATACAATGAACCACACAGAATTAATTTATTTTCTGCATACAGACATAAATCAAGGGAAGAACTGCAATATGAAACAAAACAGTATCTTGAAAACACAGCATCTAGGAAAACTTTGAGCCATTCATCAGGGGGCTAAAAGGATGGAGCTGAAGACAAGGTTATCATGTATTGGCACATCTCCTCAGAGGGAATATTTAGAGACAGATCATGATAGAAAATGGAAATCATCTCAAATTTGGAATAAATGAAGCAAACTTTTCTGTGTTTGGGAGGAATCTAGATTATTATGTAGAGTAAATTTCTGCCTCTTTTAGAACCACAATTTTAATATCTATTACAGTCAGCCTCACATTTCTTGGTAAAACATACAACCAGGCCCACTTATGGGAGAAAGGGGTTTATTTCAGGCTTGCCAATTCCAAGGGAATACCATCAGTGGCCAAAGAAATTTAATTCCTTCCATAAATCCAAGCAGAGAGAGAGACACCACCAATCAGCCAGTAAACACCAAGAACATGACCAGCTGGGACTCCAACTGATCTCCAAACATCTTTAGGCTAAGCTTAAGATCTGCCCCCAATGACCCCTTGGGCTGGGCTCCAAGATCTGCCCCTCATGTTGTGAGCTCAGTTTATAAATCCCCTGAGTCTATGGGGCGGTACAGTCAAACTACCATGTTATCTAATCCTGTACTGAGTATATGGTAGATAAAATATATTTGTTGAATGGAGGAAAAGGGAAAGAAATGGATCTATAAAGGAAATATTTCTGCTAAGGATAAACAATCATTCTGTGAAAGTTTTGACATTTTATGTACATCAGAAGTTAATAATTTGAGTTGAGTCACATATATGTGTAATTGTTTAAAGCTATTATGAAATAAAAAGGACATTATAAAAGCACTGTTGCCTTTTAACATTAAGCATTGTAGAAGAAATTTTTGACCTTAGTCTTATTCCCACTAAGAGATAATGTTATCATACCATAATTTTTGTACATATTTTCTACATACATTTGTATCATAAGTAATGTATAGTATAGTTTTTATACATTTTTAATACATTAATATGGTTCATATATTCTGGATTATTTTTCAAATTGTGTTTAGTACATTAACAGATTCTACTTATGAAATTACTCCACTTGGCTATTAGTAATTATTCCAACTGAAAAATAGTATATTGCATAAAATATCATTACTCAAATATTCACTGCCATATTTCTAGTTGGAGGGTATTGTTGATAATGCAGGTATGAAAAGTTGATTCATTTATTTTTGCACAATATGTTTTGTTTATAGTTCTTATTTTTAAAAAGTATTCTTTTTTGTCCTTGAGATAAGATTTCCAGGAAGATAGGTAGGGAGCCACGGAGTAGAATTGAGTACACTGAATATGCCTTTGCTTGGTTACAAATGTCATAGCACCAAGCTTCTGTGAATGACTCTGCTTGTTAAACTCTAGGACCCAAAAGTTTAGCCTGTGATTCCAATACCTTCTAATTATAATTGCAGTTTGCTGTATACATCTTCTACCAAATTAGCGCATCACTATGAAAAACTCCATATTTGATTAAACTCCTCCTGCTTCCCCAGTACCTAGAAGTACCCTTAGAATTTTTGGTAAGTTCTGCAATTACATACATTAAATCAGCATAAATTTTCTTTCCAGCTAATAAACACCCAACACTGACAGTGCCAGCACCCAGTTGCTCAACCGGGCTGCAATCTCTAACTCTTAAAGGTGAACTTTTGCTTTAACCACGACAAATCTGTGCCTGTTTGCCTCCTCTGTGTTTTGATTTTTTTTTTTCTCTGAAGGGTACAAGAGTCTTAGAACTGCCAAGTACTGTGACACCCTTTTATATAGGGTCATAAAGGCATTTTCTTAAATACTTTACAAAGGATTAGAAAGGTTTTTTTTTTCTTTCCAATAATGGTTGTATTCATCCAGAATTCACTTCTATGCATGATGTAAAGAAAATGCAGTATTGTTATAAAGGAAATGAGTACATCATGTCATCACTAATAATGATGTTAGCTGTAGGTTTTGCACATGTACTTTGTCAGATGAATCTTGCTATTTCTATTCTTGATATACTAGTTTTATATGGCTTCTGTAACAACATAGCACCACACAATGCATGGGTTAAGACTACGGAAACCTATTCTCACTGCTGTGAAGCTTAACATGAAAGTAAGATTTAAACAAGGCCATGCACTCTCAAATCTACACGGGAGAGCATTCCCTTTCCTTTTGAAAGGGTCAGCTTTTATGAGCTTGTAGGTACATTGGCCCAAATCTCCTTACAACTCTAAGTGCCCATCTTCTCCAGGATATCTTTGCCTTGGTAACTATTCTCTCCTTTTATTATTGTGTGTGTGTGTGTGTGTGTGTGTGTACTATGTATATATGTGCTATGAAATGTGTGTGATGTATGTGCAGACGTGTGCATCCCGTGCCTGTGTGTGCAGAGGCCAGTCAGGTATACTGCTGGCATGTAGATTTGATTTGGTGCATGGGGTTGAGTAGGTAAAAATGAGATTAAAAATAATAAATAAAAAAGAGTTAGAATCAAGCAGGAACTAGAGCATGTAAGTCAGCAGTGAAGTATGAGCCAATGATTTTTGTGTCAGGGCAGAGATTTTGGATGTAAAACTATAGAGAGAACATTGTGTAAGCGAGGCTAGTTTCATATAAATTTTAAGAGCTATAAAATTAGTTTGAAACACAATAAAAACAATTAGAGTAGGAACTTTAGAGTCAGACCACCTGGGCATGTCTCTCAGCTCCAGGTGGCCTGGGAAAAATGCTTAATTTCTCCATGTGTCTGGCTCTTTGTATAAAAGTAGAAACAGAACTTCTCTTAGGATTTTCAGGTAATAATTATTTACCTGACATGATGAAGATAAACAATAAATTATATCTCTATGACTCAAGTATTTTAAAGTAATTTTGATGAGGAGAGCAATATTTGAAGCATTCTATATGAAATATATTTCTGCTACAAATTCAAATGGGTTATGTAGATGAAGGGAAAATGGAAGATCTCAAACTTCAGGGACAACTACAGTGGTGATTAACTATTATTTTAAATATGTCTTCTTTGATATAGATAGATAAATAGATAGATAGACAGAGACAGAGAAATAATCTCTCAATATTTCAAGCTAGCCTTGAACTCATTATGTAGCCAAGAATGGCCTTGAACTTCTAATCAAGATAATACCATTTAGGGGTATTGGGCTCATTTTCTTTGATGATTAAAGAATTCAAAGGCAGAAAAAGGTTTCAAGGAATCAAATTTATTTTATTTTATTTTTATTTTTTTAAACAGTATCTTTTTAAAATTTTTATTTATTTATTTGCAAGCAGAGAGAGAGATAGAAGAGTGGCAGACAGAGAGAGAATGGGCATGCCAGGGCCTCTAGCCACTGCAAACAAACTCCAGATGCATGTGCCCCTTGTGCATCTAGTTTACGTGGGTCCTGGAGAATCAAACCAGGATCCTTTGACTTCGAAGTCAAATGCCTCAACCACTAAGCAATTTATCCAGCCCTCAAGTTTATTTTAAAGTAAGAGGAAAGTGAACAGAGAGAACAGACTCATCTGGAAGGAAGGGACTCCTGAGTTAGAGAATTCATCAGCCCCATTGGGAGCTGTACTTTTATAAAATGAGGGAAGCCCACCTGTCCATAGTTTATGATTGCTCACCTTAAATGATGCTGGTCCCAATCAGCCAGCAGTCAGACTCAGAGTATAAGGAATGCTGGTGTTCTGTTCACTTCCCCTCCTTTATTGTCTGGGACTCTAGACTACAGCACAGTGCCACCTACAGTAAGGTTAGATCTTCTCACATCAATTAATACAATCTAAAAATTTCTTTACAGATGTACCCAGAGTCTTGTCTCATGGATGAATCTATATCCTGTTAAATTGATGTCAAATCCTAACCATTGAATCATCCCTCCATACCAACCATAATGCAAGCCTGAAAACCTGTGAACAAGAAAATCTTAGTGTTCAATACCCAAAATAGATGGGATCCTACTGGATAAAAATAGTCCCCTCAAAAATGTGATTAAGCTCATTTTGTTTTCAGAGACTTTTGGTTCATGAGTTCAGAAGTAAGACTGGTATTTAGGCTTCATTTCTACATCTTGCTAATATGGTAATAACTATTGGTGCTTGTCAAAGCTCTCTTACATCATGTACCATCACTTCTACACAAGTGACAAAAATTTCAACAGAATTTACTATGTGAACAGACCCTTGTATAATTCTTCCTGTGTAGCCATAGAAAATCACTATCCTAGAGATTCCAGGATTTTCCACTGTCAACATTTTGCACAAAGACTAACCTTCCCTTTCTTTGTCTTCTATTTAATCCCTTACTACTAACCTCTTCACAGTAGCAGTAAAAGTGAAAGCATTTGTTCTCTGGAGGTGACTCCCACTCCCATATCTACAGAGATACATCTACAATCCCAACTAGAAACTCATGAAGATAGTTGAATATAATACAAGTTTTTAAGCTTTCATATGGTTATTTTATGTTTCTTTAGATTTCCCCCCATATCTATATAAAGGAAGAAGCCATTCTCTCAGGGAATCAGGATTCTTTTTTTGAGGATTCTTAGTCATATACATAAATGAATATAAAAACAGACTCAGAATGAAACTTGAGGACCATTTTATTAGCATTTGAAAGGAAAACAAAAGGTAGGCAAGCCATAAGTCTTAGTAGAAGAAAGAGATGAAGTGGAAAAAAGTCTTGTCTTTTAAGTTGTGGTCCAAGAAAGCAGACAAGTTAAACCTTGGCATTTAGCAAGCAAGGATAGGGTAAGGCTGGGGGGTGCTTTACTGAGAGAATGACACCACAGCGTCAGGGAAAGCATGTATAGGATTTTATCTGATATCCAGAGAAGAGAGAGAGAAGAAAAGGAAAAGTTATGTTTTTTTTTTTTTTAAATCTTATTTACTTATGTATTTGAGATAGATAGATAGATAGACAGACAGATAGATAGATAAATAGATGATAGACAGATGATAGAGAGATAGATGATAGATAGATAGATAGATAGATAGATAGATAGATAGATAGATAGATAGATGATAGATAGATGATAGATAGATAGATAGATAGATAGATAGATAGATAGATAGATAGATAGGCAGACAGATGATAGATAAATTCAGAGAATGGGCATGCCGGGGCCTCTAGCTATTGCAAACAAACTCCAAATGCATGAGCCACCTTGTGCATCAGGCTTACATGGGTACTGGGGAATTGAACCTGGGTCCTGAGGCTTTGCAGGCAAGTAGCTTAATTGCTGAGCCATCACTTCAGCCCAAGTTATGTTTCTTGAGTTAAAACTCAAAAAAGTGGGTAATTTAGCAGGGAAGATCTTGTTCAAAGGATAGTTAGTCTTCCAAACTTTTGAAATTGTCATCTTCTGTATCTCCATTACTGAGGTGTGGCCTTGGCTAGGTGATTGATAGGACCAATTGGATTAACTGTTAAGGGAGAAGACAATAGTATTTCTTTACAATAAAAGTTTAGAATGTGATGTCTCCACGCTTGGCCAGAGGCGGAGCTCATTCTCTTCTTCTGACCAAGAGGTCCTCATGACTGGGTCTTAACAAATCCCTGAAGCCATCACCCTCTTCTCTTTCATATGCTGTATTAATCTTAAGGAAGGACCTTGGAGATCCTTCTCTGGCTTAAAATTGTTTTTCAGAGGAAAATGAAAGGTGGATCCCAAAGTTGATCATGAGAGGTTGGATTCATCTTCAAGACTACTAAATGCCCAACTACTTAATAAGATCCCTTTCGTTTGTCCAAATTGTATCATTATTTTTGTTAATGAACCAGTATCAACTTACTGGCTCATGTTCTAAGTTCCTTCTTCTAAATGAAAAAAAAAAAAAACAACTAAATAAGAGTCATAGATAGTATCTGAGTAAAATATATGTATGCATATATATAGCATGGTGGTTTGCTTCGGGTGTCCCCCATAAATTTAGGTGTTTGGAATGCTAGGTTCCCAGCTGATGGAGATTTGGGAATTAACACCTCCTGGATGCAATGTGTTGTTGGGAGTGGGCTTATGGATGTTATAGCCAGTTTCCCCTTGCCAGTGTTTGGCATACTTTCCTGTTCCTGTTGTCTACCTGATGTTGGCCAGGAGGTGGTGTCCACCCTCTGCTCATGCCATCATTTTTCCCTGCCATCATGGAGCTTCCACTTGAGCCTGTAAGCCAAAATAAACCTCTCCCCCCCGACAAGCTTCTCTTGATTAGGTGATTTATGCCAGCAGTGTGAACCTGACTGCAACATACACACGGGGGGAGGGGTTATATATTTGATACCTATGGAATCAAAGGTAAAATAATTTTTCAGTCCTGCCTTGCAAGGTTTAAGAAAGTTGAATGACTTCACCACAAAATACTTGCAACTATGAAAGGTACTTTAAAAATATAATATTTAAAATATATTTTATATGTACTATTTCATAACAGATTATAAATGATAATAAAAGATATACTATAAAGCTAGTGTTGGCCATTTTCCCCAAAATTTTGTATATGTCTAGGATGAATATTCCATGGTCTAATGGAACAGATGGAATTAATGTTCTCAATTATAAAAGGTAACTGGGACATAGAGGAGCTGGTATGAAGGACATAACTGTGTCCTGGTTAGGCAGGGGATATGCTAAAGAGAATTTTTTTTTTTTTTTGCCCCTTCCATCAGTTATCAATTTATTGAAGCAACAGAATTATAAAGGGCTGGAGTGATGGCTCAGCAGTAAGGTGCTTCCCTGCAAAGCCTAATTACCTAGGTTCCATTCCCCAGAACCCAGATGATGCACAAAGTAGTGAGTGAATCTGGAGTATCTTTGCATTGGTAGGAGGCCCTGGTGTGCCCATTGTCTGCAAGTAACTAAATAAATACTTTTTAAAAGAATTGTGATTAAAGAATTTCCCCTGGCTCTCCTTCTGATTACTTGGGAACTTACAGCTGTGGGTGAGTATTTTCCTCAGCTGGGCCTGGCCTGGGAGGGGCCTGGCCTAGGCCTTAGCCCAGGCTCAGCCAGGAGGACACCCTAGCCTTACTCTCTGCATGGGTTCTTTATCCCTCCAGCTCCCCACATGGCAGGAGCACCTTCAATTATCTCTTTTATTCCATGCTTTTTTCCCCAGGCCCTCCATGTGGAATCTCTGGCCACATGGGTGCCTTTTCTTGGCTCTACTTCCCTCAATAAATATAATAACTTAATAATGAAAAAAGAATTTCCCCTGGAATATCATGCTGGGGGAAGGACAGGCTGAAGCTCTTGTGTCAGCCCAGGGAGGAACCTGCCTTCCAGGAAAAGATTTTACACAGTTCTGCCAGCTTATTTCATGAGTAAATTAACATTCACATATTTCCTGAATTTTTTTTTTTTCATTCTCTATAAAATTGAAGCACTTCTACATAAAAGCTAGAGATAAAATAGATGTCTTTCTTTCCCTGGTTTGGAAAAACTACAAATAAATACATTTGTCTTACCAATGTCTGTTTTCTAAAAATCCAGAAAAAAATACATAGCAGGTTTATGAATCTAAGTATGCTAGTAATGTTGATACTACTGTTTGCCCTCAGTATGACACATACATTTATACCTTCACATTGCTGTTAAGTGAATTAAATAACATAATATCTAGAATAACTGATACGGTATAAAAATACAAGTATAATATATCACTATTTTTATTGCTACAATTTATTGCTGACATACACTTCATAAGAAATATGTTATTATTTTCAACATTTCTCATGATTAGATGCGTTTGAAGTTTTGAACAATAATTTCAACTGTGATTTCTGCTCACATTGGACAGATTCTCTGTTATTTCTACAATAATTTAAATTTTCTCATTATAGTAATGACAGTGTTCATAACCAGTATTTATAAGTGAGGCAGAATTGTCTTATTAGCTCACTGCTCCTCTATTGCCTCACAGGAGCCTCACATCTATCTAGGAATTAGTGGTGAGCTAATAAAGTTCACAGTAACTAGCCTACCACAGCAACAAGCAAGCCCACCTACAGTAGTGAAAACAGGAGCTTTTAATGGCATTTGATTTTAAAATCCGAAATATATAAAAGGATTGGAACCTGAGTCCATGTTTACTCACATATTATTCAGTAATTACAACTGCAGAATGATGAAATTCATGAATCTGAATGAGAAGATGACAATTTTTTTATGTACATAGTAAAATTTATTGCATCCTTACACCCTGAGTACCTTATTTTTTATTATTTATTTAGTTAGTTAGTTTGGTTCTTAGAGGTAAGGTCTTGCTCTAGCCCAGGCAGACCTGGAATTCCATATATAGCGTCAGGCTGGTGTGAAGCTCACAGCAATCTTTCTACGTCTCCTTCCTGAGTGCTGGGATTATAGATGTGCACCACCACACCCAGCCCCCTACATACTTTGTACATGTTAACTAACTTGATCTCAAAAATTATCCTATTCATAATTTAATTTCATCTCACTTAAAGATTAGAAATAAAAGCAATAAATATTGGTAACAAATAAAGTTTAGAAATAGAAGCAAGAAATGATTGAATAGTTTTTCTAAAGCCACACAACTAGGACAGGACAAAACCCAGCTTCACATCATACTGTTAGGTTACAAAGTCTTCACTGTTGGTAACTGAGCTTCACAACCTTGCTTTTGAAAGGGAACTCATTATCCAGCTAATCGGGGTTCTCTATGTCATCCCACTTTCTTCACTGGAAGGCCCAGGAAAGAAACAAGCCACTGGAGTAAGTACACATTATTCATTACATTTCTTATGTATTTAATGATATTTTATCTCAAAATGTCACCTTCACAAATGTTTGCTTTTCATGAAAGCAGTTACATTTGTATGAATAGAGACATTAGTAGCCACAATAATAAAACTTAGAAATTTTTCTTTAACTGAAGGAAACATTACACATAGATCTAAAGACAATTTGCAAACACGTACACACAAAGACAGACAGAGACAGAGAGATGAGGGATCTGAAAGTTGGCAGACATCTCTATGAGGAAAAACATGTCACCAAGCTGTGGTGTTATTCAACATAGTAAGTAAAAATTTAAAAGGATGAATCATTTTCATACTAGATTTCCTAGACACTTAAGAAAATATAATTGAAAAATACTCTCTAAAGACTATGTGAGCGCCATGTGAGAGCTTCAAAATCCAGAATAAACTCAGCATAAGCCATGTTAGGCTGGGATGGAAAAGGAGTGCCAGTAGCAGAGAAGGTCCAGCTCCAGAAGGAGGGCTAAGAATCTAGGTTTGCTGCCATAGTTCCTGTCTTGGTTTGTAAGTGATTTCACGGGTTTTTCAATTACTTCATTCTGCATAATTTTCCAAAATTAATAAATTCCCACATTAGAAGTGAAAATTTGTATTCTGTGAAGTTGTAATGGTAGAGAAAGATGAGACGATGTGGTCTCCGTGGAGACCCACTGACTTGGCATGCTTTTTGTAAGATGCTGATCTTCTGTTACGTAGTAATTTACAACCTTCTCCAAACACAAATCTCCCAGGTGACTTCTAAAATCTCCATGCCCATTGTAAACTGTTACCATCCAGAGGTTGGTTTTGTTTTCTCTGCTGATTAAAAAATTAAAGGCAGGAAACCTTTGAAGTCAAGCAGAACAGAAATTTATTCAAAGCTTAAGAGAAGGAAAGAAGACAAAGTCCCTGTGAAGCAGGAGGGGCTTGAGCAGGCAATGTACCTGGAAACTGATCAGCAAACTCCTATAGGGAGGAAGAGATCTAGTGATGGACTCAGGTTTAAGGGAAAAGAGGTAAAGAGAGAACTCATGTTTACATACAAAGATTATCTGGGTGTGGAGGGGGATGTACGGTTTAAAGAAAAGATCTAGGGTGGGGACTCCTTAAAAGAAAAGATAGGAAAAGCCATATTCTTCTTTATATACTCAAGGACATTTCTAGCTTTTAGCCACTTTAGCTTACTTTTATATAACCTTCAACTTCCTCATTCTCCTTCTATGCCTTCTTCAAGTTAAGTGCAGTTATTTATATAGCAGTTGGGGCACTCTCTGGTCTGCCTGTCTCAGTGACTCTGAAAGTACATTGGCATAGTGCAGGAAGAAATCCTGGATAAAGATGTTGGGAAGAAAATATAGAAGTAATGAGTCAAGGAGAAGTAAATTGAGACCCAGAGGAGTCTTTAGTGTTCCCATTCTCATGGACTTTCAGGCCTTTGAGGGTGATAGAGGGGACACAAGTAGATGAAGTTAGATTGTCATAGGACATAGAGTGTGGCTGACCGTAAAGAACAGGAGATGAAGTTAAAACAGCAGCTGAGTGCACAATGTCTAAAGATTTACCAAATTATTACTATCACAAATTATAGATATAATTCTCTTTCACCATGAAGATTTAGAAATCCATTTCCCTAGCTGAATTATCAAGAATATATACACAGCACCTAACTTGTGCCATTGGTAATGACACAAGTGTTGTTTTGAGCCACAATGAGCACATAGAAAGCCATGCTGCTATTCACAATTGCCCCTCTCATTATTTAACTATAAAGGAAAATTCCCTTCTGAAAAAAAGAAAAACCCACCCAGAGGCACTGCCCCACCTCTAATGACTGACAAACTCATAATGCAAAACCCAATGGGGAATACCAGCAACCCCACTGAGGTGGGGCCTCAGTGGAATGGGGGCAGTAAAGAGGGAAAATGCTAACAAAACATGATGTAGCCATACAAAGTTATATTATTAATTTTTTTTAAAAGCCCAAAGCTTTTAAGACATACTTTGCTCTCTGGTTATATCTTCTGTTATTCAGTGTTTAAGACCAAATAGTCAAAAACTCTCTCTCTCTCTCTCTCTCTCTCTCTATATATATATATATATATATATATATATATATATATATATTACTATTATTATTTATTTGACAGAGAAAGGGTGGGGGATAGAGAATGGGCATGCCAGGGCCTCCAGCCACTGCAAACAAACTCCAGACGCATGCACCCCCCCTTGTGCATCTGACTAACATGGGTCCTGGGAAATCTAACCTAGGTCCTTTGTCTTTTCAGGCAAATGCCTCAACTGCTAAGCCATCCCTCCAGCCCAGAACATTTTGTGTTTTTAAGGTCAATTACAGCTTCTTAGGAGAGACTTTTAGGGACTTGGGAGGAGCCCGCATGGCTCCTTTAGCATCTATGCCATTTCCTGGGATGAGTTAAGGTCTTGCTGCCCATGTGGCTTCCCTTGGAAGTACTGAAGATTTATTCCTCTGTTTTGACTCTTCTTCTGCAGGCTGTACTTTAGTTGGAGTTCAACCCCTGGGTCTCCATAACCAACCTGACCCAAATGACAGTGACTTACTGGGGCTGTAAAATCTTTTAGAAATGCCCCATAATATCCTGGGGCCTGTTTGACCTGGGGTAGGGATCAAAATTTTGGCTGCCCTTTTAGCCCAGATATCCCGACTGGACTTGGCTTTTACATGTGTTTTTGAATTCTAGAAGGGTACTTAAACAATCTTAAAAACATTGGGAATACAGATAATATGTGTTCATTCTTTGTCTTTAGCAAAACAGAAGTACTTATATGATGGTATAAATGTATAAAGTTATTTTATCTGACAGATGTTCTAGCTTAAATAGCTTGGTGGCATTATAAGCCATATCTAAAAAATAGAAAGCATATATATCTTACCTGACATTTGCAAGTACAAGGAAAATATGTTAATAGCCCTGGAGATATATTTTATTAAAAACTTTCAGTTAATTGATATGATTTAATAACCATAAATTGTGATAGGAACCCAAATAAAGGAGAATGAAGTCTTGTCTCTGTTTTCAGAAATTTCCATTGGTTGGCCCAGGTAAGAGCTATTTTCTTTGTCTGGAGCCATCCTGTAGGCTGGAAGGCATGCCCCTTCTGTGGGCCCATTCTTTTCCTCTTGGGAATATTGGGGACATATTCCCTTTGTAGTACATTTCCAAACTAGTAATGCTTTCATTAGCGCTAAGGGAAGGGAACTCAATAGCTGCTTTGGTAGCTTGCTCAGTGAACTTCATCCCCTCCGAGGTTTCATCTATCTCCTTTCTTATGCTCTTTGCAGTACATTACTGAAGCTTCAGAAGGAAGGAGGACTGCAGAATGCTTCTCTTTAACTAGTGGAATGATCATGGAGAGCCAGGGAGGAATATTATAATGTGTGTAAATATTACCTCAATGAGCTTTCTTAGTCATCAGCTTTTCTTACTGCCTGGAGAGAGGGTTTACCTACAATTGTCTCATAGCAGGTGACTAAAGCATAGCCAACCCTGCAGAGTCCCTATTCTATAAAGGAACTTCTACCTGTAAAAACAGTGTGACATGTATTTTTTTAAAGGTTGTCTCTTTAATGTCTTCTTGTATTGCTTAACACAACTATGTTGTGGGTTTCCTCCTTCTTCTGGGAAGAAGCTGACCAGACTTAGTGAAGAATAAGTTCTTATCTGAACAGCAAGTCCCTCCAGGAGACGAGAATAATATCTTAGCAGGTGACTACTGGTTCGCCAGAAATTTCCATAAAGGATACCATACCTGACACATCACAAAGAATGCCCCCAGAGTTAATTTGGTAACTTTGCAGTACTCTTTCAATAGCAGAGAGCTACTGTTATCATTGCCTGGAGTCAATCTAACCTCAAATTTCTGCCTCCATCTTGTTAGCAATTCTCTACTAGTGTGAGCCACCACAGCCAGCAGAATTCTGGGACTTCCAGGAAACCCCCAAGTAGCTTGAAAGTCTTAGAGAAATGGTTGGAGACCATGGTTTGTTTGCATTTTCATTTTATACACTGGTTGCTATGACAAAAACAACCCCAAATATTTTACAGTGTCCTGCCACCGCTGAGCCAAGACATTTAAACTTTATAGCTGCTATTTGCAAGGGAATTCAGAAGTGCCTTACTACCCTCTTGAGAAGTCTCCAAGAAGGAGGTCATCTACATAAAAAAAAAAAAATCTAAAATGTTGACCTTTAAAAAGCATGCGGGATTCAAGGGTTGCATTTTTGTTCACCCTTAATTATATCATAGGGCTCCTCCAGGACTCTTAGAGGCACTATGAAAGAGCTACAACTGACCTTCAAAACTACATACATAATTAAATTTGACTATCTATGTGGTCCCAGAAAGAGTATAACCCAGAAATACAATGTGAAAAATACTCAGGCTTATTGGCTTCCTTGTTTAAAGTTAAACATAGATATCCACTTTGCTTAGACATATAGTTAGAACTTATAATACTCAGCTCTTACATAGATGCATGCCTACTTCCGACATGGTAATATCCTCTCTTACTATCTCAGTAATAATCATAATGTTCTTACTAATGTTTATCTTGTATAAATGTTACCATAGTTTCAAAAGGACCAAACCAAAGAAAAGGACCTACATGGAGATAGTATGGAAGAGGGATCAGAAAGAATGTAAGAGCCACAGGGTGGGAGGGAATATCCAGAGGCATAGCCCTCCCCACAATGACAGACTGCTTCTCTCTCAACTCATAACCTACAACTACATGGTGAAGACCAGAAATCCCACTGTTGCAATAAGGTCAGTATTGCTGGCAGAAATCACCTGACCAAGAACGGCTTATGGGAAAATAAATAAAAAAATAAAAAAAAGGTTTATTTTGGCTTACACACTCAAGGGGAAGCTCCATGATGAGGGGGAAATGATGACATGAGCAGAGGGTGGACATCGCCTTCTGGCCAACAACAGATGGACAACAGCAACAGGAGAGTGTACCAAACACTGGCAGGGGAAACTGGCTATACTACCCATAAGCCCATCATCAACAATACACTGCCTCCAGGAGGTGTTAATTCCCAAATCTCCATTAGCTGGCATTAGCTGGGAACGTAGCATTCAGAACACTTAAGGAGTTTATGGGGGACACCTGAATCAAACCACCACACCCACTAAGGATGGTCCTTGGTGGAGTGGGGGCAGGGAGGAGGGAATTGATGGTAGAAACATATGATGTGTCCATACAAAGTTTCATATGTGTGTGTGTGTGTGTGTGTATGTAATTATTAAGATATATGACAACTGGTTCATAAAAAATAGAAAAATCCTTTTTATCATAGGCCTTTAGAAAGACTTCTCCCAGGGAACTCTCAGTGCAATGCTCTGCTATTCTACCTAGCTTCAAATAGTTACAGCTGGCATTGCCCCATTTCCTTAGCACCAGTTAGAGCTTCCTCTAAGAAGGGGTATTG
This sequence comes from Orientallactaga sibirica, assembly GCA_036365145.1. Classification (NCBI taxonomy): domain Eukaryota; kingdom Metazoa; phylum Chordata; class Mammalia; order Rodentia; family Dipodidae; genus Orientallactaga; species Orientallactaga sibirica. The sequence goes on from JAEOAD010000006.1 coordinate 33,518,813, forward strand.
ATAGGGATGGGGAGAGAGGAGCTTTGCTTTGTAGGCAGTCAGCTAGGATCCAGCCAAAAGAAACATGGCGCCTACCTTGCCCTGGAAGCACTAGAACTGCCGTCTGATTCAGTCTTATACAAGGTGGTGACAAAAACAACAGATTCCTGTTTCTTCCTGATTCTTCCATGACTTTTCCCAGGATTAGGACCTGTGGTTGGCCCCTTCCTAGACAGCATTCCTCTTGGTCCCAACAAGAACCAAAATTGGGGACTTGGCAATGGGGTCATCCTAATTGGATAATTAATTAATAAAAGGACATGACCCAAGCCTCAATGTCCTGGTCTTTCCCTCTCCCATCCAAGCTGGAATGGGAGGGGAGGAACTCTTCTTGGATAAGATTTGGGCTTTTTTTTTTTTTTTTTTTTTTTTTCGCTAAACATGGATAAAACTTGAGACAGGAGAGTCATTGGTCTGGGGAGGTCTAAGCCCAGACCACTGCTCTCCAACCCTTCATGTCCTTGTCTGAGAAATTTCTACATGAGCCATAGTGTAGAGATATACAAAGCAGGTAACACTAATAATAAATCCTAAAGAAATTTGTTACACAAAATTTGTTTCCCCAGAGGAATCTCCCTTTCTCCCAATAAGCCTCCTGATGTTAGCAGACAAAAGAGTCTCTCTCCTCCTCCCAGAGGAGGCTCTGTCCTTGGGGATAAGGAACGGACACAGCGTGTGCGTGTACTCTCTTTCTTGGCTGGGTTTTCAATGTGAATGTCATCAATGGCCACATGGTGGGAAGGGAACTCTCTCCTCTTTCTGGGTATCAAGGGTTATTATTCTCCCACCCCCATTGCCACCATCACACACACACACACACACACACACACACACACACACACAGAGTTCTGAGGCTGTCAAAGACCACATATATGGGTCATCATGGTGAGCAGTCACCTGGACTGACTCACCAGTTAAAGTGAATGGAATGTTGGATGGAGTTATTGCAGCAACGCTCCCTACCTAATTATGGTTACTCCTCTCATATTACCCCCCTCCACCACTGATCATGTTTTATCATAGTCTTCCCATAGGCAAAGGGAAAAAAGTATCACTTTTGAATCCATATTGATAACACTGGGTTCACACCTCACTGTCCCTTATTTTCCATGCTATCCAAGCTGCTTTTGAAGTGTTTCCCCACTCAGTTTCCCTCTGCTTGCTTCTTACTCCAACTCTCCACTACTATAATTCACTGACAAGTTGTTACTTGTTCTTTCCTTTAGATTATAATCTCTGTGTGACTGGCTCACTAATTTATCTCCAGTTAACTAGGTTAGGATAAGATACAGAGGTGCCTACAAAAACATGTCAAATAAGTGCATTAGCCTGAAGATGAGAGAGAGGTGGGGGGGGGGAGAAAATGGGTGTGCCAGGGTCTCCAGCCACTGTAAATGAACTCCAGATACATACACCACCTTGTGCATCTGGCTTATGTGGGTATTGAGGACTCAAACTTGGGTCCTTAGGCTTCACAGGAAAGCACCTTTTAACTGCTAAGCTGCCTCTCCAGCCCTTAATTATAACTTTTAAGAAAAAATAAACAAAGAACAGCTATTTACTGTTAACTAAAAATTGCATTAACCCACACTTCCCTATCCAGATTGTATTTGGATATACAAAATAACTAATTATTACTAGGTACAGAAAAAAAAAAAAAAAAAAAAAGAACTTCATGTGATACCAGATAATGTTTTTCCAGAAGGTTTATTACTTGTGTCCAATTATCAGAAAGTACATTACTATTACTAGTGGATTTAGTTGAAATTATTCAATGTAATGTCTTAGGAAATTCATAGTCATATCACATGAAACACCATAGCCAATAGCTCTCAGAAGTTATCATGTTAAATTTTAGATATATTGCCTTAGATTTCAATATGGATGGAGCTATTATTTAAGAAATATTTTCTATAAAAGCATATCAGGGCAATGATTTTGAGATATGTTCAACTTTCTGTATGGCTGAGGATGGTCTTGAACTTCTGGTCCCCCTCTTTCTACCTGTGAGTGTTGGGATTATAGGCACGTACCACAACAGCTGGTATCATGTGGTTCGGAGGATCAAATCCAGGGCTAGATACATAGTAGGGAAGCCCTCTGCCAGCTAAGATACATCCCCAGACTTAGAAATCTTAAGGTGCTTTAGAGGCTTACATCATCAAATTTTGTAGACTTGGAAATAATATCAAATCATCTCTATTCAAAAAAGGTCTATAGGTGCTGGCGGGATGGCTCAGCAGTTAAGGCACTTGCCTGCAAAGTCTAAAGAACTGGGTTCAAGTCCCCAGTATCCATGTAAAACCAGATGCACCAGGTGGCACATGCATCTGAAGTTTACAGTGGCTGGAAGCCCTGGTGCACCTATTCTCTCTCTCTCTCTCTCTCTTCCTCCCTCTCAATCTTTTTCTTTCATAAATAGATAGATAGATAGAGATACAAATAAATAACATATTTATAAAGGTCTATTATGATTATTCCATATTATTACCAGTGTAGGCATAAAACAAACAAAAAGAAAGATAAACTCATCTCAATTCCACATCTTTCAGCTTACTTAAAACCTTTTCAGTTATATTTTAAATTTCTATCATCTTGCACCAAAAGAGTTCTTGATAATCAGGCCAGCAATGATCTTCACATCATTAAACACAATAGGCAACTATCAATTCTGAACCTGGGGAAAAGCCAGGAGTAATTGAAACAGTGGATTCTTTGTATAGGAAACAATTTCATAAGTGAGTTTCCAGGTTATCATACTCCTAATTCCCTGACTTTTCATTCTTTCTGGTGGGTTATTGTTGTTGTTGATGATGATGATGATGAAATCTGAGCACCGCTCCCTTGTAGTCTTTGAAAGTAGAATTCCAAATGGCTCATTTCCTGAAGTCATTCTCTTTGTGAACTAACACAAATATCCTTAAACGTCATCTTTGTGACAAATATTTCCATGGACAAAGAGAAATTAATTTTCTCATGTTCTGAAGGTTAGTCATCTGAAATCACAGACCCTCTATTGATGTGTACTTGATAGTATTTGCCTGTATGATCATATGACCTTCCTCCTCTGCTTAATGACATACCAGTATCTGATTCTTATGTTGTATTTTATGAAGATCCATCTTAAAGACCACAGTTGATCTTATTATCTCCTTAAAAGCCCTGTCTTCATAGTCATAATCAGAGGTATTAGCATTAGGGCTTCTGCATAGAAATTGTTCAAAGACACAAGTCAGCCCATAGCAAGATTTGAAGCTACATTGCTAAATTTATCCCAGAAGCTTGTCATATAATAGTCTTCCTCAGTCTCTTATAGGAAGCCCCATCCTTTTAATTGTTGTATTCATAGGCTTTAAATTCGTCCCTGACATTTCTTTCTCTGTTGTTCCCACATCTAATCCATTAGTAATGTCCTGGTTCTGTGCCAAAATTGCTCTTACATTCAGATCAAATCTTTTCTATCTCTACTGCTATCATCAAGACAGCATTATCTCTTGCTTTGATTATGCCAATTGCTTCCCAACTGGCCAGCTTTCCTACTTTGTTCTTCTGTGCTCTATTCTCAACTCAGCATCTGAAGGGAACTCTTTGACATTTAGTCTGCACATGGCTCATGTTTTCTCTTTAAGTGTTCCACTTTACATTAACACTAAATCCTTCAAACAGCCGATAAAGGCATCCATGGCTTGTTCCTCTTAGCTCTTTCATGCTATGTCCTACTTTAGTCTTCTTTCCCTCAGCTGTAGTCACACTGAGCTCTGTGATGTCACTTCAACATTCCACCTCCTTTTTGACTCAGGCTTCATGCACCTCCCATACAAGTGCCACCAGGGAAGCCTTTTGATCATAAAAAGCTCTACTTTATTAAATATGTGAAAGGTGGGCTATCACCACTTGCTTGGATCACAGAAATGTGTAAAAAGCGTAAAGTCAGAGATTTAAAGGCTAGGGTTAGTCATGTACAGAGTAGTTTTCATGCAAAATTAGCAAGGTTTGTACAGAAATTGGTGAGAATGTGCAAAGTAGGTAGGTTGCTCAATCACTCATTGAGTGTTGGCACCCATGAGTCCTTTATCTCACTTTATTTCCTTTTGCTTTTTTTATTTCTTTTTATTTATTTGTTTGAGAGACAGAGAGAGAGAGAGAGAGAGAGAGAATGGGCATGTCAGAGCCTTCAGCCATTGCAAATGAACTCCAGATGTAATGTGCCACTTTGTGCATCTGGCTTATGTGGGTCCTGGGAAATTGAACATGGGTCCTTTGGCTTTGCAGGCAAATGGCTTAACTGCTAAGCCATCTCTGCAGCCCTCACTGTGTTTTCTATTTAGCCTTGAAATATGCAAGCCTGAACTGGTTGATGTTCAAACAAATGGAACTTAATTTGTGTTCTATGTCAACTTCACTTTGTTATATACCATGAGTCAGTGTGAGATTTTGGATTGTGGCTTCCCATTCATCATTGACTTTGATTCCACTGTTTTCTTCCTGGAGCATACTTCACTCACATTCTCATGGAACACTCACTCATCTCCTACAGAATGTGAACAAATGTTCAGTAAGTGAGGACTATCCTCATGTCCCTATTCAAAATATGTTCCTTTTACTTTCTGTTAATTATCTATAATTTTCTACTTACCACTAGAATTGTATTTCCACAATATGTTTGTTATCTCTTTATTGCTTTATGATGTGAAAACACTGAAACACTTTTCTTGTTTGTTCATATATATTTTAAATAAATAAATGCTGTCTGACACAGGCTCTTGACAAACCTGTAGACTAAGTGAAAGAATTAAAAACATATCTCTACGTGTTAGTCATTAAAAATTTATCAAAGAGGCCAGGCATGGTGGTGCACACCTTTAATCCCAGCACTCAGGAGGCAGAGGTAGAAGGATTGCTATGAGTTTGAAGACACCCTGAGACTGCATAGTGAATTCCAGGTCAGCCAGGGCTAGAGTGAACTCCTACCTCAGAAAAACCAAAAAAAAAGAGCATCAAAGAATTCCTGTAAATTAACCAAGTACAGAAAAGCAGATTCAAATTCTCTAAACAGATGAGATTGATTGTTAAGCTAGAGTTCATATACATAGTATACTTGGGACTAAATAACTTCACATACATAGAGGAAACTCCACAATAAACAAATTTAATGTTTAGGAACAGAAAAGCAGTAGATGCTGACCAAAGAATAAAAAGGAAACTTCTGAGGTGAAGGAAACCTTCTATTTTTATTATATAGATAACTACAAAGGTAAATATATTCATGAAGACTCAGGAAATTGTATTCTTAAAAAATGAATTTTATTATTCAAAATTATATTTGCATCCAGTTAGTTTAACACTTTTAACACTTTAATACATGTATTAGTTAATTTCCTTATTGCTTTAGAAAAATACCTGACAAGAAGCAACTTAAGAGATGAAGGGTTTATTTTAGAATAAAGTTCAAGGATATATTGCCTATCATGGCAGAGAACTTCCTCCTTTTAATTCAGTCTGGGACATTAGCTCATGGAATGGTGCCATCCACAGGTAATGTAGGTCTTCATATTTCAATTTCAACAATTTGGATTTTGAAGGCAGCACATTTCTCACTTGGATATGTTACTCGGGCTCCATATAAAAGTGACTCAGAAAGCTGCTAGTTTCAGTGGGGATCAAAGGAAGAGAAGGCTCTTCAACAGGTCCAGGCTGCTGTGCAGGCTGCTCTACCACTTGGACCATATGATACACAGACTTGATGGTACTTGTGGTTTCAGTGGCAGACAGAGGTGCTGTTTCAAATGTTTCACACACTGCCATAAGTGAATCACAGTGGAGACCCTTGGGATTTTGGAGCAAGGCCCTGCTGTCATCTGCAGACAATTATTCTCTGTTTGAAAGACAGCTCCTGGCCTGACATTGGGCCATAGTGGAAACACAATTGGAAATTTGGTGGGAAAGACATTTGGGGAAGTTATATGTGGATAGACCTGTCCGAATGGGCCAAGGATATAAAATGCTTGTGTCCCATGTTAATGTTCATGATAAGGTGACCTCAGAAGAGAATGAATTTAATAATCAAGTAGATAAACTGACTCATTCTGTGGATAGTGGACTACCTCTTTCTGTAGCCATCCCTGTTTTCACTCAATGAGCCCATGAACTAAGTGGCCATGGTGGCAGGGATAACTTGCATTGGCCCAACTAAGGCTGACCTGACTACAGCTGTTGATGAGTGACAATTCTGCCAGCAGCAGAGGTTAACACTGAGTTCCTGATGTGGTTGCATTCTCCTGGGTGACCAGCCAGCAACTTTGGGGGCAGGTTGACTACATTTGACCACTTCCATCATGGAAAGGGCAGTGTTTTGTCCTTACTAGAATAGACACGTAGTGTGTGTGTGTGAATTTCCTTTTTCTGCACATAATATTTCTGCCAGAACTACCATCGTAGGGCTTACATAATGCCTTATCCACCATCATTGTATTCCACCCAGTATTGCTTCTACTCAAAGAATTCACTTCACAGACAAGGAAGTTCAGCAGTGGGCTCATGCTCATGGAATTCACTGCTCTTGCCATGCGTCCCACCACTCTGGATCAGCTGGCTTGATAAATCAGTGGAATGGCCTTTTAATGAAATACCACACTAACTAGATGACAATAGCCGGGAGGGGTGGAGCAGGGTTCTTCAGAAGGATATATATGCACCATAGTACTGTTTCTTCACTAGCCTGGACTTACTGGTCCAAGAATCAAGGGGTGGAAATTAGAATGGTACTACTTATCATCACCCCAAGTGACCCATAACCCAATTATAAATAGTCAAATTTTTGCTTTGTGTCCCCACAAACTTATGCTCTGCTGACCTAGAGATCCTGGTTCCAAAGGGGGTGGGGGTTCTTTTGCCAGGAGGCACAAAGAACATTCCATTGAACTGGAAGCTAAGACTTCCCCCCGACCACTTTGGGCCTCTCATGCCCTTGAGTGAACAGGCTGAGAAAGGAGTTACAGTTTCACAGGGGTGATTGATCCAGACTATGAGGGTGTGGTAGTTTGAATATATGTCCCCCAATATATTCAGTATTTTATTAGTTTATAGTTTGCATCTGCAATCACCTTGCTAGAGGCAAGGTCACTGGGGGCCCAGTCTTAAGGTGTGGTGATGGGTTTGAGATTCCATTGTAAAGATATGCAAATGTGTCTAGCAGGAGTTCCTGAAGTCTGCTGTGTGACCTTTTGGCTGTAGTTTGTTTTGCTCTGTGTGCTGTGGTGGCTGGTTGGCTTTTGCTCTCTCTGCCTGGCCTTGTGAGAGCAGGCCGCTACTTCTGCCGTTATGGAACTTCCCCTGGATCTGTAAGCTTCAATAAATAATATCCCTTCCTCCATAACTGTGCCTGGTCTGGAAGTTCATCTCAGCGAACCTGAAGCTGTCTGCTACAGTAAAGTGGTACCAAGAGTGGGGTGAGATGAACCAGATCGTGTGGATGTTCATCTTTTGGAAACTTTGTTTTGGAGGAATGGGCATGGACTTGGTGCTTACAACTGAAGGTGCCTTCTGGAGTGGTAAGCCAAGTTTTATGGACTATTCTGATGAGAGTTTGAGAATGCTAAGTGCAGATAGTACTGAATTTCGAGGCTTGGCTTATGAGGTTTCTAAGGGGAAGGAAAGACTGCAGAGGACTTTGTTGGAACTGGGCTACTGGCATAAGGGATGGCTACGTTCTGCTATCCAGGCCCAGAGTGTTTGATCAAGCTTAAATTTGTAATGGACTGATGTGCTTGGCTAAAGATATCGGACTGAGATTTTAAGATTTTAAGTTGAAAAACCTGAAGCAAGTTAAAAGTAGAGGCATTGAGACTGGTTTAGCTGCTATTGTCAAACACATTAGCAATCTTAAGGAAGGTGGAAGGAAGGTGGCCTGACTTGATTTACATTAAAACAATGGAGAGGATGCCTGAGGAAAGACTGTTAAAAATGCAAATTCTTGGAAAGAGCTGACTGGAGAAGGAACCTGCTTTTCAAGGCTATGGTTTATTTTGTCCCTGGATTTAGAATATGGCTGTGTCTTGCACACCTGGTATTAGTTTTGGAAATATGAAAAATGCATGGAGTGGTCATGAGTTGCACACGGTTCCAGGAGCCGCTGCTGAGATGCAGCATGAAGGCAGGGCATGAAGTCCCTGAGGAATAGGCTGGAAGAGCCTTTGGAAGATGGACCGTGGGTTGCATGGAGACCTGAAGATGTTTTGGATATACCAGGACTGTGCAAAAGGGCTACCATGGAGTGCAGTATTGGCATGGGATGAAAGTTTTCCCTGGCGACTCTGCCCAGCTGGAGGGGCGGAATTGGAAAACCTGGAGATTGTCAGTCTATGGTAATATTGAACTTGAACTGCAGAAGTTTGATGACTGCTGATGGTAGCTGAGTTTTCATTGTTCTAGTTTCTCCTTGCTATTCCTTATACAGTTAAAAATGTTTACTCTGTGCCTTTACATGTTGAAAGTATTTAACTTGTTTGATTTTACAGGACTCACTATCTTAAGTTGATCAAGACTGTGAGAACCTTTGAAATTGGACTGAGTACAATTTACAATGTGTGATAGTTATAAATCTATTGGGGACCAGGAGCTAAATATATTTTGAATGTGGTAGTTTGAATATATGTCCCCAATATATTCAGTATTTTATTAGTTTATAGTTTGCATCTGCAATCACCTTGCTAGAGGCAAGGTCACTGGGGGCCCAGTCTTAAGGTGTGGTGATGGGTTTGAGATTCCATTGTAAAGATATGCAAATGTGTCTAGCAGGAGTTCCTGAAGTCTGCTGTGTGACCTTTGGCTGTAGTTTGTTTTGCTCTGTGTGCTGTGGTGGCTGGTTGGCTTTTGCTCTCTCTGCCTGGCCTTGTGAGAGCAGGCCGCTACTTCTGCCGTTATGGAACTTCCCCTGGATCTGTAAGCTTCAATAAATAATATCCCTTCCTCCATAACTGTGCCTGGTCTGAAGTTCAAGGTCATGCGGCCAGTTGAAAAAACAAGGATTGTAATTGCCATGAGTGTTTCTAACATATTTTGTTAAGAGTGGTTGTGAATATGTACACAAATATTAAGATGAAATTGTTTTTCTTTCCTCTATTTCTCTATTATTGATTGAGATTATATCAGTAATTAACTGTTGTTGAGTTTATATTAAAATTATTGGATATTACAGACACAGCATTGTTCATGGGACCTTGTCTTCTGTTTGGGAGAAAGATTTTGCATTTCCATTTGTACATGGGACATTAATATTATTTTAGGCAGAATTATGACCTTACTACTCTCTTCAATTGGAAATTAAGTATAATATAAGGAGATATGGTCTGGTGTCAAGTTAACAAGGTGTGGACATGTGATGGTTAAGTTCTATTGTCAACTTAATCTGATTAGGAATCCACAAACATTCCTCTTGGATGGTCTCTGAGGTTGCTTCCAGGAAAGATTGACTGAACCCTTTTGCACAGTGGGTGACCCTTCAGATAGTAGGCTTTATATAAGAAAGCTCTGAGAGGAAGCAGTCCCTTTTTCCAGACTCGCTGTCTATGCTACTTGCTGGTAAGTGCCTCCTTTGCTTTTACAAGGATCTATCCTCTTTGGCTCTCTTTTATCAGCATTGGAACCATGTTTCCTCAGCTTTCCAATGTTGACTGAAGATAAATGATTCTCTAGGAAGCCTCCAGGCCTTCAGTGCTGGATTGGGACTGCTGAGGCTTCCAGCCAGGTGGATTGAGCAGCTACCAGGTTCCTTGACTCTCAGGCCTGAAAACAGCTATTTTTGGACTGTAACCCAATAAATTAAGCTAATCCAATACATTCTTTTTTTTTTTTTAACTCATGCTAATTGATTCAATTGGTTCTGTTCCTCTAGAGAACCCTGACTAATACAGGTTTCCACATGACTAATTTATAATGTCTTTAGTTTTGGCTAATCCTCTTCTGAGCCCCTCATTTTCTCTATCCTCCTCCTCTGACCTCACATAGACTTTTCACCCCTACTGTTGTAGTTTGAATTATGTCCCCCAATAGATTCAGGAGTTTTATTTAAGCTTGTAACTTGGTGTCACTGTAGGTAGATCCTATGTTCTAGCCCTAAGATGTGGGGGTGGATCTGGAATTCCAGTCAAAGGTATGCAAAGTACTTGAGCTCTGCCTGGGGTTGCTTATGGTGCTGGTGGTGGCATCTCTGTCTGCATGTACTTATGGAAGGAGGACAGCTTCTTCCACCATTATAGTACTTCCCCTGGATCTGTAAGCTTCAGTAAATCCATTGCTCCTATAACTTTGGAAGTTCTTCCCAATGATGTGAAGCTGTCTATGACACCCAGTATTCTGCCCTTCTACTAAGCTATCTACTATCCCATCTGTTCCCCAACCCTTCATGTCCCCTTTCTAGTTTCCTGGCCTCTTCTAACTCTTACTCCCACTTACATGCAAATCAAAAATTTCAAAGCTCTGATCTACATATGAGAGTGAACAGGTAGTATTGGTTTTTGTGAACCTAGTTTACCTCACTTAGGGTAATATATTCCAGATCTTTCCATTTTCCTATGAGTTTCATAATTTATTTTTCACTACAACTGAATAAAACTCCATTACGTATATATACATATGTACCACATCTTCAGTATCCATTCATTAGTTGGACATCTAAGCTGATTTCCATTTTCAACATTCTAAGCCATCAGGGAAATGTGAATCAAAATTACTTTTGATATTCTATCTCACACTAGTCAGAATGGATATCATCAAGAAAACAAATGACAGGCTGGAGAGATGGCTTAGCAGTTAAGGCACCTGCCTGCTATGCCTAAGAACCTGGTTCCAATCTCCAGGTCCCATGTTTAGCCAGATGCAAAGTGATGCAAGGGGGCAATGCTGCACTTGCCCACAAGGGGGTGCACGCATCTGGATTTTGTTCACAGCAGCTGAGAGACTGCTGGCGCACCCATTCTCTATCTGTCTCCCTCTCCCTCTCTCTCTCTCTCTTTCTATCTCTGTGTCTCTCTCCAAAAATAAAAATAAATAAATAAATAAATAAATAGTTGTCCTCTGACCCCTACCCATGTGCACACACACACACACAAAAAAAGAAAAGAAAAGAAATGACAACAAATGCTGGAAAGGATGTGAAGTTAGGGGAACAATAATCCACTGTTGGTTTCATTAAAACCTAAAAATCAAACTACCATGTGACTCAGCTATATCAGTCCTGGGCATATAAACCAAAGGGCTCATTATCCTATGACAGAGGTAACTGCACATTCATATTCATTGCTGCTCTATAAAAAAAATTATTTTCTTTATTAGCTTCCATTTGTAATTGGAGGCTGTTGAGCTAGAATCATCTATGACACATATCTCTGGGTTTGTCTGTGATCAAGTTCTAGAATGAATTAATGAAATGGGAAGACCTACCCTAAGTGTGGGCAGCTCCTTTCTATGGCCTGGAGTCCTGGACTGAAGGAAATGGTGAAAGCGTGCTAAGCATGAGCTTCTTGGCTGTGATGCAACATGACTCCTCACTTGACCCATTGCCATTCCTGCCATCAACTGTTCCTCAAGCTATGATCTAAAATAAAGTCACTTTCCTTCTGTTTTCCTTTCTTCCTTTTTAAAAATCTTAATTGTTTTCAGTTTTTTACAAAATACTGAGAACTTTAATATATGGACATACTGGAATTCGTTCGTACTCCCATCAGGTTATGAAGTACTTCATTTTGTTTTCCCATTCCTTTTGTTCTCTTCTGTCCTCCATGTCAAATGTTTATGGGTTCAGAACATGGCAGGTCTTGTGGGGTATTGATAATCACTGTGGGGTCATGAATGTACAGTTGGTTGATGTCAGGAAGCCAGTGCCCCACAGAACATCTTGTGGATTTTACAGTCTTTCTTTGTCCCTTTCCACTATCCCCTGAGCTTTGGAGGACTTTTTGAGCTCTCAATAATATCTAAATTTTTGCTTTAGTGAGTTTTGAGTCTCCTCAGTATCATCACTAGAGAAGGTTCTCTGGCTAGCAGTGACAGCAGTACTCATCTGAAATGTTTGCAGGAGCCTGGTGGATGGAATAGAGATGAAGAGTCAGCACTATCCAGTTAGCTTTCTCTTCTTGTCATTTTGATAAGTCTTTCATCTTCCTGGTATTCACTGCCATATCTGAGTTTTTTTTTAACCAGGAGTGACAGTAGCAGTAATCAAAGATGATAAACATATGTATTTGGAAGACATTTTAATGGGGTAACAACACCTCCATTTAACTAAAGAAAAGTGGAAGCTTCCCTCTAGAGTCTATGGCCTTCCACTTTCCAGTACTAAGAAGGCATTTTTCCCAGTTCCAGCCTAATCTCCCAATATTCTGTAACCTCAGTCTGTGATGTCTTCAGTAATGGTGTCTCACTATTTAGATCTAGTGGGTATTCAAGTGCTTTGACCTCTATTGTTTTGAGGGTCTTATGGGCCTTTCTGACTAACAGCTCACTCTGAGAGAAGGGTAACCCAATCCTGGAGCTGAGATATGCCAGTGACACCTTACGGTTTTAGAGTAAAACTTTCTCCACCCTCACATGGTACTTCTACTCAAACTATGGTCCCAAATTCCTGCCATCATTAGTTTTCTATATATCCCCCTCTCCTTCCTCCCTTATCCCAATCCGCACCACCCCTGAGCCTTCCACCCCCTGTATTCTGTCCATCCACTTGACTGTAAATAACTTTTCCATTCCTGCTTCTCCTCTCTCCAAGCCTCATTCTAGTACTAATTATGCGTACTACAGCTTATAAAGAAATAAAATGATTCCATGTTAGAATCTGCAAATGAGAGAGAACATACAATGTTTGTCTTTCTGAATTAGCATAATTTTCCTTAGTATGATTTTTGTTCAGGTCAATCCATTTTCCTCTGAGTTTCATTATTCCTTACTGAAGAAGGAACAAGAAAAATATAGCTTTTGATAGGAACAAAAAAAGATACTTTTTTATTTATAGGTATTAAGCCAGGGACAGTGGCCAAAGGAGATGCCACTTTGCCTGCCCTGACAGGACTGGCACCTGAGTCTGATTCAGTCTTGTCCAAGATGGCTGTGCAGTAAGTAACACTCCCAGGCAGTGACTTCCTGCTTCCTCCTCATCTTTGTTCTCCTGGGTGGGCTGGCAGCTCTTAAGTTAGCTTCTTGAGTTCACCCAACATGGAGGTCTCTCCCTTACATGCCTCAGCTGATGATGAGGCTCATTACACTTAAATACTGAATTCATAAATGGGTCTGGCATGTGTGAGCATACTCTTGACCTACTCCCTTTTTCCTGTCACCTGATCCTCCCAGTCCTTGCTTTGTTAAGCCTGGCTGGGTAGTTGGGAGGATTTCTTATTTTTCTGGGCATTTTCCTGGTTGTTTTCTACATGCATTTTCTCTGGATGCTTTTCTGTTTTCTATATGTAGTATCTTTGTTGTCAGCTCCTCATTTCTGGGATAAACATCCAACCACACACAGATTATGATGGGAGGATGGGATTTATTTCAGACTTACAGTGTCCTGGAGTAGTTTCATCAATGGTGGAAGAAATTGACTCATTCCAGCATGCATCACAATAGAGAGGGGGCTGTTCTATATTATAATTGGTTATACTCTTTTATCCCCTCACCCCAGCACCTGTTACTCTAGGGGCCCTCTTCAGTGGGGATATGGTACTCACTGTGGGGTCATGAAGACCTCAGTCAGTCCCTATGAGGTAAGGGTACCATGCCTCAGGATATTCCTACCCTGTGGCTCTTATTATCTTTCCAATCCTTCTTGCACAATGTTCCCTGAACCATGGCAGGCCTGTTGGCAGTCTGATTTAATGTTGAGTTCTTTATAGCCTCTGGATTTCTGTTTTGATAGGTTTTGATTAATCATCATTTCTTTTACCATCACCCTGGGGCTGGTTGTCAGGCTTGCAGTAAGAGCAGTATTTATGAAATCTCTTCCTCTGCAATTTCTCCTGGGCTCTGGCCAATGTGGTAGAAATGTTAAGTCTCAAGATGTTGCTCTTATTTTGATTATTTCTTTCCATCTGGTATTTTTGGGGGTTGGATTGTTCTTATTTTTCTAAAGCCTTTAGATGAATCATTAAGTTTTTTATTTGAGATTTCTTTATTTTTGTAATGGAGACATTTAGAGCTATAAACTTCTCTTTAAGGACTGCCTTCATTGTGTTCCATAAATTTTGTACATTTTGTTTCCTTTGTCATTTAGCTCTAGGAAACTTTTATTTTACTTTTTTATTTCTTCAATGATCATTCATTATTTAATAGTGTGTTGTTCAATCCCTAGAAGTTGGTCTATTTTATATTACTTCTTTTGTTAATTTTTAGCTTTATTGCATTGTGCTCAGATTTAATACAGGAAGTTATGCCAATTTACTGAGAAGTATGTGCATTCTGTGAAATTTAGGTGGAAAGGCTCTATTAATGTTGTTAAGTCCACTGGGCTTATGGTGTAATTTCGCTTCATTGTTTCTGTTTTCTGTTTAGATTACCTGTCTATTGACAATAGTGGGCAATTAAAGTCACCCACTATTATTGTGTTGGGATTTATTCCTGATTCAATGTTTAGTAGAATTTATTTTATAAAATTTAGTGCACCTGTGTTTAGTTCATATATGTTTATGATTGTATTATCTTCTTGAATTGTTTTCTTGATGAATATAAAGTGGCTGGGAGACTGAGGTTGCATTGTCTGGGTTCAATAGAGACAGGCCAGGTGACTTCTGTATGTACATTGCCTGTGGGTGATTGAGATGCCTGGGAGAGGGTAGCAACACATTCCTGGACTTGTGTGGTAGCTGCATTATCTGGGACAGTGGCATTCCAGGGAGATAGTTGGGGCACAGTGGGGTCAGCTGCTGAGGCAAGCCCAGAGTGGTAGTCATGGAGTCACAAGCACTGGTGATGCCATTTGTACAGACCTCCATGGGGAGCACTTGGGGTTGTGGGCAGAGTGCCCTTGCCTGATCTGGGGGTCCTTTCAGCATCCCTGAGGCAGGCAGAGAATCCCATTGTCAAGTGGCACTTTCTTATGGGATTCTTTACAAAATGATACAGTTATGAAATGGACATTAATGGTATTCACCAAGAATCAGATTATATGGAGGGCTTCAACAGTGAGGAATAGTGATTCTTATACATTCAAGTTTAAGGTTCCTAAAGGGTGATGTTTTTGTACCACTTTCTAGTACACAGGTGACATGTATAGATCAGACTTGAACTTGGGGAGAATTTCTTGCATTGTAGAAATTCATTATGTTTCATTAGCTTACAAATGGAAGTGGACTGTGATGTTGTTTCAGGAGGAAGCCCAACTCCAATACCCCATTCCTCAAAAGAGTCAGTGAAATAAAGACGGGAGTATGTTATAATTATATACTTAGGACTTGTACAAAATTCTCTCCTGCTAAAAAAAATGTTTATTATAAAAGTAAGATGAGAGATCACAAACAAAATAGCACTAAGTAATATGAACATACATTTGAGTGGGTTAATGTTTCTTATTTCATAAACTCATGCTAAAATTAAATTGCCACCAGATTAGATGGCTACAACCTTATGTTGTTTGGCTTTGTCTTTGTGATTGAATTAATGATTTTAGTGTGGCTTTTTCTTTCATCTCAGGAGTTCCTTATAAATAGATCAGTTTGGCTCA
Organism: Orientallactaga sibirica; assembly: GCA_036365145.1. Classification (NCBI taxonomy): domain Eukaryota; kingdom Metazoa; phylum Chordata; class Mammalia; order Rodentia; family Dipodidae; genus Orientallactaga; species Orientallactaga sibirica. The sequence goes on from JAEOAD010000006.1 coordinate 33,534,552, forward strand.
CTTTGTCTATCTATGGCCTTGGAATGAAGCAATAAGAACATCCCTGCCAGATATCAGCCCCTCAATCTTCGGTTTGTCAGCTTTCTTTTCACTGTGGAGCTAATAAACTCCTGTCCATTATAAATTACCCATTCTATTGTATGAACAAAGACATATGTTTATATATGTATATGTATATAGGTATGTAAATGAAAAATGAAATCCAAATCACTGTTCAATTTATTGTACTAAGTTTTACATGAAAATCAAATTAAATGTAGTCTTGATAGGTGCTCCTTGAAAATAAAAACAACTTTGTCATGGGAAGATGATGATCTAAAAGCATAACACAATTTAGTGCCACTTTCAAAATTTTTTTATAGAAATGTAGGTTTCCAAAGAACTTTCACTATTATGTAATTCCACAGAATCATGTGACTCTCTTTAAATCTTCACTTTAGGATTTAGCCATTTGCCAATTTTTGATGTATGGCATGCTATTCTGCCACCTACAAACTAATTCTACTTATTATTCTCCATCAATGTGTTTGCAAATCTAAACTATCTGCTATTTTTAACATTAATACCACCATTTGTCAGCACCCTTGTGGTGGGTGGAGAGAAAAAAAAATAAGCAGGCTAGTGATGCAGAATCAAAAAGAGTAATTTCAATGTTAGGGTCGAAGCTCACCTGAGATATTATGCTTCAGCATACCAATGATAATGATCACACATTTAGCAATCCTTCCTGAGTCACAGAGGGATTTATGTACACTCATAAAATTAATCCTGCTTACCCACTACCAGGTGGAGTTGAAGAGGAGAGTTTGCATAACTGTTCAAGGATAGAAAGCTAGCTAATTGCTGCCTTCAGACATCTGTTTGATGCAGAGCTCTGGATATCAGCATCTCATTTCAGGCATAGATTTGCAGAAAAAAAAATGAGGAGAAGTAGCATTTGGGAGACTGGGCAACATCAAAGGTTTTCATTCTATGAACGTTTTTCATCCCATCTATTCACTAAAATAAGTACTAGCTTACTCTTGTTCCTGGTATAAACGCTGAACTCAGCATGGAGGTTAAAGGACATCTTTACCATGACTACCTTCTGTTGCAGTCAGGTTCACATTGCTGGCAGAAATCACCCAACCAAGAGCAGCTTGTGGGAAAAGTAGCTTTATTTTGGCTTATAGACAAATCTCCATGATGGCAGGGGAAAAGGATGGTATGAGCAGAGGGTGGACAACACCCATGGCCAACATAAGGTGGACAACAGCAACAGGAAAGTATGTCAAACACTGTAAAGAGGAAACTGGCTATAATATCCACAAGCCTGCCCCCAACAATACACTGCCAGGAGGTGTTAATTCACAAATCTCCATCAGCCAGGAACCTAGCATTCAGAACACCTAAGTTTATGGGGGACACTTGAATCAAACCACCACACCATCTGTGGTTAAAGGTACCCCTCTCCATTTCAGTAGGTTTTCTCCTTTGACACTCCTGATGAATGCCTGTTTTTCTCCAAATATGCACTTACAGAGTGGTACTGTGGCTTAAATTGCTCTTCTTTTAAAAGGAAAAGGCTCGCCTAAACAGGAAACACAATTTGTTCTGCAATCTTCTTTTTTTGGCTTTTGTTTCTCTCAACATTTTTCAACATTTTTGAACACGCACACACACACACACACACACACACACACACACACACACAATTACATACACATCTCACTGCAAGGCAATTTGTTGCCTTGTGTTCGTTCATTACTTTAATTTTCTATGTGTTTAATTATTCTATATTGTGCATTACTTGCCACTGGGTACTGATATAGCTACTAGAAAAGTCAATGGTAAACTACTTAGCAAAACCTTGTAACCAGATGTAGTAGCAGACTGGTAATTGTACCATGGTTGTAATGAGTACTCAGACTGAAATGTGAGGAGGAACAGCTCTGCTCACAGGAGTTCTTACCTAAGAAGTGGTAAAGAATTAACCATTTCTGGGCTACAAGACATTCACAAGAGTGGTAGAGGAATGTGGGCAATAGATTTTCTTAAACAGGATTCAGAATTACAGCAAAGACAGAAGTAGCAAACCTAATTGCAAGCAGTAAAGCATCCATCAGGGTGGGAGCTCTGAAAGTAGGTAATGTAAATGAAGGCTCAATTTGGGAAGTTTACATATGTTGGGGCTGTCTCTACCTATGATTGAACGTGTCCTAAATTGATTCATTGTCTGTTAGAAGTTCCGTGGTAACTTAGAAATCTATTGAAATTGTAAGGGCTAAAAGAACAGGTCACCTTGACCTTCAAGCAAACCACAGAAAAGCACTGGCAGCACCCAGCCATGACTGCACGCCTCAACAACAATGTTTCTGGCTGCACTCCCAGAGTGAGTACTCCTAGGGCCCCAACTATACTGCCCCTAGTCAACCATACCATTCACAGTTAACCATACATTTCCAAGAAGCATGGGGTTTCTCTGAGTTCTAAAAGAACCTCATGTAAGAAACAAGGCTTGGAAAAAAATATATATATATATATATACACACTTTGTGAATAGATATATCAAAAACAACCCAAATTGGATAGATATGGAGGGAAACAAATTCAGTCAACAATTTTTAAAAAGGAAACTTGCTATGTTTAAGATGTATCATGTTTGAGTGATGGTTTATAGTAAGTGACAGCTTAACAGGACATAAAATCACTTATGATTCTATAAATAGATTCAGTTAGACTCTGGACAGACCTGTGAGGGATTATCTTGATTAGATTAATTGAGGTGGGAAGATCCACCTTAATCTTGATGGGAGGCATCATTCCATGGTGGGGTCCTGGAGAGTATAGGGAGAGGGCTGGTGAGCAGCAGCATTCAACACTCTGATTCTCATTATGCCTTGAATGTGACAAGCTCTGCATCAAGCTCCTGTCGCCATGCCTTTCCTGCTATGATTGACTGTAATCTGGAACCGAATGCTAAAATAAAACTTTCTTAAACTGATTTTTGTCAGGTGTTTTGTCCATGAACAGGAAGATAACCATAACTAAAAGACTCTCTTAATTTCCCATTTATATATAATATAAATTATCTCAAAGAAAAAGAGTGATATGTAGTGAGGATTAGTTTTGTTTCATCTCTGCATGTAACTCTCCAATTACTCTATAAGATCTTCAAGGAAGGTGACTAATGTCCATTAATTCATTTAGGTATTGCTCCCTCTGCCTGGGTTGAATGAATATCTAAAATTAAATAAATTAAGCTGAATTTAAAAAGGAGTCATTTAGAACCGGAGAATTTTTGTTAATATTTCAATGAGAATCATTTCTACTTTTGTTTTTAGACTCCAATGAAAATAGTAGGAATTAGGTTGTAAGGATATCCCTGTTTTGCTTGGTTAAACAGACAACAGTTTTCTGTTCTAAATCACTCTTTGCAGTTTCATTATCATTTCCACAAACATTGGAGATGAAGCAGTATTGAGCTCTCATTTAGTCTGAATTCTGCCAAAAGGAGAGCCTGAAATTAGATTTGCATTGAAGCTATTTATTTGGATGTCCTCTTGACATATGGAGGGGCATGGAGAGGTAATAGGATGGGGACAAGGACATTAAATGGCTTATCATCTAGTACATTGCTACTGTAGGTACCAGATTATGACTTTTCTGGGGGAACTTTGAAAATGAGTGTTAGGCACATAGCTTAGAGGTAAGGCAGTTGCCTGTCCTTTTGATAGGGAAGGCTCAGGCTAAGGAGGTTAGATATTTGTCCACAGCACTGAGAATAAGAATGAGAAAGCAACTAATGCACCATCTATTTAGTTTATTTTAAACATGTGGTTTTTGTAACGCCAGAATAAAGTTTACTTTTTAGAAAATATTTACTTATATTTATTTTATAGTAATATTTTAAGTCCATTCCTGATTTTTTTTTTATTAAGTAGAAACTTAGTATGGACTCATCATAGGTTGGTACTTCATTTCCCTCCTCACTGCCCCCACTCCACTGAGGGCCCTCCTTAGTGGGATTGCTGGTATTCACCATGGAGTTGTAGATTATGAGAGGTGAGAGCAGCAATCGGTGTTATTGTGGGGAGGGCTATGTCTCTGGATATTCCTTTCTATCCTGTGTCTCTTACAGTGTTTCTGCACCCTCTTCCACAAACTTCCCTGAGCCTTGGTGGGTGTGCTTTAATTCTACTTGGCTGGTGTTGAGTTCTCAGCAGTTTCTGGATTACTGCTTTGGTACACGTTGAGTATCCTCTGTGTCTGTCTGCCGCACCCTGGTCCATGTTGTCAGGCACCCAGGAAGCAGCACCCTTGCCCATCTCGCCAGTTCCTCTGTGGTTCCACCTGGGCCCTGGCTGCTATGTGAGGGGTGGTTTATCTCCTGTCAGGGAGTCATTATCTATTCTTCTCTTGTTGGTAAATGATGGTTGCCCTTGGTTCTTGCTGTTTTCTGGAAAACAAAAACAGATTTTCCAGCAATAGATATTAAAACTGGAAGGAATTATGTGAAAATAAAATATTTGTATTTTTGTTGTTCTTGCTATTTGCTTTTTTTATGTTGAAAAGTGAACTTAGAGACTCATGGATATTACTCAAGCATCCTACCTCTGTACTGAATATATACATTCAGAGAAAGGGACTCTGCTAAGTTGCCCATATTATTCGGGAACTCACTTTTGGCCTGACTCAGTTTCCCAAGTGTGATTACAGGTGCACACCACCATGCTTGACATGTTGTTTAATAGAATATTTGAGTAACAAACTATTTTATAACATATGGACATTAAATTATCATGGGCATATCACAGTGAAATCATAATTAATCCCTAATTCTTCCACAATAAAGGATTGCCAAGTTTTCCTTTCAAGTGTCTAGAGATAAAATATTCACTTTGTGATGCTTTCATTTCTTTCAATGTTCTACAATTTAATTCATTTGACTTCTTAAAGTCATTACGGAGGAAGAGGCAATGGCTGATTTGATAAAGTGCTTGCTGTAAAACCTGAGGACTTTATTCTGGATCCCCAGTAGCCAATCAAAGCTGGGAATGGAAGTGTGGACCTGAAATCCCAGCACTGGGGAGTCAGAAGCAGGGGAACTCTCAGACTTGCTGGCTAGCTAGCTGATGAGCTCCGGGTTGTGAGAAACCTTGTTTTAAAACACAAGGTAGAAAGTGACCGCGGAAGATACCTCATGTTGACTTTTGACCTCCATAAGTCCATGCACACACACACCCCTCACACTTATAACCATACACATATGACTATGCAACACACACACACACACACACACACACACACACACACCTTTGTTCACCTGATAGCTTAGACTCACAGTCACTTGCTTCTCCTCACTCACGCTGTCACCACACCATTATGTCTATTAGTCCTGGCCAGATTCTGCCGTTGCTGAGCATTATCTCCAACTTTCTTTTAATATTCTCTCTTTTTTTAAATCTTTGCATCTTGTCATTATTCACATATCTTTGTTCCACATCTTTATATTTATTTTGTCATGCCTGCCAGTTTATCTGTAATAATTATAGTATTCAGTGTCACACACTGAATTTCCAGATCTCAGACTTGGTACCAACTGTATTCTTCATGTTCCAGTTAATTTCTTGGATGGTAATGTTATTACAATTGTCATCATAAATCTTCCAGTTACACTTCAGCAAAAGCACTCTTTGTGTTCTATTCTTGGAGAGTAATATTATAATTGTCATCATATATCTACCAGTTACATTTCAGCAACAAACACCCTTTTTGTTCTATTCTGCTGTTGTTGAGGATGTTGTCATGGAATATCTGTTTTTATTACCTTTCACACATTTTAAAGTAGCATAAATATGAATAAGTTAACTATAAACACAGTAAAATTCTCTTTTTTCCTTTTTTCTTTACACTTTCTTCTTTGCCACATTTGAACGACAGTGAATAAACCTAGGCTTTTACACACATACATAAAGTTTGGCCCATTGGAGGAAGGCAAATGAAGAAGCCAACAAAATTTATTTGGAATTCACCAGCTCTGACTCTTCACTTCCAATAATACTATATCCACTGCATGCTTTCGTTAGGAATCAACTCTTAACTTCCAGACTAAATGACAATGGTGCAAGAGAATTCTGCAAGTAGAGGTGAAAATCAAAGTGTTCATAGTATCCCTGATTATGCATTTTTTTAAAATGTAGTTATTTTTTATTTATTTGAGAGAGAGAGAGAGAGATACAATGGGCACGCCAGATACTCCGGGCCCTGCAAACAAACTCCAGATGCATGTGCCACCTTGTGCATCTGGTTTACGTGGATCCTGAAGAACTAACCTGGCTCCTTAGGCTTCACAAGCAAATGCTCTAACTGCTAAGCCTTATATCCAGATATGATTATGCATATTTTTTTATTTCAAGTGATTAGCTTGAAATTTTCTGATCCAATGTAACTACTTGGATGGTTTATTTGATTGCCAAAATGTGGCAGGTCATGGAATTACATAAGGAAAGGGCCTCCAGGCATGCCCGTGAGGGCATCTGTAGATTAGCTTTGACATTGGGTATGCCTAGCAGAAGGTATCTTGATTAGGCTTGTTGAGGTGGGAAGATCATCCCTAAAGGTAGTACTTGAACTAGATAATAAGGAGAAAACTAAACGAACAGGAGCATTCATATTCCTTTACTCCTTCCCATGGAAACAATGTGACCAGCTCCCCCATGCTCCTGCCCTCACTCATGCCTTCTCCCCAATAATGGACTATACCTTTGAACTGTGACCCAAAATAAACTGTTTCTACATCAAATTGCTATCTCAGAGTATTGTGTCCCAGGAATAGAAAAACTAAATAGCACTAGTGTATTAGAAATCCACTATTGAATGTGCCCCATATTCTGTGGTACATTAGTGCTGAAGTTCTGTCTGAAACAATTTCTTCGAAGCTCACTCAAATATCTTAGTAGAAAAGAAGCCTTTAGGAAGCACAAAAAAGACATATAGACCAATGGACTAGAACAGAAGGTCCAGAAATAAGCCCACATACAGTCACCAGAGCCAAGGATGCCACCTTCTGTTCGGTAGGGATGGGAGGGTATGGGCAGTAGTCTACATGTGTGTCTGGTTTGGGAGCAAAGGAAGGGTTCACTTTGGCTTTGAGAGCTTAGCCCTCCATGCTTCAGGCAAGTGCCTGCACATAGGATGTTACACATGGGTATGGGCAGGGTAGTTGCTGTCTAGCCTGTGGAGAAATTTGCTGGGGACCTGAGGGCCTAGTCTTGGTTGCTCAAGACCAGGATGGGCCAGTGGTCTATCTATGCATCTAAGCAGGCACATAGGGCCTGGGACCATGGCTGTGTTCATATTTTAGAGGCTATGGCTGCAGTATTTTATAACTCATGATTTGAAAACATGAGGATAAACAATTAATAAGTATTTATTAAATATTTCTGAATTATTTTTTTCTCCAAAGTATAAAATTAGTGTTGGTATGAATCCAAACATTACTTAACTAGTCAGTATGAAAGATACATAAAATAAAATAAATAAATATAAAGATAATGAAAACAGAAAAAGTAGTGGTTAAAGCAAAAACGTATTTGCAAATGTGAAATCACTGGCTTGTTCATAATTGTCAGAATGTCATCATTGACTTGGAAATTTTACTTTCATATTTTCATATTTAATTTTCTTCTCTGTACTCTACTCTGAAGAAACTTTTTAATTTCACAGAAATCTATTTGTGAAAAGATGAATGAGCAAAGAAAGGGCAGTAATAGAAACAACAGAATTTTATTCAGCCATGAAATAGAATGAAATAATAATGTTTGCAGGAAAACGGATGGAACTAGTGATCATTATGCAGAGTGAAATTTTCTAGATTCAGAAAGACACAGAGTGCATGTTTTCTCTCATAATGAGTGTATGTGTAAGGCATGAAAGTAAAGGGAGCATGGGGAAAAAGATGTTAAGGATGGAGAAGAAGGGGGAAAGAGAGGGCAATTGAATACATGGAACATGAAAACAGAGGAGAGCCTATTTTAGAAGAGGAAAGGAACCAATGAGAGGAGGGCAGGAGCGAAGGGATGATAACAATGTACAATGGCGTATGCATGGAAATCTCATTGTGAAACTCATTTGAATGCTAACTGAAAAAAATAAGTTTTGACTGGGCAGATGGGTAAATGGTAAAGCATGAGGACCTGTGAATGGATTCTTGTGCTGGGGTGTGGCGGCATGCACCTGTAAGCCCAGTGCTGGAGAGATGGAGACGGGGAATCCCTTAGGCTTACTCTCTGGCCAAACTAATGAGCTATAGGTTCAGTGAGAGATTCTATATTTAGATCCTATATCAAGGTGGAGAGCAATTTAGGATGACACTCAACAAAACTCTCCAGGGGCTGGAGAGATGGCACAGCAGTTAAGACACTGGTCTGCAAAGACTAACAACCTGAGTTCAATTCCCCAGTACCCACATAAAGTCAGATGCAAAAAGAGGTGCAAGCATCCAGAATTTGTTTGAAGCAGCTGGAGGCCCTGGTACACTCATTCCTTCTGTAAGTCTCTCTTCTTGCTATCTCTCTCTCTCTCTCTCTCTGCTTCCAAATAAATAAAATTTAAAAAAATCTCTGGCCTTCACACACATGTAAATGCAAGCACATGCATGCACACCTGATCATATGTATATACCCACACTCATACACAAATGACTACCACACATGCACACGAGTAGAACAACAACAACAAAAAAAACACAAAGTAAGTTTTAAAGGTGAAAAATTAGGGTAAAAATGAAATCATACTTACAATGATTCTCTTGTAATGATGAGCATGAACATTTATTAAGCAATACCATGTTTCAAATGTAGTCTATGCTTTACTGTTGTAGCATAGTTGACATATTTCCAGTGTGGACCACCCACTCTGAATTGTTGGGTTTTAATTCTCTGTATGCCACATTCTTGTAAACATTTATCTTACCTTTTTCTCAATTCTTCTTTGTAAAAAATGTAAAAATAATACCAAATATTAGCCATTTAATTCATTGGCTTATGCATATATAAGTACAAATGTGTACATTGAATATCAAATGTACACATTAGTTGGTAGGATTTAGTTGGTAGGATTATAGTAATTAACAAAATTAAAAAAAAATCATTCAGGCTCATAGCTTACATTTAATATTATTGCATTACTACTCCAAGAATTGGGTCCAGTTATTCTCATTTTATGAATGAGAAAACTGATTTCAGACCTGTGATGTGATTTATTCAAATAGCTAAACAAATAGATAATTTGTAGAGTGAAATATTACTCAGATTAGCTCTGATATCACTAGCTTTTCTCATGCTGCATATACAAAAAATATTTCCGGGCTAGAGAGATGGCTTAGTGGTTAAGGCGCCTGCCTCCTAAGCCTAAGAACGCTGGTTCCAATCTCCAGCGGTTCCAATCTCCAGGTCCCACATTTAGCCAGATGCAAAGTGACACAAGGGCACAATGCTGCACTTGACCACAAGGGGGCGCACACATCTGGATTTCATTCACAGCAAATGAGAGACTGCTGGCACATCCATCCTCTATCTGTCTCCCTCTCCCTCTCTCTCTTCTCTCTCTCTCTAAAATAAAAAAAAAATAAAAAGTAAATTTCCTTAGTTTCTTCTGTGTGCTAGCCACAAGTTGAATGATGCAGTGTGTACACAGCACTTAGAGGCAAAGAGTTTTCAGGCCTTGTTACAATGTTTCAGAGACTATGAACGTAATTACTTCCTGAACATAACACTGCCCTGTTGGGTGTCTATGTTCCTAGTTCCTAAATAAACGTCCAGCTTTGATAGCTATATCTGTGGTAGAGAAGAAATTAACTAAGAGGTAAATAATTTCTGCTAAAATGTTTTGAAGGAAAATGGAATGATTTGCATGGTGGGTTATGAAAGTAGAAAACCTCATTGGAAACTTCAAGGAAAGAATCAATATTCCTGGAGGAAGAGGTGAGTTCTTTTACTGTGATGTAGTGTCTAAATATAACTCTGCTATTTTAATGGCATGCTTCCACACAAGGAACAGTATATTCCCCTGATTAAATGAAGGAATGGATTTTCTTTTCTAGCTTTACTATTTACCACAACTTAAATATTTCCGCTTATCTATTGTTTTTCTCATTTGTATGACTATCTTACAACCTAAAGCATGTGAATGGTGCAGTTGTAACATCATTATTTTTAAGGAAAAATAAGATCCTATGGGTCATTTATCCAGATTATTTCCCAAACTTATTTAAATGAAAATGTTCAGAGATATTAATGGAAATCATAAGTAACATATAAACTAATCATTTCAGGATCAAAGGTATCATAAATCATAATTGTAATACATTTTTTTTTCTTTTGAGTAGTCTTAGGTTTAGGGAATAATTGGGCCAAAAAAGAAATGTTCTTATATATGCCTCTCAGATTGCCTGCCCCCAAATCTTCCATGCTTAACAACTTAAATTAGTGCTACATAAATGTTGTAAACAATGAGCCATTTATTGTCACAATTCATTAAAATCCATATTTTAAAGCATTGTACATTTTCTGTTGAGTACCCATGTTTGTTTGACAAATATATAATGATATACTCATTACTACTGATTATACAGAATAGGACCCCTGCCTTAAAAATCTTCCATGCTCACATGTCTTCATCCTCACTTTCTTCTGCACTCTGGACCAGCACAGCTTAGCCTATAGTGTGGTCATTCCCAGGGTAATGTGTTGTGGAATTACATAGTGCTTAGCCTTTCTGGACTGGCTTCTTCCACTTGCAGTAGTCATTTGATATATCTGCATGGCTTTCATGGCTAAATATGTCTTTTGATCACAAAATAACTTTATTTATAACTTCATATAAATGTAGCATAGTTTGATTATTCACCTACTTTCAGAGCATCCTTGTTGCTTCCAACTTTTTCCACTCATGAATAAAGCTGTGATAAAAATTCCTCCTGAACTAAATCACCACTCTGATTTCTCATTCTATACTTCACAGGATGCTTAACAGATACCCATGAATAATAAGCCTCAGAAGCTTGTTAAAGAGAACAAATCATCCCCACTAACCCATTTACATGCTATTCCTTTCTCATTAGAATGAACAAGAGTGGTTATAAAAGTCTTCTAGAACCTTAAATTTCAAATATTTAATATGCAATGGCATAATGTTTATAAAATATACTACTATAACAAAAATAATTCAAATTAAAATATGTGAAGGCCATTTGATTTTGGCAAAACACTCAGTCACAGCTTTCTCTTTAAATTAATTTATAGGGTGAAACTTTTTTTTTTTTTTTTGCTTTTTTTTCCCTAAAGGCCTTTGCCATTTCATATGAATGTTCTTTTATTTTAAAAATGATGACTTTCAGAATAAACAAAATAAAAAATATAACTTGACACTATAAGGCAGTGGCCTTCTTTTTTTAACCATGAAGCCCTCCCAGCAAGATCCGATGATGGCTATATGAACTTCAAAGAGGAATGTGAACACAGCCTTGCCAACTCCCTGACTATACCCCGCGACAACTTGAGAAATGGACTTAGTCAAGGAACCAGAGATTTCTGACCTGGAAACTGTGATGTAATGCATTGTTTTAGGCCCCTGCCTATGGTACTTTTTATGTAGCAACAGAAAAGAAGTTGATCGATTCATTCATTTTGAAATCACACCACAGCTTATTAAACGGATTAAACATGCATGACTCTTTCCTTGATATAAATTTAAAGACTTGATATAAATTTAAAGATCTGGAAAGTATAGTGTACATACACTATTTCTTCGCTTCTTAAAATGTTTGAGACCTTATTTTAGCAATAGTAACTTCATTCCCATGTGTCAGCATAACAGGACTTTAGGCCCAGGAACCCAGCCCTTGTCTAACCTGAGATGGGTCCCAGTTTCCTAACTGAACCAGACACTTTTCCTAGAATTTAAGTCTCAACAAGGGAGGCACTGAAAATTCAATGCATCTGATTCATTGCAGAGTAGCATCTTATAAGCCTATGATTCTCTTCTAACTGAATCTCAATGTGCTTTGTTTCCTACCGTTTCCTAAACCTCATTGTTCAACATTCTCGGTTTTATTAGTGCCAACTTGTTTCCTCCTAATTTCTTCCTCTCCCTCCTCCACTGTGAACATACATACCAGTCTGCTTTCTTTCATTTATTTTGCTGGCAATCCTACAGTCCTACGAATACATCGATACACTAGGTAAAATATTGAACATTGAATATTCTCAACATGGCTTGCCAACCAGAAAACTTCTATCAATTTTCATCAATATATTAGACTTAGAATTTCCCTACATCATAAAACTTTTTATAAATTTCCAATTTGTTCCATAAAATCACATCATTTTATCTAATTTACATTTCAAATCAAACAAAATTCACCTTCTCTAAATGTTTTGTATGGGCAATTCTCTCTTTTTTAGTTGGAATACATTAAGACACTTCCAATTTTCTCATAAAAAAACATTCTTGCCAATCTTCAGCCTGAACTAACTGCTGTTTTCTCTTGTAAATCAATGACCCCTAGTTTTTCATTGCTATTCATATTTTCCATATCTATCTTTGGATTCATTTAATATCATTCTTCTTTTTAGCTGGATTGGAACACAGGCCTTTCTAGTACTAACATATTGAAGCTGTTTAGGACTCACACATTTTTTTCCTTGCACATTTTTTATTATTCACCTTGGTTTAGAAAATTCAAAACTTTTAGGTCTTTTTAATCAAATCATAAAGGTATTGATTATTGTGTTCTGAGTTTCTCTAGATTTCTAATTTCAAAATGATTTAAAACCACCTAGAGCCTTTAATCTCCTTTATCTTGAAGCTCATAATGCTTTTCATTGTATCCTACATCTTCTAATATGTTAGCACATATATCTTAATGTAAAGTTTTGCTTTAACTTCTTTTATATTGTGATAAGCACTCACTTAACCAGAATGATGTGTCTCTTTTTCTATTCTGATATCATTTATTAGTTTCTCCTTTTCTGTTTTGATACATGTTAGAACTTCTTGATCCATCCTCATTCCCTATTGCTATTTTTAAATATTTCAATTGTTTGTGTTTTTAGGGTAAATTTGAAGAATTTTAAAAGTACATATTGTTTGTCAGTAATTCTCACCAACTGAGACTTTTCTGATGCCCATTCTGTCTCCTATCTCATACTAACTTGAACATGATGTATGCTTCCTATGCGCCCTGGATGTCTTGGTTTACTTTGTTTTTGTTTGCTTGCTTGCTTGAATTTACTTTTGGTGCCAGTTAATTTTCCTGTTCATGATACTCAAGATGATGATTTTACCCATTTTGAAGTTGTTTTTCTTCTGCTTCCTCAGTGCTGATCTTCCAGGTGTTCATTTCATCTTTTGATGCACATACCTCCTTTCCATGGGGTCTTGTGCCAGGAGACTTGTCCTTTGTGTTTTCATTATCCTAGGTACAGTCATAACTGCTTGTTTATCAGTCAGGATGCTTGTTTATCAGAAGCTAATTTTCTGGTCACAGATTTTTCATTTTCTCTGGGGTGCACTGCCATGACTCTCTCTTTCCCATAGGATCAATCTTATTTCTCATACCTGACCATAGAGTCTTGTCTATATGGGAATGAGGGAGAGAAGGGCTTAGAGCATCTCTGTGCACACACCTACCCAGACTCTAGCGATTGAAGGTTCCTTCCTCTTTAAGGGAATGAAGGAGAGAAGGGTGTGGGGCATCTCTGTGCACAGCATCTATCCATACTCTGGTGGTTGATGGTTCCTACCTCTGTGAAACATGCATCACACCTAAATTTGGAACAACTTACTTCCTCTGTCCCCCACATCATGTTGAGTTTTGCATTAGATGGTTTTCTGTGTGTAGCCTTTGAGCTGTGATTTCCTCCTTTTAATCTGATTCCACTGTCTGCCGCCTTTGGGTGATTCATTTCTGGTCCACTGTGAAGAAAGTTTTTCTATTTCTAGTTTTGTTCTAGGTTTTTAAAAATACACTGTTTCTAGTTATATAGAAGAAATAACTTCTAGAGACATGTTCCACAGTAGTGTGACTATAGATAATAAAAGTATACTGTATAGCCGGGTGTGGTGGCGCACGCCTTTAATCCCAGCACTTGGGAGGCAGAGGTAGGAGGATCGCCGAGATTTCGAGGCCACCCTGAGACTACATAGTTAATTCCAGGCCAGCCTGGACCAGAGTGAGACCCTACCTCGCAAAAAAAAAAAAAAAAAAAAAAAAAAGTATACTGTATATTTCAAAAATTTGGAAGAAAATATTTCACAAGTAATAGATGTTTGATAAGATAGATGTGCTTACTCAGAATTGAGCATCATATAATGGATGTATATATCCAGTATTATATGTATTCCATAGATATGTCTAAATATGTCTAAATTTTATATGTTCATTAATGCTTGTGCATGTATATGAACATTAATATGGAGAATTATCTAGAGTATGTGCAGCCTTCTTAAAGTAATCCTGAAGCAACATTTGAAGTTTAAATCTACCTGAAAATTTATAAATAAAATAAGCTTTAGATTTGACTGAAAGTACCCAACATGGATAGAGAAGGCTGCCCTCAAAAGCCATAGATTCTCATACAAAAAACTTCATTGCCAAGTATGAGATTTACCCCAAGAGTTGTTGTTCAGGGAGGCCAACAAGGCCCCTAAAGGAATACAGGCTTTTGCTCTTGGTTGCCTACCAGTGGTAACTCCTATTCATGAAGATATCACATGCTTGAGTTGCAGGACATAGAGAAATCAAGCTGAAACTGAATTAGAAGCTTCTTTCCTGCTGGCTTGCTTTCAAAGCTCCACTTCGAAGTTCAATGAAGGCTGACAGGAGAGAAAGTGTCAACAGTCTTACCTACATGTGGACCCTGTATGCGCCACAACCAATTTGCCAGCCAAGATGTGGGCACTGGTACAATGGTAGCATGATGATTATGGGGGTCGCCAACTGCTTGTGGATTGTATTTACGTCTGTTGCATAGGAAGGAATGCATCTCTCGTTCTTGAACCTGGTCAAATGCCCTGTGCTGGGGGAGTCATAGACCCTATGGTGGAACCTATCATTGTTTTTAGGCTAAACAAACATGATACCTTCTAAATATTTATGTTTATACCCACCTATAGATTAGTGTTGCTTTTAAAGCTGATCAGCAGTGTCTATTTGTGCTGTGGCTGGTGGTTAATGCAGGGATGCTTGGCTGTCAAAAGTGCTTAAAGCAAGTGATTATTGCTACCTCAGCTGTAAATGAGTCTTCAACATCAGCCACTCCAAGTCTCATGTAATATTGAGGAAAAAGTAGCAAAAAGAATGTAAGAGCAGGAAGATGCTGAAGTGTGTTAGGATCTCTGTCTCCTGGATGAGATATGGCCATTGTACTCATGGAGGCTCAGGGGTTGTTAGGTAGGTCCCCATCACTCCTGAAGGAGCTATCGGCTGAAAAACAGGTATTTTATTTATTTTGTTTCTCAGCCTCCTTTGATTTTCTTTCCATGGCTGGTAAATTTCTCCCTCTGGGTAGATGTCCAGGGCTGCTGCAACAAAATTCCAATAAATCGATTGCTTAAAGTAACAGAATTCTCTTACATTTAAGTGGAATCTATAATGAAAAAGTTGGTCCTCCAGAAGTCTCAATAGGTAAGCTGATCATCTCCAACATGCTAGCTAAAGAGAAGCAGTAAGCTGTGAGGACAGTCATTCAATGTGGTCACATAGGGAAGAGAAGCAGATAAAGGAGTCCAGTGACCCTGTATTTATCTTTGGAGTACTGCCTCGGTTTAGGTGGAGGAAGAATTGGTGTGAGGGGCATTAAGCCACCCTAGGGTATGTGGTCTCCCTGAGCATTGTCCCGATCTGGTCCTGAGAGGTGGTCCACACCACTCCTTATTGCTTTAAGGTGTAACCTTGCACTCATCTCAGAAGTCTGTTCTGTGAGATTTTGCCCTTCTGGAATCTAAGGTGACTACAGACTTAAGATAGTGGCTTATCTCTTTGCCTTCAGCCAACAGTGCCAAGCTTTCATCCTACTTTAGTTGTGGGCCCAAGTGAAGAGTCAAGGACTTTCAGCTTCTAGGTGTCCAATTCAGTATGACAGTGCTGGGTACTATGGAAATGGAGGTTCTGTCCGGTCAACAATCTTTGTGAAACCTGAAGGGAGCAATCACCCTTGCTTCACGTTGCTGCCATCTCTCTTTTGTCTTATCTGGAATCTGCCTCCATTTGCACAGGATGCTCTCTCTGGGCCTTCTCTTCGTCTTTGCTCCGTGCCTTTCACTCCATGACCAGTGATCTTTTCTTTAAGTACCAGTTATGAATTCTTTCCAGTGAAATGGGCCTCCCTCAAATCCAATCAGACAGCATTGGCTATCCCATAATAGTCACACCACTATCATAGTAGTAAGCAGACCATGCCTGAGCAGATCAAGCCTGATTTCACTGTAAAAAATTTTTTTTTTTTGAGATGACCTGGAATTCACTATGTAGTCTCAAAATGGCTTCGACCTCACAGCGATCCTCCTACCTCTGCCTCGGGAGTGCTGGGATTAAAGGTGTGCACCACCACGCCCAGCTTCACAGTCTCTTTTTGAGAAGACAAAATTTATCCCAAAATATCCTTGCTCATCAAATTCTGGTGCCATAGTTATTTCTGTCTTCAAAGAGACTAGGATCCCAATTATCTCTTAACTATCCCAATTATCAAAATGTACTGCATTTATATGTTATTGCTTAGAGATGTCTAAGCAATAATTGGAGCATAAAGCATACATAATTGAAAATTTACTTACAGGAAAGAATTTGTCTCAGAGTAAAAGTAATTAGCATACAATAATAGCGTATGGGTTCAGAAAGTGGTGACAGGCGCTAAGACACTTTCAACACCTCCCTAATTCTTTCATATAACAAACGCATTCACCCAATACAGAAGAAGCTGAACCAAGCATTTGCTACCGCCATGGCTTTCTAGATGTGACTAAAGATGAAAAGATTCAGATTGCTGAGAAGTGCCAGAAGTGCCCTGTTGCAACACATGCCAAGCAATTCTTATAGTTTCTTCCTCAATTCATGTTGTGGAATGTTGCTCGAAGAACTAACTCTTGGCAGTTTTGTTAACAGTTTCAAAGCATAAAACCATGGCATGAAAAAAGAATCAGTTTCCTTGTTTTCTTTCCAAAGTTTGCCTTTAAAATTTAAGAAGTAAAATTATATAATGAATATGATAACTTAGATCTTCTTGGAAATTCTGAGTAAGATGAACTAAATAAGTATTTAAAAGATACTGTTCATTAAATGAGTTATAGACTTAATCATCAAAGCAACTGTCTTTTATATTTTATTACTGGCATTTCAAATATGTACTTAGGTGCAATGAACTAATACCTTTTCTCTTCCCCCCAGTCCTCTGCTCCTGATAAAGCATAGAATTCTACTATCTATATTGTGAATTATGTTGAGGACTACTTTTGATTTAAAGCAATTAGGGCCCTAATGTCAGTATATAATATTTATAAGCTGGGCGTGGTGGCGCACGCCTTTAATCCCAGCACTCGGGAGGCAAAGGTAGGAGGATTGCCGTGAGTTCAAGGCCACCCTAAGACTACATAGTGAATTCCAGGTCAGCCTGGGCCAGAGTGAGACCCTACCTCGAAAAACCAAAAAAAAAAAAATATTTATATATCTATGCAAAATTGCAAAATGATATACTCTAGTATATTCCCACATCTGAAATGTACATGCTGCATGACATTGCATCAGTGAACTGACTTGTAGGAACTAATTCTAGAGGCAATCATTTTGCAGGGTCAATCTGAACTATTGTCTCAGTATGAATTTATGGAAACATACTGAGAACAAATGATTTTCCTTTAGGTTTAGCATTTCTTTTCCTAGCCTACACACCTACAACAAGAGAACAAGTGGCTCTGACACAGTGCACATTATCATAAGCTAATTCTACATCAAGGACTTATGTCCTACATCCATAACCACCTCTGTCCTTACAAATGGAGTCCTATATTCCAAATTTCCCATAAACAAACCTCAGTCCAATATTATATTCAAGAATAGATTTATTAGATCATCACTTTTGTTTCTATTTTATTCTAAGCAGAATAAACATTTAATATAAAAATCTTAGATCTAAGTGCAATTCAATCAAAATTGTATCCCAAATAGATCTCTGAAATGTATACAGAGCAACATTAACATTGCTTGCTAATCATGGATGCCACATTCTTTTCTCAAACCTTGTTTTGTCTCTATTTATACCTTAGTCATTATGATATAAAATTCAGAAAAATAAATGTTTCAAGGTTTAAGACAAAGGCATGTGCTTGTTGCAATGTCTAAATAGTTTCTTAGCAAACTAGCCAGGGATTTGCTGGTTTATAGGTTCAACATCCTCCTAGACGTTTGGTAATGAGTATCCTGCATCATCCAGTCCCTTAGCTTGGATTTCTTGGTATTTAACCACTATTAGAGTCAACAAGAATATAGATTTCTTTATAGATAGGAATGCTATTTCAATGCTGTTGCCACTTTTTCTTTCAAATGGTTAAGATATTAAGTCCTAAGATTATATTCACTGCAATGTTATTTCCAGTTAATAGAATTATTATTATTATTATTATTATTATTGTTATTGTTATTATTAGAATAGACTAATGTAAAGCAAAGGAATCACTAGGGAAATATGATATTTTGTCTTGATGAAGACATGGCATAAGTTTTGGTGTTGGGTGATGATGTAATATGATGCAATGTCTTGATTGCTCCACTTATTTACATCTAATAATTCACCTATAGACAATGGATGAAATTGAAATGCCATGGGCAAAGTATCCCCTCCTTCCTTAAGAAGTTTGAATCTTCAGGATGGGTTTGATGGAATGGAGGATGTCCCATGAACTGAGATCTGGGAGCAAAAGGTAATTCTTCTTAGAGTCCTTATCACGTGGGAGAAATGTATGAAAATAGATATTGTTTTCTATCTCTTTGATAGAAAACATTTTAAGATAATGGGAATATTTTTCTATATGATTTTTGTACAGCAGTACCATGATTTCATTTCTCTAATCAGGTTATTATCTTCATTAGGACAACAACTGGATCTATTATATTTTTATGTTCAGTAATTTGTATTTAGAAAACACCTGACACATATGATTGTTGTCAGTCACAGTCAACTTTTATATTGCTTTATGTCTATGATGTGCTTTTATACATGTACAAAAATATCTTACAACTGAACAAAGAGGAAACATGGCAAAATTATTTCCATGAAATTCAGGTAAATACAGGATTTGATTATAGCTAATAATTGGTAGATCCAAAACTGAAATGTCGAACAAAATTTGAATACACTGCTAACTTAATGACTACTTGAGTGGCAACATGGAGGTCCTCAAGCTAAATTAAAGCCAAAATGACCCAACACAAGACATTCTCTCTCCACTTGACCCCATTGCTCACTACTCACAAGCTAAACAAGGCTACCTTCCTGTTCCTCAGGGAACTCTTGATATTCTAAACTTTACCATAAGCAAGTACAACATGGATACTTTGTTTTTTTTTGTTTTGTTTTGTTTTTTTTTTTTTTTTTTTTTTTTTTTGGTTTTGCAAGGTAGGGTATCACTCTGGTCCAGGCTGACCTGGAATTAAGTATGTAGTCTCAGGGTGGCCTCGAACTCTCAGCGATGCTCCTACCTCTGCCTCCTGAGTGCTGGGATTAAAGGCATGCGCCACCACGCCCGGCTTCAACACGGATACTTTCTATACAAGCCTAGGACTTTGATTAAAATAAGTTATTAAGAGTCAACTATAAGCAAAGTAAGCACAAGAGGTGTCTGAAAGGTTAAAATGCTATGAAGACAGATATTTCTTATGGGACAACCTCATAAATATCTCAATGCCTGGAGACCTGTGTCATGTAATCATGTTCTCTTTTTATACAATGAAGAAATAGGCCATGGAACTGAATAAAGAGTTCTCAGAGGAAGAAATACACACAGCCCAAAATATTTTCAAATGCTCAACATCTTTAGCCATTAGGAAAATGCAAACTGAAATAACTTTGAGATTCCATCTAGTTTAGTCAGAATGGCTATGACTAAAAAATCAAATGATATGAATGTTGGTGTGGTTTTGAGGAAAGGATAACTCTTATTCACTGTTGGTGGGAAGATAAAATTTTTCAGCCATTGTAGAAATCACTGTGAAGGTTTCTCAAACAGCTAAATATAGATCTGCCATATGGCCCAGCTATATTTCTGCTGAGTGTATACCCTAAGGACTCCATGTGTTACTAGAGAGCTACATGTCCATCTGTGTTGGCTGCTGCTCTATTCACAATACCTAAGAAATGGAATCAACCCAGATGCTCATTATCTGATGAATGGATGATGAAGATGTGGTACCTATACACAGGGGAGTTTTAGTCACTGTAAAGAACAGTGAAATTATGAAATTCACAAGAGTGAATGGATCTGAAAAATAATATTTTAACTGAGGTAATCAGGCTGAAAAATTCAAACACCACACATTCTCTTATGTATTCAGAACCTATCTTTGAGTTTTAAGTTTGCCTTTAAGTTGGAACGAGAGTCAGTAGAGGCCAGGAATCTAGAAAGTTGCCATGAGAGGATTGAAGTGTGGCTTAAGGGAAGGGGAATATATATATATATATTTATATATATACACAAAGGAGTGGAGAACTGAAAAGTTAACTTGGTATCATGGGTGGGGAACATGGGAGAGCAAGGGTATGGGAGGGTTAAATAAAAGTAAACATACGAAAAAGCCATAGGGAAGCACATTTCTGTTTTAACTAATTAAAATATAATTAAGAATAATAAAAAAAGATGACTTCTGGTTAAGATGGTAGCATAAGAACTGTGCCAAAACAGCCTAGGGGAGAAAAAGCAAAAACAAAACAAAACAAAACAAAACAAAAAAAAAAAAATTACACTCTTCTACTAAAAATGTGAAGGGTATAGTAAATTATTAACCACAGCAGAGAAGTAGGAGAGATCTGGATTATCTAGAGCCCACAGAAGTGGGCAGAAGTGGTTCCAGCAGTGGCAGTGAGTTCCACACTGTGGTAGCTGCCCAGCTCAGCCTGAGCCACAGGAAGAAAAAAAAAAAAAAAAAAAAAAAAAAAAACTGGTGATGGGATTTTCCACTTACACTGGCCTCACAGCCTCCTCTCCCCCACTGCCAGCACAAATGCCAGCAAGCACCAAAGACCTGGGGAAGGGAGCTCACCTACATAGCACCCAGCACTATCAGAGCAGTGACCCATAGACCCAGCCAGCCTACCTGAGCTGACAATACAGCAAAGAGGGACCCAAGCGGCCGTGCAGCCTAGCTGAGACGAAACGCCATCCCAAAAGGTTACTGGGATTACATCAGGTCATTACCTGCCAAATAAGCCTGGTATAGGCTTGCATGGGAAGGGCTAATTGCACCATCCATGTCAGGGTAAATTACATGTTAAATCTGATGGATGGTCGGATTTGACATTCTTAAATAAACTACATTTCACAGTCCCGCCCCTGAGCAGGGATACAGCCCAGCAGGCCAGTGTCCCCACCCTAGCCTTTCTGAGCCCCATGTGCATCTTCAATCCCACTCTGCAGGCCCACCCCCTGGCTGAGATACAACCCAACAGGCCAGTTTCCCTGCCCTAGCCTTCCTGAGTCCCTTGCGTGTCCTTGCTCCCACTCCATGGCCTTGCACCTGAGCAGGGATATAGGCCAGCAGGCCAGTATCCTCACCACTAGTCTTTCTGAGGCCCTGCGTGTCCCCAGTCCCACTCCGTGGTTCTGCCCCCAAGCAGGGATACAGGCCAGCAGGCCAGTGTTCCTGCCCTAGCCCTTCTTAGCCCCATGTGTGACTGCTGTCCCACTCCAAGGTCCAGCCCCCAAGCAGGAATACAGGCCAGCAGGCCAGTGTCCCTGCCTTATACAGGCCAGCAGGCCAGTGTCTCCATCCTAGGAACAGCCCTCCAGCAGGCCTGAGCCTTCTGTATGGATCCACAAATCCTAATACCCACTCCCTCCCAGGAACAGGGACCCAGTCCAGCAGGCCAGTATCCCGGCCCTAGCCTTTCTGATCCCCATGCACATGTGCACAATCGCTGGTACCTGCCACTGACTCCTCACAGCCATGAACAGAGAACCAGGCCAGCAGGCCAGTATCCCCACCCTAGCCTTCCTGAGACCTGTGTACATGATTGCCTGTTTCACCACTGACTCCTCCCGCCCACGAACAGGGACCCAGGCCACCAGGCCACTGTCCCTGCCCTAGCCTTTCTGAGCTCTGCACACACATGCCATTGACCCTCCCATCCCTGAACAGGGACCCAGGCCCCCACCCCAGCCTCTCTGAAATCCTCAGGCAATCACCCTTAAACTCACTGCTGCCCCTCCACCCCAGGCTAGCCGAGTAGCATCCCACACCCTAGGCTTTCTCTACCATTGTGATGGGTAGACCACAGCAAAGAGGAATAGGATGAAAAATCAGATGCAAGTAAATCCAGCTAGATTGCCCTGTCCCACAATGGATGTCTCTAATGAAAACATAGAAGAGACAATAGGATCAGAACCCCAAAATGAAGAGACAAGCTATGCAACCCTGGCCAAGCAGAAACTCAACAAAGAGCCAATAATTTTATGAATGGTGTCCTTCCTAGATTAGACCTATTAAAAAAGAACCAGGAAGGGTTCCAAAGACAGTTAAATGATCTGAAAGAGAGCGAAAAAAAGGAGGACCTCAATAACCAACTGGCTAAGCTCAATGGAGACATTAAAAAAATGCAGGGATGAATGCCAAGAAGCATTTAAAAAAAAAAAAAAAAACTGAAAATGGCCTGAAAAGGGAACTTGAAAAGGGATGGAATTGTACAAGCCCAAAACTCTATAGAAGCTCCCAAGGACAGTCAGCCAAGTGGAGGATAGAAACTCAGAACTGGAAGACAAAACAGAAGAAACAGTTTGTGAGCCCAACAGTTTCAATAAGTTCAAAAATGTCTGTGAACAGAACATGAAGGAAATATGGGATACCCTTAAGCACATTTGAATCATGGGTATACCAGTAGGGGAAGAAATTCAGACCAGAGACATGGAAAACCTATTCAAGAAAATTATTGAAGAAAACTTTCCCACACTCAAAAGAAAGTCCCTTCAAGACACAAAAAGTTAGTAGAACTCCAAAAATACTGGACCAAAAGATAATATATCTCCAAGATATACTGTTATTAAGACTCTAAACAATGCATGATAAACATTCCCCATTGATGAGGGCCCCTTTGAAAGTGGGAGGAAGGGGAGGAGGACAATGGAACCAAAAAATAAATAAATAAAAAAATAAAAATAAATAAATAAATAAATAAATAAATAAATAAAAGATGCAAAAAAAAAAAAAAAAAAAGACTCTAAACATCAAGCACAAAGAAAAAGTCCTAAAAGCAGTTAAGAAATCTGTCAATGTAATAAACCACATAAATAAGCTTAAACACAAAAACCACATGATCATTTCCATAGATGCAGAAAAGGCCTTTGACACAATACAACATCATTTCATAATCAAAACATTGGGGAGACTAGGCATGGACGGTCTATATCTCAACATAATAAAGGCTATATATAAAGATCCTAAAGCCCAAATAATACTTAATGGGGATAGGCTGAAGGAATTCCCATTGAGATCAGGAACAAGAAATGGGTGTCCACTCTCACCTCTGTTCTTCAACATAGTACTAGAAGTACTAGCTCAAGCAGTAAGACAGGGGAAAGAAACAAAAGGGGTGCAAATTGGGAAGGAAGAAGTTAAGTTATCCCTATTTGCAGACGACATAAGCGACCCAGGAACCTCCATCTCAAAAATCTTAAAAGTGATTAACTCTTTCAGTAAAGTAGCAAGATACAAAGTCAATGCACAAAAATCAATGCCCTTCCTATATGTAAAAGAGAAAAAGAAAGAAATAAGCAACATTGTCCCATTTTCAATAGCATCAAAAAAAAAATACCTTGGAATAACACTAACTAAGGAGGTGAAAGACCTTTACAATGAAAACATAAAAACACTCAAGAAAGACATTGCAGAGGACTTGAGAAAATGGAAAGACCTCCCATGCTCCTGGATAGGGAGAATTAACAGTGTGAAAATGGCGATCTTACCAAAAAAAGCAACAGATTTAATGCAATATCAATAAAAATCCCAACATCTTTCTTCACAGAGAAATAAAAAAATGATCTCAAAATTCATATGGAATGGCAGAAGGCCTCAAATATCCAATCATATCCTTACCAAAAGAAATACCTCTGGAGGCATCACCATACCTGATCTTAAGCTACACTACAAAGCCATAGTAATAAAAACAACATGATACTGGCATAAAAACAGGATGATAGACCAATGGCACAGAATCAAGGATGTAGACTTTGGGTCAAGTAACTACAGCTACTTGATATTTGACAAAGGCCCCAACAATGTAGACTGTAAAAAAGACAGCATCTTTAACAAATGGTGCTGGACAAACTGGATAACCATATGCAAGAAAATGAAACTTGATCCACACATTTTTCCATGCACAAAAATCAAGTCCACATGGATCAAAGACCTCAATATAAGACTTGAAACACTGCTACTACTGGAAGAAAAAGTAGGAGGAACTTTCCATGATATAGGAGTGGGAAAAGACTTCCTGAACAAAACCCCAGTAGCTCAGGAAATTAAACAATCACTCAACCATTGGGATCTCATGAAGCTGAAAATCTTTTTCACTGACAAACATACAACAAGCAGAACCAAAAGATTAAACAAAGAATGGGAGAAAATTTTTGCCGGATACACATCGGACAGAGGCCTAATTTCTAAAATCTACAAAACACTAAAAAACCTAAACAATAAAATATCAAATAACCCACTCACAAAATGGGGCATATAACTGCACAGGGAGTTCTCAGATGAAGAAATACAAATGGCAAATACACACTTAAGAAAATGATAAACATCCTTAATCATCAGGGAAATGCAAATTAAAACATCTATGAGATTCCACCTTACCCCAGTAAGGACAGCAAACATTAAAAAATCTAATGACAACAAATGCTGGCAAGGGTATGGGAAAATAGGAACCCTCATTCACTGCTGGTGGAATGTAAGCTGCTACAACCACTATAGAAAGCAATATGGACACTCCTAAAAAGGATGACTATAGAGTTACCAACAGACCCAGTTACCTCCTTACTGGGTATTTACTTTAAGAGCTCAAAGCTTCCATTCAGAGATATTTGCTCAACCATGTTTATAGGTGCTCAATTCATAATAGGTAGGAGCTGGAATTAGCCCAGATGTGCATCATTAGATGAATGGATAACTAAGCTGTGGTATTTCTACACAATGGAATTCTACACAGCAGTAAGGAAAAATGACACAAAGCAATTTGAAGAAAAATGGTCAAACTTGGAACAGATCATTCTTAGAGAACTCACCCAATCACAGAAAGAAAAGCATCGCATGGTCTCACTCATCTGTGGCTCCTAATTTGTATTTTCCCAAGATGCTGACACACCTACTAAACATCTCGAGGACTGGACAATAGGGATGGTGGGGCCATGATGGTGCCATCATTAGCCTTCTCCCCATCCTCCCCCCCATGGGTAGTGTGGGTCTTGCCTTATGTGGGTAGCCATCAGTTATGCAGGAGAGGCAATGACTCTATGTATAATGACCCAACTAATGGCTCTAACAATCTTTCTGCACCCTCTTCTGTGAGTTTCCTGGAGCCATGTTGGGTTCATTTTAGGTCTATTTCAGTGATGAGGTTTTGTGAGTCTCTGTATCTCTGGATATCTGATTTGGTAGGGGTTGAGAGTTCATTGTCTCTATCTCCTTCGCCCTTGTGCTGGTACCAGGTTCACCAATAAAGCAGCACTCTTGCCCATTTCCCCTATAACTCAATGGCTTTATCTCATGCCCTGATGTGGTGTGATTGGCTGATTCTCTCCTCAGGATATGTGTCCATCTGAAAGAGAGAAGCATATTCTCCAATGGAGAGTGAGGTCAGTGCAAGATACAGTGATAACCATTATGATTTTAGAGAGAATTTAATAGGTGTAGGCCCTCTTGTATCCCACTATTGGTGGGAGCTTGATATTGGAGAGTGGGCTCATTTTTGGATATGGTTCTGACTTGTTTCCCATTTCCAGGTATGGGTTCCATTCCACTGAGCAGATCTGTTAGCCAAATATAGAGCAGTTGATAACCCACCATGGCTGTGCCACTACTGCACTTTTGTGAGCATCACATCAGGTTGTTTGCTGATGAGTAGCTTATACCATGAGTTGCTTAAACAGATGTTGGTTGTTTTCCTCCAGTCACTTAATTAGCGCCTTCTGGAACTAGACAAGCTAACTGTCTGGGGACTGACTCTCTTCCAGATTCCATCCAGGTCTCTCCATGTTCTGTCTGAATAGCATAGGGTGTCTTCAGCTGTAGGGTCTTACTAATAACTTTTGGTGAGTCATCAAGTACTCTGACAGAAATTTGTCTTCTTTTAGGAAACCTTGTAGGTCTCACTGATCAACAGCTCCTTGTGGATGTTAACCACATGCTGGTATTGGGAGTTACAGGTCCGTGCCAAGGGAAAAGAAGGAAGAAAAAAATATAGGTAATATGAAAGAGAAAGAGAGAAGAGAGAGAAGATGGAGTGATCCAGAGAGAAACAGAAGATTGAAATTAGTCTTCATCCTACCCTCTCCTGGCCCTGGTGATTCAGGTGTTGTCTCCAAGGACTTGATGCAGGTTTGACCTTATAGTATATCCTTCAGGATATAGGATTTTGTGGTACCATTTCCATTTGGGTGCAATTTTTTTGTCCCCCCACCCACCCTTTCCCTGCCCTTCCATCCAACAATCCTTATTGTCCAGTCCTTGAGATGTTTAGTAGGTGTGTCAGCATCTCGGGAAAATACAAATCAGGAGCCACAGATGAGTGAGACCATGCGGTGCTTATCTTTCCGTGATTGGGTGAGTTCACTAAGAATGATCTGTTCCACGTTTGACCATTTTTCTTCAAGTTGCTTTGTGTCATTTTTCCTTACTGCTAAGTTGGATTCCATTGTGGAGATATGCCACATCTTAGTTATCTATTAATTTAATGATGTATATCTGGGTTGATTCCAGCTCTTAGCTGTTATGGATTGAGCAGCTATAAACAGATCATTC
The DNA here is from genome assembly GCA_036365145.1 of Orientallactaga sibirica. NCBI lineage: Eukaryota > Metazoa > Chordata > Mammalia > Rodentia > Dipodidae > Orientallactaga > Orientallactaga sibirica. The sequence continues at coordinate 33,561,811 of JAEOAD010000006.1, forward strand.
TTAGCAACTAATAAAAAAAATTAAAGACCGAAAAAAAAAAAAAAGGGCAGAAAGGTCTAGTTTGGGTAGAAACCTTCTATGAGGGCAGATTATCTTGCTTACAGCAGTTATAAGTTGTTACAGGAAAACCTCGATGCCCAGGATAGGATATCTCCCAGTGAGTTGTTGGTCATAGAGGACCCTGAAGTCTTACAAACAATACTTGTTATTTTATTACCGAGGTACTTGTCTGAAAACTAGAACTATATGGTAAGATACCTTGTGAGGACATGAAAAACTAAGCTGGAATGAAGCTAGAAGCCTCCTCCTTCCTGGCTAGCTGTCATAGTGCTGGAAAGTACTATGCAGCCTTCTGGGGGAGAAAAGTTATCGTCAGGCTTAACCAAGTATGTATCCACCCTATGTGCTGCATGACCAACTAGCCAGGCAAGAGGTGCCAACAGTGTAATAGTGACATGACTTATAGGGGTAACTATTTGCTCTCTGATTAGATCTGAGACCCCTTACAACTGGTTAGGTCATAGACCCTAGAGGAGAAGCCACTACTGTTGGTTGACATAAATGATATGTCGTGATCATCAAGTTGCCCTCTTCATGTTTAAATTATGTTTTGCCCATAGATTAGTGCTGCTGTCAACATTTTTCAGAGAAGCTTCTTTTTGAAAATGACCATGATTATTTAGGAGACTTAAAACCCACCAAAGTGTTGAGAATAAGTGACATTTGTGGGCTCAGTGTTAAATGAGACAACGTTTTCATGCCCTCACAAGTTCAAGAAATATTGCAGAAATGGGAACAGAAAAAAAAAAAAAAAAAAAAACACCTAGAATAGAGAAGAATACTTTGAGGCACTACCTTCCAGCTTTGTGTCTGTTATTCATGACCTCGCTGTCGCTGTCACTACTTCCACAAGACTCCACAACATTCAGTTCATCAGTATTTTGACATAGAGGATAGAGGTGGCAAAAAAGTAATCAATATGGAAGAGGGACTAGTTGGAAAGAAAAGGAAGTTTGGTAGAAAAAAAGGAGGGAGCACAAAAGAATTGGTAGAGGATTAGGATCAAATTATATTATGTTCACGTAAGAAAAGAACACACACACAAAAATAATCCCTTTGAAGACTTATGCAGCATGCAATAAAGAGAAGATTGTAATTCTACAATTCTACTGTTCTAATCTCCATTTGGAAAACAGATTATGTTTTCTCAGTGTATTATATTTTTATTGCTATTGTAAAAAAACCTGACTTCTCAGCTGTAGAAATTGAAGAAACGGGGATTGAAAATCAGCAGTAATCTGTACTGTGGATAGAGCTCAGTGGTAACATGCTTGCCTAATGTGCATTCGAATACAAAAAAAAATGAGGAACAAAGAGAGAAAGTGGAAGGAAAGAAGGAAGGGAAAGAAAGGAAGAAGAAAGAAAGAAGGAAGGAAGGAAGGGAAGGGGGGAAGGAGGGAGGGAGGGAAGGAAAGAAGACGTGGAAAGGGAAGGAAGAAAGGCAAAAAGCAGGCAAGCAGAAATCCACAGCATCAGGGAAATAAGGCAGTGGAAGAAGTCAGGAAGCATTCGAACTTCAGCCGGGGAACAAGACAGCTATGAAGTACTGCAAGCTCTTTGCTTGTTTCCATTCCACTCCCCATGAGCACACAGTGGCCTTGGGCTCTGAACTGACGGGAGAGGTAACTAATCCCAGGCAGGCTGCTGGAACTTGAAGAACGGCTGAGTTGTAGATTCAGTTGCTTATTATTATAGGGAATTAAGGGACAATATATCCCTTTGGTCAGTCTGTATCTTTAATTTTCTAGCATTTCTCCCTATCCTTACAGTCAAACTCGGAGAATGGAATCACCTTTAGTTTTCTTTAAAGAAAATGAATGCTCTGATTTGTACTGAGTCTTAATGATTGAAGTGCTTTAAATTGCCTCACTTTTATTAAAAGTCTGTTCCAGTCCCCTTCTCTCTTCTTTAATCCATAAGGCATTTTCAGAGCTTTATAAGAAGTATCTTGAAGCTCTTTTTTAAAAACCACTTTGGATAAAAAATTCTTCATGTGGAAAATAGGATTTTAAGGTATAAGGTTCCACACCCACCCCTCCTTTTCAGATCTATTGGAAGCAGTTTGCTACTCCAGTTAGTTAAGAGCTCTAAAGTGATATCAGGCTTAGGTCAACTTGAAGTCATTTTCACAGGCCTCAGAGGAAGTGAAGCCCGAGACTCGGTATTTGCCAGGATCACTGTACTGACTGATCTCTATGTGATCAGTGTAGCGATGGCTATGTGATGGATGCAGTGCTAATCATTATTCTGGTGGAAATGGCTCCAGCTTGTTAAAGTCTCAGTAATAACATAAAGGGGATTGGTAATTCTGTCCTAAAAGTGACTACTGACCCTGGCTAATTAATTACTTAAGGCGATGCACAAAGTGGTTACCTGGTTAATTCCTTATGGCGATGCACAAACTAGGTACCTGGACAATGACTTATGGTGATGCCCAAACTGGATACCTGGTTGCACATTTGTCTGTCTTCTTCACTCCTGGTAGTGGTTTTCATAAGGGGTGGGACAGAGTACTGGATTATACCACTTAGTCAGGGGTGAGCAAAGGAAGGAGTGAAACAGATTTATAGAGTCACTGGAGTTTCTGGTAGAAAATGGGGTTGCAAGAAGTAATAGAAAATGGGAATATCTGGTTCAGTGAACTGAGCATATTAAATTTTGGCTGCAGATAAGGACCACCAGGACCATGACCTATTAACTTGAGTCCCATTTTCACCCAACTGTTCTCCACCCCCTGGATCCTGGGTTACAATGTGGAGGATTCTGTCTTGAAGCCATGGTGGATCTGAGCTCATGGAACGGAGTGTATTGGTACTTTTCTGAGCTTCCTGAGGGCTCATAGTCACAGCTCTAACCCTGGAGTATTCTGACCGGACCTCCATTGTCACAAGCCGAAAGGAACTCATCAAAACATTTCCCTACGCTTTTTATGCTATATTCCATCTCCCGTTCATGCCAAAGTGCAATCATTTCAATGCAAAAATTTTTACTTCTCTTTATTTTTTAAATTTTTTATTTATTTGAGACAGGGAGAGGGAGATACAGAGAGGAAAGAGAATGGGCACGCCAGGGTTTCTAGCCACTGCAAACAAGCGCCAGATGCATAAGCAATCTTGTGCATTTGGCTTGCGGGACACCTGGAGAATCGAACCTGGGTCCTTAGGCGTCACAGGCAAGTGCCTTAACCGCCAAGCCATCTCTCTAGCCTTCTTCTCTTTATTTTTAAATAGTATGATTGTAAAGATAACAGTTTATAAACAACAAATCCAATGTAAGTGTCTTGGAACATATTTTTTAATATGAAAAGTTTTTGACTTATTTGTGGAAATAACATTATTTATCCTTTAGAGGACTGTATCTAATTTTTCACTGTGTTTTAATTATTGGATCATTGGTAATAAGATAAGTGATATAAAATGGTTCTAATTCTATGCTGGAAAATCAGATCATATTTCACTGTAATATAAAATATAAGAGGAAAGGCAAAATCATGTTGGTCAATAACTCGAATCTGACAGTACTTACAACAAAAGTTTCTCATAAGTTATAAGTATGATAATTATCTGAACATCTCTTCTTTGAGTCATATCACAGCTTGGAATTGGACATTTATTTAATTTAGAAACTACCTTAGATGTACAGTTTACTTGATTGAATTTTTAATATCTAATAATGAATATCAAATACAAATTATGTATAGGAAGAAATTAAAACATTATTTTAAATGATATACTATAATTTAAATTGTCATGTATTATCTATCTCTGTGTTTGGAAATTGAATTACTTTTTTTTTTTTTTTTGTAGAAAAGAATGAGAAGAGACCCAATGAGCTCAATGTTTTCACCATACCTAACTAATAGAAAAATATTGTTGTTGTAAATATTTATGCTATTTAAAATGGGAGCTCTGTATCTATAATTTTTAATTTACTTGAGAAAGTATGTGCTGATTGATATATACTTGTTTGACTATATATAAATTCTAAAAAAACAACATGAGTTTGTTCATTTGGAATGCTGAAAAACATTTTAACTTCAAACAAATAATGCATACATTATCATAAGTAGTACATTTGAGGTTGAGAAGATGATCGGTGGACAAAGCACTTGCCATGTAAGAATAAGAACTGGAGTTGGAACCTATGTGGGTCAAGCTGATGAGCTACATTACACAAATCAGCAAGCTCTAGGTTCAAAAGAAAGATCTCACATCTTTAAATAAAATTGAGAGCGATCAAAGAAGAAACCTAACATCAATCTCTGCATGCACACATGCATGTGCGCACACACATACATAAAATATTTAAGGTTTTTTTTTCTATATTAATGTCAGTTTAGGTACTTCAATCAACCATATGAAATTTGGTTTTGTTTTTAACATTAACTGTGATTCAGGCATATATTTTAAACAAAGTATAGGCTTAATGAATTTCTGCATTCAACAGAAGAGTAGTATTATTTGTACTTTTTTTCAATCTCAATTAAACAAAGAATCAGGAGGTTACATATAAGACTGCCTTGAATTTACAAAATACTTTTCTTGTAGGAACTCCATGTACTTTCATTTTTTTCTTAGATGGCACTTGTAAAGCTCTCAATCTTATTCTGTTCTTTCATACACTAATATGTGCCTGGATAAATGAATACCACCCCCTCACTTTTAACCAAGGGTGTATACGGAGTCAAGTAGAATTGTACCAGTTATAAATCTGATTTATTTGTTGACACAATGAAATATCAGCATCCATATAGGGGATTGTGTTTGTGCAACATTGTTAAAGTAGTTACTGTGAAAGGTTGTCTTTTCATGATGCTGTACTGTAACAAATGAAATCAGCATTCTTTTTGGTAAAGAAAGAATGACCTTCAGAGACAATAGATGAAATATTTTAATGCTTGTCACCATCTGAGCACATCTTCTTTCAACACACATAGTTCTAACTCTTGTTTATTGTTGTTCTTATCTCCTTCTATCACATGTTCTCCACAATGAAAATTTGATGAGCATTGTGAATATTCAGTGAATAAGAAGTCAGCTCGTGTTTTAAGCTGTTCAACAAAATAGATGCTATTCATCAAGGAGTATTATTCATTAAAATTTTTTAATTGTATAAGTTCATTCAGTGATCAATGAGAATCTATGGAATAGGAACTCGTATCATCCATACATAATTTTAAGTGAGATACTGAGAGATGTCATAATCTTATCATATCTAATAAATGTTCTTCATACCCATGTTCAACATTGCTTAGTTCAAAGCCTTTTTTTTCTGGAGGGGGGGTGAAATAGGGTCTCACTCTAGCCAAGGCTGACCTGAAATTCACTCTGTAGTCTCAGGCTGGCCTCAAACTCATGGTGATCCTCCTACCTCTACCTCTCAAGTGCTAGGATTAAAGACAACACACCACTGCACCTGGTCAAAGTCACTTTTGAATCAGCATGGATGGATGCATTGCCACAGATTAACCATGAACAAGGAATGAGAAAGTTATTGTGGAAAAAATGACAAGCAACAGCAACATTTTAAGTAGAGAAGATAAGAGAGGATGGGAGGAGAAACCAGCTGTGGTGGAAGTGGTGGTTTGAATGTAACATGTCCTATCTCAGACTTAATCGCTAGCTTTCGGAGTCTTTGAGAGTTGGAGCCTTGCTGGAAAAGGTGTGTCACTGAGAAAAGGCTTTGGGGTGCCTAGCTCTGCTTGCTACACTCAAGTTTCTCTTCTGCTTCATCCTTTGTGGTGTGGAGATGCAATATCTAGTTGTATGTGCCAGCCATACTTCCCCAACATAGTGAAACTGTCTCTGGAAGCTGGAAGCTGGAAATAGCCCTTTTCTTCTCCAAGCTGCTTCTGGTTTGGTGCTTTGCTTCAGCAATGAGAAGGAACCTGACCCAGGGGTCTACATGTTAACATAAATATTATAAAATGGTGACTGAAAATAAGACTTGGAAGTGCATATTTATTAAGAATGAAAATCAAAACCAGTTAAAAAAGTTAAACCACCTATATCACAGGTAGTAAAAATAACAGAAAAATAACATATAGCTGTTCATTAATAACTAGTTATTCAGTCTAAAATTTTATTTCCTGAAATTTTGGTGCATATTATCTGACTTGTCTTTCCTGTAGCATTTTTGTAATATGACTTTCCAAAAAGAGAGAAAAGAATGTCTTGAGTAGCATGCTTGGTAAAAGTTGAGTGTCCTTAAAAAAATTATTTCTAAAGTGTCTTTGTGTCAGTAATTTCCTTACTGATAATGACACATTACTGAGACGGTGTTCTTGCCAAAGGACAAGTTACTAGACAACTGACATCTACAATGGCAGCAGGTAAGACCATTAGACCACATCCTCCCTGGACAATTACACATGTCCATGACAGCCCTCAGTAGGCCATTGGTGTGCAAAACATGGAGGGGTTATGAAGCTTGGCTTCTGGAAAGACTTTGAATAACTTGCTTCTTCTTTGGGCCAAATTGTGACCCAGATGAAAGATGAAGACCACCTGACACATATCTAACTAATGAAGATATTTCTGGAAGGGTTTTGCCTAGTTATCAAGCTCTGAGCTATTATCAATAGGTGAGACTCAATCTAGACCATATGCCATACTCTATACACTGTGAAGGTTTAGAGTTATGTTTCATTAGATTCTTGATGAAGCCATCTCTCACTGTAGAATATTACAATTTTTGAGAAGTTTGGAGATGGTAATAACCATGGAGTATACAGTCATAAAAGCTTCTTAGCATGCAAAATAGCTTATGAGAAATGTGAAAATCCAAGGGATTACAAATCCCAGCACTGCCTTTATCCTACAGAACTCAGATTTCTTCAGTGAGTACTATCAGCCAATTTCCTACTTGGTTATCAAAACAGAGAGATGATCAATTTGAATAATAAGGAGAAAAGTGTACTCTTTCCTAATTATATAAGAAAGGATGAGCCTAGGTTCTAGATTGAGCATGTCTGGCACTACCCCTGACTATATCAATAAAATTAGAGTAATACACATGATGAAACAGAGACTATAGAATAAGTAAAATACTGTATTTGCAGAGGATAAAGCAGTATTTGGCCTATATATGTCAAATCTCTACCACATTTGTATTATCTACCAATGAAGCAGGATGCTCATTAAGCACTAAAAACTCAAGTGTGCACCACATATATCCTACTTTAGTCTTTCTTCTTTGTTTGATACTGTATTTTCAAGCTTAACACATTTGAGCCCCAGTGGATCAAATACCTGCACAAGTTTCTACTTACTTGACTAATTTGAATGTATTCATTACAAGGATGCCTAGGTGATGGTTTACTGACTTTAGTATCTTGATGGCAATGATCTTTGCTGCTTTGCCTGGCCAACTAAACTGGATTTCTTCAGTACTGCTGCTGGCTGGCTGCAACCTTCATGTAATACCGAGGGACTCACACTGCTCAGCCATCCTACTTCACTGGCACTTGTGCTTTGCTTTGCATTGCTTCCATGTACTCAGCAAGGAAAGGCTCATGAGGTCACAAGCTACTTCCCCAAAGGGGTCACAAAAGCTATTCTGAATAACATGATTGAAAAACATACTTTGGTCTTATTTGAGGTGGGAACTACTGAAAGTGGGGTCTCACTGGAAGCAGTGATGCCTTGGAAGGTTTATATCTTCTACTTGATCCTCTCTCTTTCTTTCTCTCTGTCTCACTGCCTCCTATCAACCATGAGGTGAAAAGCCCCTGCTGCCACATATTCCCCCACCTCCATGATAGGTCCATGTCCATAGCAATGGGACCTGCTGACCATGAAATGAAACCTCTAAAACGCTGAGCCAAAATAAGTCTTTCCTCATTTTAAGATGTTTGTGTGAGATATTTTGTCATAGGAGTGCAAAGTAACAGCAACAGGTTTGTAGAATGAGAAGTCTGTAAAATCCACTTACCTAAATAGAAGCTGTGAAAGCCAAAATAATGCTCGGATGACCTTTGGTACATTCTATTTCTCACCTTTCAATAGAATTTCTTAAGATTCTACTGTTTATATAAGCATTATAGTTTACATTTTAGATAATAATATAGCTATCACCATTTTATAGAAAGGTATTTAGGGAACTCTGGCCTGTGGACTGTATTGACACCCTTTTAAAAATTCTGTGCACTAAGAAAGAATTTCATAGTTTAAAGTGATCTCATAAAAGTCACAGAAAAATAATATTTTGTGACATGAAAGTAGAGTTAAAGCATAGTATCGATAGAGTTTAAGTGGGATGCAGCCACATTTGTGCACATCTTACTCTATGAGATAGTGGAGCTTCTATGGACTACTGCTGCTTTCTTTTACAAATGAGTTATGCTAATTATGTAACCAACCCCAAGCTATCCAAAAATAGCTTGTAAAGTTGATATTATCCAGGTCATATTATCATATATCATATATCAGGACTTTATTTTAATAGCTACGCACTGCTGCTATACTCCTGATTGTTATAAAATCAATGAACTCCAAAAATGGGAAGCACATCATATTTCCATGACCTTCAAAGTCTGGCAAAAGGTGACTTCTATCATTCTGTAAGGAGATGTGCTGCTGAATTTAGAAGACTAGCATTTTCTTTAGCTGACATCTGTGTGGCACAGGGAAGTTCTGGTCCCGTTTCAAGAGGAATGGTTGCCAACTCCCATATTATAAACACGTCCCCTTCCAACCTAACTTCAAGAGCATATCACATATGCTAGAATTGGATGAAAGGAAAAGGACTGTGTCCAAGAAATAATTACAAATGATTATTCAAAATTATACATTCAATTAATTGCTAGTAAAAAAATATAATTCCTTCTTGCTTTTAGCAGCCAGAGATAGAGGCAGAAAAATTCAGCCTAGTAAGTGAATGAAAAATATTACATTGTTTGAATTGCTCTCTCAAAGCAACATTTTTATATCTAATAATCATTTTAAGGTCCATTTGAATAATATATATATATATATATATATATATATATAATTTTAATTTATGCTTACTGTCTCTTATACTTTATATGAAAATCTATAATAACTGTACAGCCTGGTTTTGTTTTTGCTTTCACTCTATAGTGATAGCACAAACAGTCAAGGATGCTATTTTATAATAGTTCAGGACACAGAAGACACCGAAAATTAAGGAACATCTGTCTTTGAATCTTTGACCTGATGCATAGATAAGAGCACAGTAGCAAACTTCTTTGTAATAATACATTAACAGATGAAATGGAACAGTCCTGCCAGAAATGGGCTCTGTAGACATTGTCTTTGGTGTTCACATCTAGTTCTAGGTGATGAAGAATAATGGCTAAATTTGAATAGAATAATACACTTAATGGAAATATATTATGAGGGAATATATAATTTTATTTGATAGACATCAAGAAAACAGATATTTATTGCATTGTTTCTTCTGTTAAACAGAAATAAACTAGCTCACTTTATGTCTAATTTGTACCAATCTTTCATAAAAAAAAAAAAGAAATAAATTTAAAATGATAAGGGAAATATAAATATATATATTTATATTTGAGTAAAAGGTGGTGTGATGGTTAAGTTTGTGTCAACTTGATTTGTTTAGGAATCCACAGACATTCCTCATAAGTGTGTTTCTGAGGCTGCCTCTAGGAAGGATTAACTAAAGGAAGAATCCTTCCCCCAGGGGTAAGCCTTCCCCCACAGTGGGCCGCCCAGAGTGGGAGGCCCCTCTTGGAGGAGGGGGCTGGTTTATAAAAAGGAGCTCTGGGAAGAAAGGCTCTCTCTCCCACCTGGCTGCCAGTGCTACTAGCTGCTTGGTGTTTTCCGCTTGGTACTTGCTGCTTGGTGTTGCTGCTCTCCAGTGTGGACTGAAGACCAGGGTGGACTGAAGAGCAGCATCTCTCCAGGAAGCCTCCAGGCCTTCAGTGCCGGATTGGGACTGCTGAGGCCTCCAGCCTTGTGCACTGAGCAGCTACCGGGTTTCTTGACTCTCGGACCTGCAACCTGCTATTGCTGGACTGTGTAAGCTAATCCAATAAATCCCCTTTTAATACGATTCATTCTGTCCATTCTGTTCCTCTAGAGAACCCTGACTAATACAGGTGGATAAGGGAAACTTCATAGAGAAGAGTTCTAGACCTCTAGAGAACTTGCAATTATCAGAATAAGCATAGGAGGTATAAAAAGGAGCATTGGTAAGAATATTAGTCATCATCTTCCTTACATATGCATGTCCCTCTTGCTCTGTCTCGAATGTTGATTAAACATTTATTGTATGTAGGACACTGTTCTGGGAACTGTCCCCATATTTTACACTCTAAGTGCCTCCAATTAATTTTGGTGATTCACCATAATGATTTGTGATGGATAAATCATGTCTGAAGAGACCCAGTGCTTAAAACACCAGTGGGTATGTAACATACATGGAACCATAGTCAATTAATCCAATGAAATATGATTCTAATTTAAAACTTATTTTTTAAAACTATGAGCTATACAAAAACAAAGATTGAGGGAGTGTGGGAAAGAATGAATGGAGAGCAAGTGAATAAGAATATCATCTTTCTATGTTTAATTAAGTCAGATTAAGCTCATCCAGTAAGTACTTGTGCATGTGTTAGTGCAGATATTATGGTCAATTTAAAAGAAAGCAGTACTTTTAAGGAGGTTTTTCTTTTATCTTTGTGGAATCTATTATAGGTAAAGCTATGATTTCAACATTAATTATGGTAGTACAATACCTGGAATTAAGACTAATTTCCTTAACATCACTAGGAAATTTATGACTCTATAGTTCTCAAATTGAGATGCTCAGCATCATCCAGGGACTTACTAGAAACACAACTTACTTCAGACCTGCTGATTCAGAAAGGGTGACTCACCTCCAGGTGGAAGTTGAGTACACTTGGGAAAATTATGCTTTAATGAGCTCCCCAAGCCATTTAGTTGCATACTCCAAGGCCTTTGCTCTAAACCAACTCCTCACAAAATGAAATCTAGCATGTGTGCTGAAAAGGATCAGATAAATGAAGTCACTGGAGAGAGGTTTTTCCACGAGGTATTTTTCAGATACATTGAAGCACTGTGCATTTATTTTACTCATTTGACTGAATTAGAGAGCATTTTACATATGTAGTATCATCCCTGTTCCACTTTTAATCATCAACAAATCTTAATTTAGTTTCATTTGTGTGTCTGAAACTCATTTTGATCATATTCAGAGATATTTAAGGTAATTTTGGGCTGACAATATATATGGTTGTGTTATATACACATATATTACCAGATTTACTGTGTTGTCCTGGTACATATATTTTGTCTCATTATTAGACCAAGTCTTTTTACCTAGAAAAGAATAAAATATAGGCTTGCGTCACATATTTCTGTCTCTTACTACAGAAAATCAAATGTACACTCAATCATATATCTCTGGCCTCTTCCTCCTGTCCTATAAGGGTAGGTGATTTATTAAGAGGATTGTTAGAGACCAAATGACTAGTTAGGCCATGACTACTAAGTGCTTGTGTGAAAGTGGAGTGGGGAGGACAATGGTTCACAGAGGGACAGGGATGAAGTGGGAAGCATCTCTCACAGCCTTCCACAACTCAATTTAGTACTACTTTTCAGCCCACACTCACAGGTGGTGGAAGAATTGTTGCCATTATGCCAGGTGCTTTCTAATTTTCTTACCAGGGAGTCACAGAAGGCAACTGCTGTGAGAAAAAGAAGCAGTTCATGGGCTCTACCTGCCAAATCTGAGGACTCATCATATCCTGTATTGGCACTTTCAAAGGTTGAACACTGTTTTAGATCACCTCTTGTGGTTTCCTGGTAGACTTTCACCATCCTAAACTCTGACTTCCTCTCCTGACTCCAACTGCACTAATTCTTCCTGGAACACATCCAAAGTCACTTTAGTTCTAGCTCTAGATCTTAGATCACTCTCCACACTTCTGCTGAAGCTACTATTTCCAAGCCAGAATCTATTATGAAATATGTAATGCTTCTCACAAATAATATTGGGCTAGAACAGGTCTTTGAAAAAGTCATATCTTTAAATATTTTTTATCACAGAAGACCACCTGGATAAGGAGAAGTTAAGTAGGTGACCCATCTGGAGAATCAAAACAGCTTCCTTAGTGTTATGGGTAGCCTAAGACAGTTCTATTGTTGGTGTTGTTTTGAGAAATTTTGTTCCATACTTATAACCTAAACATAAGAGAAGCTGCATTTAAGCTATATAGCTAGCTTCTTGGATTTTAATCTGAGTTTTCCAAGTAAAGCTTTCAAGAGAGGTTGCTCTGACTACTTCAAATACACAATAACTTTCAACTAAATGTAAATGCACTTCATCTTCTTCACCCCTAAGCTCTAGGTACACACTCTTCACAGAAATATACCACTGAGTGTCTCTTGAGCCTTTGAGGTGCAATGAATATGTGGATGACTCCACAGTGCCTCTCACCTCCACAGAGACACATGCTCAACACCATTCTCCATGTGCCCTATCTCAGTTAAGAAGCCTATGCAGTTTAATAATTTAGAAATATCTGAGATTCACCCCTTTCTTTCAACTAAATAATAAGTCACTGTTGCTGTGGACAATATTCACACTGACCGTTATTCAATATTGATATGAGTCAAGTAATCACAATAAATGTTGAAAATTAATAAAAATGATAAATTAACTTATATTTAGTTATACTTTAATTCTAAAAGTTATCATATTTTAATAATCTTACTTTGTGACTACATTATTTGATCAATATTAAAAGGGCTGGAGAGCTGGCTTAGCAGTTAAGTGACTTGCCTGTGAAACCCAAGGATTCATGTTTGACTTTCCAGATACCATGTAAGCCAGGATCCTCCTACCTCTGCCTCCTGAGTGCTGGGATTAAAGGTGTGCACCACCATGCCTGGCTCTTACTCTTGCTTTCTTGCATTAAAAAAGTGCCAGTCTGCCAGGAGTGGTGACAAATGGCTTTAATCCCAGCACTTTGGAGGCAGAGGTAGGAGTATCTCCATGAGTTTGAGGCTACCCTGAGACTACAGAGTCAATTCCAGGTCAGCCTGAGCTAGAGTGAAACCCTACCTCGGAAAAACCCAAAGAAAATAAAAAAAAATAAATAAAAAGGCCAGTCTGATGGGCAATAGCTTCCAACTAGGTCTCTACTTCTCAATATTTACTCCCAATACACCTTTAATGCCATTTCCTGAGATTTATTTTGTCAAAAGCATTTAAAGGTCATTGCATATGTAAGGGTCTTCAATGCTTCTGGAATAAAGTCTAAACTTTGCTTTGGTGTACAAGATCTCTGACACTTTGATTCCTAAACATCTTTTCTAACATTTACTGCTTTTTCTTTGCATTCACATGAATGCTGAGGGAAAATTACACACTCTTCATAGAGTGAGAAGAGTATATTTTCTATATATAAATACATATCTGTCTTTGCCTAGACCACCTAATCTCTCTTACTGGCATAGAGCACAGCCCTTTCAGTATGGCTGCTCACATGGAATGTTAGTTGTCCAGTTCCTAGAGGGAAGGGCTGAGCACACATTGCATGTCTAACAAATAACAGAATAAATGAATTCAACACCACATGCAAATCAATTATACCTATAAATAAGGAGCCATGTGATGTTGTGATAAACAAGAAAAATCAGAAAGCAATACATTGTTCAAGGTATACAAATCTGAGTAAAGAACTAATGATATGAAAAGACACTGCTTTTTTTCTTGTGCGCCATGTAAAGAAAAAAAAAAAAAAAAAAAGATTCTAGGCTCAAAGCAGCCCAGATGGCTGTTCTGTAATTCAGTGAAAAACGATTTTGAAAAATTTGTCTGAAATTTATCACATATACTAAATTAATCCCCAGGTAAGATACCAGGAGTATCTCTCTGTAAGCACACTATGGATGGTGACCATGAACCATGAAGAAAGCATATTTTGGGATTTTTTTATGGCACTAAAGAATAATTGACAGTGTATTGTAATGGTTAGAAAAATGTCCTTTAGTGATATGGTAATGAAAATAGCTGAGACCCCTGAAATTGTTTCAAAATGATATGAAATGTTAAGAGTAGTTAAAAAAGATCTTCATCAGGCATGTTTATAAATGAATTGGCAGGTGATAAAGACTAAGAAAATATCTGTCTGCTTTTGTACATGTTCTAACTTCTTTACAATGAAGCAGAAAAAAATTTATCCTTATCAGTACTTAAAAAGCATGATCAATTAGAGTGGCAGCAAGTTCTATTCATTGTGATGCACTGTTGGTTTTCGTTCTATTCTGTCTTTTTCTACTTTGTTTTATTTTTAATAACTTGCTAATCATAAACAAATACATTTGTTTCAGACTTTGTCAAACACTATACAACAAAATACCATATATATTAATTTCCCACCCATCACTCCAAGAATTTTCTCTATTAAATACCAAGCATACCACAAAGCTCCAGACTTCTACACATCTCTGATGTTGCTTGACTTTTGCCACATGACTTTTGTCATTAAGTAAATTGTAAGGAAGTTCTGGAATTGATCTAAGGTGACAGAGAGTAGGTAAGTCATGGACAAAGCTTATGTGACATAGGAAGGACATATTGAACAGAACTTTATTAATAAACAATACAGTCCAAGTAGTTAAGTTGTATAACATTAAATATTTTACCTTTCTATAAATGAATAGTCCAGAATGTACCTTATTCCTACCTTTTTCATTGTGTAAAGTCATCTGAAACTCTCTTTACATTGACTGTCTCTCTAATATAATGTTCTGATTATTTGCTTTGAGAAAATCCTAGTTCTGTGTTTCTCCATGTATTCCAACTCACTCCTGGGTTTTATTTGTATAGAGTATATTTTCATATTAAGAAAATAATTTCATCCTGAATTTTAAAATATTTCTATTTCTCAATGACTTTTTTCCCCTTATGGCACAATTTAGGATTTCTAGGATGGGATCAACTGCATTAGATAAATTTTTCATATTAAGCTTAAGGGTACCATTGAGTCCTATGCAGTCCACCTTGAGCCACCTTTTTATTGTCACCTCCAGTTTAGTTGGATCTTCACACCTAACTTAATTAATCAAGTGCATGTATTGAATAGTGATAAAATACTACTAAGTTCTTTATGTATACAGTCTTATAAACATCTAAATATCAACTTTTATTGCATTTAAATGATTCATGGCTATTCACCCACATTACTGCATTTAAGAGTCACGGGACATGAAGAATTTAATATATGACTGCATATATTATGTTTGTTTCTTCCTTTTGTGTTATTCTTATGTGTTTGCATTATTTCCATAGATATACAGTTCTTGAGGACTTTATGCCATGAAATGTGAAGATATTCCTTGATATATGAGAAGTAACTTAGTAATTATTTGTATTAAGCCTTTAATTTATTACTTTGACATAGACAGATATAAGGTTAGGATATTTTTAGGCGCAAAGAAAATTGGGCAAACAGTTGAAAAATCTGACCTATAAATGGTTCTGAACAATTATAAAATCAAGTAATGGGAAAAATATCTTTGTATAAATTTGTATGAGCCAATATGGGAACTGCCATGCAAAGGTTTGTAACTAATATAAAATATATATCATAGTACATACAATAATAAATCCTGGTTTCCATGCTGTAAATAGACTTTTTTTTTTTTTTTTTTTTTTGCATGAACTAGTCTGAGATATTATTACTTTGGTAAATACTCTGTCAGAATCTGAAGCATCTTTATGATTCCCTGAGAAGAGATGAAGATAATTTAAAAATAACTTTCTAGGTATTTAAAAAAATATTCAAAGACTTTTTTAACCCACTGTTTAGAATTCTAATGAAAGGATATGGGCTCTTGTGACTGATAGAGTAGTTACTACCCATGCCAGTCCAAGGAGGCTGCAGCACAGTCTTCCCAGGTGGGGAGGCCCAAGGACCAGCAGCTGCTGTGGAGTTCTGGCCTCTGAGTTGATCTGTTCTATCCAGTCTCTGACATCTGGTTTCATTGCCTCAGCTCTCATACAAAACCATTTTAAGATAGATGACATTTCAGAGTATATTTTACTCTCGAGTACTGCAAGTTTTAATTCCCAGCATCTGGAAATGAAGGTTTTTCTTCAAACTCTCAGTTCACGGTAGACAACTGTGATTTTAAAGATTGCTTTCCTAAGTGACTAACAACAAAGCAATGCTCGGGATGATGATCCTATTCGGCAAAATTTAGCCTCATGCTTTTCACCAAGAAGACCCAAACTGTAAAGTGGATGTCCTGGGTATCTGCACAAGCTTAATGAAACAAAATAATGCTTTTATTTAATAGAAACTAATTCATGCACACAGAAGTCCAGTGTCTAAAAGTAGTTTGTCAGGCTAGGAGATGGCTCAGTGGTTAAAAGTTCGCAAATTTTGCTGGCCCAGGTTCAAGCCTCCAGCAAACACATAAAGTCGGATGCAGGTTGCACATGCATCTATGATCCTGACAGGCTACAACAATGAGAGGGTGAGTCAGGAGAAACTGAACTTTGGGAAACTATGGCAATGGGTGGGTGAGTCAGACAAACTGAAGCTGGGTGTCAACCAGTCTAGCAGTCCATTGCAGTCTGTTTGAAGTGGCAAGAGATCCTGCCTCAAAGAAGATGAAGATGGAGCATAAAAACAACAACATAGATAAAAGTTTCAGTCTTGTCAAGCCGGACATGCCAGCGGGTGTAGGAAGACCGAGTCCAGTTCACCTGAGCTACAGAGTGGGACCCTGTCTCAAAAGAGTGAAACAAAAGAAAAATTGTAAAATAAAGTGCTTATCAGAAACATCATTCTGCTTTCCTCTTGTTCTGTGCTCTTTTGTCCATTTTGTCTAGTTTAATTCTAAAACAATGTCTTTTGCTGTATCATGATTAGAATGCAAAACATGGCCTTGGATTTTCCCTCTGGAAATCAGATGAGATCAGCACTTAGTCGTTTCCCTGAGTCACACAGGCACCTGACATCAACAGCATTTTCTAAATATTTATTTCCATGCTTGAATTAGAAAAATACCCAAAATGATATTATTTTGCCTTTGAAAGAGTAATATTATAATTCTATTTGGGAAAATTGAGAAATCAAACCATGTAAAGTTCCCATTATCCAAACACATATAACTTGTGATTTTATAGTAGATTTTTATTAGTTAGAATGTTAATTTTCATAATGATCTGACAAGAAAACCCATGGATTCTTGGGCATTTTATGTTTTTTAATGTAGTACAATCCATGTACTTGGAACCCTGTGAGGATGCTAACTGAATAAATGAGCTAAAATGCTGACACGGATAATTCAGGGATGGATCTAGACATCCCATGCTTCCATTTCTCATTGTGTTCATTTCTCCTTAAATGTCTTTTCACTTGCGCAGGCTTCTCTGCTTTACGACAGCCGTGGCTGGACTCTTCAAGCAATTAAACCTATTTGTCAACTTCTTTGCAGACAGACCCCAAGAGAAAGCCAATTGGTTCACCCTTCTGAGTGAATTGGGGTTCGTTAATTATTGGCATTTATGAGGACCTTATTTTTATCAGTATCTTTATTAGATAAAAATAATATTTGCCTCTGAAAGGACACTGCTTTCAACGTAGAATACATAATACTCACTCTGCAAGAGGAGAGTCACAATGGAGGAATGCTTCCAAAGTAAGCCACGTGGTCAGCAAGCCTTTGACTTCTCCTAGTAGCTCTCAAGTCAGAGCTCCTCGCCGGTCCCCAAGAGCTGTTCCTATAGAGCCACTACTGACCTTCAAAAATACAAAATATAGTTAATGGTTTGACTACCTACATAGTTCTAACATCCAGCAAGATAGTATAGCCAAAAGTGTTATGATGTAAACATTTTTTTTGGCTTACTGGCTTCATTGTCTGACATTGAATATGGATAGTAGTTTTCTTAGTCCTGTGCTTAAGAGACACAGCAACAAGTTCTTTTGCCTCCTTCCACGAGAACCTGATCCACGTTTGCTGTCTGGATGGTAATCTTAATGATTTTATTAACTGTTTATTTTTTAGGAATGTTACCCTGAAGCCACTGAGGAAGAAACTAGTTAAGCTGAAACAGCCAAATTTATACAGGTTCATCTTAGCAACCTAGACTTCCACCAAGAGTCTTCTTCTAAGACAAAACCCATAAAAGACTGAAAATTCCTTTTCAAGCAAACAGGTGTCTCCAATAGACATTGATCATGATTTCCTTTACCAAGCTTCCAGTTAAATTGTCTTGTCCCAATAGGACAAAACCATCTCTTACTACCTTGAACCACTGTTGTTTGTTAAATGCTTTCTCAGGTCTAAAAATAAATAAGTAAACAAACAAACAAACACCCAGAGAAAAGACCTACATACATATATGTTCATGAGACATCAGACTGGTTCACAAGCCCATCAGTTCTTGGCTCCTCCTGGGCAGCTCCTTCAATTCATCAGCCAATTGGGTCTCTCTTTTGCATACCTGAGTCTGGTAACTAGGCTCATCCTGATTGGATGCCTGATCTGTATAAAGGAGACTAACCATCTTCTCTGTGATCTTACCTGCCTGAGCACACTTGTAAATCGGCTGTCTCCTTCTCAGCCAGGCCAGAAAGGGGAGAGCACTTCTCTTGGCCTGGGTAATTTTCTGCTTATCTTCTATCTATGTCATGTCATGCTTTGGGGTACCTGCTCACTTTGATTACACATGGGATTTTTTCTTTGATTGCTGAGTCCTTCACTGTTTACTAATTTTCTCTGGTGTTTTAGTTGAAGAGGATCTTTCAGTTCTCGTGCCTTGCCTTCCACCTCTCCAGAGGCCTTTGGCTCCTGGAGATTTCTCTGTGATGGAAGTTCCCTCCATTTCCCCTCTCCCTTTCCATCCTGGAAAAGAAGCGTCTCCTCTGGCTTGAGTCTTTTAACTAGCCTTCTCCCTGGATCTGGATTCTCCTCTGGCTTGAGTCTTTCAGACATCTTTCAACCTGGGATAGTCAGCCCTGGGGCTGGAATGACATGCTGCTTCAAACAAACAAACAACAAACGGAATACAAACTCCATATTTAAAGCCAAAAATTATTTAAAGAAACTTCCAGCAGAAGTGGGAAGAGAGAGAATGGGATAAAATCCTGCATCTGATATACCTGAGCAATGCATTGTTAGGCAATTTCATCATTGAGGGAACAGCATGCTGAATGAACAGAAACCTCGATAGTGTATCAATAAACACACTTAGGATTATGGCATAACCCAGTGCTTTGAGGCTCCAAAGAGTGTTACTTTACTGAGGACTATTGAATAATTATAATACAGTGGTATTGCTGTATATAAATACACTTAAATATAGAATAGACATATGATAAATACTAGTCATCTGGGTTTTTCAGCTCTGTAATAACCTATGGGTTCAATATCATGCATATTGTCCACTGTTGAGCAAAACAAGGCTATGGATATATACAGTACTGTCAGTATTGGATATGGATGAATTTTCACATGAAATATAATTGCTTATTGAATATGTTTTAGAGGTTTTAATGTTGGTGAACAGATTTCGTTATTGTTGTTGTTGCTCTTTTCAAGGTAGGGTCTCATTCAAGCTGAAGCTCACCTGGAACTAACTCATTGTGTAGTTCCAGGCTGGCCTCAAATTCACAGTGATCTGCCTGCCTTTGAATCCTGAGGGCTGGGATTAAAGGTAGGTGCCACCATACCTGGCTGATGAACAGATTTTTTTTGTTTGTTTGTTTTTGTTTTTCAAGGTAGGGTCTGCCACCAGGCTGACCTGGAATTCACTGATGAACAGATATTTTTAACTGAACAGATATTTATATCCCTGAGTAATAAAATGAATAAAATTACTATGTGAATAAAAAAAAAAAAAAACCTTACAAGAATGTTGTATAAAATTATTTAAAATTCATTTATTGATCTATAAACAAAAGTTAATTTGGAAGAATGTTTCTTTATAACATTGTATATATGTATAAAAAGTTAACAAGTTTATTCTTTGGTTTATACTTTCATCCCTTTTATTTTAAATACTCCAGAGCCAAACTGAATATTGTGTTGGTTTTTAACTGGAATCATACATTAATCACAAATATAGTTAACATATAAATTGATGGTTCTACTTTATATCCTTTAGTCAAAGCACATAAGAATCCACAGCCACATGTGGAGTTAGATGAGCACCTCAATAAAGAATGTTCCCATGGGTTTGAGACACGCTGTAGATGTGTTTGATGCCAGCGTGACGCAGAGCCTGTATTTACTCTTTAGGATTTTGTTTTCATTTTTTTTTTTAAGTTTGGAGTTTAATTTTTCCCCTCAACAATTCTTGCTGGGTTCGCTAAGGAAATTGTACTGCACCCACACCAATGACAATAATAAAACTTTATCCCTCAGCGGGGAAAAAAAAAAAAGAATCCACGGCCACAAAACACAAGTATCTGTGAAATGATAATGTAATAAAGACAGGTCTTGGGCAAAGGTAAAGTTAGTTAAGTGCATCTAGAACTCAGCTGTTTTCATTTTATCAGTTCGCAGCAGACATCATCTTATGAATATAATATACTTGCTTTCAGAAGCATAAACTGACATGTACCCATAGCTCAGCACATCACACCAGAATCATGGCTAATCCTAAACCATTATAGAAGGACTTAAGTATGTTAGGATAGAGTTATTCATCCTATTATGGAGCCATCTGCCAAGAACTACTTAGAAATTATGTCCAGTTCATATTAGCAAAATTTAATATCAAAATATAGCTCAGTGATATTATCTTTCCACCAATATTAACATTGGAAAAGAGAGAAAATATATTTCTAGAAATTAATATATTCACAAACTTGGTAGTATCTGCCTAAAGCTGAAACACTGATTACTTTTTTTTTTTTTTTTTTAAGTATTACAAGTGCTCAGTCTTAACTGTGGGGAGTTTCTCAGTGAAGGGACTTTGGGAATATATTATGTATACATCCTGATGTAAAGTGAACTTTAGGTACCCATCAGGTATGCATGATGACATGTAGGTATTTCTAGATTAAAACAGTAAGGAAGAAAACAAAGAATGGAGGCAGAGAAAAATAAATCTGTCATGCAAAAGCCCAGGTACCTGCCAGGGTGGATGAAGTATTCTCTACTCCTCAGTTACACCAAGACCTCAGGACCACATAAAAAGATGTTTCTACAAGCTAAATGAATTTCCAAAATTATGGAAGTTGCTGTATGAGAGAGCACTAAACTCTTGCTTATAGCTAAGTATTATTAAACTTGGTCTTTAAATAACTTCAGCTTTAAAGTCACATTGCACTAGCTGCAGGTTTTGTTACATGAGCCCCTATTGACACTGGGTTCACAATTTTCTTTGAATTAAGATTCCCAGTTCAATAATAACATTTGGGGCACCACACCAAGTCAACTTATCTTGGTTAATTGAGTTCTGGATGTTGGAAAGTGAGGTAAGAATTATGGTCCAGAATTACTGAAGTGAATTTTGCTAAGGCCATATAAATAATTTTCCCACCTACTGCTAATGCTTTTTAAAAAATCTGATAGTAACATACTAAGATCCTCCAATTAAAATACTAATTAATATTTCTCTTATTACTGTTGAACATCTTGTCTTATTGCAGGAGCTATATGTATTCCAGAGGCTATTTTATAAATCAAATTGTCTATGTCTATAATCAGTCACCTTTTTCTGTGATATATCATGGGTCTTATTCAAAGCTTTTATTTTTATGCTGTTAATTGTTGTAGAAAGTTGTGCCTTAATCATCATAGCTGTTATCTTTATCAGAAGCAGCAAGCCCTCATGGAAGCAGGGGCAGAGGGGAGAATCTGATGACCCTCCCCTGAGCTCCTCTCTGCTGTGAATCCCAGCCAGCTGTCTGTAATTCTGTGCCTTCTGTATGTGGTCTTGTGGTCTTAGGAGATGCTACAGCATATAGTATGTGGAAGGTTAACTGAAGTGGGGACTCCATCTGTGCAGCCATGAGGAGGTTATCATCCAAGCAAGAGTCAGCGTTCCAGCGATGTGGCTACTTTTGAGTCATGAACACTCAGTGGTTCACCAGATTGGTACAACGTGCTTGTGTCTGTCATTGGTGCCCTGTCTCAGAGGTACAGACATTTGCTTATACCTCCCCAGGAAAAGTTCTTGAAACACCTATATGCTCATGTTTCCAAAGAAATAAAATCCCAAGTTGCAGTACTTGGGAATTTCCTTAATTATAATGAGAGCTTTAAAACCTACTTTTATGAATGACTTATGAAGTGTAAAATGCTGTTTCTGCATAGCTACTGGCACATTTATGCAATTTATAAAAAGAGGAAGAGCCTCAGTGAGACAATTACTTCTGAAACAGGTTCTCAAAGCATAATAGATGAGGACCCAGCAAGATGTGTTATGCTAGACTATTCAAGACAGGCTTTGCGCTTGAACTAGCAATGCATCTCTTTTTAAAAATATATTTTGGGCTGGAGAGATGGCTTAGCAGCTAAGGCGCCTGCCTGCTAAGCCTAAGAATGCTGGTTCTAATGTCCAGCGGTTCCAATCTCCAGGTCCCACGTTTAGCCAGATGCAAAGTGAGGCAAGGGCGCAATGCTGCACTTGCCCACAAGGGGGCGCACGCATCTGGATTTCGTTCACAGCAGCTGAGAGACTGCTGGCGCACCCATTTCTGTCTCCCGTCTCCCTCTCTGTCTATCTCTCTCTGTCTCTCTCTCTCCAAAAATAAATTAAAAAATGATTTTAAAAATTTAAAAATATATTTTATTCATTTATTTGAGAGACAGAAAGAGGGAGAGAGAGACAGAGAGAGAGAATGGGTGCTTCAGGGCCTCCAGCCACTGCAAATGAACTCCAGATGCGGCACCCCCTTGTGCATCTAGCTTACATGGATCCTGGAGATCCATGTCACCGTGATCCTTTGGCTTTGAAGGCAAATGCCTAAACCACCAAGCCATCTCTCCAGCCCAGCAATGTACCTCTTGAAAAGTAATATGACTTCAATGGAGCTCCACTTTATTTTCTATAAACAAACAGCATTCATAGATTTATTGTAAAGATATAATGGGATAATGAATTTAAGGGCTTCCTCCACCTATTTTCCTGAGTGAACTGACTCTTCTCTAACCACAAGTTACAACTCTGGTTCCCTTTTCCTTGCTCTCATTGTCACAGGCCAACCAGAAGATCAAAATGTCTATGTAGCAACTAAAAAAATGTCCCTGCTACAGTACAACTGAATCTCTGTTTTCATAGTTAACCTTATCTGGTATGAATAATATCATCCTGGTGTGTCCTTATTGTCTGATGTAATTCCACTGAACTCTTTATAGTTGATTACTAGAGCCAGGAAGTAAACACTTTCTTTAATCCTATCAGATTGGGGCAGGAACTGAGACAGTTGGAGCAGAACTTTATGTAATGTGACAGAATGTTACAATTGAGAGCCGTTTCTCATTAATCGTGTTGTTTGGAATATTATCTCTCTGAATCTCAAAGTCTCGACTAAAATCTCAATCATTTATAAATAACAGAGATAATATTACCAGAAGGCATTGTTATGGTAACTTTGGTTTTTAGACCATGACCTGGTCTACAGTTCCCAATGTGGTAGGTTTTGTTTTCTTTACAATCATATTGTCTTCTATCATGTCTCTTTTCATGGTGTTTAAAAACAAAAAGAAAATATTTTAATGGCATGGGTATTTCAGCATCCTTACTATAATGATATAGCCAATTCATGACTATATCTTGCATTATAATAACAATAATATAGTACTTTGTATAGAAATTTAGAAAATTCTAAATAAAGTGTTGTAAAAGCAGCTCACATTCTCATATAATCAATTGCTTCTAGAAATCTATATTTTGTGTGTAAAATAAAACCATGTTAACGTCTCTGTAATGGACATAAATCTTTCATTTTATTATTCTAAGAATAGCAAAAAGTATCTTATGACTTAAATATCATCTTCAAGCTAATATGGTCAGGCTATAAACTAATGGAAACATTAGGCAAGGTTCTCACTTTTACCATCATACCCTTATGAAAACAGTGATATTATACCATATTTAGCATAAATTATATTAAAAAAACAAGTAATTTTGCAAAAGCACTGTTGTATTAATCTAATGAAATTTAAGCAGCAGATACACCTCGGACGGTTTTTATAGACTAGGAAAAGACCATATTTTGCAAGTTTGTCCTGGCTTGCTCTAATGAATTAAGGAGTGATTGATTATATGAGAAGGGTATTGGATGCACATTCTATTGGTACAGAATGGAAAGAAGTATGCCCTATACAGAACTTGGGGATTATACAACAAAGTCCTCTCAGTGTCTTTCCATACTTTGCACAAACCCCAGGCACAACAGAAACTTGCTGACCTATTCAGGTGGAGCTCTCTTCTTGCAATGCTGTACAGGAAAAATAACAATACAGTGATACAATACAACAAGTACCTTGTAGAGTTCAGAGTTAAGGACAGAAAAAATTTGTCCCATTTTTCTTATGTTTTGATTTAATTGTAAAGACATTAAGCATAGTGGTAGCAGCATAATCCTTTTTTAAAAATAAGTTTTGGAATAAATGTTTAAAAATTGTGTACTACACTGAATTTTCTACTTACACATTTGTTTAGAAAACATTTAATTACACTTTTTCCCCCCAAACTATTGCCATAGAAAGAAAATGCTTCCATGGCTTTACTGGGAAAGCCCACATGTGGGTAACTAAGCACAGCTACAAGAGTTACAAGAACAGTCATTTTGCTATATACACTACTACTGTTGTGAGCATGTTCACCATTCCCAGGTTCAGTTCTGTTGGAAAAACAGCAGTGTGGACAAAGATTTACAGTCACGTTCATCTAACAATTTAGAAGTAGTTCATTTGTTTTTGTGTATGAAATTTCCAAACTTTTGCATAAATCCTCGAAACTTGTTTTCGTTGGGTTGGTATGAGTTATATATCCCAGAGCTGTAATTCAGCATGGGGCTGGACCTGCCGTAACTGTTGCCCATGGGTGTGGATTTAACTTCTGGACGGCTGACGTTTGTATTTGTCACGTTGTTTGGAGACTGAATAGAGCTCTCAATCTTACAAAATGGTTCAAAGCGACTGTAAACACGCTGGTTAGTCGAGTGAGATCTTAGAAGCTCACTGGGCCTTGGTGCTGGAGAGGAGGTCTGTCTTCTTTCTGGTGCAATTGTTGCATTAATATCCTTTGCATCACGATACTGTATCTGCTCAGTGTTAAATCTTGGGGCAGAGGCATCTCCTGCCCTCTCCAAAAACCTTCTTTCAACTGGAGTTGGAGAAGATGCCATTTTCTTGGTTTCATCTGAGGGAGAACTTTTTCCCAGAGTTGTGCTAAGAGCCACATCTTCCTTACTCTTGTGGATGCTGCCTTGAGAATTTGATGAGGAAGAACGCTTCCTTCTGGGAGATGAATCAACTTTGGGTTCGGATTTTTTGGGTTTTTGGTTCTCTTCTCCTTCAGAAACCAAAGTGTCAGAGCTACTACACATCCTATAAAATGCAGGTGCCTTATTTTTGGATAGATTTTCTTTCTTTTCTGGGGTAAGACTAAGTAATGACCTTAACTTCTGAGATCCCTTTTTCAAAAAATTTGGAGAACCCTTCACTTCCTTCTTTGAAGTAAGTTCCCTGTTGGGGTCCTCCTTGTTCACATCAAGTAAAGCAGCAATGGAAATTGACTTGGTAGTGGTTCCAGTTGGAGGGTTTCTCTTGATAACATCTTCCTCCTCCTCTTCCTCTGTGCTACGGGTCACATTGTGCATACTTTTAGAACTTTTCAGTGCATCCTCCCGTGGTTTTTCTGGCTGTCTGACTCGGTTTCGGGTAAGTGTACTATATACATAATGCTTATTATTTCCATGATCTAAATTGACTTTTGAATGGTCAAATGATGGGAAACTTCTCCTTTTAAGCAGATTCTCATTTTTTTGATTCTTTTCCATTTGCTTATTTACACATAAGGCTGTATATATATAGCTGTTTGATTCTGTGTGGCCATTTGTTGTTGGGTTTAAGACTGCTGATGGGTTTTCTGGAACCTGCAAGGTGTACATTTTTGGCATGTCTGACTGTGTTTGGAGCTTGGGGATTGATTCAGGCAAATTTTTTTCTGATAAATGCTGTATACTTGTAGGGGTATCTGGGACCTCCTTAGGTGTGTCACTACCTTGAGACCCAATGATGGTTGAGTTTGAGGAGCCAGTTGTACAACTGTTAACTTCTTTTTGCTCAGGTAAAGTTGGTTTGAATACAAAAGAGGAACGAAGCCTAGAGTGAGTATAAAGTGCATTGGCTTTCACACTCTCGGGACCATCATAGCCCTCAAACCGGTCACCGAGAGCTGAACCATTTGAGTCAGCTGGAGCTTCTGAGTTATCATTTAAGTAGGATTCAATTCTCCAGTTTCGTAGGAATGACTTTGTGGTATGCTCCAGAGTTGGCATCCGTTGTTGCAGAAAGCGAATATGATTATCTGTCCCATTAAAAGATCGCCGGACATTTGAATTCCTTTCTGGAAGATTTGTTGTTTTTCTCTGGGCAAGCCGGTCTGCAAAACTCTGGGCAGGTATGTTGTGCTGGCTTGTGTGGCCTCCCCGTGTTGAGGATGTTACACTGAGACTGTCTGAAGGCCTTCTCCAGGGTCCAGGTGCATTAGTGGTTCGATTCAGAGCTCTGTTAAGCAACAGATATGGTGTTGTTTCTGACTGTTCCCCAGCATAACTATGCCTTTTCCAGTTTTCATTTATCTGACTGGGTTGAAACTGACGGACTGCATTTGGACCATTAAAGTTCGAAACAAAATGAGGCTTGTATCCATGATTCCTTATGCTGTATTTGTCGTGTTCATTTAGTGGGTATATTCCTCTGCTTTTGAAATAACTAGAATCTAGTTTATGGATTTTGTCTTGTCTACCAAAAAGATTTCTCTGGCTAGAAACAGAAGCTAATGAAGAAACAGATCTCTGGTAAATGCCATTCTGCCAGAGGGCTTTGCCAGACTTCACCCGCACTGACTCTTCCTGAGCAAAGGGACTGGGAAGAGAGGACCTGGCATAGAGAGTTCTAAACTCTTCATCAAATGATTCCACAAGTTGTCCTGTGATTATCTGCACCATGCTGAGGTGGGCTTTTTCAAATGACCACATGTAGCTGAAAAAAATAATGAAAAATTTGGTAAAAGATTGATATAGAGTTGTAGTAAAAATGTGTCATTTAACGTTGACAAAAATGATTGTACTTGATTTTTTTGGCTATTATAATATAAACTATTGCAATTATTATCTTCTTACAGTCAATAGATACATGATATTAAGTAACAAGGCAACTTAAGTTCTGTTTTTAAGTCAAATCATGATATCTTATACTACTTACCAGAGGCCAAAAGAAAGGTTGTTTTATGTTTGCATGTGTGCTCACCAAGATGTCATGGAGTAAAAAAAAAAAAAAAAATGGCATGATAATTCTCATATTCCATCCTGGTAGGGTGTAGGAAAGCCAGCATTGGAGCAAAACCTGAGAGGCCTGGCTTCTGCCAAGATGTACAGCATAAGATTGGGCCCCACTCACCTCGTGCCCAAAATGAAGACAGGCTAGCATAAGAATCACAATGCAAGGGAGGTTGTGTGAATGTATGCATTTGAGCTTCAGTGCCTTTAGGGCGTTATCTGTGGCTTACTCAGTCAGTGTAGTTCAGAATGCAAGCAGCTATAAATAGGGGATCTATGGACAGTTACTTCAGGCACTAATGGGTAGGCATTACTCAGGATTTACACAGGATGAGTAACTTTGTTTCTCATATGTCACGTCATTCAGAATGCCATAACAGGATACTGTTTATAGAAAATTAAAGTTTGCAGTGAGCTCATAGTACTTTATAGAACTATTTGTTCCTTTCTGTGGTTTAAAAGTGGCAGCTACCTTGAAGTATGAAATTTTCATTTTGATTTTTCAAAACCTAAATGATATAAAATAAAGCTTCAGAGGTGGGAAAAATTGCTAATATGCTTATGTCAAATAATGTATATGACATTCTGATGCTTAATGCAAAAGAAAAATGAAACATTCTCCATGATTGAAAGAACATAGTATGTATAGGGACCACAAATGCAAATATAACTATTCCTTTTTTTAAACTATTTTATTTTTATTTATTTTAGAGAGAAAGAAAGAGAGAGGAAGAGAGAGAAGGAGAGAGTCAGATACAGAGAATGAGTGCACCAGGGCCTCTAGCCACTGTAAATAAACTCTAGTCACATTTTCAGACACATTGCTGTGGAAGAAGCATATGAAAAAGGAAAGGAAATAACAATAACCAAGTTCTGGTCAAACACAGAAAGCAGACTAGATGTAGCTGGAATGAAGAAGCCATGTAAGGGACTTGGGAACTAGTAGAGAAAAGTTAAAAGCAAAGCAGAATGTCTTACTGACAACGATTTGTTTCCAAATTTAGACAAGATGTAGTAGAAAGGAATGTTTGAAGAATATCTTTTTCTAGCAGATATTTGTGGCACATGCTGGAAAGATCAGGGATTGAATTTACTGTAGAGAGTAAAGTATTAGAATTACCCAAATTGAACAATGACTAAAATACTGAGCCAGTGGCAACAACAAAGAATTAGAAGACCACCACGGCATAAAGGACTTCTAGGAGATATGAAATGGAAATAACCTACTAGTGTTGAGTTTACAAAATTGAGAATGTGGGTCAGATTAAAACCTTCAGAACACTGTGATAAAATTCCAGGTAACTGTATGATATTCCACTGAATATTTTCAAGTGAGAATCTGACAACCTGGAGGTAGAAACACCTGCAGGGTTTGGAGAACACTGCAGCCTTGTGTTCCTCTAGGTTTTTATAGTCTATATTCCCCAAACTATCAAACTTGTAGCATCAGTAGTAAACTCTGCATTTCCTTTAAAATCAATGTACCAATCTCTGTGCAATATTAAAGGGTATTGTAAATGTAATATCTGCTTCACCAATCTTCATCTCTAATCATTTTCCCCAAATTTGTTTTTACTCACTTTTACTTATTTTAATCAGGGGTTTGATCATATTTTTAGGTGATCTTTTTCACATGCTTTTTTCCCAAATCTGTTTCCATTTCAGTATTATGTTAAGTCACTGGTTCAACCATCTTTTCAATAATCTTGAGCTAAAACAATCAGTTATCTCTGAGTGTTCTCTCCCTGACAAACATAAACAAACAATCCTGCTGACACTGATTCTACAACTTCTGACAATTCTCTCCTATCACTCTAGTCAGAATAGCATAAGCTGACTGGACTCTTGCCATAATCAGTGAAGCAGTCCCAATTACAGTAGCCACAGAAAAAAAATCTCTGGATATTCCTAAACCAAGGAAGCGTAAGACTTCTAGAGTGATACATCAAAACCCCTAAGAACAAAATTGAGGAAGACACAAGAAGATGGAAAGACCTCTTATGCTTATTGATTTTAAGAATTAATATCACGAAAATGGTAATCCTACCACAAGCAATATAAGTTCAAAGTAATTTCAATCAAAATTTATAGTACTATTCTTCACAGAAATATTTTTAAAAATCTCAAAATTCACATGGGAGCACAAAAGCTGTGAAATAGCCAAAAATATCCTAAGTCAAAAGCATACTGCTGATTATATCAACATAACTAACTTCAAGATATACTATAAAGCCATAGTAATAAAAAGTGTAAGGTGCTGGATCAATGGAATAGAAGATCCAGGTATAAATTCTAGTTGCTATAGCCTCCTGACCTTTGCCAAAGATCCCAAAATCATACAAGGAAGAAAAGACAGTTTTTTTTTTTCTATAAATGTTGCTAGAGAAATTAGGTTTTTACTTGTGAAAGACTCTAGAACTTCTTATTTCATCCTTCACAAAAATCAACTCCAAATAGATCAAGAATCTCAATATAAGATCTGAAACTGAAAACACTAGAGGAAAAGTAGAGAGAAAATGCAATAAAATAGGCCGTAGGAAAGACAGTCTGAATCAGACTCCAGTAGCCTAGGGAGTAAGACAAACACTCAACCGCTGAGATCTCATGAAATTAAAAGAGGCATACAGCTAAAGCATAATATAATAATATAATATATATAATATAATATATATATAATATAATATAATGTAATATTATAAAATATACTAAGTGATGTTATCCTAACTCAGAAAGACAAACACTGCATATTCTCTCTCATATATGTATCTCAACATGGAATAGTTTGATTTGATTATACATTGTACTAAGCATTAGAAGTACAAGTCAGGAAGCTACAATGAGGCTTGGAGAAAAGAGAAGCAGGTAGGCACTAGAGGAGGTGATGGAAGGCATGCAAGTGGGGGGACAGAGTACAGAGGGTAGAAGGGTCTGGGGGCCAGAGGAGACCCCTTAAAACAACACCATTGCCAAAGCACTTAGGTACCCATTAATACTAGATGTTAAGACCCTATTGTTGAAGATATCACAGGCTGCAGTTACAGGACATTGAGAAATGAAGCTGGAGCTGAGATGGAAGCCATATTACTCCTGCCTCGCTCTCATAGTTCTTTCTAGCTGGGGAATAAAATCACCAACAGGGCAAACAAGCAGTAAATCCTGCAAGCTACAGCTTCAACCAGCCAGGCAAGATGTTCCCACTGGTATAATAGTGGCACATAAGTTATAGTGATAATCAACCACTCTAAATGGATATGTGACCTGCTCAATGGGAGGGAATTCATGTCTGGTACTGAAAACCTAGTCAGAAGCACATGGCTTAGAAACTCAGAACCCTAATGGGAAACTTCTACTGCTCTTTGGCAAAAAAGGTTATGCCCATCAAAAAGTCATCTAAATGTACACATTTAATCCTTTTGATCCATGGTATATCACTCTTGGTTAGAAAGCCTACTTTTTACAGATGGCAGAGAATATTGGAGAGACCCAAGACCCAGCAAAATGGCAAAAATAAAAAGTCAACTCTCTAGCAAGGGATGAGTCTTCTCTATCACACTCGTGAGGGCCTGAGAACATTAGAGAGGAAGTACTTAAATATGAGTGCTAGCCTGAGAATCTCCTCCAGGGAGATGGTGGTAGCCATCGAGGCAACTCAAACCTCATCAAAACAGAAAATAGGAGGCTGTCGAGTGCTTAGCACTAAAGGAGGGTTCCAGAATGCTCTCCAAGGCTCAGTAAACATTGAGAAAAAGAGGGTGGAAAGACTGTAAGCACCGCAGTGTGGGCAGCCTTACTGAGTGAGAGGCATCGTTTTCCCTGTAGGAATGGACTGGTGCATTCATGGGCCCATAGTGATTATAGATGCTCTTACTGAGGAGGGCCCCCTCGGTGGAATGGAGGCTGAGGAGAGAGGATAACAGAGGGCAACCTGATAGGAATAAAACCAAGGTGTGGTATGTTAATATATTAAATTTCCCGATAAAATATTAAGAAATATAAATTAACTGATTGGATAAAGATTTGGAACAAAGTATATGTTGTCGTTTAGAGACTCACTGTAAGTCTAAACACACACACACACACACACACACACACACACACACACACTGAAAGTAACAGGATAGGAAAGGGATACCATGCACATGACAACTAAAAGAACAGAAAAAAATGTTATCATGATGCCAAAAAACAAACAAACAAACAAACAAAAAAGACTTTAATTTTTGTGTGTGTTTGTGTGTGTGTGTTATACATGTATGTTTGTGGTGAAACTTGTGCATGTGTAGTGGCCAGAGTACATTGGTGCCCCCTTCGACTGTTCATCCATGTGTTTCCATGAGAGTCTCTCACTACATCTGAAGTTTGCCATTTTCTGAGTCCCAGTGACTCTTCAGACTCTGCTCCCCATAGAACTGGTATTGAAGGTTTGTGTGGCAGTATCCTCCTGTTTATGTGGCTACCTGGAAATTGAGCTCAGGTGGTGTCATTTGTGCATGTGTGCAGGAAGTTGATTTACCTGCTGATCTATCTTTCTAGACCCCACACTTTAAATTATTTTTTTAAATTTTTATTTATTTAATTTTGAAGAGAGTCACAGAGAGAGACAGAGAGAGAGAGGGAGAGGAAGACAGATAGAGCTGGGCGCGTCAGCAGCCTCTCAGCTGCTGAGAATGAAATCCAGATGTGTGCGCCCCCTTGTGGTCAAGTGTGGCATTGTGCCCTTGCGTCACTTTGCATCTGGCTAAACG
This sequence comes from Orientallactaga sibirica, assembly GCA_036365145.1. Taxonomy (NCBI): domain Eukaryota; kingdom Metazoa; phylum Chordata; class Mammalia; order Rodentia; family Dipodidae; genus Orientallactaga; species Orientallactaga sibirica. Next base: position 33,594,112 of record JAEOAD010000006.1, read on the forward strand.
TGGGACCTGGAGATTGGAACCAGTGTTTTTAGGCTTAGGAGGCAGGCACCTTAACCGCTAAGCCATCTCTCCAGTCCCACACTTTAAATTAAACACACACACACACACACACACACACACACACACGGCTGTAATATGATAAAAGGGTCCACTTACCAAGGAGGAACTCCATACCAAATTCACAATAGTGCTTACTCCTTATTAAGTTAATAAGTGTTATAATTCAAAATCATTATGGATATATTTGCCTCAGACTTCAAGGCTTCTAAGTATTGAAGGACAAAATGGTAATACCATACAAGTTTATACTTTCATGATTTAGACAAGTTGACCAACACCATAGAGCAATAGGATATAATAGACACACAGAGAACATTCAGCAAAAATAGAATATACACTCTTCTCTATTGTGTAGAAAATATTCTCTAAAACAGCCCATTTTTGAATCAATATTCACCCTGAGCTTAGCTATAAATAAATCACTCAAAATTATAAATTTTTGGACTAAGATGTGCCTAAAGCAAACTTGGGAAAAAAGTGGAGACATGGCAACAAAAAGAAGGAAAAGTGAGATTTAAGAAATTTGGATCAAGCCACCAATATGGGATAGACTAGGAACCTAGCTGTTTTGCGAAACATGTGAAAATACTTATTTTTTTTTTCTTTTTTGTTTATTGAGGTAGGGTTTTCTCTAGACCACAGTGGCCTGGAATTCACTATGCAGTCTCAGGGTGGTCTCAAACTCATAGCAAGCCCCCCCCCCCACCTACCTCTGCCTCCTGAGTGCTGGGATTAAAAGTGTGCATCACCACACCTGGCTCAATATATATATATTTTGGTTTTGCAAGGTAGGGTCTCACTCTGGTCCAGGCTGACCTGGAATTAACTATGTAGTCTCAGGGTGGCCTCGAACTCTCAGTGATCCTCCTACCTCTGCCTCCCGAGTGCTGGGATTAAAGGCGTGCGCCACCACGCCCGGCTAATATACTTATTTTTGTTAAAAATACTCTTACTCTTCCTAAACACAGTCATATATTAGCTATGAAGTGTAACATGTAGTTATGCCAATAATGATTTAAGAAACTGGCTTCTTGGGCTGGAGAGATGGCTTAGTGGTTAAGATACGTGCTTAAGAAGCTAAAGTACACAGGTTTGATTCCCCCGGACTCACATATGCCAGATGCACAATGTGGCACATGCATCTGGAGTTCGTTTACAGTGGCTAAAGGCCATGGGGTACCCATTCTCTCTGTCTTTTTCTACCTCTCTCTTTACTCTCAAATAAATAAAAGTAATTAATTAATTAAAAAAGAAACTGGCTTCTTGGAAAAGGTTAAAAAGCCAAGTCCATGGATATCAGCAGTGAGAGAATTTTGGTTGTAGTACAAACCTCTAATGTAGTAGTGGACATGACTGATTAAAAATAGCACATGAGTGACATCAAGTGTGCTGATAGTCTTTTAAAGACGCTGTAATTGTAGTCATATATTCAAAAATATATATTTAAAATATATAGTCAGTGGATCTCAGTGCTACATACCTGTAATTCTAGAATATGCAGGAAGGTCTTGAGTTGAGGCCAGCCTGGACTACATAATAAACCATTCTGTCTAAAATAAAGAAAAACACATCTTTCTAAAATCAATATGTGTAAAATGCTTTCTAACTATTTTATAGATTATCCTGATGATTTCAAGTGGGATTATCGAGTTCAAGGTGTTCTTTATACACACTGACAAAAGAGTATGTGTTTAGTATATTATCCTTAGTATAATGCTATGACTAAAATTGCAGGCCTCTCCACAAATGATGCCAACAAGTCCAGTGACATCTGTGGGAAAGTATTTAAAATGAAAAGACATTTTCAACTGTGAATGATAGCACATGTATGCAAACCCACTGCTCAGGAGAAAAGTCATGGGTTGAGTACTTAAGGCCAACCTGGACTACATAGCTAGTTTAAGCCAGCATGAGGTACAAAGTGATCCTCTGTCTTACTAAAACAAAAAGAAAGAAAAAAGAGAAGAGAAATAAGTGGAAAAAATACAAGCGTGTCCATAGGAAAATTAGTTATACCAGATTATGAGGAACTGGAGTTTGTTTAACTAGAGGAAATATATTTTTCAGCAAAGTGGCTCATGACTTTTGTAAAGACACCAATAGAATATTGTGAACAGTAGGGAAAGTCTATGAAAATCAGTCAAGAGAACTAATGAGAGTGGGGAGGAGAGAGAAAGGAGAATACGGGATTATGGAGGGAATATGTTCAATATACAAAATATACTTCTATGAAAATGACCTTTGTAGTGCAACACCTTGTACATACTTTCAATGAGTAATGCTTTAAATGACAATGACTGAGAACCACAAATTTCATGAGAAAATATTTAAAAGGATCTTGAAATGACACAGGGAAATAGTCATTAGAAAAGGATGTGGATGGATTACTCTATTCCCTGTTCCTAGGAATTTCTCTGTGCTGCTGACCTGTAATTAGATAGTTTTGTTGATTATTGCTGTCAGTTGTTTGTAGCCACATCAGTCTAAGCTCAGATACAGTCACCACCACATTAGCTCCCATCCATACTTAGCAGAGCAAGCAAAGTTGAGGTGAATTCAATATTGAAAATAATATTAAATATCAAATTAAATGGTAAAAATAGTATAATTAGAAAGAGCTTCAATAAAAATACCATTCATAAGTCAATTATGCTCTCAATTTTAATTAAAATTTCAATTACTAACACTCTAAAACCAAGCCGATTTGAACAAATATATACACACATAATGAGACTTTAAAAAGACTCATTAATTTCAAGCCCTCATTGTAATTTCTGGTCTTAACGAGTTTTCATTTTGAACACCAAACAGTATTTTTTTTTTTTTTTTTTTCAAATTAAAAGATACTTGAGCTTACTAGGATGGCAGAAAACAACAGTTATAAAAAAGTCTGAAAATAATAGCTAACATCACAGGTTTGGGCCATGTAATTCTCACCAGTGACACAAGGTAGGTTCTATGATCATGTGTATTTATAGTTGAGCAAAGAACAGTGTAATCAACTTAAGCAATTTGCTCAGGGCCATCCAATTCAATGTGTTACCCCTTCCCATGGACCTTTAAAGTTATTGAGACAGAGGACTCTGGGTATACTACTTATGGCCTGTCTTTTATAAGGGGTCTGCAGTGTCTTAGTGTCAATGCTGTGCTTGCATGTGCCTGTTTAGACCTTTGCTATGAAACTCTCTCAGGACTGAGGCCAGGGAGGAATAGTTATTGGACATTGTTTCCACTGTATCTGTCTGCCCTGGGGCAGCTTCCAGTGTTGCTTTCTTTTTATACTAAATAGGCCTATAGAAAGAAACAGCCACTTGACAGGCTCAGTCAAGTGGCAAAAAGTTCTCTTTTTGAGAGGATTTCATTTTATTTATTTACTTATTTTATTTATTTATTTATTTATTTATTTATTTATTTATTTATTTGATTTTTCAAGGTAGGGTCTCACTGTAGCTCAGGCTGGCCTGGAATTTATTATGTAGTCTCAGACTGGCCTTGAACTCACAGTGATCCTCCTACCTTAGCCTCCTAAGTGCTGAAATTAAAGGTGTGTATCATGATGCCCAGCATGAGAGGCTTTTGTTGTTGCTGTTATTTATTTATTTATTTATTTATTTATTTATTTATTTATTTATTTATGTGTTTTTTTTCAAGGTAGGCTTTCTCTCTAGCCCAGGCTGACCTGGAATTCACTATGTAGTCTCAGGGTAGGCCTCAAACTCATGATGATCCTCCTACCTCTGCCTCCCGAGTGCTGGGATTAAGGGTGTGTGCCACCACCCCCAGCCCTGTTTGTTTATTTTTTTTTAGGCACGTTCTGGCTATGGTAGTTCCAACTGGTCTAGAAACTACTATGTAGACCAGGCTGGCCTCCAACTTGTGAATTTGAGGTGAGCCTCCTGTTTCTGCATACCAAGTGCTGAGATTGCAGGTGTATGTCACCACATCCAGGTTGAGTAATTGTTTTTAAACTCGTTCCTTTTCCAGGAGAAAATCCACTTTTAGTAGTGTAGTGCTACATGGAGCCTGAGTGAGCTCCTCTTGTTTTGGTGAAGAGCCTAGCTCAAGGAAGTCATACTGTTCATCTATTACTAAACTCAGGTCTCCAATACCAGTAGTTCTTTCTTACTTTTTGCACAGAGCTAGGCTAGTTGCACTATAATTTGAAATTAATAAATTATTTCAATGGTTGAAAATACTTAAAATAAACATGAAAGTTCTTACCTGTAAGAACCATACATCACTTTCTGGCAGTCAACTAACAAAAATTTCTGTTGCATTTGTCCACAGAATTTTGCTCCTGTTTTTGAAAGATAATCTTGGCCTTTTACTGTTCGTACCCGAATGTTCTAGAATTGTAAACAAATATAAAGTAAAAGCTATGTCTAGAAAGGAGATATTCAGAAAAGTATATATTAATATCAACCATATTATCAAAAATATTTACTTGAGAGAAAGTGTTTATAACATTAAAATTCATTTGCAAAGAAAATTTCCAAAAAGTCTTCTAAAAATTAAGCACTCAAGAAAAATCACTTAAAAAGTATATTTAACACTAAATGGGACATTGTGCTTTCCGTTTATTCAGAATGGTTTAAAAATCACTTAGGATCTCACTCTGAGAAATCTTTTTAGATCATAGAAGCATGATGATCCAATAATGAAATTAAACTACATCTTCCTTTCACAACCCAAGCATTAATGAAACCCTATCCTAGATGGTTCTAACAGACAACACATGCTGAATTACACAATCACAGAGTGGCAGGTGGGAAAATGCAACTCTACCTATGCCTGTTGGCCAAGCTAACTTAGAAGGGCGTATATTAATTCCCCATGAAGATATCTCATTCCAGAAAGTACAAGACCTTTCTGTAGTCACCCAATGAACTATTTTAAATATATACGCTTTTGTTACTTTTGGACTAATCTATTTTAACATGCCCTACACTTGAGTGAGATGAAAACAGTATAAGAAATACTTGTGGGCTAGAGAGATGGCTTAGCAGTTAAGGTGTTTGCCTGCCAAGCCAAAGGATCCAGGTTCAATACCCCAGGACCCAAGTAAGCCAGATGCACAAGGGGCACATGCATCTGGAGTTCATTTGCAGTGGCTGGAGGCTCTGGCATGCCCATTCTTTCTGTCTCTCTCTATCTATCTCTCTCTGCTTGCGAAAAAAAAAGAAAGAAAGAAAGAAAGAAAGAAAGAAAGAAAGAAAGAAAGAAAGAAAGAAAGAAAGAATAAAGAAAGAAAAGAAAGAAAGAAGTACTTGAGGGAAAAAAAAAGAATACTTACCCTGAGACGCTGAATTTGACAACCCTGTTTTTCAGTCATATTTATAAAATGATTAAGATTGGACTCATCAAGTAAAATGTATACAGATACCCCTCGAGTTGATGCTTCTACTATTTCTTTGAAAATGTCCACATCGGTAAACATATCCATCACTAAAGCAATGACCTGTTAAGAAAGAAAATGAAACAATTAACATAATTAATAAAGTTAAGAAACTGCTGAGTTTTATAAGAAATTAAAGACAATGAAAAGCAATTGAATACACACAGAGAGACACACACAAATGCTTGTGTCTTTTCTAAAATAGAAGATAGCATATTGAAAGTAAGCAAACGAGCATAGGGGAGAAGGTTCAGTGGATCAGGTGCTCGCTGCTCAAGCAGGAGTACTCCATTTCAACCCCCAGGCCTCATGTGAAAAGCCAGAAGCCATCCCAGAAAGTTGATGCTATTGGTGAAATAGAAAGTGGAGACAGGAGGGCTAGAGAGATGGCTTAGTCGTTAAGGTGTTAAGGGTGAACAAATTAGACTCGGAATGCAATGATATTTCAAAGGATAGGTATGACTGGGTCTTTGGCTGACTAATATTAAGAGAATCATAATGGAAGAAGTATGTGGAACTTACCTGTAGAAAGGTGTCTTCAATGTATACTTAAATCCGTAGAAATTAAGATGTTTAATACTGGAAAGAATAACAGAAAGCAAGATCCAAAACTATCTAAAGTGAGAAGGAATGAAATGACCCCAGGGAAGGGCACACAGGTGACAGGGACAGTCTGGACTCTAAAGAGAATTGTGCCATGGACAGTATGAAAGCATAGATATTTATTGATGTACAATGTAGGGTTTGGAGAGATGGATTATCATTCAAAGGCACTTGCTTGCAAAGCCTGAAGACCCAGGTTGGGTTCCTCAGCACCCACATAAATCCAAATGCACAAAGTGGTGCATGTGTCTGGAGTTTACAGCGGCAGGAGGCCCTTGTGTGCCCATATTCACTCTGTCTCTCTCTGTTTTCCTCATTGTCTCTCTTTCATTGTCTCCAATAAATAAAAAAAAGTATTTTTAAAAATACCAGCTCATTCTTAAATTATCAGTGATGACGTATTTCAATCTACCTAGACATATACTTTAATCAGTTTGTCTGTAGGAAGACCACTTTCTGTCATTCTGCTGGAATCTGCCATTCCTTTTCTGTACATGAACTGGTGTGTGATGTAAGAAGAAAGAAGCTAGTGAAAACCATTTCACCCCTATCTTGACAATATTCTTTATAACTTAAATATGTTATTTAATCACATATATTTTTTAATGATTTCACTATGCATTAAGGAGTGATTTGTGAATATGTGTATTAATATAATTTTTAAAGCACATGTTATAATTTTATTTTGTAAAATAACATCTGAAATACATGTATGACGTAGTCTGGAACTACTTATCAGCTGGAGGGTATTTTTAAAGCAAATAATCATTATTATATAAAATTATATTCTTTAATCAGTATACCTAAGAATATATTTTTAATGTATAAGATAGTCTAATGAAGTTAGTTTAGACTTTATAAATGATCAAAAATCCATATAAAGGATACATAAATATTTGTTTGCAAAAAGTAATTGAATTCAGCCAGCCAGTTGATGATTTCCTCATACCAAAGGCAGAACACATGACTGTGTTTCTTGAATAACAGTTAATAGACTACATCAGGTTCTAGGATAACAGATTACACATCTTCAACATGCTTATCTGATATTGAACAAGTCATGCAGCTTCTCAGAGCCCCTGTTTTCTGTACCCTTACTCAGCATGTGGAACATTACATAAGATGACAGCAGCTGCCACTGTGCTGTGAAAGGCAAAAGAGTTCTTATATATTCTGGATTATGAGATATGCCAAACCTGAGTTATTGAATTTTCAATAGTCATTTAAGCCATTTTTTTTAAAATAACCACTATTGGGCTGGAGAGATAGCTTAGCGGTTAAGGTGCCTGCCTGCTAAGCCTAAGAACCTGGTTCCAATCTCCAGGTCCCACATTTAGCCAGATGCAAAGTGACACAAGGGCACAATGCCAAACTTGCCCACAAGGGGCCGAACACATCTGGATTTCGTTCGCAGCAGCTGAGACTGCTGGCGTCCCCATTTTCTGTCTCCTTCTCCGTCTCTGTCTGTCTCTCTGTCTCTCTCCAAAAATAAATAAAATAATAATAATAAAAAAACCACTCTGACTATATATAACCCAAAAAAGTATGTAACTGATTTAGAAACATATTTTTTCAAAAGGTCCAACTGATGATGGCAATATAGAAACCATCTATAGTAAGTGATATTCATTGAACTACCATAACATTATATTAATTCAACTCTTGTCCTGATTCTCAAATATTTTCATATTGAATTACCAATTGCTAAAGCCAGTCATTAGGTGCCTTTGTCAGAAACATCATATTTAGACAATTTTTGAAAGATATTTCAAGTCACTGTTAAGATTTAAATGAGATTTCACCTCTTTTAGTACAGTCAGACAACCTGACTCAAGGTTATTGTTTTTTTTATTTACCTTTCTAACAGTATACTGTTAAATTGTTCAGAAGTAGCCTAAACACTGGGACTCACACTTAAAGTAATCTATATTTGGTAAGCATATATTAATAAATTAATATTTATGAAAAATTAAGCCCATATTAATAAATTAACATTTATGAAAAAAATTAAGCCTGTTCAGGACAGAGTATAATGAAAGAGACATCTAGACTCCAGAATAAGGCAGTAACAATGAATAAAGATTATTTTTTGTCTCCAAACCTGGGAGACTAGCATTAAAAGACATACAGTCAGGCATAAGAATGAAAATGATATTAATATTTTAACAAATGGTTTGCTGAATTACCATAAAATCAATAAGAAAGATCATTATACTCAGAAGAATAGCTTAGAAATAAGACAGGATTTATGAAGAATATAGAACACTTTGAAACAATAAGCTACTTGTTTATATTTGATCTGAAGAGCAATATAGATTATGAAAAAAGGATATGTGACCAATAAAACATTCTGGAAAAATGTATCTGATAGAAATATGAAGGTTCACAAGTTCTATGTTGCTGAAACTGCTATTCACTGATTACAATGGTTAAAGTAACATGAATAGATAGGATTTTGAACTTTATCATGAAAGCCTACTGGAGAGCTCCATTCCACATGTTAAAATATTAACTCTGAGTCATCTTCAAAATTTTAGGAGTTTACTATTCAAAACTAATATACATATTGTGATGTATGGATATAATCCAAATTATCCAGGCTATGTATATGTAAATTAACATATTTCATTCTTCTTCAACAATTGGAAGATATAGTACATAGTGCATTTGCAAAAATCTAAGCAATCAGTCTTTGGCAAAAGTGGAAAAATTTTAGGCACATTATTAGAAGTAAAGAAAAAGTAATGTTATATCAACAGCACTAGTTTATAGCACTGTTACCTACAAAGCAGAGTTAGAAGTGGGGATAAATATGAAAACGAGCACTACACAATCTTACTCATATGTGGAATCTACAGTTGTTGGTCTCAAGAAATAGGAGGCAGTTGCCAGAGGACAGGGAGTACTGGGGAAGGAGGGATGGTGACAGCCTGATCAATGGGTCCTAGATTGCATTGGTATAAGATATGTATTGCATATCAGGGTGAATATAAATAGTACTATATACTCTACATTTCAAAAATCTGTAAGAAAATATCTTTAATACCTAAGAATGTAAATGAGGAGATGGATATGTTCAATCTAATTAAATAATATATGTTTGTATAAAAACATCATATTAATATGTATGACTTTGTATTTGTGTATAGTTAGTTAAAACAACTTTTAAATTAAAACGTAGATTATTGTTATATAATTAAAGAACTAGAAATGCTATTTTTCTAAGAAGTGTTACTACTAAAGAATCAGGACCAGGTTTTAGTCAAATTCCAGGAACATTTGTAAAAATAGAAGAAAGTTAAGTTTCTATATTTACTAGGAAACCATGACATATTCATAAGTTTTTAAAGACAAAATATGTGCTATAGTCCTTTAGCATTTCAAAGTATGTAGAACACAGAGGAAATGAGAGACTTGTAACACTTCACTGGGAATGAAGTTGATAATTAAAATGTCTTGTTTATTTCTTCGTAAAGCTTTGCTTTTAATTTTATTATTAAGTTTTTGAAGTCTACAGAAAAGTTGAAAAAATAAAACTCACCATCAATAGTTTTAAATGTTTGCTATATTTTACTTAACTTCTCAGATATATTCCATGATTTAGTGTAAAAATTATTTAAAATTTTAAAGTAAAACCCAAGATAAATTTGATGAAGTCTATATTTTTGAACAAGGCGTAAGCAGAAAGTACAAAGCAGCTTCAAAAAACAGGATTTTTTTTTTTTAGAATCAAAAACAATTTATTTAAAAAGAAATAAACATGGCTTAGCAGTTAAGGCATGGGTCTATAAACTGTAATAACCCAGATTAGATTCCCAGTACCCACATAAAACCAGATGTACAGTGGCACATGAATCTGGAGTTTGCAGTGGCTTTAGTTCCTGGTGCACCCATTTGTTTTCTCTGTCTCTCTCTCCTGCTTGCAATTAAATGAAATAAAAATATTTAAAATAAAAATTACATCATTTCTTAATAGCTTAGTATTAATAATTTGCATTTTAGTTATGTGTATAACTGGTTATTTCCACTGGTGACACTTAACAAAACTTATGGAGAAAAGAGATGTACTATTTTAAATTAGAAATCTGAACCAAGAAAATGTATTCAACTTCTTAACAAGGAGTAAAAAATATACCATTACTTCTAAAATTTCATTAATGATGTTTAAAAGCATGATATTAAAACAAGAATGATTAAAATTAATTGAAATATGAGACTAAACCACTGGAAAGAGATTTCGAAGTAGAAACGTTTTAAAAATCATTTCAGAACTATGTGAAAACTTTCTGAATAAAACCTTTGTTCTGGATTAAAACATATTTGACCTTTATGGGTGCATGTGTTATAATTATTGGGTCACATTTTCCCACAATTCCTTTATATGTCTGGAGTGTATTTACTCAGCTATTCCTAGCTTCTGAGGCACATTGGATACATATGAGATATGTGATCCACTTTTGTTTGTTAGAATGTAGTGTGCACACATCTCTTCTAGAGCACAGCTATGTAAGACATTCAGAGTCCACGTGTCACTTATAATACAACCACTCTAAGATAAAAATTGCTTCTGACTAAGAACTAAGTTTTATCACTACTTGGAGCCTCCAATGACTGAGGCATCATCTCAGATATTATCACAGATGGAAATGAGTCTGCTTTTGAAGAATTAATTAATGGACCATGGATCAAAGCCCTGCAAAGCTGCTTAGCAGAATGATGATGCAAGATGTAACATAGAGAGAGATAAATAACAGTACCATAAACATAAGTTGATATTTCAGTAAGAATACAGCAGTTACTTGTAAGCAATGGAAATAGTCACAGATTCAAGCACTGCTCTTGTTCACCTAAATACTTTTCAGAAGGGAGAGCAACTATACAAAGGCATGAACTGGATTTTTCTGTAATTTTGGTTCAATAAACTTGGCTTGGTAACAGCATATAAATGAAGTGCATTTTAAACACCATATGAGATCTCTCTTGTTTTTACTCAATGCCTTTGGGTATATTTGGGTTGCATATATATTGCTACAAATGAACCAGCTATATAATAAAATCCTGTAGGACACTAAGCTCTGACAAGCCACACTATAAAATGACATTCTATTGCCAGATAACTGCTCCAAGCTTAGTCAATGTGAAATTATAGATCAGACTTTTAAATAAGTTGGAAGTTCAGGATCTAAATCTTGGCAAGTAAATGAAGCTATTTCATTTTCAGAGATCTACAGGGAGTTAGTAGGTTTTTCTCAGTAACAAAATCACCCAGTGGCCTATGGATAGGTATTACTTGAACTTTATTCAAACGAAGGAGTATGTGTTCTGAAGAAAGGGGTGAAGGGAACTACAGTTGAAAAGAAGTAAGAACAAATAAGGCTCCATAAGTTCTAGGAAAATTGTAGAATAGTAGAGGAAGAAGAAAAAAATTGGATAGCATGGGATTCATATATAGAGAAAAGCCACACCAAGGCTAAGGGCCATTGTGTTGGGAAGTGGGATTACTGGGGAATAGTTACAATCAGGTAGAATGATTATAGTGGTAAATTTGGCTTGGATGGGGAGAGGAATTTCAATGTCAGCCTTAGTATGATTTCCACGAGATGGAACATGTAGAGAACCATTTCAAATTTTATAGCTGGAGAAGTAAGTGATTACAATAATACTTAAGAAAGCTACTATGTTTGTGTCTATGGGGTGAGTTAGAATATTTATGAACAGGAGGAGGAATTAGGTTTTAGTCACCATGTGGTATCCAAAGTAAACAGACTGGAGGTATAAACTGTAAATGATGTTTGAGGAGGTATGGTCACTGACTGACTATGAAGGCTTCAGAGAAAGACTGGACAGGGAAATCCAGGGTGGAGGGGCATGTATTATATTGTAATAAAATATGCTTCCATTACAGGAAAACCTAAAATTCAAAATTAGTCTTTTGTTTTTGTGTATAAGAAAAGCCATCACACTATCCAAAAGTAATAAAAGTTGTGGGTTCCATTCTTCCCAATAATCCATCTACCTACTCATCCAATACATTTTTTTTTTTCTGATACAGGGTCTTATGTAGCCCAGGCTGTCCTTTAACTTGTTATGTAGTGAAAGGTGAGCTTCAGTTCCTGATTCTGGGTCTCCATTTCCTGAGTGTGGGGATTATAGGAGTGCACTACCACACGTGGGCTGTGCTGTGCTGTGCTGAGGATGGAACCCAGGACTTCATGCATACTATGAAAGCCCTCTACCCACTGAACTGACACCCAGCTTCCAGGCTTCTTTTGCTAGCCATGGAAATTTATATGGGGGGGGGGTTGATTTTAAGTCGTATTGCCAATGATAGGTGGATGACAGAAGAATCCAGTGGGAGGGTGATGTTATCTATGTGATGGTGCAAAACCCCAGAGATGTCAGATCAGGGTGGAGTAAGCACAGGAAGAAGGGTTTTCTTCAGGATTAGGTTATACAAGTTTTCTAACACTACAGGAAGGAAGTAGGTGATAATAAACAAAATATCTTGGTAATATGACTGGCATGGTGAGGGAAAGAAGGGGAAACATTAATAGGCTGTCACTTGACGTCATCAACATACACCTTCTGAATGAGGAGAATGTGTATCTATGGATTTGTACTCAGGGGGAGTACCAAAAGAGTGTTTGGCTATGAATGAAAATTATTCCCAATAGATGCTCTCTGGAATACAATATGAAGTTAAGGAGAATTTACAGTCAGCACAGTTAACATTAAGAGTATATTAAATTAACATGGCACTTCTGTTTGTTTAGGATTTAGGAATTTCCATACTGATATCCATAGTGACTGGACTAATTTAAATTACCAGCAAGTAGTCTATATGGTTCCTTCCATAACCCCTCATCCTCACCTGCATTTGTTATCCTTTGTTTTCTTTTTTTAAAATGGGGGATGGAGGAGTGGCTTAGTGGTTAAGGCATTTGCCTGCAAAGTCAAAGAACCCAGGTTCGATTCCCCAGGATCCACATTAGCCAGATGCACAAGGGGGCACACGTGTCTGGAGTTCATTTGCACTGGTTGGAGGCCCTAGCACGCCCATTCTCTCTGTCTTTCTCTTTCCCTCCTTCTCTGTCAAATTAATTAATTAATTAATTTAAAAATTGAGGCAAGCACAACAGACTGGCCTTTTTATGCAAGAGTGTGACAGCAAGAGCAAGAACTTGAGAAGGAGTGGGGGTGTGGGGAGAGAATTGGTGTGCCAGGGCCTCCAGGCACTGCAATCAAACTCCAGACATGTGTGCCATCTTGTGCACATATGCAACCATGCCCACTTATGTCTTTCTTCCGTGGGATCTGGAGAGTCAAACATGAGTCCTTAGGCTTTGCAGGCAAGTGCCTTAACTGCTAAGCCACCTACCCAGCCTTATCCTTTGTTTTCTTGATGATAAGCAATCTGGCTGGGGTGAGATGGAATTTTAAAGTAGCTTAAATATGTATCCTACAGTTGGGTACAGATATTGGAGAGTATGTCATCTATTTATTGGCCACTTGTACTTATGTCTGTATTTGGAAATTGTCCAGTTCACTTGCCCCTTTATTGATTCAAGGAAGTTCACAAATAGAGTGGAGCAGTAAACAATAACGTGGAAGGTGAGGACCTGCCACAAAACAAGGTGGAAGATGAGGACCAAGCCCAAAGTCCTCATTCACACATATTCAAGAAGGAAAACAAAACAAAACTATATAGCCAGCACTTTAAAAACAGGGAAAACTGGGCATGGTAGCACACATGCTTAATAGAAATAGGAGGATAGCAATGAGTTCAAAGACAGCCTGAGATTACATGATGAATTTCAGGTTAGCCTCAGTTAGAATGAGACCCTACATTGAAAGAAAAGAAAAGAAAGAAAGAAAGAAAGAAAGAAAGAAAGAAAGAAAGAAAGAAAGAAAGAAAGAAAGAGAGAGAAAAGAAAACAAAAGACAGGAAAACTCAAAGATCATTAAGTAAAGAACATATCAACCAAATGATATATAACATGTGGATTAGACCTTATTTGGACTTCATTAAAATAACAATAAAAAGACATGTATGGGGCCAGAGAGATGGCTTAGGGGTTAAGGTGCCTGCCTCCTAAACCTAAGAACGCTGGTTCCAATCTCCAGCGGTTCCAATCTCCAGGTCCCATGTTTAGCCAGATGCAAAAGGGGCGCAATGCTGCACTTGACCACAAGGGGCCAAACGCATATGGATTTTGTTCGCAGCAGCTGGGAGGCTGCTGGAGCGCTCATCTCTATCTGTCTTCCTCTCCCTCTCTCTCTTTCTCTCTCAAAAAAAAAAAAAAAAAAAAAAAAAAAAAAAAATGTTTGTAGTAATCAGGGAATTTTCACCCACTTCAGGTTTCTTCATCATTGGATATGTAAGGTCAGATACTGTAGATAGATACATACTACATAGTGCACAGCAATGCTGTGCAGGTGAGCTGAAAGCTGCACATTTTAAAAATTTGTTATAGGTCCCAATCTTAAGTTTTCAAGAACAGTGTTAAAATCTGCACATTTTTTTTTTTTTTTTTTTTTTTATAGGTCCCAATCTTCCAGGCTGTCCTGGAATTAAAGTAGTCTCAAGAACAGTGTTAAAATCTGTTAAATTCATTTCTTTTGTTGACAAAATTATAAAATAAAACTTACTTGCTTTCCTCTAATAGTTTCATAAAAGGAAATCAGTGTTCTGAGTGGAAAGTATAAACTAGTACTTGTTTATTTTCCTCCCACAGACTCACAAAAGGAAATTAATGAGCTGAGATATAAGTCTGTTTACTATATATTCTATATCTAAAAATAAACATTTTCTTAATCAAAATTGAGGTTGCCCCTATAAACTGATAAATAACACTTATTCCAAATGTTTTAATTCAATTAAACCACATTATTTTATTAAAACAAAAAAATCATATTTATATGTATTATGCTTTATTACTATTCTAGACACTTTCTATTTAAAAATTAATATATCCCACATTATAACCTGGAATAGGCTGTTAATATATAAAAACAAAAGTATGAGGACAAAATGAGGACAAAAAATACCATTTTAAAATATTTATTATTTATTTATTTATTTATTTATTTATTTAAGAGGGAGAGAGAGAGAGAGAGAGAATGGGCATGCCAGGGCCTCTAGTCACTGCAAACAAACTCTAGACACATATGACACCTTGTGCATCTGGATTTACTTGGGTACTGGGGAACTGAATCCAAGTCCTTAGGTTTTGCCGGTAAGCACCTAACCACTAAGTGAACTCTCCAGACCATAAAATACTATTTTTGAACTTACTTTAACTCCATGTATTTCCAAATATTGAATAATTTCAACTGTCATACATAAGGACACAACCTTTTGAAAGGTACATTCATTCTGACAAAGAATATTCAAGTTAGAATTTCAATGTGGCCAAGTGAAAATTTTTCTCAACAATTTTAGTATACTTAAAATTTAGGTTACTTGAGGTTTCACTTTTGGAAGCAAATCAAAAGGCATAAGAAAATTATATAGATGGGCATTAAACATTCAAATAAGTCATAGTAGAGGAAAAATTATTAAAATTATTAAAATGTAAAGCAGTGCAGTATGAAATATAACCTTTAGATTTTATTATTGAGCTGGTCAAATGCAGTATAAGCCTAGCAATGGAACAGTAAAAAGTTTCCTGAGAGAAGAAAAGGACCATTCAAACTACTCTAATGAATTAAATGCATCATTTTCAATAATTTACTTTTTTATATTTATTTATTTGTAAGCAGAGAGAAACAAAGTGAGGGAGAGAAAGAGATGAGAGAGAGAGAGAGAGAGAGAGAGAGAGAGAGAGAGAGAGAATGGGTGCCAGTGTCTTTAGAAGCTGCAAAGAAACTCCAGATGCATTCACCACTTTGTGCATCTGGCTTTACTTGGGCACTGGGGAATCAATCTCAGGTCATTCATTAGGATCTGCAGGCATGCACCTTAACCACTGAACCATTTCTCCAGCCCAGTAATTTACTTAACTAAATTACAATTCATGAGTATCTGAAAAAGATTGTACTTCCACTTCCTGAGGTGCATCATCAGTAATACTCATGAGATCAGTACATCCTTCCTATGGACCTACATTGATGTCAGATTGCCCTTTATTTTCAGCATAGCATCCAAGCCTCCAAGTAAATACATGGGCCTTAGTTTCAGTTGCATAATTTCAGTAAAAAAAAAAAAAAAAAAAAAAGAAAAAAAGAAAAAGAAACAAACAAATAAACAGGGCTTGGGGAGATGGTTCAGTCATTAAAGTACTTGTTACACAAACATGAGGACCTGAGTTTGAATCCCCAGAACCCATGGAAATGCCGGGTGTGGTGATGTATGCCTGTAAACCCATGGCTGAACAACTGGACAGAGGATCGCTAGGGTTTACTAGCTAGCTCGACTCACAGATTAGTGAGATCTAGGCATAGTGAGAAAGTATTTTTCCAAAAGCAAAGGAAGACACCTAACATTGAACTTTGGGTGCCAAGTGCACATGCATCTGCAGCACATGTACATGCACATGCATACAAACATGCACATGCATGCACACATTGCATGCCTACAAATTCAAACTAAACCCCAAGAGATTACTAACATTCTTTCAAAGGTATTTTATTAATTGGTTTCCAAGGAGAGAGAAAGAGGGAGTGACAGAGAGAGAGAATGAGAATGTGTATGTCAGGGCCTCTTGCCATTGCGAACAAATTCCAAATGCATATGCCACCTTGTGCATCTTGCTTTATAGGGGTACTAAGATATCAAACCTGGGCCATCGGGCTTTGGAAGCAAGTGTCTTTAACCACTGAGATTTCTTTCCCACCCCAATAACACTCTTAAAACATGAAAAAATTGAGTTGGAGAGATGGCTCAGTGGTAAAGGAGCTTGCCTGTAATGCCTAAGGACTGGAGTTTGAATCCCAAGTACCCATATAAAGCCAGATGCACAAGGTGGTACATGCATCTGAAGTTCATTTGCAATGGCTAGAGGCCCTGGTATGTCCATTCTATCTGCTCCTCTCTCTCTTTCTCTAATTAATTAAGTAATTATTTATTTATTTAAAAAACATGAAAAATATAAATAAAACTCTGTTTCAATCTTTTTTTTTTGTACTTATTGATTTGAGAGACAGAAAAAGAGGCAAACAGAAAGATAGTGAGTATGAATGCACCAGGGCTTTGTGCCACTGCAAACAAACTCAGACTATGCATGGGTACTGGGGAATTGATCCCAGGCTGTCAGGTTCTTGGGCTTTGTAAGGAAGTGCCCTTGACACCCAAACCTTCTCTGCAGCCTCAAACTCTACTTGAAATACATGCATGCCTACACACAGTGTCTTTTCTCCCTCCTGTCTACTCTTTTTCTTTTTGTATTCCACAGGAAAAAAAAAAAAAAAAAAAACTTGTCACTGAAGTAGATTTAAAACACACCCACCATGGCTCAGGAACTTTTACAGAAGAGGGGAGGGAAGGTTGCCTTGTCATACCCAGAGGCACTGCTTTCTACCCCAACAATCATAACATCTGGTGTTTTCACAATGCATAACCTGCAACACCATGGAGAATACCAGCAACCCCACTAAGGAAGAATGAGGGAAAGGATGGTACCAATACATGATGTATCCATACTATGTCTAGAATTTAAAAATGAATTAATTAAGCAAAAAGAAAAAAATACTTGAAAAATCTATCTAAACCATTGAGTTAATTTAAAATATCAAATTTTCGGTAATCATAGTAAGTCATGTATTCCTCTATGCTAAAATGTGAAGAACATTTCAGTAAGATAGTAATAGCAATTTCTCAGAAGCAGAAAAACATTTTAGGAAAAATATTCCTCATGGAAGATACTTAACTAATAAGTCAGAATTCCAACAGTATAAATGCAATGGCCCATGGAAGAAGTTGTTCGGTTTCTGATGAAGAAATGGAAGAAAGGCTGGGGCATTACTTAGTGTTAGAGGGATTGCCTGGAATGCACAAAACCCTGGGCTTGAGCCACAGCATCATGAAATGAAATGGAGGTAAGACAAAGAGAACTCACTGAACACAAGCCTCATCAGTATGAAGCCCTTTGTCAGCATCCCTGGACTTTATTCCCATGAAATCCTAAGAGGGAACTTCACCTGGACCACGAGTAAGGCACCAATAGGTGCCTTGTATTGGGCAAGTATCAAGCCACCTTTCTTCTTTCCTTACCATCAATATTGGTCAAGGAAGTTGATGTATGCTAAAAAAAGGTTAATAGTATATATGTATCTATTAATTTTTGTTAAGCCAACATAAGAAATTTGGTCAATACTACAGTCCTTTACAGGAACCTTACATGAAACAGAAAAAATTCAAACTCTGAATGAAAACATGTTAGATAAGCGTTGACCCCTGATAAGCTATCAAATGCTGTAATCCTTCTTCTAAGTCTCAGAAAAATCTTCACAAGACATTCTGTGTGGAACTATGATTAAGACCTTTTCTACTGCCTCAGTTCCATGCTATTAGAGGCACCAATGATGAAAGCTAATGAGATCTTAGGTATATAAGTTTGAGAGTAAAGACTAGTGGGAGCAAAGAGAATAAAGAAAGTTGAGATAGAGTATAAAATCTGAGAATGACTATGAACATTAGTCAGTTAGCATTTCTGAAGTTTTTCACATTTGTATTTTACCAATATTTAATAGTGCTTTATGCTGTAAATACTATCTATAAGACACATTCATAAATACCTTTTGGTTGAATGGTAATATTAGTAAGTTTTATTTTAAAAACTAAGAGAAATCTAGATAATGTTTTTTCTTATATTAAAGAAACATTTTTAAGCTAATTGTTCCTAGCATATATTTTTTTTTTTTTTGAGAGAGAGAGAGAGAGACAGAGAGAGAGGGAGAGGAAGACAGATGGAGATGGGCATGCCAGCAGCCTCTCAGCTGCTGAGAACAAAATCTAGATGTGTGATCCCCTTTATGGTCAAGTGAGGCATGCACCTTAACCACTGATCTGCAGGCATGCACCTTAACCACTGAACCATTTCTCCAGCCCAGTAATTTACTTAACTAAATTACAATTCATGAGTATCTGAAAAAGATTGTACTTCCACTTCCTGAGGTGCATCATCAGTAATACTCATGAGATCAGTACATCCTTCCTATGGACCTACATTGATGTCAGATTGCCCTTTATTTTCAGCATAGCATCCAAGCCTCCAAGTAAATACATGGGCCTTAGTTTCAGTTGCATAATCTCGGTAAAAAAAAAAAAAGAAAAAGAAAAAAAAGAAAAAAAGAAAAAGAAACAAACAAATAAACAGGGCTTGGGGAGATGGTTCAGTCATTAAAGTACTTGTTACACAAACATGAGGACCTGAGTTTGAATCCCCAGAACCCATGGAAATGCCGGGCGTGGTGATGTATGCCTGTAAACCCATGGCTGAACAACTGGACAGAGGATCGCTAGGGTTTACTAGCTAGCTCGACTCACAGATTAGTGAGATCTAGGCATAGTGAGAAAGTATTTTTCCAAAAGCAAAGGAAGACACCTAGCATTGAACTTTGGGTGCCAAGTGCACATGCATCTGCAGCACATGTACATGCACATGCATACAAACATGCACATGCATGCACACATTGCATGCCTACAAATTCAAACTAAACCCCAAGAGATTACTAACATTCTTTCAAAAGTATTTTATTAATTGGTTTCCAAGGAGAGAGAAAGAGGGAGAGAGAGAGAGAGAGAGAATGAGAATGTGCATGCCAGGGCCTCTTGCCATTGCGAACAAATTCCAAATGCATATGCCACCTTGTGCATCTTGCTTTATAGGGGTACTAAGATATCAAACCTGGGCCATCGGGCTTTGGAAGCAAGTGTCTTTAACCACTGAGATTTCTTTCCCACCCCAATAACACTCTTAAAACATGAAAAAATTGAGTTGGAGAGATGGCTCAGTGGTAAAGGAGCTTGCCTGTAATGCCTAAGGACTGGAGTTTGAATCCCAAGTACCCATATAAAGCCAGATGCACAAGGTGGTACATGCATCTGAAGTTCATTTGCAATGGCTAGAGGCCCTGGTATGTCCATTCTATCTGCTCCTCTCTCTCTTTCTCTAATTAATTAAGTAATTATTTATTTATTTAAAAAACATGAAAAATATAAATAAAACTCTGTTTCAATCTTTTTTTTTTGTACTTATTGATTTGAGAGACAGAAAAAGAGGCAAACAGAAAGATAGTGAGTATGAATGCACCAGGGCTTTGTGCCACTGCAAACAAACTCAGACTATGCATGGGTACTGGGGAATTGATCCCAGGCTGTCAGGTTCTTGGGCTTTGTAAGGAAGTGCCCTTGACACCCAAACCTTCTCTGCAGCCTCAAACTCTACTTGAAATACATGCATGCCTACACACAGTGTCTTTTCTCCCTCCTGTCTACTCTTTTTCTTTTTGTATTCCACAAAAAAAAAAAAAAAAAAAAAAAAAAAAAACTTGTCACTGAAGTAGATTTAAAACACACCCACCATGGCTCAGGAACTTTTACAGAAGAGGGGAGGGGAAGGTTGCCTTGTCATACCCAGAGGCACTGCTTTCTACCCCAACAATCATAACATCTGGTGTTTTCACAATGCATAACCTACAACACCATGGAGAATACCAGCAACCCCACTAAGGAAGAATGAGGGAAAGGATGGTACCAATACATGATGTATCCATACTATGTCTAGAATTTAAAAAATGAATTAATTAAGCAAAAAAGAAAAAAAAATACTTGAAAAATCTATCTAAACCATTGAGTTAATTTAAAATATCAAATTTTCGGTAATCATAGTAAGTCATGTATTCCTCTATGCTAAAATGTGAAGAACATTTCAGTAAGGTAGTAATAGCAATTTCTCAGAAGCAGAAAAACATTTTAGGAAAAATATTCCTCATGGAAGATACTTAACTAATAAGTCAGAATTCCAACAGTATAAATGCAATGGCCCATGGAAGAAGTTGTTCGGTTTCTGATGAAGAAATGGAAGAAAGGCTGGGGCATTACTTAGTGTTAGAGGGATTGCCTGGAATGCACAAAACCCTGGGCTTGAGCCACAGCATCATGAAATGAAATGGAGGTAAGACAAAGAGAACTCACTGAACACAAGCCTCATCAGTATGAAGCCCTTTGTCAGCATTCCCTGGACTTTATTCCCCATGAAATCCTAAGAGGGAACTTCACCTGGACCACGAGTAAGGCACCAATAGGTGCCTTGTATTGGGCAAGTATCAAGCCACCTTTCTTCTTTCCTTACCATCAATATTGGTCAAGGAAGTTGATGTATGCTAAAAAAGGTTAATAGTATATATGTATCTATTAATTTTTGTTAAGCCAACATAAGAAATTTGGTAAATACTACAGTCCTTTACAGGAACCTTACATGAAACAGAAAAAAATTCAAACTCTGAATGAAAACATGTTAGATAAGCGTTGACCCCTGATAAGCTATCAAATGCTGTAATCCTTCTTCTAAGTCTCAGAAAAATCTTCACAAGACATTCTGTGTGGAACTATGATTAAGACCTTTTTCTACTGCCTCAGTTCCATGCTATTAGAGGCACCAATGATGAAAGCTAATGAGATCTTAGGTATATAAGTTTGAGAGTAAAGACTAGTGGGAGCAAAGAGAATAAAGAAAGTTGAGATAGAGTATAAAATCTGAGAATGACTATGAACATTAGTCAGTTAGCATTTCTGAAGTTTTTCACATTTGTATTTTACCAATATTTAATAGTGCTTTATGCTGTAAATACTATCTATAAAATATGACACATTCATAAATACCTTTTGGTTGAATGGTAATATTAGTAAGTTTTATTTTAAAAACTAAGAGAAATCTAGATAATGTTTTTTTCTTATATTAAAGAAACATTTTTAAGCTAATTGTTCCTAGCATATATTTTTTTTTTTTTTGAGAGAGAGAGAGAGAGACAGAGAGAGAGGGAGAGGAAGACAGATGGAGATGGGCATGCCAGCAGCCTCTCAGCTGCTGAGAACAAAATCTAGATGTGTGATCCCCTTTATGGTCAAGTGCAGCATTGCACCCTTGCATCACTTTGCATCTGGCTAAACGTGGGACCTGGAGATTGGAACCGCTGGAGATTGGAACCAGTGTTCTTAGGCTTAGGAGGCAGGTGCCTTAACCGCTAAGCCATCTCTCCAGCCCTGTTTTGGTTTTGGAATTTGTTTTATGTTTTTCTTTTACATTTAAATGCTACTCAGCAAGATGTAGAGAGGGAAGACAGATACATAATTCTTATTTTTAAAAAGTTTCTCCATATAATAGCAGGTGGTTTAAGCCTGCTGGTATATTTCACATTACAACAACTGAACAAAGTAAAATGAATTTCAGTGTAATCATAAAAGAATGCCTAGCCAAAAATGTTCAAAAATATAGCTTGGAGAGAGAGAGAGAGAGAGAGAGAGAGAGAGAGAGAGACTCTATAATATTAGGCTGTACCTGTTAGTAGTATTTCTATATGTTACTTAGTCATAACATATTCGTAAGATTTCAGTTTAATTCTGAGCACTATCCTCTATCAATAAAATTACCATTTTTTAAGATTACCAAATACATAAGGAAAATATATGATAGTAGCTTGTTTATTTAACTATACAGTATACAATATTACATTGTGTATTGAATTAAGAGAAAAGTCTTATTTTTCTCACTTTTATGGTAAAGATCAGGTAAAATGGGAATTAAAACAACAACTCAGTTTATGCCACATATGTTACCCATATGGGGTCACTGGTATAGGTTTTGGTTCTCTTCCTAGTGGTATAAATGGCCTAGTCAATTTGCAAATCAGCTAGACCTGCAATCTTGTATGTTTTGTAAAACCCACTTCAATAGAATTCTAATTTTTTCTGTGTAGAGATAAAGCAGAAGGAGGAGCTTCCACTGAGTCTGCCTCACATCACGGGTGGATCTGATTAAGAAGAGGACTCGGCATGTCTTCCATGGTTTTGATCAAGAATCTTGTGAGTTGGGATTCCAGTGAAATAAGAGAGGCAGAGACAATGAACATCATCTATTGTGAATAGAATGTCAGTCATGGAATGAAAGATCACAACTAATGTAAATAGAATAAATACAGTGATTTTATTCATTCATGCAGGAAAAGGGGATTTACAGGACAATGGGGGAAACCTAATTGAATGATTCACAAGAACCATCTGTGATAAAAGATCATGGACTTCTGCCACATCTTGATTTTGCTTTAGTCTTATGACACTTTCATAAACCAATCACTGTTGTTTATATTCATATATGTTTGACCTTTCACCTGGAACATAACCTCTCAAAACATCTACTTACCTCAACTGTCAAAGTAAGAAAATAATAAAGACTACTTTATACAAAAAAGTCTTAGTTATATATGAGCAGAACATGTTCAAGGCCTATTGCACATCATGGTGATTATCCTTGATAATAATTCATTTCCACATTGTTTAAGAGAGGAATTTCAAAAGTCCTCACTGAAAAAAAAATAAGAATGTGAAGAGTATATTAACTTTTATTATTGTATAATACATACAGTAAGATATCATAGTACACCCTTTAAATACTTATTTCTGTCCTAATAGCACAATTATATACACGTTATTAACTTCGTAGTAGATGGAAACTGGCTTCCAAGGAGTGTGTTCTTGGCTCCTGATCAATAGGAAAGCTGTTATGAGACGCATAGCAAGCTCAAAAGTGGTTCCAAACAGCTCAAGAGCTTTAATTTTCTCTGCAGCAAGTAAATGTTCACTGCTTACCCTGTGACCTTTTCTCCACCTCTTCCTCTTTGCATGGAAGCACAAAGAAGGAGGCAACATGCCATTATCAAATGCCCCTACAGTTACTCCTAATTTCTGTCTCCTGTTGCCTCTGGCGATTATTTCCATGGCTGGCCAGAATATTTTTTGTTCTCCTGAAAGATCTCTCCTTTTCTTCCTATTTCCTGTCTTGTCTTTTTCTTTTCTTCCTTATCACTATCTCTCACTGTATCTTCCTTTTACTCTTTCTCTAATCATTCAAACTATAAATATAATATTTTGTATTATGTTATTTGCATCTTTTTTTGTTTTTGTTTTATGAGGGAGGGTCTCACTCTAGCCCAGGCTGACCTAGAACTCACTATGTAGTCTCAGGGTGACAAAGAACTCATGGAGATCCTCGTACCTCTGCCTTCCAAATGTTGGGATTAAAGGCATGAGGCACCACACCCAGCTATTTGGAGCTCTTCATTTCCTGACATGCCCACAGATTTGTTCAGCATTTGTCACCCAATCCTACCCATGAGGTTCATACATCCACAGCAAGAATCTTTTTCTTATAATCTCTTATGTAAGCTAACTTGGTGCTAAAGACATCTACTGATCTCAGCTTCTCTCTTAGTCTAATATCTTAATAGTCAAGTTTTTTTTTTTTTTTTTTTTTTGGCTGACAATGACCATGCTAAGCTGAGGTGGGGCCATATTGGTGTATGATGAAAAATACACTTTAAGCCTGCATTCTTTACCAGACACTATGAGAAATATTAAACCAGGGCAGAGGACTGGGGCAGGATATTAAGAGGAGGGAAGTCAATGGTCTATATTAGAACCATAATTAATATGTAGCTAGTAGCACATGAAAGGTAGTACCCTGCTTGGGAGATAACGTTACCATTTTGTCACAGCTTTTTCATGAGATGTGTTGTTGATACCTGCCTGCCTGTAATCACATGAAGTTGATTAGCATACCCCTAACACCATTAAATGTTTGCAAAGATGAGATATTTTATAGAGCTTTGTATTTTATTTATTTATTTATTTATTTATTTATTTATTTATTTATTTAAGAGAGAGAAAAGAGACAGATAGAAATAGAATGGGTGTGCCAGGGCCTCCAGCCACTGCAAACGAACTCCAGATGCATGCACCACCTTGAGCATCTGGCTTATGTGTTTCTTGGGAATCGAACCTGGGTCCTTTTGCTTTGCAGGCAAGTGCCTTAACCACTAAGCCATTTCTCCAGCCCCTTTATAGAGCTATTGAGAAGAGACTGTCTATACTTTCTAATTTAAAACAATTGATTTATTACTTAAGCATTGAAGATATCTAAATAAAGAGTCTAAATTGTTTAGGGTTATTCTAAAGAGCCTTGAAGTTAGCAGTAAATTATCTTGGCCAAATAAAGTGACACAAAACAATCTAGCATACATGGAACAGTTCCCAGCCTAAGAGCTCTTCTCTTATAGTTCTGAATAAGGGCTGATACTCATTCATATTTAAGAGGCCCTATTAAATCTACCCAGCTGTGGACATGTGGAATATAAGCATGTGGAGTAATGATTGATTCTAATTTATAATAATATATAAAGGTTGATCCATATATATATACACACACACACACACACACATACATACATATGATTGGAAATGATGAGAAAGAGTAAAAAATATCATTCAAGATATGTTTTGAGGGGCTCGGGAGATTGCTCAGTGGGTAGAATGCTTCCTGTACAAGCATGAGGGCTGATTTTGGATCCCCATGGTGGTGTGCATCTGTATTCCCAGCACTGGGGATTACACATCTGCATATCTGGTCTTCACAGACAGTTAACGATTTTAAGGTGTGATGATCAGATAGGGACATATCTTTGCATGTTCAATACTATAGTCTCTATAATTACTACATCTAAGTAGCATAAATGTCCCACAAATAATATGGTAGGGTACTACAAAACAGTGGTGAAAATAAGCCAGGTACACAAAAGTATGTTAAATATAAACGTGTTTATTAAAATATACAAAGAAAAAAACTTTAAATATAATAATATTTGGCTATTTTTATTCCTTCTCAAAATACATTGAAAATTAGTATAAGTAGTTATATTTTTTTCCTGATTGTTAAAATATATTTGTTTTAGGGCTGCAGAGATTGCTCAGTGGTTAAAGGAATTTCCTTGCAAAGCCTGCAAGCCTGGGTTCTGTTCTGTACTGTTCATGCAAATAGCCAGATGCCCAAAGTGGCGCATGTATCTGGTGTTCATTCGTAGTGGCAAGAGGCCCTGACACACCCATACTCACACACACTCTTTGTCTCTATATTTTAAATAAATAAAAATATTTTTTAAAGTATTTTTTAAATACTTGTGAAAATTGTAAAACCTTTACTGGAGATTTAGTCTTTTTATACAAATCATTTTAATTTTATTACAATAACTGAAGTAAAAAGAATGCTTCAATGGGGCTGGAGAGATGGCTTAGCAGTTAAAGTGCTTGCCCATGAAGCCTGAAGACCCAGGTTCGATTTCCTAGTACCAACGTAAGCCAGATGCACAAGGTGGCACATGTGTCTGGAGTTTATTTTCAGTGGCTGGAAGCCCTGGTACATCCATTCTCTCTCTTTATCTCTCTAAAATAATTAATTTTTTTAAAAGAATGCTTCAAGTTGCTTGTTTATAGAGAAGGCCAAAACAGAAATCAGAACTCCTCAAAACTTTTGTTTACACAGGCTTTGGTCACAAGACATAGTGAAGCCAATCTGAAAGTGAGCTGGAAGCTTCTTCCCTGCTAGCCAGTCCTCACAGTACTGGAAGGTGTTATAATGACTGCTGGAAGACAACTGTCATCAACAGTCTTACTCAGCTGTGTACCCTACATCCTACACTACTGAACTGTCAGACAAGATGTGTCCCTTGGTGTAACAGTGGAAAATCTGGTATGGTGGTAACCAACCTCTTTATGATTGGATTTGAGGCCCACTCTACAGGAGGGAAGGCAAGTCTGGTTATGTAAACCTGGTCCAAAGCCCATGGCTAGGAAGTTATGGGCCATAATGGGGAAGCTACTGCTGCTGTTTTGCTAACTCTAAGTGATGTCCCTGTCACATTGCCATATAAGCATTTTTGTTTGTGTATGTAAACCTGTGCTGCTGTCAGCTTTGGTAGCATTGCTCTTTTACTTTTTGCAGTGGATGTAGATAACTGCAGATGCTGTCCATGGTCAAAAGTAACCAATTATTGGAGGCTGAACCCTAAATCACCAACTCCAAAGCTCAGGGACCAGCTAAAAGGGAGGGGGAGCAGAAAGAATGTAAGGGCCACAAGGAGGAGTGGAGTGCTGTGGGACACTTTCTGCTAGACATGCCTGGCTGTTGCACTCAGGAACTCACAGAAGCTATGACCACCAGTATATGACCTGTTTAAAAGTGGGTCCACCAACATTCTGTCGGAGAAAGGGAAGAGGCTCTTGAGGCCCTTCTTGCCATACATATTTCTAGATAATTAAGGGGAGCTAAGGGAGAAGGTCACAAAAGCCTGCACATCTCACAGAGAATATTAGGTAGAAAATGAGCTAATGGTTACTGTGGGGAATGGGAAGATATTTACTTCAGTGTGATAGGCCCTGGAAAGTTACACATGTCCCCATAAAGCAGCCCTCATCTATGATCCTCCCAGCAACCTTAAAACTCACTGGGTCACCACAACAACAGGAAAAGGAAAAGGAGAGGGAAGGGAAGGGAAGGAAAGGAAAGGAAAAAGGAAGGAAGGAAGGAAGGAAGGAAGGAAGGAAGGAAGGAAGGAAGGAAGGAAGGAAGGAAGGAAGGAAGGAAGGAAGGGAGGGGGGAGGGAAGGAAGGAAGGAAGGAAGGCAAAGAGGGAAGAGGTAGATTGGTTGGAAAGAGGATAAATCCATTTTATCCTTAAACAAAAACCCATTATTATATGCTAATGAAAATATTCTATGTTCACAATTCTTAGCACCACTGAGCCATCTCTGCAGCCCCTCCATTCACAATTCTTTATTCTGACTATGCTGGTTATTTGCACACCAAAATGTGAGTCATTACTGATGCAGAGATCAAGATAAAATGAGAACAATTTGTCTCATATAAGGTAAGAAGAGCATTCTCTGGCATTTTATCATGCTATTACTTCAGGACAAATACAAATTTTGGGAAAATGCCAGTAATGAAATAAGTGCAGTGATCAAGAAGGGCCTGTGTTGAGTTCCAAGAAGAAAAGGGAGCACTGATTAGAACTCTTAGAAGTACCTTGCTCACAACAGAGTTGAATCAAATGGACACTTGGACCATGCACCATAATGTGTCCCCAGGTAAGAAAATATTTCCTACAGAACATCTCAAATGTGTAGACTGATGTCAATGTCAGCAGCGAAACACTGAAGTGTTCAAAATCATACTTTAAGCCACCAAGTCAATCCCTTTGCTGTGAGTTAAATGAATAAGAAATAACTGCTAATGTGATTTAAATATCATGTTGATTGCAATTAGTCTTTTCCATAAGAAAAACCTCAGGGATGAAAAGTCAGTAGATGTCTCTCTCTCTTTCCCAAGACTTTGCTTGAAGAGGAAGCAAAGGAAGGTTTATTGGAAGGAATATAGCCTTCAAATTAGTGACATGTCATACACCTATCACTAAATAACAGCCTGTCAGAGTTAAAGTACTTAATGACCTTAAATTGCTTCTCTATAAACTCAGTTAATAAAATGGTCTGGAGCTGGGTGTGGTGGTGCACACCTTTAACCCCAGCACTTGGGAGGCAGAGATAGGAGGATCACCATGAGTTCGAGAAACCAAAAAAAAAAAAAAAAAAAAAAAAAAAGATCTGTATATTAAATACTAAATTACCTTCAAGTTCATTCCAATGCTTAATTTTTGTAGCATAATTTCAATTGGCAACTGTTGTTTCCCTGATCCCACTGACAGGAAGTGATCTTGTTCTTGTTCTCAAATGTGTATTTTTTTTATACAAAACTATGAACCACAGGGAAGACCCACTAGTAGATTTAAATGTGCTGTAATAATGTCTTATATGAATATCTCCATATATGTAAATAAATTGTACATAACCAACTTGAATTTTGGTAATAACTTAGCTATTAAATGTAATATTATGCTTTGTAATATTGATATATTACATATCATAAGGTAACTTATTTCATATGTTAGGTTTTACTTTCATGTTTTCATGTGAATAATTCAATTTAATTAGGACTGAAATGTATACTCTAGGTCATTTGACCTTCCAGAACTTAACTTCAATACTAAAATCTGAGAACAAACTTTTGAACAGTATTCAGATTGGCAACATCTGCTACTGCTGAACACAGCACTGTCTGCTATGATCACATTTGTGTGCCTACAACCAAATTATACATTGGAATCCCAATCCTCAGATATTGTTATTAGGAGGTAGGGTTAGGAAATGACTAGATCGTGAAGGTGGAGCCCTGAGACATGAGATCAGTACCCTTATAAGTGAGGCACCAGAGAGTTCATTTGCTGCATCTCTACCATGTGAGGATGCAGTAAGAAGATGGATGTCTATGAACCTGCAATGGTTTCTTACCAGCCCTCAAATCTACCAGCACCTTCATCTTGGGCTTGTTAGCCTCCACAAATGTGGGTAACAACTTTCTGTGGCTTATAAGACATTGACTGTATAATATTTTTATATAACTATGAACAGGGTAAGGAACTGACAGGATCAAGTATTATTATATCTCTGATAAATTACCCATGCTTGTGACTCTTAAATTCTATTTTATATTTTATTTTACTTGGTGATGTTGGAGATCAAACCCAGGATGTACCAGCAAGCAAAGCAAGTGATTTATTACTGAGCTATGCCTGTGTGCCTTGAAACCCTCTGTCTCTCTTTCTCTCTCTCTCCTCCTCCACTATTGCGGGGTTGATCTCAAGGCCTCTCTCATTCTAAGCAAGCACTCCACCTGTAAACCATATATCTAGTTTTTTGGGGGGACTTTTTAAGTTTGCTACAGGGTCTCTCTAAGTCCCCCACACTAGCTTTGAACTTACTCAGTAGCCCAAGCAGCTCTTGAAATTGTGGTCCTTTTGTCTCAGCCTCCCCCAAATAGCTGGGATTGTGAGCCTGGTTCTACACTCTGACATTCTTAAAACAGAAATGTTTGGGAACAATTTAAACTTATTTCCTATTCATCCAAATGCTATATGTAACACATATTTTAACATTAATAGTAAAGTGTCTCAATTTCCATTTAACCAACTACATAGGACTGATGTTGGATTTTAAAATAAACCAGAAGCCTTTTTTTTTTCCATTTCTCTTTTAATGTAAGAAATACTATAGGAACTTACTATGTGCTATGAATTGTAGTATAATAAAAAATTCCTTTGTGAAAGCCTTCACAGAGAGGCAGAAGCAAAGGCCTGAAGCAGGGAATGATAAACAACTAGAAAAATGTGCACAGAGAGTATAGAAAGTGATTTTGAACTAGCTTGGACTATCTGGAGAATGCTGAACAAAAAAAAAGAGTTTTTACCTAAAACTGGAAGACAACAGGCCCACTGCAGGACAACAGAGGATGTGTGAAAAGGTTGCGACCATGCAAACATGAAGCAAATCAAGTGTCACTGAGGATGTGACCTGCCTGACAGGAATGAAGATATTCTAAACAGAAATTTATGCCTTTCCCTTGGGAATTAGGCTATTAAAGCAATGGTCCTCAAGCCAATGGAATTTCCTTAGAAATCTCATTCTGAGAGATAGAAAAGGTTGTCAGTCATAGGGGAACTTGTTCCCCCGCCAAAAGCCAGGACAGACTGAAACTAAGACAATGATGAGTCAATTCTGGGCACGACCATACCTTGACTACTTAGATATGCATACCACTTGCCCTCTCTTTAAACCAAAGAATATATTGGACCCCAGAAATGGACTTGGGCTATCAGTGAATTTCTCTGTTCCTTTTTCCAATTTGGCCAAGTTGAATAAATCTCCTTTTCCTGTTTTTCACTCTTACTTGTGTATTGGAATACTGAGGAAGGTAGTAAAGCCTTTCCAAGATACACACTTTGACCATAACAACCCCATTAATATGAAGACAGAACCAGTTTGACATATGTGTGTGACAGAATTGATGAGTTTTAATATGACTTTGCACAGATTTATGGGAAGATATGGAGTAAGGTAAGGCATTAAAGTACTTTGAGTTAAATATTTTCAATGACTGGTTAGATTACCTGTTGGAAAAATAAAAATACCCCTTTTGGAAACACAGTAGAAATTAACAAATTCAGTTGGAGAAGTGGTAAGTTTTGGGTACCTAAGATATTTCTGGAGGGTGTACAGAAGATGGTGGTAATGGACTTCATTCTTTTTGGCCTTTATCCCAATTCTCCACAGTAAATTCACCACAGTAAAAATGACTGCAAAGGCCAGCCATCTTCTTTGAGTGCCCCACAATATCGAGGTATGCCCAATTCTGCTGAGTGCCTGAAGACAGGCAGGATGACTGTGCAGAAGAATGTTCTGTTCCTCCCCCTCCAAGGGACTGAGAATTCCTGCTTATGCTGGAGACAGCCAGGGAAGAGAAGAGACTAGAACACAAAGCTGGAAGTATGAAAGACAGTAGACGCGTTCTGTATCCCTCGGGCATTGACTGTAAGGAGAAATATGGAAAAGCTATGCTGGCCCTGAAAATAATATTTAGGGTGGAAATCTTAACTAAATTCTTCCATGGGGGATGAATAATATTTTATCACTATAAAAATACCAATATGAGTAGAAGAAGAAGAAAAGAAGAAGAAATATGTTAATGAGCAATATCATAATCTTTCAAATTTCTAATCATCTTGGAAAAATATATGATGATTCGAATATTTTTGTTATTTATTCAGCTCTCATCTTTAGCCCAAAATAATTATTTTTGTAAGAGTCCCACTGCTCTCTACCCAGCTTTCTTTCTCCCTCCCCCACCTGGACATGTCTACACCAATTCTGGGCTCCTGGGATTCTCCTCTCTCTTACCCTTTGCAATAAAGCCTTAAACTCGAAACAAAACAAACAAACAAATAAAAACATCTGTCTTGGTGCATCTTTTCCCAACTCCACAATCTAACAGTTTTAATTGATCTTGCTTTATTTTAATCCCAAAGTTCTTTAATTCTCAAACTTGCTGATTATTCTTGCCTGATGCCCCCTCTTAAAGGCCCAGAAGGTACAGAGCAGGAGTGTGCTCTGCTTCCTTCCAATATTGGCTATCTTGGTCACGTGTATTTTTCCCTGTCTCATTATTCTGCCATTCTAGACAAAAATAACAAGAGCAACTGAGAAATTCTGTAATATAAATGTACAACATCAAACACTTTGACCTGGCATTGACAGTTAACTCTACAGACAGATGTTTGGGCTCTTTTTCTTTTTTCAGCCATCTATCTGCAGGACTTTTCAGGTGAAAATTAGGATTTTTATCAAAAATCTCTAAGAAAATGTTCTGAGTCCTGTGTCCCTATAATATATTTCCTGAGAATAAAACAACATATATGTCAGAAAATTTAAACTCATGTAAGAGCTTTCTTATTTATAAAAGTACCCAGTGCACAAAAACAAAGATTTTCATCAGTAGCAAGGAGATTGTAGTTTCTATTTAATATTACTCATGACTCCCATGACTGCCTTTGATCTGTGGTCCCCCTGCTATTGAGATGGTGGATATGTTCATTCTGTACTAGGTTATGTCATTGGCTGCTACAATGGCAGCAAGTGCAGTACTGAATGATATCACTGCCCCAGGCTTGCTGAAAAGCAGTGAGAAGCCTAAAGGGCTCCATGCAAAAGACCTGGGAAAGAATTACAAGTGGTAACAGTTACAACAAAAATATCCAGCTAAATACTACCAAGGGTGTGTCAAATGTGTGTTCATGCTAGTTTGCATTCCTACTGGTTCAATATATCCTCTAAAGATCTAGAAGTGTCAATTATGTTTAATTTTTAACAAATCAATTTGTATTAAACAAGTTCCTCCCAAAACCTTTGCCTAGCATGTGAAAACTCAAACTAGAAAAATATTTCTGACAGTTATAAAAACAGGACTTCACGTCCCAAAATAGTAAAACACACATATATTTAAAACGAAATGTACAAGTTTCAGGGAAGCAGAGGAAATATATGGAACTTTATGTAAGAGGAAAGGTCTTTCAGGTAGCACTCCTGTGTCAGTGTGTATACAGTGAAGCAATTTTTTTAAGGCTTTAGCCAAAAATGAGTTAAATACAAACCTTGGAAGTCAGAGACTTAGATTCCATTTTCAGGGGCACCACACTGCTACTAAAATTGGGCAAATTAGGTAATGCCATGAAATCTCAGTTTCATGAAAAAAATGAGGAAAAATATTACTACCTATGTTTTAAATCTTAACTGCAATGATGTTTGAGGGATATAGCACCATACATTGTGCATAGTAAAAGCTAAGGGAGAGAGCAGAGGTGCAAACCCAATAGCCTGACTGTGAGAGTTCATGATTACAGCACTGTCCACCCCTATTTTACGCAAGTGCACATTCTGAAGCTTCCTTCCAAAAAGTGCTAAGCTAAGCTTGTGTCTGCCTATTTCTGCGACTTTCTGCCAAAACCATCCTGCCTTTTATTTTAAAACCCAATTTGAACATTTTGCTCCTCTTTCCACTTTGCCCTCTCATAAACAAATCCTAAAGGAACAGTCTCCATAATCTACTCCAGGGCAAAGAAAAAAGCCAATAGAAACACCAGATGGCTGAAGACAACCCCTGTAGTGCTCTAGTGCTTCAGTTAGCTAAGTTGTCACATATTCTTAATTAAAATCTCTTCAAGTTTGGTTTCCCAATTTGAAGGCACCTGCACAGACAAAAATAGATTTGTACATCTTGTTTGACATATATGTTCATTTCCTTGGCATACAGCATACACATATGTTAAAATTATACAAACTTGATCATATTTGCCCAATTTACCTATCGTACTTTCATCCTAAACAAAATCAGGAGATCACCAAATTCTAAAGAAGCCACAGGGTAGGAGGAGGGTTACACTTACACATCCTTGGCAGATGCATCACTTTCTACGTTCGAATAAAGATGATTTGGGAGAGCCATTTAAATGAATGGATAATACAACCCCCAGAGACCATGCTCCATGTACAGCCACTGGAAACCACACTGCACATACAGCCACTGGAAACCACGCTCCACTTATAGCCACTGGAGGCAAAGATATTGGTAGTGTCAGCTAGACTTAGAAGCGGCTGTTTGGAGGATAGACACATCCAGGGTTGTACAGAGCACTAGTGGCTGGAAGAATAGAAGTTGAAAGAAGCATTAAGTCAGAAAATATAAATAAAGAACTGACCTAAAAATAAACTGTGAAATACTCTCAAGAACTAAGTCAAAAAAGAATATTAGGAAGCATCAGTTGGAAAGACCAGAAATGAATTGACAGGGAGAAAGAGCTATCATAGGCCTATCATAAGAGGTGGCAAAGTGGAGTGACTTACAGAATCATGGAAAGAACTCGAGAGTATTAAAAGTTGCTGGCATATGTTCATGGTGTGGATGGGAGTCGCCTTAGGTGATGTCAGGTTAGGAAAGGAACTGCAGGGAAAAGAGAAAGAAGGAACCAGGAACACACTAGGACAGATGCCACTTCTGAAAAGTACACTGAGGGTAAAGGCAGGAGATAAAGAATGGTAGCATGAGAGAACAAGATGGAGGCACACTGCTCACTCTAGGATTTCTAAGCTGGAAAACAGAACAGTGAACCAATTACAAATGAAAGTAGACTAGAAGAGGGCATAGCTGAAACTAATATTTGCAGTGAGAAGTATGACGGGATAGGTCCTAAAAGTTCTGTCTTAAAAGCCAAGGACAGAAGAGATTCAGCCTGCTGTATCTTTACAGCCACATGACACACAGCATAAAAACTTAACTTCCCACTGCCTCTCTTGTAGGTTCAACAGGTGGAGGCAATACAGCAGTGTCCTTAGCAGAGCAAAGAATGACTTTTTCTACTCCGGGAGTTGAGGGCAGAATGTTCACATGTATAACTGATGAGTATATTCTTTGGATCACATTTTTGTTAAATAATTCTTAAACAATGGGAGCTTTTACTTTCATCTCACCATAAAAATAAAATATTATTGGCATATGCATTAATATAAAACAAAGCCAGTGGAAATCTGTGACTTTGAGCTATGTTTGCTACTGTGAAACTGTGTAAATAATAA
The DNA here is from genome assembly GCA_036365145.1 of Orientallactaga sibirica. Classification (NCBI taxonomy): domain Eukaryota; kingdom Metazoa; phylum Chordata; class Mammalia; order Rodentia; family Dipodidae; genus Orientallactaga; species Orientallactaga sibirica. The sequence goes on from JAEOAD010000006.1 coordinate 33,629,231, forward strand.
ACCCCAAGGTCTCTGATGATTGAATCAAAATTCATCTACATTTACAAAAAGATTTAAAACAGTGGAAAAAGCAGTGCTTTTTTGGAGGGAATGAGCTTCATAGCTTTCCAATTCAGGTTGTTAGCAAGTGAAGTAAACTACTTGAAAATATAACATATAAAAGTGAGGGTGTTTGGCTCCATGAACATCTTTATTGTTTCAACATGACAAATGGATTAAAAACATAATGTGCATGTACTCAAAAATTTTTACTATCACACAACTATAATAAATGTGATACTGTAAGATTCTTGTATTTTGTTTCAGCTATAGCTATACATTTTCATATCCATTTTAAGGTTGTACCATTAAATACTTTTTAAATTTTTATTTTAATTTTACATTCATGTTGGTGCCTTCAATAGCCTCCTCCCTATCCTCTCCCCTCTGAAGGGAACCTCCTCACTGGGGAATATTGGTCATGCGTTGTGGGAATAGCCAACAGTAATGAGGACGAGGCGATGTCTCTGTGCATAATGACCTAACTTGTGGCTCTAACACTCTTTCCGTCCCCCTCTACTGTGAATTTCCCTGAGCCATGTTGGGTTCATTTTAGTTCTACTTCAGTGATGAGGTCTTGGGAGTGTCTGTGTGACTGGATATCTGTTTTAGAAGGAGTTGAGTGTTCTCTGTGTCTAACTCCTTCAGCCTTGTACTGGTGTCAGGTTCACAGAGAAAGCTGCACTCTTGCCCATTTCCCTCTTTACTCAATGGTTTCAGCTGGTGTAGTGCCAGACAGTGCTACATGAGCAACTGGGGGAAAATCACCAACATCCAAACAACTCATAGTCTAAGCTACTCAGCAGAAAACAACCTGATGTGATGCTCAAACAAGTGCAATAGTGGCACACAGCTATGGTGGGTAAGCAACTGCTCTTGATTTGGCTAACAGATCTGCTCAGTAGAATGGAACACATAGCTGGAACTGGGAATCAAGTCAAAACCATGTCCAAAAAATGAGCCCATTCTCCCACCAATCATAGGCTATAAAAGGGCCTTCACATATAAAATTCTCTATAAAATAATAATGGCCATCCCATCTGTCGGGTGCTGACTTCTCTCTCTGTTGGAGAATTTGCTTCTCTTTTTCAGTTGGATGCCGAATCAGAGGGGAGGATCAGCCTATCACACTTCACCAGGGCATTAATAATTTTTAAACAATTATTAAATACAGAAAGCTAAAATGTAAAAGGTTTTTTTTTTTTTTTTTTGTATAACACCAAAAAAGTTATTATTAACTTTACTCCTAAATTACATATGGTTGCTGTTTTACTTATGGAAAAATCCAGTGCTAGGGTTCAAATGAATGTTAGAGTTAAAACAGCAAGGTTGGAAACCATGAGGAAAGTAAATAAGTCTTATAGTTGGAGATAAGATAGCCAATCAGAGCAGACAAGAGGAAGGATGGAGCTCTGGTAAAAGCAACAAAGTGGGTCTTGGTGGGTGCCCACCTGATTGCCCCCACAATGCCTGCCTGAGAAACATACTTAAGACACCATTGCCCTTTCAAATATTCTTGCATCTAACTTCAACAGACTAAATTGTAGTGAGAATGGATCCACCTATTCCAAGAGGCAGACTACCGAGACCAAAGAGTCAGATAGGAAGTACTCAAGGAAACATGCCATTACATCTTGATAACCCTGTCTGCTGATGATGAGAATGTCCACTGTGGCCAAACATCCTTGAAGCTGCAGTAAGGATGTTCCAGCTATATCAGGAACTAAGGCAGCATAGCATTTGCTTATACATGCACACTAACAAAGTGTCTCATTGCTCAAAAAATTAGACATCACTAAAATATTTACATTGAGGTTTTGACACTTCTACTTAAAAAATATATTTTATTTATTCATTTAAAACAGAGAAAGAGACAGAGAGAGAGAAAAAAAAATGGGCAAAACAGGGCCTCTAACTACTACTGCAAACGAACTCCAGATGCAAGTGTCGCCTTGTGCATCTGGCTTATGTGGGTTCTAGGAATTCAATCTGGGTCCTTAGGTTTCAAAGGCATGTGTCTTAAGTGCTAAACCATCTGTCTAGCCCTAACACTTCTACTTTTATGTGGAGATGATGGAAGGAAATACACTAAAAGAAAGATCTGGTCCCCTATGATTTGAAGGCGGAAAAAGGGTGACCTAACCTCATGAATACGCCCCTCACTTAATAAACATTAGTTTAAAAACTACTTCAAAACCCACAAGGTGGAACCCACTAGGCTGCTGTTACCTTGGGCAGCCTGCTCCAGCCTCTCGGGAGCACTTTCTTGGCTCAGCTAACTGTGTCTCTTAACTGAACTCTTCCTTCAGGAATATAAGAACATAGGGACCTCTCCAATGTCCTTAAAACTGTACACTAAGCCAGGCATGGTGGCACACACTTTCAATCCCAGCACTCCTTTAATCACATCATACATACATATATGTGATGTATGTGTATGTGTGTATACACTTAAATAAGTACTATAGAAACTTACTTCTTATTAGCTAATTAAAATAGATAAGTTGTTTAAAATGGGAGATAGTTTGGGTGGAGTACCCTGATGAGGTGGAGAAAGCTTTACCACCCATCTTTTCAGGACCGTCTCTCACATGTAGACATTTCCTTCATTCCAGAGTGTTCCCAGCCACCTATCTCTCAAGGAAATGGATGCTGAAACAGTAAACTTTAGAAAAGAACTTTCATAAATTCAAAACTTACCTAAAACAAAATGTTAATGCAGAATTACCAAAGTAAATTGACAGGTAAAACACTATTTATAGAGAAATAGCATTAAAATAAGTCCAAGTATCTATGAAGTTACAGTCTTTAAGGCAAGCATCAAATCCAAAACAGTTCAATAACCAAGAGGGAAGCCTGCAGATTTTGTGGAATAAATGGGCAAAACCTTAAGGAAGTTTATCATTTGAAAGATAAGAGTTGGGGTTAAGCTTCTTCCATGTTAAACCAGGTATCCATATACCAAAACAAACAAATCTTCCTCCACTGAGTGCATGCTGCAATAAAATGCTTTTTAATTAATTATATTACTGTTTTGAAGTGTTTTACTGTCCTCCCAAGGGGCTACAGAACACATAACCCCCTTTTTACCTGCACCCAGGTTGCCTCAACAGTTTTTTAGGTTTTTTTTTTTTTTTTTTTTTTTTTTTTATGAGAGCCCAGAAGTAAAAATAGATTTAGGCCACTACCCAAAGTCACATGCTCATAAAAGGCAAATCCTTGCCATGAATAAAGTGATTTGTCCTAACTAACTGCCAAGCTAAATTAAAGGAAAGCAAGAGCCTCCTGAGTCTCTCACACCTCACACGACATTGTATCAGGCTCTCAAATTTCTCCAGGCGTGTGAGAATCACCAACAACCAAGAGAAACAACCAGTCAGTGCAGGGAGGTAGAAGGAAAATAAAACAAAAAGACGAATGTAGGCCACACTTGTGACTTCTAATCTCTGTGTGAGACCTGAGGAAGCATAGAGACCATGCCTGGGGTTTTCCGTGAGACTTCCTTTGGCTGGTTCAGTGCTGCCTGAAGAGGTCGATGCCAGAGCCATTCAAGTCCAGGCTGCTACTGAGCTCACATACAGAACCTACCATTTCCTACTCCTAAGCCCAGAATAAATAGTCTGTGCTTTTCAATGTAGAGCAACTTGATAGAGTGTTAAGATAGAAATCAAGAGCTTAAAGATGGTCCATCCTTAGTGCTAATCAGCAGAGGGCTGGACTTGTAGACTGTTTCTCTCTAAGTATTCATAAAAGCACAAACATCATACTTGTTTTTAGTAGAATTACTGTTGAGTTTCAGCCAGCTAAAACAAAACTACTGTGACTCAGATGCTAATGTTTTTCATGATTATGGATTTTTCACTAGTACATATTGGATTGATATTTAGCCAAATGGCAATGTATTTGCCTTTCACATTCATTTAATTATTTAAAATATTTCCTGTGGCTGAATTCAAGAGGTAAAATAAAAATTGATAAGAAATTAGGGCAGCCTAAAAGGAAATTTTATTTTGTGAAGGAAGATACAGTATTTTCCTGTTTTAAACTGGCAAATCATTATTCAGTAGGAAATACTTGCACACAGCTGTCAGGTATTTTTCATTTCTAAAGAAGTAGTGCCATTACCCTTATCATATCAGCACTGCTACAGCACAGGATACAGTGGAAGTCAGAGATGGGTGGAGGCAGTGATAGAGTGGTGCTCTATCACCAAAGGTATTTTAAACTGCCACTGAGTGCATGCCACAATAAAATGCCTTTTAATAAATCATATTACTGTTTTGAAGTGCTTTACTATCCTTCCAAGGGGTTACAGAACAGAGAACCCCCTTGTTACCTGCATCCAGGTTGCCTCATTTTGTTACATCTTCACATTGTAGTATAGGAAAATTTACTGTTTTTTATGTGAAAAATTACAACTGAAAAAAAAAATGCAGGGTAGATTTTATATTATTTACTATATGTGTATCTCAGGCACATTACAATATAACATCCTTTCCAGACATCTATGAGGTATTGGAAAACAAACATACTCATATATGCACACTTTTCATCCATTCATGTGTTTACCTGATAAGGAAGAAAATTTCTAAAACTAGGCCGCAGTCACTATTTCTTTTGGGAAATTGTGGTTGAATTGGATTTTCTTATCCCTTTCTTGTTATTTCCAGTGTTGTCTATAAGGAATATAAGTACTCTAATTATATGTATATATATATATTTGAGAGTTTGTCAGTAACTATTTTTGGCATTTTTATCTACATCCTCTTTTCCTCCCTTTATCTCTTATTCTTCCTTTCTTCCCTCCCTCCTTCCCTTTCCTTCCTTTCTTTTCTGACTTTTTAGACAGAGTCTGGCTATACAGTCATGCATGGCATGTGTTCACTAACTAGGTAGTCCAGGCTGGCCTTGAACTCATGGAAATCCTCCTGCTTCAGCCTCCCAAGTGTTAGGATTATAGGTGTGTGCCATCACACATGGAAGGTTGTATCATAATTTTTCTACTTTGAATTTTTAAGAAGTGCACCCATAACACTCTGGCACCTAACAAGTAAAAGAATAAAAAAAAACTCCATATTTTCTAATACATAATTCTGATGATGCTCATTTTATCTTTATGTACTTATCTCCTATGACTATCTTATCACATCCCTCAAAGAATAGTCTCTAAACCACTTCAAGTACTTTGTTTTCAATCTGTATAATCTAACAGAGTGCCTCACATATAACAGAAATCCACTATGCACATAAAGAATTAATCTGTGGGGCTGGAAAGATGACTTACACTGTGGTAGTTTGAATATATGTCCCCAATAATTCAGTGTTTTATTAGTTATAGTTTGCATCTTCAAGATGGGCTGGTCTTAGGTGTGGGTTTGAGATTCCATTGTAAAGATATGCAAATGCCTAGCAGGAGTTCCCAGAAGTGTGCTGTGTGACCTTTTGGCAGTAGTTTTGCTCTGTGTGCTGTGGTGGCTGGTTGGTTTCTCTCTCTCTGCTTGGCCCTGTGGAGAGCAGGCCGCTTCTCTTGCCATTATGGAACTTGATTTGTCTTCAATAAATAATATCCCTTCCTCTATAACTGTGCCCGGTCTGGAAGTTCATCTCAGCGAACCTGAAGCTGTCTGCTACACCTGCAAAGCCAAAGGACCCATGTTTGATCCTCCAAGACGCACATACGCCAGATGTACAAGGTGCACATGTGTCTGGAGTTCATTTGCAATGACTGGAGACCCTGGGACACCCATTCTCTCCCTCTATCTGCCTCTCCTTCTCAAATAAATTAATAAAATATCTTTAATTTTTTTAAAAGAATTAAAGTATGAATGAGTACACAGAACATTTTATATGGAAGTAACTTGGATTTTAAATGAGTAATTTTGTTTTTATAGGAAAACAAGGTAGAGGAATGGGATTAGCAAGAGTGGAAAGCTGAACGGGCAGGGCAAAGGGGGTTAGCATTAAATTACATTAAAATACATTAAGCACATGTATGAAAATGTCATAATGAACCCCATTATTGGTTTTGTTAATATGTGCTAATAAAATATCTTTAATATTTTAACTTTAATATTTTAATAATGTCTTTAATTTTAACATGGAAAGCTCTTTCCTAACATGCTAGTATGCAGTAACTTACTAAGACGTTTTATTTTCTACTGAACTTTGGTTAGTTTTAGCCTATTGTTAACTTGTGGATGACACTATCCTAACATCTATTATAACACATTAACTTTCCAAAAGAAAATATTAATATGTCTTACTAAAAAATTTTTAGCTTACCAAATGTTATATCTCTTACTCAGAAATAATTCACAAGTTACCGTTGTGCCCATTTCCATAATGCTTTACCACATGGCCTCTGTGATTCCTTCTCAATCTCTCTCAGAACTCCTTGCCTTTTTATTTTTCACCTATTTCAACTTTGCTCTCATTCCCCGTAGGTCCTACTTCTCGAACTTATTCTACCTATGCATGTATAAGGCCTTGGGTTTGATCCTTGTCATCTCTCTCTTTCTTCTTCCCTCCCTTGTTTTCTCCTTCCCTCCCTCTTTCTTTGTCTCTCTTCTCACAAGTATATATTGAAAAATGGCCTGTTAAAACAGTGACCTCCCGTGTTATGTTTTCTTTTGTGATAAATGAAAACAAGCAAAAGGCCTAAATTTCAATAACTGTTTTTAAAATTATTTATTTATTTAATTTTATTTGAGAGACAGAAATAGAGAGAGAGAGAGAGAGAGAGAGAGAGCAAGCAGCACTAGGGCCTCCTGCCACTGCAAACAAACTCCTGATGCATGTACTACTCCTGATGCATGCACCACTTTGTGCATTTGGTTTCATGTGGGTTCAGGGAAATTGAACCCTAGGCCATCGGCTTTGGAAGCAAGCATTTTAACCATGGTCATCTTCTCAGCCTTCAGTTGAATAACTCTTATCAGTGCCATAAAATAAATGAGTTATAGATTAAACTTATTATTTTGGGGTGTGTATGTGTGTGTTGCAGCATGTGTATGTGGTTTGTTGTGAAGCTCTCCTGTAGTGTGGGAAGGAGAAGCAGTGGTCAGCTGCTGTGGTCAGAGTGGAACACAGGGATTCCAGCTCCATCACTCCTCTGGCTGATCTTGTTTTGAGCCAGAGACTATTGATTTCAGAGCTTGTGGGGTTGTAGCAATTCTTAGGTCTCTGCACCTCAGCGGGACTTGGCTTATCAGATGCAAGTGGCCACACCCAGCCATTTAGCTGTAAAAGGGGATTTGAATTCTGACTGTCTAGGCCCCTAGGCCCTCATGTTTGGTCAAGAACACTGAGCACTGAACCATCTCTCTAGCCCAGTTAAGCTTCTTTTAATGTGACTTCCCATTTCATTAAACAATATTATCAGTCTCCTACCATGGTATAAAAGATCATATTTAAAATCATAAGTATGCGGGAGGAGATGCCCTGAAGAGCTTTCTGCACTCCTGATGCAGCTTCTTTGCTGTAGGAGTGCCCCTGTGAATAATTTAGTGAGTCAATACTAGGAGAGCTTCTGCTTCCATGACTTCATATTCTGTTTCTCTTTGGTTTCTTAATTTCAGGTCAAAGCACCTGCTATATTAATGATCACATTTGTCTACTTTTTCCACAAGGCATAATTTTTTGATGGAAAAGCACCGATAGCCCACAAAAAATGTAGTTTATTTTTTGCCTTTTGTAATTTCTTCTCTGGCCTCTAAAATCCGTAGTTACGATATGTTAAATGCTATCTAATCATATAATTAACATTTGTCTAAAATTACAAAATAAGTTTTTGATATGCATATTTTTTACTGTAAGCTATATTTTTATGCTGTTGTTCACAAAAGGACATACTTTTGTTTGTCTTCATGGCTTATGTCTTCTGGTTAAAAATATCACAATAAACTTTACATCTTTGTTATAGATTCGATGAAGTATTATAAAAAACAAACAAAAAACCAGTGTCTTCCCATGTGACATGTTCTCAGTTTCATATTCAGTCTTTTACTCCTCTGGATGAGCATGCAGGAATTGCTTAATAATTGTATCATTTATTTGAACAAAACTGTTTTATTATATACTAAGCAGTGTATATATGCTATGTGATATTAGATCTTGAGTCAGTATCTAGTCAGTCTTCTCATCTCTCATTCTGTATTTACCCATTTCTTTGCATTTAATTGTCATTCAAATTTCTTCCAACTCTACTCCTCATCTAGGGTCAGAACTATTCCCCAAGTCTAGCCATGGGGTGAAAATCCTAACCTCTCCACCCAGACATTTCTGAAGCCTCAGTTGAAGTGGTGTATGGGTACAGCATCCCAAGGTTGTTGTGAAGGGGGGAACTTGAACTTCCATATAAGTATCTGGTATCACTTTTCTACTTCCTGATTACAATACTTGGAAGTCTCTAACATGAACTGCAATTGACAATGCAGCCACTTCAGTTGTTGAGTCCCCCAATGTTGGAGTTATCATGTAGTTTACAACGTATTTCTCCTTCATATTTAACTGTCATCAACATGTATCCAAAATGTAACCATCACTACAACTGTCATTACCATGTAAGAAACTCATTCCATACCTCAATTGCCTCTGATATATTCATATTACACCTCCAAAGTCAATTTTCCATGACACAGATAGAGAGTCCTTGTAAATGTTTGAAATTCATCATGTATCTCTTTTGTCCAAAATTTTTTAGTGGATTCCCAGTCTACAGAGTGCAAGTCAAACTCTTACACTTTCCCACAAGGTCTCCCCTTTGCTCTCTGGTATAGCAACTGGCTGCTTCACTACTTCTCTCTCACACAGGAATCCATTTTTGTACCCCATAGCTTCTCCTATGCCTGGTCTGTTATGTCCACAGCATTTCCTCTTTCTTGGTTTAAATGTCACTTTCTTTAAAATGATTCTGAGTCTCTTATATAAAATCAGAAACTACTCCAACACTCAGAATTCCTTCACCCAACCACAATGGCATCTTCATTTTTCTCTCTGTAGCTTGTTCATTTATTGTGGTCAATTTATCAACATTTGTATGTAGGCTTCATTCAAGGGCAGGTAAGATTTCTTTGGTAATGTATTATCCTGGCCATTTCTAGAGCTTAGAAGAATATAAGAAATACAGTGGACTAAATACAAATTTGAGGATAAGTGAATGGTCTACCATACTTTTAAGCTAGAAGTTTGTCCAATCACAGATGTCCTTCATAGTTGTATCCAGAAAAGACTACAGAAAAAAAAAATATGGCTTTTTTTTTTTTGAGAGAGACGGAGAGAGAGGGAGAGAAAGACAGAGAGAGATGGGCACACCAGCAGCCTCTCAGCTGCTGTGAACGAAATCCAGATGCGTGCGTGCCCTTGCATCACTGTGCGTCTGGCTAAACGTGGGACCTGGAGATTGGAACTGCTGAAGATTGGAACTGGCGTTCTTAGGCTTAGGAGGCAGGCGCCTTAACTGCTAAACCATCTCTCCAGCCCTATTTTATTTTTTAAATGCATGCATACATACATTGAGACAGGGCTTTGCCCAGTATGGCCTTCAAATTATTACCCAACTGCTCCTGCTTCTGAAGTGCCACCATCACAGGCTGGTGCCACTTTGCTGTTCTGGCTTCCCTTTGCTGCCTTTAGATTTCTCCCATATTCAACCAACTTCAGAAATCACACTTCCTCTCCATACCTCCTGGTCGGCCTGCCTTCCAGGTGCAGCACATTATCTACCCTTCAAAATTTTCAGACACTTCCAGGTCATTTACATCTGACCTGGTAAAGTCCTTATACCTGCCCTTGAGAAAGCAAAGCTTCTACATATGTTCATGGGCTGTCCTCATGCCAGCCCCTCTCACCCAGGTCTTTTAAGCACATCCACTTAGACAAGTGTGCTTCATAATACTTTCTAAATATTATCAATTTTGGCTTGATTCTCTCATTACTAGTGACTATGAAATTATTCAGTAGAAAAATGATAAAAATGCATGTCACAGGACTCTGAAGGATAATTTAAGGAAAGTCATGTGAAATGTGTAGTATGGTGTCTGACATGTAAGAGCTCAACAGCATGACCTGCTACTGTTAGCATATTGCATAAGGCTAAGACTGTTAACTCAAAACCATTTGCCAGTTCCAATGCTGAGTAGAAAAGGCCATGTGTTTCCAGATCATTTGAAGAGTGATTCCAATAGTCAATGTGAAAGTTCATGCCCAGTGATGAAACTGTAGCAGCCATAGTCTGTAAATAAAAACCGTCATGCAGCCGGGCGTGGTGGTGCACACCTTTAATCCCAGCACTCGGGAGGCAGAGAGTTCGAGGCCACCCTGAGAATACAGAGTGAACTCCAGGTCAGCCTGAACCCTACTCGAAAAACAAACAAACAAAAAAACAAAAAAAACAAAAACAAAAAAACAAAAAAACAAAAAACAAAAAGTCATACTCACCCACAAGGCTTGATGGGCAAATGATGGAAAGAATGCTCTGGTAGTATTGGGAAAATTAACCTTTTTCGGGGATGGGGATTGAAACAGAGTCCCTCTATATAGCCCTGGTGAGCCTGGAGCTAATAATATAGACGAGGCTGGACCCAAAGTTGCAGAAACCTCTTGCCTCTATCTCTTTTACAAGTGCTAGGTTTACAGACATGTGTCCCCTCACCTGGCCAGAAGGTTACCTTTTGATAAGATGCCTCAATGAGTACAAAGGTTGTCAGTGTTTCATCTCTATACTACTTCAAATAACAGTGCTTATGGTCGGTAGCAGTAGTAACTGTAACAGTAGTTGTTGTCTTAGCCTAGAAAGCATCTGAATTTATAAAACTTCTAAAATATGTTCCCGTGGAATTCAGTAGTTATTTAAGTATTATAAAATCAAAATTAGTATATGCTAATGTTTTATGACAATTACTATTGCCATGCTAAGAAAACTACCAGAGATGTGTCATCAGAAAAGGATTATATATTTCATAACTGTCTGAAAATGAGAAAATACAATATAAAAAGCAGGTATTCTACTTCAAAGCTTCCAGAATACTTAGAATTAAATTTTCTACCATAGTCCCTAGTAGTCCCTTGAAGTCCCACAGAGATATTGTACACACACACATGCAGTTTCCACAGGAATTATTTTAAGAGCTTATTTCAGAAAAAGATTTTAATAGCGCAATAGTAACAACTGAATATAGCAAAAAGGTCTTAAGAACATCTGTCTTGATCAGATAGCTCATATGTGCTTGTAAAAGCTCAAATCTTAAACTCACTCTTCCCAGGTATTAACAGAGTAGTGGGTGTGGTAGTTTGACTATATGGCCCCCAATATATTCAATGTTTTATTACTTTATAGTTTGCACCTGCAATCACCTTCCCAGAGGCAATGTCACTGGGGGTGGGTGTGGAGGGATTCCATTGTAAAGATATGCAAAGTGTGCCCAGTAGGAGTTCCTGAAGTGTGCTGTGTGACTTTTGGCTGTGGTTTTGTTCTGTGTGCTGTGTGGCTGGGGGCTTTGCTCTCTTGACTGGTTTTGTGAGAGCAGGCCGCTTCTCTTGTCCTTATGGAAATTTCTTGGATCTGTAAGCTTCAATAAATAATATCCCTTCCTCCATAACTGTGCCTGGTCTGGAAGTTCATCTCAGTGAACCTGAAGCTGTCTGCTACAGTGGGTTAATATTAGCCAGGAAAAGTGTCTTCCAAATTTGATGGCACTATATAGGTAACTGTATAGTTTATTTGTAAAGCTGACTTTCTAAATGCATTTTAAAAAATATTTTACTTATTTGAGAGATATAAAGGCAGACAGAGAGAGAGAGAGAGGAGACCCACTGCAAATGAACTCCAGATGCATGTGCCACCTTGTGCATCTGGCTTATGTGGGTCCTGGGGACTTGAACCTGGGTCGTTAGGCTTTATGAGCAAGTGCCTTGACTGCTAAACCATCTCTCTAGTCCTAAACTAAATTATTTACTGACTACTAGATAGTTACTTAACTAGCTAGTTAGCTGGCAAGTTTTGTGGTGCTAAACAAACAGAATCAAACATGTTAAGTAAGGATTCCACCATTAAGCTGCACTCCAATCCATACCAAATTAAAAAAATATGTTAAAAACAGGAGTCAAAGATGATCTTTAAAATTTTCCTAATGCTCAGTTAACAGATAAAACATCAAAATTTATAAATTACTGGTGATTTTTGTATACAACCAAGTTGAAGGTGTCATATAACCATTTTATTTTCAATTTTTATATATTCTGAATTTTTCCTTTAATAAGGCATGAAATACCACTATCACTAAAGCATAATTTGACCCTGGGATTGAACCACATGCATGCTGGGCACATATTCTACCACTAACTTAAACCCTCAACCCTAAAGCAGATTTTCATTTAAGGCAAAGGGATTAATTAGTGTAGGTCTTAATAATATCTTTTACTGCCTTATAAATTGCATTAGAAATATTCAGAAAGTAACAATACTTTATAAATTAAGAGTCACTGGCTTGAAAATGTAGCTCAGTGGCAGACCTATATCACAACTGAGAATTCCTTAAACTTTTGACATCAAGATGAGAGAGGTCCAGCTGGGGAGATGGCTTAGTGGTTAAGGCACTTGCCTGCAAAATCAAAGGACCCAGGTTGGATTCCCCATTACCCATGTACATACAGATGCACAAGGTGACACATATGTCTGGAGTTCATTTGCAGGCACTAGAGACTCTAGCATGCCCATTCTCTCTCTGTGTCTTTCTCTTCCTTTTTGTCTTTCTCTCTTGAATAAATAAATAAAATGTTTTTAATGAGAGATCTGTAATAAATATGACCACAGATTATTTAAAAGACTGTTATATTTCAACTATAAGTTTGCCTATCTTTATTTAAATATATAGTAAAATTGGAATGAAATGAGTTTTCCCTCTTGCCCTCCTCTCCTTTACCTTTCTACCTGAGCTCAGCCTCATTCCAGATCCACAAATCCTTAGCCAAGAAAATAAGGTTTATCAATTTTTTCAACACTTAACAGTTTTGCACAAAGGAGGGTAGCTATCCACACATGCTCAATATAAAATACGTGTCAACTTCACAGTAGGCTTTATTTTCAATTATGCTCAAGTTGAATCAATATTTCCCCAGCTTTAACCTTGTAAGTAATAGCAAAATAGCATTTGGAAAATGCTTTGGTGTTCTGCAGCCGAGTTTGTGTAAGTAATCATTAAAATACTTCAGAAATGTGTTTAAGTGTATTAACAACAGTCATGTCACAAACAGTCAGTGCTCCTAGCTGGTACTTCCGGCAGGATGCTCTCTTAAGGGAATACTGAGGTTGACCAGAGATTGCCTTTCCTCTTGAAAAGACAAATGCATAATCAGTGATGTAAAACTGAGCTGATGGACTTTTGAAAGAACTAAGTATTGGAATGAAGCAGGAGGAATAAAAGGAGAAGAAAAAGGAAAAGGAGGAGAAGGAGGAGGTGGCAGTAGAGGGAAGGCAACTTGGCATCACTTAGTATGTGAAAGGTGTCATGTTAGAAATTTGAGCTAATCCATTCAGTTCTGAACTCAGATGTTTGCAATATTCAGCAAAAAAAAAAAAAAAAAAAAAAAAAAAAAAGCTGTTTGAGCTGTGATTTAAGTCATGCCTCAAATTCTGTCATGATCCCATTCCATGACATCCCTTTTACAAAGGGCAGTATTTGAACTGAAGTAATAAAAGTTTGGCTTGCCCATAAAAGTTATCAAGTTAATCAGAGAAGTGCTAAACTATCTTTTACAAGTTTCTAAGTGGGATATTTTTCCTCTCCCTTTTCCTTTAAATAACTATATTACAAGTAGCAGACCTATTGCCGCCAGATAAATGGTAGCAGTAGAAGTAACATATTGGTAAATAAACTAAGAAGAATATGAAACAAGCTATCTTTGAATAGCATAGGAATTGGACATAGAAAGATTTTTCCCAGCTGGGCATGGTGGCACATGCCCTTAATCCCAGCACTCAGGAGGCAGAGGTAGGAGGGTCGCTGGGGATTCGAGGCTACATTGAGACTATAGAGTGAATTCCAGGTCAGCTGAGCTAGAGTGAGACCCTACCAAAATAAATAAATAAATAAATAAATAAATAAATAAATAAATAAATAAATAAATAAATAAAAATCCCCCAATAAACAAAGCAAAAGTTGACAGGTTAAAGAAGTCTGTAAAAAAAAAAAAAAAAAAAGTAATAATGGAAAATAACAACAAAAACAAACCTTTTTTTTTTTTTTTAATTTCTCTTTCCTTTTATTGCAGGTTGGAGTTTGAACCCAGGACTTTGTGAAGGAAGGCTAGGTAAGTGCTCGTCATTGATTTGTAACCCCAGCCTGCCTAATCAGGGCAATTCCAATAAGGCCTCCTTCTCTTTCCTTCCCTCCCTTCATTCTTAATTTCTTTTGTTTCTATCACCTTCTTTCTTCTCTCTCTCACTCCATCCCTCTTTTCCTCTCTTTCTCCCTATCTATCACAAACATATTTATTGATAATGTACTTCTTTCACAGAAAGATATTCAATTTAATGCCACACAATAGTGATGTCATTAAATCTGACTAAACAAAATAGATTTCCTGGAAGTAATTTTGACTTAAATTCAATGAAAGGATTCACAGTAAGAGTTGGAATAAAGATCAGGCAGAGGGGGAAGTAATAAAAACTGAAAACAGAAGAGGTGGTCCTAGACTAATGACAGCATTGATAAATGCATTTGTCTCTTATCTAGACAGGAAAAGTGATGCAAACGGAAGTAATGCCACAACACAATGAAGCTAGTTCACGTTATAGTCTGATTCAGCAAGGAGAATAATACATTTGAATGATCTTGAGTTGGTTTAGATAGGGATACAGGATTTGAAAACCACCAAAAAGATTTTGCTTCACGCCTTTTTTCTAAATAAATGAAGACACTGGGAAAGTGAGATGACTTCCTCAGTGTTACAACTTGGTTGTGTAGAGTAAGACCCCTTAGAGTCTAGTTAGTACTGTTTTTATACTACCAGCTGATTCCCAGAAAGATCCCCTCAGCTTCTCTTTGAATCTGTGGGACCACCCAGACGTCCTATTGTTCTGCATTCCTAATAGTTGCCAGCTTCAGAAAGACACTCCCAGTAACAGAGACTCAGGGAGAATGTGAGGCCTGAATGCAGTGGCGTGGTGCTGGGCACTGCAGGACTACTCTGCCCTGATCCCCACTGTATTTACTTATGTTTCTTCTTGGTTCCATATTTTGTACCGGTAAGACCAGTTATGCTCAAATTAGGAAAGAGATGTAAACAACATTCTGGTTAAACATTTACATACTCACTATATTCAGACGTTATAATATGTCCCACTGAGTAACTAAGAGGTGATTTTTTTTTTTTTATTTTATTTATTTTTGGAGAGAGACACAGAGAAAGATAGAGAGGAAGAGGGAGATAGAGATGGGCGCGACAGCAGCCTGTCAGCTGCTGTGAAGGAAATCCAGATGTGTGCGCCCCCTTGTGGGCAAGTGCAGCATTGAGCCCTTGCCTCACTTTGCATCTAGCTGAAGGTGGGACCTGGAGATTGGAACCTCTGAAGATTGGAACCAGCGTTCTTAGGCTTAGCAGGCAGGCGCCTTAACCGCTAAGCCATCTCTCCAGCCCAGAGGTGATATTTTTAAAGAGAAGTTTACAGTAACTCAGAATATATGCATCTATCAACTTGGGAATGTAATTGAGAAGTAAATGATTAACTTGGAAAAGTCATGACAGATACTATTACAGCATATGATGTTAATCCAAATATAATTATGTCAATCACAAACATAGGAGAGGTTAGAAAAATAGCCAGTAAATTACAATGTATTACTTGGAAGCACATGCATTAGTATCTGCAGTTGGATTTCTCCAAAGAAAATTATGAAATGAACAAATTAAGCAAATATATAAAAGAAAGTGGATGGACAGGGGAGGGGGGAAACAGAACAACTTCTAATAACAGGTAAAATGAAATGCACAAATAAAATCCTGATAATTATTTACTCTAAAATTTTATTCTCTTTATAAAAATAAAGTGCCTCAAAGAGATGAGTAGCTTAAACTAGAAATAGAGTGGTAGTAACATTCAAAAGCAAACTACTCCAGGATCTGGGAGCATATGTCTCAATAGCGGAGGGTAAGCTTAACATGTACCAGGCTCTGGGTTCTATCTATAGCATCAAGTAAAAAATAAAAATAAGCCGGAGGCCGGGCGTGGTGGTGCACGCCTTTAATCCCAGCACTCGGGAGGCAGAGGTAGGAGGATCGCCAAGAGTTTGAGGCCACCCTGAGACTACATAGTTAATTCCAGGTCAGCCTGGACCAGAGTGAGACCCTACCTCGCAAAACCAAAAAAAAATAAAATAAAATAAAATAAAAAATAAAATAAAAATAAGCCGGGCATGGTGGCATATGACTTTAATCCCAGCACTCGGGAGGCAGAGGTAGGAGGATTGCCGAGAGTTCAAGGCCACCCTGAGACTACATAGTGAATTCCAGGTCAGCCTGGACCAGAGTGACACCCTACCTCGAAAAACCAAAAAACAATTAAATAAATTAATAATAATAAATAAATAAATAAATAAAAATAAACACAGTAATTAAAAAAAATTGGAACAGATCATGCTCAGTGAATTCACACAATCATAGAAAGACAAATGCCACATATTCTCACTCATTTGTGGCTTCTAATTTAGACCAGCTTGAGGTGCTAACATACCTGATAGGCAACTCATGGCCCAAACAATAGGGATGGAAGGTTTTTGGCGGTGGGAGGGGGGGTGGGTGAGGGAGAGGAGAGGCAAACACAAAAATAAATCTAAAATAAACTTGTACCACAGAAAACTTTATTCTTGGAGACAAACTAAAAGATATAATCTTCAAAAGGAGTGTGGGAGGAACACCTGAAAAGAAGGGCCCTGGAGAGGGTGACATGAAGCCTAATCTTTAAAAAAAAGAAAAGAAAAATATTCCCTCTGGCCTGTAACTCCTAGTACCAGAAATTGGTTGTTATCCACAGTGACCTGTTGATCTCCAAAACAAGACAGGTTTCTCTCCAAGCACTTGGATATCCACCTGAGGCAAAAGGTAAGACCCTATCACTGAAGGCACTATATGACCCCAACACAGAGCATCAAGAGACCTAACTGGAATCTGGAAAAGAGCCAGTCCCCAGACAGTTAGCCTGTCTAGTGCTAGAAAGTGCTACATGAGGTACTGGGGGAAAGTGGCCAGAGCAACCAGAGGTCTAAGCTACTGAGAAGCAAACACCCTGACAGGATGTGCACACCAGTGCAATAGTGGCTCACAGCATGGGTGGATAGCCAATAGCTTTCTGATTGGCTAAGAGATCTGTTCAGTGTAAAGGAACCCATATCTGGAATTGTAAACCAGGCCAGAATCCTGAGGAGACAAAGATTATGCTCTCCAGTATCAAGCTCTCACTAGTCTTTGGCTGAAAGAAGGGTTCCATACATCAAATTCTCCCTAAATTAACAATGCTTATCCCATTTAAACTATGCTGACTCACTCTCCTTTGGAGAACCTGTTTCTTTTCAGAAGGTAGAGATACCCAAGGAGATAAACTACTCCTCACACTTTTTTAGCCAAGCCACAAGTGAAAACACAGAGGAATTGGGGAGATGAGCAAGAATGCAGCTTCCATGGTGAAGGAGACAGACCCAGAGGATACTCAACACCTACCAAAGCAGAGATCCAGAGGCTCCTAACAGATCATCACTGAAGTAGATTTAAAACTCATCCAACATGGCTCAGAGAATTTTGAGGAAGAGGGGATGGAAAGAATGTAAGAGCTACAGGGTGAAATATCATGCCCAGAAGCATTTCCTCCCCACAAAAAAAAAAAAAAAAAAAAAAAAAAAAAAAAAAAGAAAGAAAGAAAGAAAGAAAGAAAGAAAGAAAAAGAAAGAAAGGAAAGAAAGAAAGAAAGAAAGAAAGAAAAGAAAGAAAGGAAAGAAAGAAAGGAAAGAAAGAGAGAGAGAGGAAGGAAAGAAGGAAGGAAGGAAGGAAGGAAGGAAGGAAGGAAGGGAGGGAGGGAGGAAGAAACCTGCCTGCTAATCCCATACTGCATATCCTACAACTCCATGGGGAATGCCTGTAACCCACTGATGTGGGTCCCCAGGGGAATGGAGGCAGGGGCAAGGAATAAGAGGGAACCAACATATGATATACTCATATAAAATATGTTAATAAAAATTGGGTACTGTGTTACAGTGTCAGTTTTTATTCCTTTCTCAATGAACTGAAAGGTGAACTAGGAATAATGTTCAGACTTCAGTTATGTGGGCTCAAAGCAGACAGCATTTACATTCTTTTCAATGATTTAAGATTCTTGCATAACAGGGCTAACAGGTATTTTATTTTCAAAAGCATCTTATATCAATTTCAAACAGAACAGTGAAAATGAATTTTGGTTATTGTCAGATCTCTTCCTGGATTCTACTTTGCTGTTCCCAACCCTGCTCATTAGCCTCGTAGTTTCTGAAATTTTACAGTGTTGATTGTCAGAGAAATCTCCCTGAGAAATTCTGAAGCAAGAAACATTATTATAGCCATTAAAATCTACCTTATTCTAACGTATAAAAAACATCATCCTTTCATAATGTTATGACTACTCACTGAGTTCCCAAAGAAGAGAAGTTACCCTTTGAAACAAGTTCCAGACATAAAGTTTACCAAAGACTGATATGCTTCTATTGACCAAAGGACAAGAATCAAACATGACTTTCTGCTGAACAGATGACATCATGAAAAACATGATTAATCTGTAAAGTCAGTGTGCCCTAAAAAGTTTGTATTTTATAATATTCTTAATCATTTTCTGATTAACTCATTAATTTGTTTTTGAGGCAGGGTTTCACAGTGTAGCCCAGGCTGGCCTCACACTCATACTCCCTTCAGTTTCGGTCTGTAGTGCTGGGATTAAAGATTCCACCCTGCTAATAACTATTTTATATTAATACTTTTAGCAAAACTTTGGCCAATTTGGGCTAAATATTATTTAAAAAAAAACTATGGTAATATAAATTTTCCCAGAGCACTGGATCTTTGAAAAATATTCAAATAGTTGACAAGTGAGAAAACTTCCAATACTTGAGAATCATGTGTTCCAATTTGACCTCAATATTTATTGTATCTGAGTAAAACTAGTCCACTTCCTGATGCTTCTGAGACAATAAAAATGTCACTTTTTAGGATTGATAATTTATTTTCAATAGCTCAATTTATAAGAGCAAATACTTCTTTTAAATTCAGCTTAGATACATACATACATAAATTCAGTATGGTAAAAGTATCTTTCTTACTTTATATGATTTGGATTTTATGGATGAGCGACAGAACATGACCTTGTTCTACAGTGTGGTCTTCAGAATTCTACAGAACTCCCCATTCAAGTGGAAATTTCCAGGAGAAAGAGACCAGGTGGAGGATAGTGTGGGGATCCATCACAGACAGCTAAATGAGGCAGGATCAGAACAGCTCTTAAGGGGAGGGATCTTGGGAAGTTACACCCTGGCCACACTCATCCCAGTTGGCCTCACCACCCTGTGTCAGTCCCAGGATTTAGTATTTACCCATGTTAACCAATTAGATCTCTCTCGAGCCTGGCACCCTGCCCAGGTGTGGGTGATTTCTCCTCTAAGCACAGACATATTGGCTGGGATTCCTGGGGTAGGTGTATCCAGGTATAGGGGCACAAATTCTAAAGTATATCCCCCCTGCACCAGCGGAGAGAGTGGGTCATTTTTTTTTTTCTCTCTCTCCAGACTAACAGCAATGATTGTTGGGTCTCAGAAAGGTAAGATATCTCTTCCTCCCTGTTGAGAAGAGACTTTTATTACTGTCTTCACTTTTAACCTTTTTGGAAGGCAGAGTGAGAGTGACAGAGAGAGAGAATGGGTGTTACGGGGCTTCCAGGCACTGTAAACTAACTCCTGATGCATGTGCCACCTTGTGCAACTGGCTTACATGGGTACTGGGGAATCAAACCAAGGTCCTTTGGCTTGGCAGGCAAGAGCCTTGACCACTAAGCAACCTCTTCAGCCTGGAAGTGCACATTTTTAAAATTCCTTTTTTTTTTCTTTTTCTAAGATTGATATTCTTTTACTTGGGCTTCTGGGCTCCATATGACCTACATGGGCTTTTGGGCTCTACATGGTGTACCTCTTTCCTCCCCCCTTTATCTTCCCTTCCTTATCCCCAGGTTCCTGTCTTACTCACATCTTTGTAAGAACTGTTTATTCACATTTCATTATGTGACATTCTAAAAATAATTTTCTTGAATCTGGAATTGATAATTCATTGGTTATTTTGTAGATATGAACTCAGGGCTTAAAGTTCCAGAAAGCACCCTGGGATCCCAATTTTCCCCATTACAATTGTACTCTTAGAGGCTCATTAAACATATAGAGAAAGTGTATAATGCCCATTAGAATCAAAATACATCAGGAAGTCTTGACTAATGCTCAGTTTCCAGCAAAGGCTAACCCATATGTTGCTGTGCCTCACTGCCCCACAGAAGCCCAGCTCTGGGTGACCTGATAAGTATGAAAGTACTGAGTTATATCAGTTACACTTACACCCCATACTGTTTGTTACCCATTATTCTTTAACACTGTGGCTCAAAGCACATTAAGTCCCCTCACAGATATTAGCACATGTTAGCAATTAGTATTTATTATTTTGCCTTTAGAAATACTCAGATGACTTTTTGAATTTTCATGTTCAATTGTTTAAAAAAAAATACAATTGTATAATTTGTCCCCAGAGCACAAGATAGCATAGTTTTAAAAATACTCCTGGTTTAATTCAGAAAATTCAACTAACAAGTTAATTCATTCAGTAAAATGTTGTTCACCTACTTTGTGCCTCATTTGTTAGCTAATTTTTAATAGTTCTAACACATTAATATTTCTGTCAACATATTACTGATGAAGGCTTTGACACAGCTAAAAAGTAGTTATGTGAGTTCAAATGCATGGGGGGGGGAAAGTCACTATATTTTGCAAAGCCAACATTTGACATTAGCCTTCAATCTCTCTAAGATGTTTAATTAACTGTCATTCTTCAAGTGCTTTTTTTTTTTCTTTTACATTGAAAAACTATACTTTTTCAAGTATTTCTTTATCATGTTGATATGGAAGAAAGTAATGCCATGCCTCCGCATATCTGTTTGTGACCTAAATTTCTGTATTAGAGTATGTATCTATTAGATATTTTATCACTAAAATTTACACTACACATTTATTATTCAAATTTTCTTATTTTGTTTTTTAATAATAGGGAAATATTTAATTAAGTCAGTATACATCTGTTTAAGGATCATGGAACCATTAAATCTAATGTTCACAAGTAAGTTACAGTAACTAGAAATGCTTATTAATATCCATGTTTTAAAAGCATGACTAAATATTGTAAATACAACATAATGACAGTTCTGAAAAAAATGAATAAAAATTACATTTTATGTCAGGTGTGATGATGCATCCCTTTAATCCCAGCACCCAGGAGGAAGAGGTAGGAGGATTGCTGTGAGTTTGTTTGTTTACTTGTTTTGTTTATTTGTTTCTCATTAAGAACATATAGACCTGGCAGGCCTGACTGGCCTGAAATTAACTTAGAAAATAGCTAAGAAAACCTATTTATTGAGAATAGGAGCAAGGTAGCTTTTTTTTATAGGTAGTCAGCCAGAGAGACAAGCCCAAGGAGAGTATGAATGCCACCTTGACTGCTTTGGCAGAACTTGAACTCTGTCTGATCCAGTCTCATCCAAGATGGCTGCAAGTGACAACTCATCATGCTTTCTGCTTCTCCAGCTTAGCACACTTGTGGACTGGCCTCTCCCAAGTCAGCACCTTGAGCCCACCAACCAATCAGGTCCCTCTCTTATACATCTGAGCCTGATGATGAGGTTCAAATGAATTAGATATCTGACCCATGTTTACTGCTGCTCTGACCTATATAAATGAGCATAAATAACCACACGTATTGACCCATTTTGCCTCTTGGTTCTTGCATCCTGTCAGCTCTCTGCGGCTTAGGTAAGCTCTTGGCTCTCCATATGTGAGGGAGAGGGATCTCCATGGTTTCCTTGCTGGAAAGGGGAGAACTTCTTTTTGTCTTGGTGCTTTTCTGGTTTGGTTTTGGGCTTCCTTGCATGTCATCTCTCTTTAGCTCTGACCCCTTACATTTAGTCTCCTCTGACCCCTATACAAGTGGGATCTTTGTCTTTGGCTCCATTTCCTGCTTTAGGCTACTTCGCAGAGATAATGAGAAAGACTTTCCATCTCCCCTCCCCCTTTCCAACCTGGCTGGTAAGGAGGAGAACTTCTTTTGGCTTGGGCTTCCTGCTTGCTTTCTGTCTGGATCCTAACTCCCTAACATGAATTTCATAATTCATAATTTATTCTTATCTGAGTCTGTATTTTCAATTCTTTGTTAACTTGGACAAGGACCCAAAAGTTGGGATCTACAGGCCTGGAATCACCTATATCTTTATGGAGATCTAATCTCACATCACCATAGTTTATGTCTTAGCACAAACCCTATTACAGAGCATTGAATACTTCTTAGCCCTATTGCAAACAAAGAAAGCCTCACCAGATCCACTAAAAGTTCTTTTCAGAGACTAATAAAACTTTAAGTGCCTTAATGTGTCAAAATCATCTTATTTTAATCTAAATGCATTTGCCCTCAATGGCAGAATATCTCTTGGGTATATTATAAAAGAAGGAATAGTCTCATATTAAATCCTTATGCAGGGACCTACTTTCATTCTCTCAGATTCATGAGACACGGGACATGAGCTTTCTGTGTGTTCATAGGTATTTTCATAAAATGATAGGAATGACCTGTACACGGAGAGTTTGTTTAATATGTGCCAATTATACTCTTTGCTGTATTTGTGTATGTTTCAAAATAGAAATACTATTACCTTCCTTGCTTCTTTTATCATTTTCCGTATGGTTTCCTTTATCGTAAGTAGGTGTGCTCTTGGTGGATGAAAGAGGAGGTCTATATGAGTAGCACCTAAGAGACCAGGCATCACATACGGCCAGCCTAAATCAAGGTTTGGAGCTTCCACATCAGACTCAATGGGCCAGTAAGTCCCTGAAGATGAAGTGTCATCACAGGAGTTGTCAGTACCATGTGCGGTGTTTTGTGCAACCTTCTGCACATTTTTCAAAATATAATTTATTTCTTCCTCAGCTAGAAAGTCTGAAACTCTTTCCTTTACAAGAAATTCCTGATAGGCTTCTAATCCATGTTCAATCAGAGTATCAATGGCCACTCGATACCACTCCTTGTAGTGAGGTTCAATGTAGTTGTCAGATTTGCACTCATCGTTCAATGAGGAAAGCATTGACGAGGTCTCCATGCTTGCAAGTATTCAACAATGGCACCTTCAAATGTCCATCTGCACAGTGGCAAGAAATATCTGAGTGTCTGAAAAGAAAATTAAGAACAGTTAAAATTCAGTACTCAGATATATTATGACACATACTAACTACTATTTTCACAGTTATCCCTTTATATTACTAGCAAATCAAGATGATACCTATTTCAAATAAAAAATGACAGTGATAGTACCAAACTTGGATATGTATCACACAAAGGTTACATGGATTTTCCTTACAAATGGTTGTCTGGTTTTCCATTATCAAGGTTGTTGTAGTTATGTTCACATGGCTGGGACAAAACACCTGACCAAAAGCAGTAGATGGGAGGAGAGTATTTTGGCTTACAGTCTCAAGGGGAAATTTCATGATGGCAAGGGAAAGCGTGGCATGAGTAGAGGCTGGACATTACCTCCTGCCATGTCAGGTGGAAAACAGCAGCAGGAGAGTGAGCCGAACTTTGGCAAAGGAAAGCTGGCTATAGCATCCCTATGCCTAATTCCCGCAACACACCTCCTCCAGCAAACCTCAGCCTCCAAAATTACCATCAGCTGGAGACAAAGCATTCAAAAATGCATGAGTTTATTGGGGAAATCTGATTGAAACCATCACATTCTGCCTCTGGCCCCCCAAAAGTCATGACCATCCATGATGTAAAATATAATGATTTTAGTTCAACTTTAAAAGTCCCCATAGTTTTTATCAACCCCAACACTTTTCAAACATTCTCAAAGACCAAGACTATTAAATGTTAGCATGTATAACCAAAACTTCATAATGGGGGCTGGAGAGATGAACATGCCAGCAAAGCTTAAGGACCCGGGTTCGATTCTCCAGGTCTCACATAAGCCAGATGCACAAGGGAGCGCAAGTGTCTAGAGTTTGTTTGCAGTGGTTAGAGGCCCTGGCCCACCCATTCTCACTCTCCCTCTCTCTCTTTCCCTGTCTCTGTCTCTAATAAATAGACAAAGCTGGGGCGTGATGGCACATACCTTTAATCCCAGCACTTGGGAGGAAGGAGTAGGAGGATCACCATGAATTTGAGGCCACCCTGAGACTACATAATAAATTCCAGGTCAACCTGGACTAGAATGAGACCCTACCTACAACCCCCCCCCCCAAAAAAATCTACATAATGGCACAGAGAAAACATTCACACTTCAAAACATGGCATTTCAAGGAAAGATTGAACTAACGCATGATCTAAAACTGATGACAAACATCAAATGTTGTAGCTCAAATTCTGATATCTGTAACCAGTGACAAAATCTCTGGAGTTCAATTCTGCCCCTTTAGCTGGGCTGTCCGCAGCTGAAGAAAAACTTCACCCTGAGAAAGCAGCTTTCCTTGGTGGTCATTCTATAGTCCTGACATCACAGAAAATCCTGGGGTCTCAATTGTAACCCATACCATTATTCCTTCGGGCCATGCAGGAACTCACAACAAGCCTGTCTCATAATACCATTCTAAGAAAGAAATCATCTTATAAAACCAAGGACTGTTGGGCATTGCTAAAAACTGGCTGGGACTGTGAGGAAGCTGGCCTGAGCCGGTGGATATGGCCTGGGACCTTGGGCTGTGGGGGTTGCAGCTGCCCTTATCATTGGGAATCCACCCTTCCCATGGTGACTGGCCCTCCCTGCCCTCATGCAAGGTTGTAGTGTGCCCTGTCAGGGCCCAGAGTGGGCAGAACTGGCGAGGCCCTCCCCCCTTTTGATCCCAAAAGCATCTGACCATTCCATTAAGTCAGGCTTCTCCCCCACCCCAGTTCCTGACTTTGTGGCTAGCTGCCCAAGAGACATTTATGTGGCTGAAGTCTTGTAGCTTTTCCCACCCTTCTGTTATCTCCCTTACAGCTCTTGCCTTGCAACTCTGAAGTAGCTTTTCCTGCCACTATCTCCCTTACACTTCTGCCTTTCAACCAATTAGATAGCAACCCATAAACTATGTATCCAATCACCATAGTCTGTATGTGCGTTCTCAACCTTTCTCAAGTGTTTATAAACCCATGCTCCTGTTGAATAAACGAGACCATGCTATCCATCAGACTGCCCCCCAGGTGTTCATTGTCGTTATACTCACTCACTACTCCAGGACCCTGCTTGCCCCCAACTCCTCCTGCACCCAGGACCCACAAAGGACTCTTTCCTGCACCTGTTATGCTCCTGTAATACCAAGTAAACTACCAAATTTGTTAATCTAATGGGGAATAAAGCTAATTTTGAAAAGTAGGAAAACTCTAACAACATTTAGGACCTCTACACTCAAGAGTCAGCATTCTTCCTGAAGTCCCAATGCAGAATAGTTGGCCCAATCTCAATGTTGATAATCTCTCAATTCACTGAAACTTAACCAGGCTGTACTCTCTAGGCCCAAAACACTAATTTATTTTTGTTCCATATACTTCTGTTCACACCCATCCATTTTTTCTAAACTCAACTCAGCACAAGTTCTGAGGATACATACAGAATGCAGCAAGCCTCTCACACAAACTCCCTCTAACAGTCCAGAAAAAACATTTTTCATCCCTTCATAAGCCAAGCCTTCAAGTCCACAGTTCTTTCTTTATTTAGGTATTTTAAACTCTGACCCAAATAGTTCGTCAAGCTTGCAACCCTGCAAAGATGTCTTTTAGGCCAAGGTTTCAAGCCTGCCATATTCCTTCCACAAATCAATCCAAAAGTCCCATAGCCACATAGTTAAATTTAGTAGCAACATGCACCCCACACTGGTACCAATTTTTGTTTGTAATTACCTTTGTGTTACTGGGACAAAATACTTGACCAAAAGCAGCTGATGGGAGCAAAGATTTTTGGTTTTTATTTTGGATTACAGTTTTGAAAGGATGCTTCAAGATGGCAGTTTAAAACATAGCATGAGCAGATGCTTGACGTCACCTTTCCAACAGCAGGTGGAGAGAGAGCAAAACTAATACTTACATGCTATAGCTAATAAACAACCCCCCAGAAATATAACTCATCCAGCAAGGTTCCAACTCCTAAATTGCTACCAGCTAGGGAGCAAACGTTCAAAACACATGAGATTTGGGGGGGGGGGCATCTGATTCAAACCACCACAAAGGTATCCCAACTTTGAGTTTCTTATGTGAAATAATGAACTTTTCTTCTGTGGTACCCAGAATGTTTTCCTCACCTTAAACCTGGGAGTGATCCTGGTATGGTACACTTTTCTATTAACCCTTTCAATTTTGATTTTAAAATGGTATTAAAATATTACTAATGCCTGGTTAGCCATTAATAGAAGTCTCTACTAAGGCCTTATTATACATTTAATGTGTTAGATGAAATACAAAAGGCACAAAGCACATGTCTTCTAGGAATCTACTAATTAGCTTAAGTGAGTGGCAAGATATAAAACTGTGACTCATCACTCTAAACTAAGGGTAAATGAGTATATATTCATACTTATTAATTAGTCAAAGGTATTTCATTGCTTTATGAATAGAAGCAATATGCAATGAAAGATGTAATCATGGAATACACGAACTTGAGCAGCCCTGTGCAGGAGGTTGATCTGGGTTCTATGAGTACAAATATACTGACCAGGTATCAGGAGGAAAATATTTTCATTCCAGACAAGGCCAAAAACATAAGCAAAAGCACAAAACACAAATTAAGACAGTGCACTCAGGACTCAGAGAATATAATAATTGGCATGCTGGAAAATAGGTTTCTTCTACTGGCAAGAGGTCAAATTATCAGACAAAGGGAACCAGGTATGATGGGACCAGGGATTTTTGTGATTCAGCAAAAGTTGTGTTGAAATCAATTACCATGGCAGTAGCTCCATACATAACTGGAAGAATCTTTCAGTGTTCAAACACCCAATGAGAAAACACAAATTCTAAAGATGATTCAAAGAAAATAAACAAAAAAGACCAAAAAAAAAAAAAAAAAAGCACTCAGACAGTGACTTGACATAGCACAGATGATGAAGAATTTGAAGACATCAAAGCTACATCAGATTTCACTTGAGAAGTAAAACTCTGCCTACCCATGCTTACTGCTCACAATGCCCATAAACATTTCTCATACAACTACTCACTGATTGCTTTACTATAGGAGATGCTGGGCTGCATCTCAGTTAGTCAAGTGGTTTTTCAGCCTTTTAAAGTCATTAGTCCCACTGTTGCAACTCAACAATGGGACTCAAAACACAAGTCCATGATGTGCAATAAGAACTCAAAACTCACTTTTACCAAAAAACATGTTGTTGTGTGTCTGGCCCTTCCTTAAAGTTCTTCACTTAAGTGATCCATCTAGGCTCAGTTCTACCAAAATTCCAATCTGATTTGTGAGGGGCAAACTTGGATGTATTCCCACTAGATTGCTCTGGCTCAAAATATTTCACAATGTTAACTCAATATATGCTCTTCAAATCCTAAGAAAAGCTGAGAGGGAATGGACCTTAGAGACATAAAGTGCAAGCAGACAAGTGGACACAGATCAGACACCTGCCTCTGCCGATCAGTTGCTATGGTTTCTCTGTGGGGGACAAGGCCTGTCTTTTGCCTATTGGTCACTAAGAGACCAGCATGAAGGGCAAGGCTCAGCTTCTGCCCAGCAGTTGATAAGTTTTCTGTGTGGGGGGACAAGGGCCCGCTTCTGTCCACTGGACTTCAAGAGACCAGTGCCTAGGACAAGGCCCTGCCTTCACCCAAGGATTACAGTAAGTTCAGTGCCACTCTGAGCTCTACTCCCACTCTTGAATCAATCCTGTACAGCTAAACTTAATGACTTGTGGCTCTGCAACTCTCTCTCTGAAAGACTGAAAAACAAAAGAAAACAGCATGCAGACAACAAAAGACTTACCTCATTTATTTTCCTTTTCTATTCTTTGGTTGGTCATTATTAGTATGTTTGTGAATATATTTGCACATTTTCACAATAGTTTTTTTTTGTTTATTATTCATTTTGTGATATCCATGTTTTGGGTTTTTATAACATTTAAGTAGGTTATCTTTCTACAATTTTGTACTTTAATTACTAACACACTATTTTTTCAATTGTTTTAAATTTATTTGAGACAGAGAGGGAGGGAAGGAAGGAGGGAGAGAAAGAGAGGGAGATAATGGGCATTCCAGGGCCTCTGGCCATTTCAAGCAAACTCCAGATGCATGTGCCACCTTGTTCATCTGGCTTTTGTGGGACCTGGAGAATTGAACCTGGGTCCTAAGGCTTCACAGGCAAGTGCCTTAATGTCTAAGCCATCTCTCCAGCCCCCCTTTTAATAAAAAATTATTTTTCTAACCCACAATGTTTCAACCTATATCTCTCCAAAATATACCTCCATGACTGTTCCTAACTTTTCTACACCTACAAATATCTGCTCCTCTACATTTCTTCCACTAATAAAGTCCCAAAACAACCTCACATACCTCTATCCCATGTGTTTTCAATCTCATAACATGTGCCCTCTTTCCTTTTTTCCTCATTCCTTCTTTCTTTCACTGATGAACTACTGATATCATTTGCTCTAAAAATGATGAATCACACCATCTTCAACCAGTGACCCAGAAGTGCTTTCTTAGAAATACAAGTGGTTACAAGTATCATGCAACAAGGCAAAAGCCAGGAGAGTAAATAAGTGGGAAATGTCACTATGGCTGCACCTAAAGTGCTACAGGAAATGTAATTTCTAGTGAAGTTGCCTTTAGGAGTGCAGACAGAAAACAAAGCAAACAATCAACTAGTGTTAAACCTATAAGAGCCATGTATCCATTCGAGTAAATATACAATATCCAACAAAAATACACAAATAAAAACTGGTGACAACTCCCACTGAAACCCATCCACAAACTCCCAACTCCCTTATAATGGGAGCAGAAACACAGAGAGATGGGAAACATCAGAGAAGGAATTCACCTTCCATTAAAGACCCAAAATTAAGTGAATGAACTAAGAAAATTACTCAAGACCTTACAACCAATGCCCAAAGAGAAATAAACTATTAGCATATTAGAAGAGAAAGTTCAAAACATGAAAGATAAATTCAGCAAGGAAAATGAGACACTGAAAAAGGATCAAACAAGAAATCTGGGAATGAGGGCTGAGAGATGCTCAGCAATTAAAGGTGCTTGCTTGAAAGCCTGCTTCCCTGGGTTCAATTCCCCAGTACCCACATAAAGACAGATGCACAAAGTGGAAAATATGTTTGGAGTTCCTTTACAATGGCAAGAGGCTCTGGTGTGTTCACACTCTCTTTCTTTCTCTCTCCTCAAAAACAAATAAACAATAGTTTTAAAAAGTATTTTGAAAAATGAAAGAAACAATTAAAAAAGAAAAGAGCCACATCAGAGAGCATCACCAACAGACAATCCATGCAGAAGAAATATCAGGGCCAGAAGACAAAGTTGAGCTAAAAACAGATGGAGAGATACATAAAAATAATCAAGGAATATAAGCAATAAACCCAAGAAGCCTGAGGCCAAAGGGTCAAGAGACCCTTTGGTATAGAGGAAGCTATGATAACAAGAAAATGAATAGACAGATGATTTGCTGAAATACCAGCAGTAAACTTCCCCAACTTAGAGGGTAGAATTGAATTCAAACACAAGAGGCATTGAATACCGCAAAAACGCATGACCAGATGGAATCTCTCCATGAGAATCCGAAACACGTCAGCAAAGGTGCAAATTAATAAAACAATACTAAAAGCCATAAGAAAAATGTCAACTCTCATGTAAAGGCAATCAGAAGAACTTCAGATCTTCCACTAGACCCCCTAAAAGCCAGAAAATGGTTGAAGGCTATATTTCAAGCTCTGAACATAAGTAACTGCTAAACAAGAGTGCTATACCCAGCAAAGTTATCTTTTAAAACTGACAGAGCATGCTTCAAGACATACCACATTAAGTCAGTTTTTTCACAACCAAATTAGCACTGCAGAAAAATTTTATAGGACTACTATACAGGGAGAAACAAGAAAACCAGTCTCATCTATACATGTAAGAATATCACCGTGAAAGAAACAGAGGGGGGAAGACATGGAAATGAATCAATCTTGACAATCACAACCAGACAGGAATCTTTGCCCAAAATTAACAAGGAAGGAGGAAAATGAATACCAGTAACCAACCAGCCAGAACCTCATCTAAATATCAATTGCTCAGCCAACTAGAGCATCACCCAAGTGAATCAGGGGACAGTCCTGTGGAATAATAACTTTAAATATCAATGCTCCTACTCACCAATAAAAACATGAAGACTGACAACATGACCCACAGCAGCCCTCAGTGTCATGGAGGTGGGGCAGAGGAAACACAAGAGTATAATCTAATGGAAGTATGATCCACTTTAAGATGTTCATATACTGAAGTTCTCAAAGCACATAACCCAATGAATCCAGATCATTATAGAACACTATGGAGCCTTATATTACAAAAGGCTGAACAATCTAGATGAAATAGATAAATGTCTAAATGCATATGCTCTACCTACAACAATTTCAGAAGATACAAATAAAGTAAATAGGCCCATAATGAGTCATGAGATTGCACAGTAATTAAAAATCTCCCACAAAGAGACGATGAAGAGCAGATGGATTCACTGCTGATTTCTACCAAACTTTCAAGGAATGCAAGATTAGTTCAACATACACATATCAGTAAGTTTAGCTCATCACATGAGTACATGTAAGGACAAAAAATACATGCTCATCTTGACACATGCAGAAAAGACAAATTACAAAGTTCAACAGGTCTTCATGATAAAAGTCCTGGATAAATAAAGAATAGATAAAACACATACCTCAATACAATAAAGGGTATATTTGAAAAACCCATAGCTACCATTACTAAATGCAGAACAAAACCTGAGAACATTTTCTCTAAAATCTGGAATGAGACAAGGGTGCCCACTATCTCTACTATTATTAAATGTCATACTCAAAGGCCTTGCTAGAGCAATGGGGAAAATATAAAAGGGAAGAAAAAGAGGAAAGGAAGAGGTCCCCATTTGCAGGTGACCTGATTCTACACTTAAAAGTTCCTACAGGCTCTATCAGAAAACCCTTGGACTTACTCAATGCATTCAGCAGAGTTAAAAGATACAATGTCAACATTTCACATATTCCAATAATGAACTTGCTAAACAATAAATTAGAAATAACATCATATTTAATGGAGTTACCCCTAAAAAATAAGTACCTAGTTATAATTCACAACTAAGATGTGAAATACCTCTATAATGAGAACTTTTAGATCCTAAAAAAAATTTACAGAAGATAAGCCATTGGAAAGATCACTGATACTCCTGTATTCACAGAATCAGTATTGTAAAGATGGCCAGATTACCAAAAGTGATGCACAGATTCAATGAAATGTCCACTAAAGGTCCAATGACATTCTTCTCAGGACTAGTAGCAATTTTTTCAATCTACATGGAAATAAAAAAGACCATACATAACCAAAGCAATCAGAATCCTTGCTAATTTTCCTGATTCTATTTCTTCCTGTCTACCTGACCTTACCTTGTGGTGCCATGTTTAGCCAGGTAATTCTCCTGCTTCGTTTATATAGTTTGGAAAATGGAAGAGCAATGTAGGGGATGGAAAAGAGGAGAGGGTGAAAAGAGGGATCATAATTAAAGATGTTACAGCTAGCCAAATCATTCATTCATATATATATGAAGAGATTCAGCAGAAGGACTCTGTGGGGGTGAACAGCACTGCACCCTAAACCCATAGACTGTTACAAGAAAATTTCATTTTCAGGATGGGATAACTTCCACTTAGATATTTTCCATGGGGGGGCTCTTAATGTCCCCAAAACATTACATATTATTGTGAAGGCTCTTCGTTGCCCACCAGAATTAGAGGGTGAGGTCCTATTGCTGAAGAAACCACATGCTTGGGCTGCAGATAATTGAGAAGTCAAACTGGAGCTGAACTGGAAGCTTCCCATATGTTGACTAGCTGTCAGGATAGTGGAGAAAAGCTATGTAGCAGGTTGGATGAGAAAAGTTATCAATAGTCTTAACGAGAAGTGGACTGTGCAAGTTATATGGGCCAAATGCATCTACTGGTGCAATGGCAGCAAGTTCAATATGAGGGAAACCAACTTCTCTCTGAATAAGATTTGAGGGAATCCATGCCTGGTACTAAATCCTAATGGAAGATCTGTGGCTGGGGAGGTCATAAATGCTACGGAGGATACTATTGTTGCCACTAAATGGATGTATTTACTATGCTCACAAACTGTCCTCTAAATGCTTATGTCTATGCCCGTATGTTAATATTACTCTCGCTTTTGGTAAGAGAAGCATATCTTTTCAGATGTCAGTCATCACCAGAGAGACTCAAAAACTCACCAAAGTGCTGAGAAAAAACTGACGGTGAGTGTTCAGAACTAAGTGAGACATCTCTCATCACACCTTCCAAAGCTCAGAGACTATTTGTAGAAGATATGGTGGAAAGACTATAAGCAAAAATAGGCAGGAGTGCTTTGCAATATTGTCTTCTAAACAAAGTGGCTACGGTACTCATTATCTCAAAGTAGCTGATGCTACCTACACAAGACCTGCATAATAGAAGGGGGAAAATGATATCAAAATAGAAGACACACTAGTTGGAAAAAAAAGAAGTGATTCAGTGGAAAGGGAATTAGGGAGAGGGAAACAGAAGGCTGTAGGAGGGGGGAATACCATCATAGCATAGTATCTCTAAGTATGGAAAGTGTCACTATTTTTTATTTTTTTCAAGATAGGGTCTCACTCTGGCCCAGGCTGACCTGGAATTCACTCTGTAGTCTCAGGGTAGTCTCGAACTCATGGCAATCCTCCTACCTCTGCCTCCTGAGTGTTGGATTAAAGGCGTGTGCCATCACGCCTGGCTACTTTTTTTTTTTTTTTTTTTTTTTAATAAAGGCATATTGGCCTCACAACTCGATCCCCACATTATTGTGGCAGTAGTCTTAACTGCAGTGGGATGCTGTGTCTTTCCAAGTGTCAGAGGGGTCACAGATACCCATTGAGATGGCAGTCAATAGACAGATGCACATATTTACTAACAAAGTAATGTGACACTTCTGAACACCAAGTCAGAACATACATTTTATAGTAGAGAGCCAAACATTTTTTAATCGATTTGAAAAGTCAAATAAAATATGAGAATGAGACCAATAAAGGTACAGAGAAAAAGAAGAGGACATTGTGAAGGAAATACTGGTCCATTTTCAATATTTAAGAAATACCCTGAGACAAGACTTGAGCCTACAAACTGCAGAGGTACAATTTAGCTGGAAGCATTAAGTCTCCTTCCATTGAAATTCCTTCGTCTAGTCCCAGAACTAAGAATTATTGACAGCCTGCCTACGTGACCACACACAAGCATGATCAGTAATCATTAAGCCAGGAGGTATAGATAAGACCCCGTGTTCTCAGAATGCAGAGCCAGAGCTAAGTCAAGCTAAACAAAGACACTGGAGAGACTTAGGGTAGGAATTACATCAGAAAACCAGGAACACTGTGCCTTCCTGAGTATCTAGTCAGTAGGGAAAAGGGGGAAAGGGAAAGTGATTCTCAATCAGAAAATTATAAAATTCTAAATTGTGTTTCGTGTTCACGAGGGTGCATCTGTGTGTGTGTGTGTGTGTGTGTGTGTGTGTGTGTGTGTTGCTGTTGCTGTTGTTGTTTTTAAGTTGGAGCCTGACCCTGCAGGATCAAAAGTAAAAACTTTCTCACTTTCATTACTCAAGTCTGTAGTCCTCACTATTACAAGGTAATGGGCTTATTTCACACATTCTTCGTCTGACCATTATCAATAAGTAGACCAAATATTTGGATAAATACATAGAAACATACTAATTCAACATGCATATTTGTTATATGCAAGGAAAACAATACCCAAAACAAAACAAAACAAATCACATAAGCAGTGAAGTGAGAAATAAACACATTAACAATACTAAGTTGAAGGCTGAGATTTAATTAGGTAATAGAGCATAAGCCTCCCCCACAAACAACATAAAGTCCAACTACAGTACAGTCAGAAGTGTGCATTCACATCAAAAGGTAACTTCTCAGCTGGGTGTGGTGGCGCACGCCTTTAATCCCAGCACTTGGGAGGCAGAGGTAGGAGGATCTCCATGAGTTCGAGGCCAGTCTGAGATGACTTGGTGAATTCCAGGTCAGCCTGAGCTAGAGTGAGACCCTACCTAAAAAAAAAAAAAAAAAAAAAAAAAAGTAACTTCACAAGTACAGGATGATGTAGGCTATGTGGCCCTTGATGCCATGTGACTAATTGAAAAATAGAATATTTACTGTAGAAAGTGTTTTCCAAAGAGAGAAATAAAGAAGCTTCAATTATAGGATGCAAGGAAGCAGAACTATTTTAAGGACCAGCGATATCAGGCAGATGATAAAACGACACTGATTTTGATTTCCGCTCGGCCACTTGCTGAGTGGAAGACCTCCTGTCTGTGCTGTCAGGGCTCTAATCACCATGGGGCTTACCAGGAAAATGGATAAAATTAACAGTTTTAACTTCAAAGAGCTTCAATCGAGATGAAAGTACATGCAGTTCCTCAACTTTATGCATGGCATAAAATGCTGTTTAAAATTGTTAGATAGTAATTTAGATTAGTTTTATTTAATAGAAAGAACAAGTGTTATAATGAAACCCATCACTCTATACAGTGATATATTCTAATCACTATGAGCCTGACAGCTGCCTACCACACTGAGGGCAACTCTAATCATTATAAAATGTCTTTTCCTAGTAATAGATAATAAATTTATATAAAAACAGGTCAGCATATCAACTAAATTCTTTCTCTTTATATATAATCAGGCAGAGGAAATATTTTTGGAAAGAATTCAATAAGATAACAAGATGGATTCCTTGGACACTTTGTTTCAAAATGTTAAGATGACATAGGTGTGTGTGTGTGTGTGTGTGTGTGTGTGTAGTGTTCTTTTTGTTTATTTTTTAACTTTTTATTCGTTATGTATAAGAAATAAAAATAAAAATTAGCATCTGTGATGTTCACATACTTAAGGCAAGGTGAAGATCTGCTCAGGAAAACATTTCCTCTATGGTGAGGCAAGAAGTTGCTTACTCTTGCTCTTCCCAGATTCTCCTCAGTATTTCAATGTCCACATTCATTTGTTTTTGCATTTAATTAAAAACACTTTAATGAGAATTGCTGGGGAAAAAAAGAGGGAAAAAAAACTAACATCTTCATTTCACAGATGAGAAAGGCAATGCCCATCAGGGGCAACTTACTCAAAGTAACCTGGCAATCTACAATGGGTGACAAGTCAGGTTTGTTAATTGCCACTTAGAGCTTTCCCACAATCCCAGCCTTCAGGGCCAGAGCTGGTTCCATCCCTAATGCCAGGGTGTGCTGTCCTTGTACAGTGAACCTGCTCAGAGGCTCAGCCAAACCTTCTTCTGCTGCTTCTCTTGAGTCCTAACTCTTGTACCCTGTGTGCACAGGCCATGGTGCCCTCTTGAACACTATGGAATTAGATAAGATTTGGGGCCATACATTTCTGGACCTTAAATAATTTGCCTATGATTCATCACTTCCTTCATTTTTTTCATAAATTCACAGGACATTCAGAGCTAGAAAGAACTCAAATTCACGTTATAGACATCCCCATTTTATAAATTATGAACATTTTGATAATATCTCTTACATGCTGGAACAATTCAGAGAGTTAAATATTAAACTTTCCTCATCTTTTGAAAAGAAAATTCCCAATAACATGTACTACTCTGACACCCTCATGAACTTCTGGAGAATATTAAGGAAACTGATGGATCAGAGCTTAAGGAAATCTTCAATAATACACAGTGAGTGCACACAGAAGAGCAGTGACACCCTGTGAGTGCACACAGAGCTGAAATGACACACTGTGAGTGCACAAAGAACTGCAGGGGCACACAGTAAGTGTATACAGGCCCTGCTGGGACACAGTGAGTGCACACAGAACCTGCTAAGACACACAGTGAGTGCACACAGAACCTGCCGTGACACATAGTGAGTATACACAGTGATTGCACACAGTGAATGCAACACAGCAGGATTATACAGTGTGATAGAACATTGTTTTTCTTTCTCTAAGCATATTTATAGTTTTAGTTTCTATATTTTAGGTCAATGATTCATCTTTATTAATTTTTGTATATGATGTAAGCAGGAGATGCATTTATATTTTCATATACATGTTTATTTGTTCTAAGACTATTCACTGAAAAAGTATTACATTCTCTATATATTCCCCAATGTGGGAATGCTTTCATGTCATTGGTGAAAACTGCACAACAGTATAAGGGATTATCCGCTTCTGCTTTGAGTTAATTTTTCCTACCTCACAGATGTCCCCGTTGCCCCATGTGCTGGTATAATACATTGTCATTGCTGTAGTTTAAGTTGTTTTGTGTTAGTCCCCCATGTTGTTCTTCTTTTCCAAGCTGCTTAGGGTATTTTTAGCCTTTCACATTTTAATAAGTGTTTTAAAATCAGCCAATTTTTCTAATGAGTTTACAACAAAGGATACAACTTAATCACAGAAGACATGAGGTGTGCATGGCAGAATATGGGAGGGCAGGAACAATGGGGTTTCCATGCGCCCCAGAGTATGTCATCTTCCAGGAAAGCAATGCCTCCCAGTGAGGAAGCAGAAACTTTGTTTTCCATTTGTTTGATTATGGATGTTAACTAACCAACACCATACATATCTACATTCAAAGCAAAATCAAAACAAGATTGTCATAAACTGCCTGGGGTGGTTTAAAAGCATGGAGAAATGTTTATCATGGTGCTATTGGGTAATAAGCCAAATGCAATAATATAACAGAGCAAAATTATAATTGGAGAAAATTCTTCCAAAAACAAAAGGAAAACTACACAAAATGATAAAGGACTTTTTTTTTTTTTTTTTTTTGAGACACACTTTCATGTAGTTCAGGCTGGCCTGGGAATCTAGAAATTGCTATGAAGTACAGACTGGCCTTGAACTTGATCTTCCTATTTCCATCTTTCAAGTGCTGGATATGACATAGGCCCAGCTAGTGAAGGTGATTCTTTACATGGTGTTTCTACAGGTGATTTCATTTCAGACTTCTAACTTTTTTGTATATATGTGCATGGTATGTGTGCATGTACATGTTTATTTGTATGTGTTGAAGCATGGTTGTGTGTGGGCATGAATGCACACATATGTAAACCTACATATCTAGGTTAGAGATTTAAGTCTGGTATCGTCCTTGATCTCTTTCCACTCTTATTTACTCAGGCAGGGCTCCCCTTTGAACCCGTATTCACCTAGCCCTGGAGATTCCCTGTTTCTGTTGCCAGAGTGCTGGGATTATAGATAGCTCACAAACCCACCGGGGTTTATGTGGATCCTCAGGATCCTCCACACTGGCATAGCCAGTGCGTTATTTATTGAGCCATCTCCAAAGCCCCTAATTTTATTTGTTGAAATCTCTTTTAACTTTTCTACGTTTAGCCTATGTTTCTAATAAATATATATTACCTTACAATTGAGAAAAAGTAATTAAAAAAAAAAAACTACTTCAATAGTCACTTTTAACTTTAGCCAACTGAACTAAAGTGAGGTGCTCCACATTCAAATTTGATTAAAATCCTTGCAAAGCAACACACAGCACATGCAGAAGATCCAGAAGCTCAAGGTCTAGTTACCTGCAGGAAAGTAAACACAGAAAACTGGAACTGAAATAAGAAAGGAACGGGGTCCATCTAACTGGGGCATAAGGAGAAGCTCACTAACAAAATAGCACCACCTTTAACTTTCAGGGGTGTAGCCCAGAGCCCCTGTACATTGTCACCTCTACAGCATTGTGTCAACTACCATGCTCTATCCTTTTCAGGGAGTTTTATGAGGTCAAAAATTGTGTCTGTCTAGCAAACATTTAATACCTACCACATAATTGTCAACTAATAAGCTAGTAATATGCCTCCATATTGACTCAGGTTAGCAGAATGAGAGTTGACTAAAGCATGACACCAGAAAATACTGCAGCCTCCATTAAAAAAAAAAAAAAAAGGTTAACTTTTTAAGACTTAAACACATATTTGTTACTACTAAATAGAAGTGCGTTGGCCATAAACAAAAGCACAAGGCTTCTAAAAGCATAACTGGAAGTACCTCAAATACTATAGAAGTAAGGAGGCAAATGAATCCTGCAATATAAAAAAATCCAGTTTCAAATGAGCCTTGTCCAAAGAATAGATACCAAGTATCTTTTGGAAATTGTCCTGAAAATTTGTATTTTCCATTTGTTTGTTATGTTAAAATCATTCTAGAGTTTGTGTACATTTTTAATCATAATGAAGCTCTACATCATATTTTTCAACATAAATAGTGATACAAAGGAAATGTAAAGCAGGACTAACTTTTCTTGAGTTTTGTGTGTTGGTTTTGTTTTTATGCAAAAGCATCTTAACAGGAAAAATAATACCTGAGTATTTAAATTAGTTATCATTATGGAGATTTGGTGCATCATTAAAGTAAGACTAGAGCAAACCATATATTCCAGAACAGAAGCTGGCAAGTTAAGACCATATTTTACAACTTGAGGAAACACCACAAAGCTTCAGTATCCAGTCAGTCCTCTAGATAGGAGCTTAGATTCTAGACTCATGAAGAATGTTTATCTCGACAGTGAAAGTAGACAAGACTTGCTACAGACTAATGATTAAATCTTTTCTCACAAACACTCCAGAAGCAGGATGATGTTTTTTTAAATGGTGGTAATTACTAGTACCATGGTATCTGAAAAATCACTGATGTGATATTCTAAATGCAGGGTTCTAGGAATGGCTAAGAATGACCTTCAAAGGTCACCAAGCCTGTTTGTTTTCTTGCTATCATAGTTTGGATGCCAGAGCTCTGTCTATGCCTATCCTTACTCTGTGCTCTCTCAGAATGAGCTCAGCCTATTTTACATGCACAGATGACTCACAAGTCTCCAGACCCGCTTGCTAACCTACATGCTGGACCTTCATGTCCAGTTGGTATGGACACACCTTCCCCAGATATGCAAAAGCATTTTCGTCTTTACAGTTAATATCCCAGTTCATCTCTACCTCAAGATCTCAAACTTCTTTTATCTTCCTGATAGGTCTTATGTGTAAATTGCTTTCTTACTGTCAAACACTGCTAATGTCATCTCCTTAGACTACTCAATTTAACAAGAAGTATCTACCGTGTGAAGCAGCTATTGCCGGATGACCACAGGGGCTCCTTAACAAGCACTGAATTTGGTGTGTTCTACTTTATTAGTATAGTGTCCTAACAATGCTGTCTTGGAATAATCTATTCTCTTACAACAAAAACAACAACAACAACAAAAAAAAAGCTGTCTAGTTATACTTACTTTTAAATTATAAAGGAGAAATAATGAGAGGTATGTCTTGCCCCCTCTTCTATCATTTTGCCTTGGCTCTCTTACTTCACAACATCCACCCATAGTTCCCCAAATGTTGCAGGCAGTCGTGTTAAATATCTCCAACCTCAGAGGCAGAACTTTACTGAGAAAATCTTATAACAAAGATATATTTAGAAAAAGTCCACTATAAACAAGTGTCCCTGGGAATGAAAATTGAACTCAAGTCATATGCACTTCTGTCCTACCTTTTAAA
This sequence comes from Orientallactaga sibirica, assembly GCA_036365145.1. Taxonomy (NCBI): domain Eukaryota; kingdom Metazoa; phylum Chordata; class Mammalia; order Rodentia; family Dipodidae; genus Orientallactaga; species Orientallactaga sibirica. Next base: position 33,669,329 of record JAEOAD010000006.1, read on the forward strand.
TGTATTTAAGAAAACACAAAGTCAGTTTTTGGACACAGTGACATTTTCAGAGCAAAAGGCTACAGGAAACTATAATAAATATGTACTTCACCATTAACTCTTAAAATGGTATCCAAGCACTTTCAACAAATGCCTAATCTAGGAAAAAAATTAAAGTTGGCAAAAAATATGTATTTTGTATCCTCCTGACATGAACCACTGGGTACATCCATCCATGACTACGTGGTGGGGAACAATACTGTCACAAGATCCACTTGGTTCTGATCCCATCAACGTTTTGGAAGAGGATGAAAAGAATAAGACAATAGGACAAAGGAGGGAATACCTTGAAAGGGGAGGCTCCTCAGGGAACTGGGGAAGAGGAGAGGGGATAAGAAAGGATAAATGACCTGGGACATGATCAAATTACTGTATGTTCATATATCAAAGTTCTTAATTAAGAAAGAAAAAAAAAAAAAACTACACAATACTAGCAAATGAAAGAGTCCAAACTTGATTCCAGGATCTCTGAAGGTAAGGCTACAAAACATTGCTTTCTTTGACTGCTATGTTAATGCAAGTGAGAAGAGAATCTGAAAGAGGAAACATTCTCCTTGAAGTACTTGAAATATTGGTGTGACCTTTGCTTAGAAGTATGTATAACAAGAAAACACATTTATCAACACGGAAAGACAACCCCCATCCCTGTGCTTGTTCTAATGACCCAGTGGATTGTGTCCAGACTCAGAACTGCAGAAGATCCAGGCTTTAAGCCTTCACACTATGTTGTTGGTTACCTAAGGCACAATTTTTGTCTGGTGGGTAAAAGGCCAGTGGCTTAGATCCTGTCTCTGACTAACTGTGACCTCTATGAAACTATTGCTTGTTTGGGTAGCAGGTTTCTCATTTGTAATGTGACAGCTGCACTAAGTGGTCTCTGAGGCACTCAGCTTTGACTTTCTGGGAATTTCAGCTGCAGCACTAGCACAAGTGAGAACCTGAGATCTGCTCAGTACTAGAGATATTTATTCATCTTTAGCTGATGGAATCGCACCATTCAGGAATGAAGTCAACTTGGGGAAGAATATGTGGACACATCAAGAAATTCTACTTTCCTATTTCCTGATTATCAACCAAAGTAAAGTCTTTGAAATCATATGCTTTATCATATATAAGACTATTGCAGATGATAATCTTACAACCACAAATAAAAGCATATTTTGCTCAGTTATGTTGGAAACTACCACAAGACAAAGAAGCACAACAAGTGGGAGAGCAGTCTCAGATTAAAACAGGAATCATTCTGGGGAAAGGGTATTAAGTGAAGACAAATGAATACAGCTAGAAAGCCCCCCAAATTTAACATTTACAATATGTCTGGCTTAGAAACTCTGTAGCTTAAACTTGAGTAAAGAAATCCATCAATAAGGAGAATCTCTACAGTAACCTCAAGGCCTTCTAAACATTTCCCTTGGGAGTCACCACTAATCAAGCTTGTCAAGACAGCTATGGCATAACTTAAATAAAGTATTTAGTTTTATTTTACCCCGCCCCCCCTTGAACTCTCAACAAACATCTGAATAGAAAATTAACCCCTTCTATCACAGATACAATATCTTGGTAAACTTTTTGGCTCCTCTCATTTGTTTACAGAACACTTGCCTATGTGGCTATCGATAAACAACACATTTATATATGCACAGACTTTAATGTGGAAGTTGGTGCTGGGTTTGGATGGATGGATATCTTGGCTTTGCATGTTCTTAAGAACAGAGTCAGCCCTGGGACCTGTAATGGAATGCTGAAACAAAGCTGGTGTTTACAGGTTTCAGTCACACCTCTCATCCACTCCTGGACTCTTCTGTTTCACTTTCATTTTCCCCTAAAGCCCAAGCCAGCATGACAATGAGGGAGAAAGGGACAGCATAGCTGCATAGTATTGGGACTAGCATTGCTTATATTTCTTTTGCACAACTTGTGTGTCTCTATATAAGTTTATGCAAATGCATAAATCTTAAGGGTTATTTTATTTTTTTACTGTGTTGCACCTCTGAGCTCTGATTTCAAAGGCAAGCTTCTCTATGTCAGTTTAGCTTTTCCCAAAGAGCTGAAGCTAATGTGTAGCAAGTCCTGTACTACATGGTCCTAAATGAACATTCCTCGCCTTTCTCCCACAGTGTCATGATTGATTGTGCATCTACATATCTGCTCTCTGCTTCAGTTTAAACAAGTCACTGTACCAATCAAGAAAATTACCCACACAAAATGTACCCAAAATAAATTATTTGGAGGACAATGATATTATAGTTACCTCCACATTGCTGCGATAAAACACCCAAAAGCAGCTGTTGGGAAGAAAGTGTGTGTTTTGGCTGACAGTTTCAAAAGGAAGTTTCATGACCACAGGAGAAAGATGGTTGAGCAGAGGCTGCACATCACTTGTTTGACAAAGAGTAGCAAGAGAGTGAGGTGAGCACTCACAATGGGGAGCTGGACTATAGCACCCCCAAATTCTGCTCCCAGAAAGACATCTCCTCCAGTAAAGCCCCACCTCCCAAATTGCCACCAGCTGGAGACTAAGCATTCAAAACACATATGTTGGGCTGCAGAGATGGCTTAGTGGTTAAGGTGCCTGCCTGCTAAGCCTAAGAACGTCAGTTCCAATCTCCAGGTCCCAGGTCCCACGTTTAGCCAGATGCAAAGTGATGCAAGGATGCAATGCTGCACTTGCCCACAAGAGGGCGCATGCATCTGGATTTCTTTCACAACTGCTGAGAGGCTGCTGGCGCGCCCATTCTCTGTCTGTCTTCCTCTCCCTCTCTCTCTGTGTCTCTCTCCAAAAATAAAAAAAATAATTAAAAAAATAAAAAAACACATATGTTTATCACAGACATCAAACTCAAACCACCGCAAATGGCATCACTATATTATTGTTTTTAAATATAAAACATGATGTTTAGGCTGGGCATTGTGGTATACATCTTTAGTCCCAGCACTAAGAAGATTGTGGTAGGAGGATCACTGTGAGTTTGAGGCCAGCCTGAGGTTACAGAGTAAGTTCTAGGTCATCCTGGGCTAAAGTAAGACCTCGCCTCATCATTATCATCATCAACATCACCATAACAAAAATATCAGTTTCTTTAACTCAAATAATCAATGCCTTAATCAGTTCACTTATGTATGGTACCGCCACATACCTGCTTAGGACACTCAAAGGCTCTAGTCTCAGCTTTCCGGACTCAGATCTAGATTTTGGACCAATTGACCTTATAAATGTTGTATTTCCTTTTTTTGTTCCTTTGCATTTATAGTTATAGGACATTTACATACAAGATTTAACATGCTACTCGAGAGTGATGCACAAAGAAAGTATGCAAGGACAGATAGTTGGATGACAGAATGTTCCTAGCAGCACTCTGGTTCATGGTTCTGAATATATATATACCCAAAGTGACTGATTTCTTAGAAAATGCTATTAAGTGTGGTTATATGTGAGTTGGTAGCCTACTGCAAGAAATCAGTGCTTGTGTACCAAAACACGCTTTCTATTATGGAGTGCCCTTTTTGGCTGTCATAGAAATTATAGACACATGCTGAAATTTTAATGTTATTCAGTACTGTTTTCCTATTGAGCTTCTTTAAAAAGAAGGCTGGAGAATGTGTCTGTGGCTTCCTACTTAGGTCTTTTGATCTTTGAACAGCCTGGACTCTTCCATATAGACCCTAACATTCAAAATACCTTTTAACTTTTTTATAATTCCAGTCTTTTATCCATCAATGATCATACATTTCAACTTACTGTATTTTGTGGCCTTCAGCTTGTCATATAGTTTCAAAATTACAAGGTGGTACATGAGTCTGGAATTCATTTGCAGTGGCTAGAGACCCTGGTGAACCCATTCTCTCTTTCTCTCCATCTGCCTCTTTATTTCTTTCTCCCCCTTGCTCTAAAATAAGTAAATATTTTTTTTAGAATGCTAGAAACTGTATCTAATATTTATGTAACATAAAGTAAAACTATCAATTTTATTTACATTTTAGGTACTAGGTAATATAGTTACCCTTGTAATATATATTTTATGTTTAACTTTCATAGAATTTTATACCTTGTTTTAAAACATAGTTTATTGAAACATTTCTGAGAAATAAAAACACAATACAAACACAGTAATTAGATGTACCCAGAGGAAATATTTCCTCACCTTATCCCCCATTAAGTAATTCAAGAACTTCTCAACATAGACATACTCAATGAATTTCCCTTCCCCACTGACCTTCCCCATAGCATGATAGCCACTGGAGATATCCTTTTCCTCCTCAACCCCCTCCTCCCTCCCTCCTATATATGTTAGCCCTCTGTTCCTTAATGCACACCCTTCCCAATTTGTCCAGCCTGACTCCACACATACTTTTCCCACTGCAGCCTCCATTTCTCTGGCTTCTGTCAGACCAGAGCTATCAGCTTGAAGATAACTATCAATGGCCTCCTTCCTGGAAAACCTGCCCTGCTTATGAATGCTGGGATATTTCTGGAAACGGTCCATGTCCACTCCCACCTCAACATGTAGAAAGCTCCCTCTGAAGGATACAGTATGCTTTCTCATAGAAGCATTGACTTGGATTCTACAAAGTAGAAACTAAGTGAAAAAGTGTGTATTTCAACATTAGCATCAGTTAACAGATCTGAGTTGTGGCACACACCTAGGACGCTCTCATTTGCAAGGTGCCATGGGACAAACATGCATACTTACCTCATTAGCTAAACCAGGACAACTTGAAATTTTAGAAATCAGTAGTCAAATGACATTAAGTGAGCCCTTTTTAAAAGGCTTCTTCCAACTAGAGTGACACTTAAAGCAGCCTCTGCTTCCTTGGCATCATTCTCACCACAATATTCTATACACGTATATGTATAGCGATGTTATGTCTTGTGTATTTGGTAAGTTTCAATGCAGTGAATAGGTGATTTACAGCAGGGTGAGAAAAGTCAAGAAATAATGAATGAGCCTCTACTGTGCATCATGAGGAATGTGGTTGCAAGAGGGAAGGAGAGTCCAATGAAAATTAATAAATCCACCCCAATAGTTTTGTTGCTTATAAAATAATAATGTCAAGACTGTAATCACAGAAGACATTACTGAGTCAGCACCAGGGGTGTGGCTCACCTCTATCTCTGCAATCCCTTTCACCAACTGTTCAATTGGTGATGCTTCCCACAATATATTCTGAGCATCTGCACTCTAGAGCCTGCCAGCTCTAAAGGTAGATCCACCCATGGCCTCAGGCAGGTTCTGCAGGATACAGCCAACACCCTCAGCAGCCATAGTACCCGCCTGTCCTAGCCCCAAGAGCAAGGGATTGGGACTCACGATCTAAAGATTTGGAGATTCCCATATTTCTTGGAGTTCTGTGTAAATATAAGAAGAAAAGACCTATATCCCCTACACCGCACCCTACAGCCCTGAGTCTTCCTGCTCAACACTCTTCCTAGTTATTTTAGTAAACTAAAAGAGCTGCTTTCTCTTCTCAGTTCCTTTCATCACCTGCCCCATTCCCAAGGCCTGTCAGCACTGATTCAGCATCAGTCATAGATGTCCTTGGGCTCTTGGGCTTGTTGAGATGAGAAAAGAAGGGAGGTGCCTGCCAGTAACCTGTTATGATATTTAGTAAAGAAAGCTTTGAAAATGGGCCGTGGACTGCTTCTAACCACCATACCTTCTTCTCACTGTTGTGGTCTCTTGAGTTTTCACCTCCACTTCTAGACTGGAGATCCTTAACCTTATCACGCCAAGCAAAGCTGTCTGCACTCCTGGAACCTCCCACTCTCCGTCCTATGAAACACCATGTCTACGAACACGATTCCAGCAATGACTAAAACTGTCCACCTCCTCGCTCACCTTGGACAGGAAACATAGCTCAGGGGACAGGCCTAAAGCCCCAAGAACCCCACCAGGAGCAGCCTTCAGCAGCCAGGCTCTCTCTCCTGCTTTTATGGTCACCACAACCTGGAGCAGTTTCTCAATTCTGGAGTGTTCCTGAACCCTATGAAGAACTCAGTGAGGTCACAGACTGCCCAGATGCAGGCCAAATGGACATGAAAAAAAGAAAGAAGAAAGAAAGAAAGAAAGAAAGAAAGAAAGAAAGAAAGAAAGAAAGAAAGAAAGAAAGAAGAAAGAGGGGGAGAGGGGGGAGAGAAGGAAGGAAGGAAGGAAGGAAGGAAGGAAGGAAGGAAGGAAGGAAGGAAGGAAGGAAGGAAGGAAGGAAGGAAGGAAGGAATAAAAAAAAAAAAAAAAAAACAGGGATCTACCAACCTACAGACAAGACACTGGGTCCCAGGAAATGTCTTCCTGGTCCACCAGTGCTGGGCGCCTAGCTCTGAAGAACTGCCACTTCCTCCATCCCTCTTCCTCCCGCAAAGGCTCTTCCCACCCTTCCTCCCCGCTGGTCCCACCAGAGGGAAGAGGGCATCAGGGAGCCAGCGAGCCCCGCAGGTGGGGCCGCCTGTCCTTGAGGACCCAACGTGTCCCGCAAAGACAACTTTTCAAACTTTCCGGGTCCCTCGGACGGGCGGGACAATGAAGCAGGAAAAGTGAGCGCAGAGGGAGGGACAGCGGCTGCCCCCTCCGGCCAGCCCGGGCGTGCGCCTCCCGCGCGCGGGCCTCCCCGCGGCCGCGGCCCGCCCGCCCGCCCCCGAGCCCCGCCGAGCCCCGCGCTCCACCGCTCACCGCGCTCCGCTGCCGCCGCCGCCGCCGCCGCCGCCGCACGTCCGCGTCCCGGGAGCCCGGGGAGGAGGAGGAGGAGGGAGCGGGGAGGGGACTCACCGGAGCGTCAGGTCGACGGAGGAAAGCCCGTCCCGGGACCGCGCCCCCTGGGGACTGGGTGCGGAGCGCGGTCCTGGGAGGGAGGGGGTGGGACGAGTCGCTACAAGTCCGAAGTCTTGTCACACCAGCCAGGGAGCGCCCGCCCGCAGAACCTGTCTGAACTCCGCAGAACCCAGCCCTCCGCCGGGCAAACAACACTACCTTTCTTTCCTGCTCGCCCGGGGTTGTCAGGCAGCTACACGTCTAAGCACCTGGGTCAGGGAAGAGCCTGGGGTGACAGCGACCCTCACCGGGAAAGAGGGTGGGACCTCTTGGAGCAGGACCTGTGGCGCCCTCCGCTGTGACTGTGCGATGCCCCAGGGGAGGACTAGGGGTCTCAGACCTGAGATCGGACCACCTTTGGATCAGCAGCCTCCACTTAGACCTCCTCCAATTCAGCTGGTTCCATGTTAACTAGCTGATTTAAGAGCAGAATTTAAAAATCAGCAGTTTAGGAGCTAATTTCCAAATGCCCTGGTTGGAAGGAGACACATGGTTTACGCGCTTTGCAGCAACTAGACGCCCTGGTGTGCCTATTCCCTTCATATTCTGTTTTTCTTCTTCTCCTTTCCTTCTTCTTCTTCCTCTCCTTCCTCTAATTCTTCTTCTCTTTCTCCCCTTCTTCTCCTCCCTGCCTGTCCCCCTCCTCCTCCTTCTCCTCCTCCTCTTCTTCTCTCTTTTCCTTCTTCCCTCCTGCCCTCCCTCCCTCCCTCCCAAGAAGAAGGGCTGTTGCTGTGATAAACCTGACTCTTGGATCTTTGGAACTTGTTTGCAGAAGCAGTATGGAAAAGTTTGGATGTTGGGCTAGAAAAGCTCTTGAATGGTGTGAGTAGAGCTTATACACATTCTGGTGGGAGTTTGAAAGAGCAGAAGGTCAAGAGAAACACAGACAGTGGAGGCCCAGCTTTTCAAGTTTGGCAGGGATTAGCTAAGGGCTTTTCATGTTATATTCTGGCAAAGAATCCAGCTGCAATTTTGCCTATGTCTTGCGAACTTGAGTGAAATTGGCATCAAATGTAATGAACTAATTTGACTGTAAGAAACCTCAGGACAGGATAGCATTCAGGCTGTGTCATAGCTACTCATGCTCTCATTCAGGTCTTTAATGAGAGAACATAATTTAGTGAGGAAAGTAGCATGATATAAGTTACATCTACAAATAAAGCAGATTCTAAAGCAGCTACAAACAAAGGGAGTAGCACCACTAAAGAAGACAGGTAATGTTTTCCACTGGGACAATGTGAAAAGTGCCCTACAAGCATGCATTGCATGCTCCATCTTGTGAAAATCTAAATTTATTTGAAAGGAGTGAGCATAACTTGAGGATGTCACTAAAGGGTTTCCCTGCTCAAAACTAATACATACTTGTGCCCTTAGGATCAATCTCAAAGGCACACAGATTACAGATAATCCAACTGTTATCCAGGGAAGCCAGGCTCCATCTCAAGGTGACATCAAAGCTTGACAGCACTGTTCCCTTAGTACTTCATTTGAAGGGACACAGGATGGAAAGTTGAAGGAGTCATTGAGCCTTGTTCCACACTTCCAGAACATTGATAAAGCCAGTCTGTATGTGACAGAGTTGCATTCGCTACAAGGAGGCTACTGAATGCTGCTGAGAAAGTAAAGCCTAAATTGCAGTGGAGACCCCAGGATCCTGGAAATTCCAGAACAGAGAGGTGCTGGACCCAGAGAGCAGCTACGTGTGTTTCAGGCAGTGAAGCTGGAGACACAGGAGGTCTACCCAAGTGCATTGGAGCCCAGGAATCCATCACAAGCCCCAAGTGCAGATGGAAGGGGCAGGACTTTGGTGTGCCCTGCTGGGTTTCAGTCTTGAAATGACCCAGTAGTTCCTTGCTTTGCCCCAGTTCTTCCCTTTGGAATGATATGTTTATTCTGCAATTGTACATTGGAAGTCTGCAATTTGTGTATTAGTTTTATAGGAGCTTTCAGTTAGGTAACTTGCTTTTGAGTCTCAGAAGAGACTATGGAAATTTGAGCAGTCTTCAGACTGGCAAAGATTATGGGACTTTTCAAATGAGATGGTCATGTGCCTATCTGGGGGTGCAGAGGCAAAATGTTATGGTTTGAATTTGAATGGTGTCCCCTTATGATCATGTGTTTGAACACTTGGTCTCCTGCTGGTGATGCTGTTTGGGAAGTTTGTGAAAACTTTAGGAGGTAGAAGCTCAGTAGAGGAAGTGAGGACTGGTCTTATTGTTTTGTAGCCCAACCCTACTTCCTTTGACACTCTGCTTCCTGACGCGATATGATTCCAACAGCCACCTGCTCCTGCCACCTACCTTCTCCATGTTGGTGGATTGTATTCCCTAGAACTTTAGGCCAAAGTAAACCTTCCTACTTTAAGGTGATAACTGCCAGGTATTTAGTCACAGCAATTAGAAAAGGTTTACATGCCAAACATTATAACACTATAAGCTTTTAGCATAACTATGATACTTAAATTATCATAAAATGGAATTAATCCTTTTGATATTTAAAAAATATTTTTATTAATTTATTTGAAAGAGAGAGAGAGAGAGAGAGAGAGAGACAGACAGACAGACAGACAGACAGACAGAGGATGCACCCAAGCCTCTAGCCACTGCAGACTCCAGACACATGTACCACCTTGTGCATCTGGCTTACTTGGGTACTGCAGAATTGAACCTGGGCTGCTAAGCCATCTCTCCAGCCCTGCTTATGATTTTTTTATGGATATTTTTTCCTGAATAAAACTATTGGGGAAAATGCTAAGTTATTAGGATTTGATTTAGACTCTGACTGACTGATGAGCCGATTTAGGGAAGAAAATGAAATTTACAAAATCTAGATAGTGAGCCATCACAGCCAAGGCTGGAGTAAGAAAGTACGTGCACATTCTAGCATTATACAAATGTAGGCGTTCAGACGCTCTTACCCATAATCAACGGGGATTTTCTTTTATCTTTAAGAGAATATAGAGAATTATCTTGCTTCACTTTTTTTTTTTTCTGTTTCTGGTAATTTCCTTGTGTGTGTGTATGTGTGTGTGTGTGTGTGTGTGTGTGTGTGTTTAATACTTTTGTATACTTGTCTCTTTTGATATGCCTTATTCAGTTCAGTATATGTTCCCAATGTGATTCTTATACTACTGGATTTCTACTGCTTTCAAAATAGCATTACAGTTTTTATTATTATTATTTTTTGCCCAGGCACTTAATTACTTCCTCCAATTCAAGGTGCTTTTCCTTTTATTTTCTCCTCTCCTTTCTTCTTTTTCTTCCTCTGCCTCCCCCTCACACCTTTCTTTGCTTTTTTTTCTCTTTCTTTCTTCCATTCTTCTTTTCTTTTTCCTTCTTCCTTTATTTCTCCTCTCTCCCTCTCTCCCTCCCCCCTCTCTCTCTCTGTCTCCCTGGTTTCATGTAGTCTACACTGGGCTCCTCAAACTCTCTTAGTAGCCAAGGCTGGCTTTAAACTCCTGTTCCTCCCTCTTTCACCTCCTTAGTGAGAATGGAGAATGGAGGATTTATAATAGTTTGTCGTCATGCCTGGCTCCAGATGTTCCTTTTTAAAATATATTATTTTTATTTACCAGAGAGAGAGAAAGAAACAATTGGCATACCATGCCAATGGGCCTGTAGCAACTGCAAATGAACCCCAGACACATGTACCACCATGTGCATGTGGCTTACTTGGGTTCCAGGGAATCAAACCTGGAGTCTTAGGCTTCTCAGGGAAACACCTTATGCACTAAGTTATCTCTCTAGCATTCCAAAATATTTCTTAATGGTTTAATGTCAATGACCATGTTGAGACTATCTCATTAAATATATACCTATTCTATTTTAAAAATAATAATACTTTGAGACTAAAAAAATAAAATGGAACCACAAGAAGTTTAGCGTTATTACAATACACATTCATGCATAAGTCAAGTGAACTCACAAAAATAGGAATATCTAATATAGTGCCAATTATTACAAGCACATAAAAGAGAAGAAAATACAAGTGGAGCGAGAGACTCCACTAAAGACCCTGTACCAGATGCTTCCTATCCTTAGTGCAATGAGGAATACATAAAATTGGCCTCACATATTAAGGAACTTAGAAGTTACATGAGACATTTTAATAGAACTTCACAAAACTTTGGAAGCTGAGGTTGTTTCTGACCAGAAGAACTCCTTGTAGCATGAAATTAACTCTGAAAGAACAGAGTTAATGGTAGAAGCAGAAAAGCAAAATTAAATTGGAGAATGACATAAACTTCTTATCATACTTGGTCATAGGCATAGATTGGCAATGGTGGAAGAATCTATTTGAAATATAGTTTGACGTACTTTCCTCACCTTCAACATTATTTATAGCTTGATATTGTTACAAGAATTATCAACTAAGAACAGTATATGTAAAACCCCCCACCTCTAGATATGTGGTAAGCCTGTAAAGTGGTTACAATTATTATACTGGTAATCAGATAATGAATGAGGGTCACTGATTGCAAGTGGAAAAATAAAGACTTGTGTCTTTATAAACGGGGACAGAATTTATGCCCTGCTGTAGTGTGAAAAGTGTGCCAAGTAGGGGAACCTTAGGGGAAAAGAGACAAGTGTGAGAGCACAGAAAACTGAAACGCAATGCAATCTGGGTCCAATTGCTTATAGAAGTTAAAGGGAAAGAAACAAAGTATGGGTCTTAGAACTGCCTAAAGGCATCAAGAAATAAAAGAACCCATGTATATGTATATAAAAAACAATGAGGCGAGGTTTTAGATATACTAAAGGCTATTTTCAAGATATCAGAACCCTTTCTAAACTGCAAATAAAAAAGATGGTTGGAAAAAAATGTCAGAGTTAGAAATGGTGAGCAATGAAAAATGTCTAGATGTGATGTCTCTACATATGAAAAACCTTACCTGATACCTACAACTGCTTAAAAATAAAACAAAACAAAAAAACTCTGGCTGGAGAGATGGCTTAGCAGTTAAGGTGCTTGTCTGCGAAGCCTAAGGACCCAGGTTCAACTATCCAGATCCCATGTAAGCCAGATACACAAAGGTGAGGCAAGTGCAAGGTTGCACATGCCCACTAAGTGTTTCAAGAATCTGGAGCTTGATTGTAGTGACTGAGGCCCTGGTTGGTCATTTCTCTCTCTCTCTTTCTTTCTTTCTATCTCTAAAAAAATTACAAAAAAAAAACTTTTTAAAGGACAATATTTATAACTTTGTAATAATGTGTATTCAAAAAAGTAACTAACAGTATGAATGATACATTATATTAGTTTCATGATCAGGGGGTTTTCAAGATAATATATATTAATAAAGAAATCATCTTAAATATAACATTTGTTCTGTACAACTGGATTTATGTGATTACCTGGAAGGCATTGTAGGTACTATGTTAAAATAAATATATATTTAAAGCTCTTAGAATGATTAGTGTTCCTTTGTGTATATGTAAATAATTACTGTTATATGTAAGAAAACAGATGAGCTTTTCAAAACCAGAGGTTATTTGGGGAAAGTTAAGAACCAAACTTCTTACTAGTGCCGGCAAAACCTATTGCTGGATGAATCATCACATCAGTTGAATAGTCCTGATACACTTCAAGTTAAAACTCCTGTGAAAATCCTTTGAGTGTCATAATCATTTATATATCTGTCATATTTAAACTATTACATAAATTATTATTCAGCTGTATCAATTCAACACATTTATGGAGAATTTTCTGTATGAAAGCCATCATAACAGGCTGTGGTTGGGGCAGAAGATGGAAAAATTGGAGATTTTTCCATAGGAAAACTATCATACCCAGCTGTAATTGGGGCAGACTGTGGAAATATTAACACAGCATAACACACCGTAACACAACATAGCTAGGAATATTATATTTCTCTGCCTCGATTTGTGTGTATGCATTCATATTTTCATGACCACTGAACAACCATGCCATTTATAATCAAAGATATTGCAAACATTTGTGAAAAGAATTGTGGAGATGCTTAGTTAAGTGAAATTATGTTCATATTAAGACTGAGAACTTTTTCTTTTTCTGTCTTTTTTATCTACACCCTCTGCCCACTGTACCCTTCTCACCACCACCACTAAGTTCCTTTAGAAGAATGGGAAACATATTATTGTACTATGGGTTTTTCCTGTCCTTCAAAATTAAGGCATAGTACTGGATATTTATTTTTTTTAATCTGCAAACATTTGTAGCAGGTTAGGTCAGTGTAACAAATTATTTCAGGGATTGAGATAAAGAGGAATAAAATCATCTAATCACCACTGCAAAATAGCACAGTCCTTTACTTTTCAGTAGCTAAACTCATTAGTTTCAATGAATGCATTTCATCCTTTCTTTCTCTGTGGTACATCCAACAGATGAGAATATTCTGTGCTTATGTTTTTACAGTAGGCGTAAATGACTTCAAGAATATTGCCAGTATTTACTGATGCAGTCCATAATAATGCAATTAGGTGATGGAACAGGACATAGAGCAGGATAATGGAAGATATTGAGTACAAAGTCCTGATTTTAAAAAATTATTTTAAGAGTCTCCATTAATCTTTTTTTACTATGACAAAAATTGCCCTCTGTAGGTACCTTTAGGAATATTAAACACAACTTCTGGAAAGTCTTTAGCTATTTTTCATAGTTGTAGATATGTCTGGGTAGCCATTGTCAAAGGTATTTTAACACAATATGTCAAAATTGTGATGGCCAACATTACCAACATAACTGCAGACATCCTTTCCTACTGTTTATTGCTTTCATTATGTAGAAATGCATCCATGGGGATCATTCTTGTCCTCCAAGTTGCTATATACCTGGCCTGTAGTTTAGTGAGCCAAGATCTGAGATCCATTTTTATAAATAAGAGATAGACAGAATATACACAAAGAAAAAGGAGCAGCACTAAACTTCAATGCCATCATCATTTTCTGGAAGGCTAATTTAGGGATACAGGCAGGAAGCCAATTCCCAGAAATACATTTCTCTGTGCACCACACCTTTGCCCATCTCTGCTCAGTGGATCTCCAGCCAGCAGTGCCACCAGTCCTTCTCTTCTCCAGGTTAACTTTCACTCATGACCCATTTGTATTTTTACATTGTCCAATTTCAGGCTCTTTAAAATAAGACATAATCCCTTTATGACTTCTGCCAATGTGTGACTATATGATACTGAAGTTTTCCAACATAGTTTTACTTGTCCAGTATCTTCTCTTCTAGTCAGGTCAGTGGTATGCAATGCACCACCTCACCAGTGACATTTACAAAACATTGCAGTGGCATAAGGATTGACTGACATTTTGGAGGACAACAAGTGACAATGCACTATAATGTGGGCTTCACAAAGAAAAAATATTTGATGTCCTGCCAGGCATGAAGAGGATCACAGCATCTCCAATAACTCACATTTAGGACTTACATCCAAATTAAAAAAAAAAAAATCAGCCAACTTTTATTTATTCTGCCTTCCAGGAATCTCTTCAGCATTTTGTAGATGATGGCATTAACAAATTTGCTTCAGACTTACCAATAATGTCAGTCAATCTCCCTCTCCCTTCATAGAAACATCTGTCCATTGTGTCTTCTGGCATATATATGAGTAGTTATATGTCCCAAAAGTAACACTGTTAGAAATTTCTATCATTTATAATACATGTAAGGGATGGTACTTCTTTTTAAAATTATATGTATTGTTTAAAATACTGGGATGCAGAGATGGCTTAGCTGTCAAGGCACATGCTTGCAAAGCCCAAGGACTCAGATTTCATTCCCTAGTACCCATGTGTGCCAAATGCACAAGATGGTGTATGGGTGTGGAATTTGTTTGCTGTGGCTTGAGGCCCTGGCATGCCCATTCACACACACACACACACACACACACACACACACACACACACACACACACAGTTTTTATCTCTCTCAAATAAATAATAAAGAAATATATTATCAATAAATTTCATTATGCTTCATAAGCAGAAGTTACAAAATATTTATTTCAAACCCTGTAAAGGTACTAGGTCAGAGTTGAGAACCAATCCACATGCATTCACTGGAGAAGAACTTCAGAAAGGAGGGGTGAGTAATTTGGAAATCTAGAACTGATTATTTTCTTTATGCCCAGCACAGTATCTTAGATCCAAAGATATGTTATATACTCTGTAAGATTAACCTAATAATAACATACCATCTTTAAGTAATGAAGAAAGAAATATTTCAAAGGTGTAAAACACACCTTCTGTGGTTAATGAGTCTTCCATTGCATGGTCTGACCTACCTCATTTAGTAATTCATCTATTCTGTTTTCCACCTGCCCAGAGCTACATCTCATGCCCTGACTTTCCGAGCTCTGGCACCATTAACCTCCTCTTGGTTATTGTATTTCATCAAGCTTTCTTCTTCCTCATGGCAATTGTACATATATTCCCTTCTGCCTAGAACATTGAGCTTTACCCTACTTTAGCTCTCTATCCCTTTAGCAAATATCTCTCTGGAATCATCCCTAAGTTTTTCTAAATATATGTTCCTTTTGCCTACTCAACATTAGTTCACATAAACCTCTACATATCAAAAGAAAGAGCTAGTTAATTCCTTGAACATGTGCCAAATATCACTGTATAAAGTTTGTGTGATGTGGGTGGCATTCCCTTATTGATGAGAATTTTATATCCAGATCACTTTTCTTCCATTGACAATACTGCAAGAAAAACATTTTTTGTCTATTTAAGAAAAAATATCTATTATGAGCTAATCCCTCCTGCACAGTTCATCTCAACTGTCATTTTCATGGCAAAGTTTCCTGGCTTCATAGACAAGGCCAGTTTTAGGCTTATGAACTTATGAGCTTCCATGCACTTTGTCTTTTTAAATCTATCATAATTATAACTTTAGGCTTATTTATGTAACAGTTTCACTTCTCAGCTTTCCAGCAAACTTCCATTATTCCCTAGAGAACATCTATCTGCTTCTGGTTGCTACTGAATGTTAGTGCACATTAAGGTCCAAATTAATAGATAATGCACAAGAGACTGAATAAAATGGATGGTTTTATAAAGGATTATTACTGGGAGCATGCTCTTTCACTCCACACATAATGTTTGCATACTTTCTCTTTCGTTACTTGACTCTTATATGTATCATTCCCTATTTTCCTTTTGAAACTTCAGGGTTGACATCATACTGAAAAGTACACATGGAAGAGACTAAATGTATTGATGTCTACGTTGATGAATCACATTTCTGGTATCAAAAGTATCTCCTAAACTGGGTGTGGTAATGTAAACCTTTAATCCCAGCACTAGGTAAGCAGAGGTTGAAGGATTGCTGTGTGTTTGAGGCCAGCCTAGGACTACAGAGTGAATTCCAGGTCAGCCTGGGCTAGAGCAAGTCCTTACTGCAAAAAATAAATAATAAATAAATAAATAAATAAATAAATAAATAAATAAAATAAAAATAAAAAAGAAAAGAAAAGAAAAGAAAGAAAAGAAGAAAAGAAATATGTATCTCCTAATCATTGATAAAATTATTAAAGTAAAAACAATTCACATTTAAACCAAGAAGGCACATTTCTGAACAATGTTTTACCCTTATATTCTTATATTCCAACTAAAATTACTTATCTTCTAGAGGATATGTTAAATAGAAATCACCTATAAAACACTAAAGTTCATTAAGTAGATATTCCTAAAAGCTCCAAATATCTTTAGAAATACAGTAATATTAAAATATATAATAAGTATGATTTTATGTTGGAAAAATGAATTGACGGATAGTGTTTTATCAAAGGGAAAAATTACAAAATTTTATAAGATATTATTTTGAATAATCAGATCTCATTGCCATTTGTTATGGTGCATAAAACCTAAAATATTCAGAAAGCTTACAATACCCAAAGATCTACCCAAGGTTATATAAATAGTAACAATTGCAAGGAAAGATGAGACTTATAGTTAGAGGTGCCTACAAGTTGGGCAGGGAAACCCAGGAATGTTATTTCCCCATGCTTTTGGAAAGTAACACCAATAAACTTACTGGTTCACCAAACTACACTTGGATGACATCATTTCTTTTGTCTGTTATTTTTGCTGTATCTGGTAGGAAGAGATGTTTGTTCTCATCTCCCCAGTAAAAGTCACCCAAGAATGGGGCATTTCAGATTCCAAATCTTATAATAGACTTATAATCTTATAATCTTAGTGTCTACTCATGAGCTATTTGAGAACCCCACAGAATGAGGCACTGGCTAAATTAGGGAGGTTTTTCTACATCAGAAGGTGAAACGCGTAGTCCCTGTCATAACACAAAGTATTCAATAAGCCTAGTACCTTTTGGCTTTTGAAATTTACACTGGTTTATTACCAATGATGAAACTTTGTGGAGAATATTAGTAAATGACTGCATACATTGACGTATGTGGCATTTAGGCCAAAAGGCTCCTGTTCTGGGTTCAACTGTAAAAATTTCCTACTCTGACTTCAATTCCAATTATATAAAAAGACTCAGGTCACTGATTTAAAATAGTTGAGGTACGAACAGAGATTGAACCATGAATCAAATAATTTTCAGAAGGCAGATTCAGCATGCAAACCTTAAAACTTCTATGTGCTGAAAACAACAGAATCCTAATACTGGGCATACATGAAGACCTACCATCTTTCCCACCCCAGTGTCATTAAGACGGTCATCTAACATTTGTTCCCATCAGTCATTATGTCTGCATTACACTGTAAAGCACATTCCATCACTACATTGGTGGGAAGAAGGAGCAGGTCATGGTTAAAGGTTAAAGTCTTATTCCACATCCACTGTGGTCTATGGACAAGTTCAAGAATTTGATCAGCAGAGTAAAACAGAGATGGTGACAGAGAGAGATTTTATGGTAGGATGGGGCTTAGGTAAAGTCTTAGTTAGCTGTGATGATGGCATTTTCCCCACCAAACCGAATCATCTAAAAATGAGAACAAAATTAGTTATTACATGGGTTTTGAGATGTCATGAAACCTGAGCCAGGAAAACAAATATTGGGAGGAGTATCAGCAATTTTGGCTCATCTTCATATCCAACTTGTCATATCAAGTAAAAATGCTATTTATAAGCCTTCACATGTGTGAAATCCACCCCCCACACATATAAAAACCAGCCTTGCATGCCTCTTCAGGTAACATTAAATGGTACTGCAAAAGTAGAGGACTAAAAATCATTTAAAAAGAGGTCACCTTTTTCATACCCAGTCACCATTTGTCCACAAGCTCACCACGCTAGGCGTGCTGCTACAGTGTATTAGGAGCTGAGGAGGATCCACATTAGAGTTGCTAGTATAGCATAGAAGAAACTGAGGATCCACATTAGATGTTCTACTACAGTGTAGAGGGAGCTGAGGATTCACACCTGAATGAAGGGGGATGAAGCAGACAAAGTGTAACCTTCTCTCCTTTCTTGGGGGATTGACCTAGACTACTATGGCCCTCTCCGTATTCTGCACATAGTATAGCTGGGAATCACAATATCTCCACACTTTATATATAGCCATAGGGAGCAGCCTGATTGTTTTCCCACTTTCCTTATTTTCTAAGAAAAAGAAAAAGAAAAAAGTAAAAACAAAACAAAACAAACAAACAAACAAAAAAACAAAAACAAAAACAGTATGCTTAAATTATTCCATGGAGCTAAGAAGATTGTGTCTGAAATATAAATCCTGACATTAATAAGAACATTTGTTATTTTGACTTGTGATGTATCTTAGACATATTCAGTACATAAGGAATGATATAACAATGATTCCTGTAACCACTAATTCATTGAAGAAACACAAACTGCCAGCAGAGCTAAAGTTTTATGTGCCTACTGCAGCTCAGGCTTCTGGGGTCCTGTGCAGCTGACTGCTTTTCATTCCAGCCTAAACTGCAGCTTATTTGTTAAACAGATGTGTATTCCTAAATGATGCATGGGGTTATTTTATTACTCTTAGGTAGTGCTTGGAATGTAGTATGACATATTGCAATAAAGTGTGTTGACAAAATCTTCAGTGCTAGCCTCATCTTTTCTGACTGCATGAAAACATGGCATGTAAAATTTAGTTTTAAATTAACACATAATAATTAAATTATTTATTGGTTGCAATATGTTTTAATCACAATATGTACTGCTAAAGTCAGAGTAATTAACACTTCCCTCTCTTTATCCTTCCTTTCTATCAGAGTATTTGAAACTCCTGGCTTGTCATTAGTCATAAAGCACATAATAAGTTGCTGGGAATTATAATCACCCACTGTGCTATCGAACACTAGAACTCATTGTATCAACTGTGTGGGTATCCATCACCCAGTCTTCACTTCCTGCTCTGTACTTTCAGATCAACTTTCTTAGCTCCCCTAGTGTGGCTTGGAATTTCCTCCATGGCTAACACTGACATCCTTACTGCTCCTTCCTACAGATGACAGCATGCTAAGGTTTCTTACTTTCTTTCTCCACCTTTGTAGAACTAAAATCCTCATTATATCCATCGTTTCCTTTATCAACTCATGGCAAACTCAATTGTTAGGACAACTCCTAGGAAGGTATCCCACACTTAGTATTGTGATTTTTTAAATTTTTTTTTTTATTTTTAGAGAGAGACACAGAGAGAGACAGACAGAGAGAGAGAGAGAGAGGGAGAGGAAGACAGATAGAGATGGGCGGGCCAGCAGTCTCTCAGCTGCTGTGAAAGAAATCCAGATATTTGTGGGCAAGTGCGGCATTGCGTCACTTTGCCTCTGGCTAAACGTGGGACCTGGAGATTGGAATCGCTGGAGATTAGAACCAGCGTTCTTAGGCTTAGGAGGCAGGCGCCTTAACTGCTAAGCCATCTCTCCAGTACTGTACTGTACTGTACTGTACTGTACTGTACTGTAATTTTTATTGAGTAACCTATGACTTCTGGGAATATCAGTGTCCACCCGTGCCGGGTACTTCTGCTTGTAATGTGGATGCTGGACATCTGGAGTTGAAATGTAGCAATGGATGGAAAAAAATTCTATCAGCATTTCCCCGTTTTGTAATACAATGTGGAGAATCACAGCTGGATGTTATCAAGAGGATGTGAAATGTGATAATAGACTTCTAATTTAAAAGCTGAGGAGCAATATCCTGAAGGCACCAAGTTCTCTCCTTGATATTAGCAACTAGATATGATTGTTACAGCAGGTATCATGAGTCACTCTGACAGATATTAATTGATCAAAACATCCCCCAAAACATGGGCTAGAGAGATGGCTTAGCTATTAAGGCGCCCGCCTGCAAAGCCTAAGAATGCTGGTTCCAATCTCCAGGTCCCACGTTTAGCCAGAAGCAAAAAGTGAGGCAAGGACGCAATGCCGCATCTGGAGTTCATTTACAGTGGCTAACATGCTGCTGGTGAGCCCATTCTCTCTCTCTCTCTGTCTCTCTGTCTGTACTCAAAAAAAAAAAAAAAAAAAAAAAAAAAAAAAAAAAAAAAAAAAAAAAAAAAAACCCAAACAGAGACACACTCAATAATAATAAAATACCCCACAGCCCTCTGATACTGAGTCTAAGTTTTCAGAAAAACCTTAGGAATGTATTTAGTGAGATTAGCAGTTAGTATAATCTAGCTTCAGTATCTAGTCTTGCTTCCCCCTCAAACCAACAGTTTTTCAAGCAAGTGCCTTTAACTGCTGTGTGATGGGCCCAACCCCAGGTTGCCCATTAGTGTTTCCAAGCAGAAGTTCTGACTTTAACCTTACACACTTCAGACAATTTGATATAACCAGAAAGAACAACTTCGCCTCTAGAAAAAAATAGAACACCTCACTAGAATGAATGTCTGGAAAATATTAACCACAAGGGATCTTGCCTATAACATGACCTACCATAATATGATTCAGTAGATAAGGTTAGAAAACACTATCCCATGTGTCTTTCAGTGTACTTTGTACCTTTTATGTACTGCTAAACTATTAGATATCATTTAAAAAAATCAATGTAAGGTGGATCTAAGTTCAACTTGGGTCCAGGGATGCCTTATATATAATCCTGATGGTATTCATTTCAACAATTAACCACTCATATGATTTCTGTTGTTAATGTTCCACGAATATCTGGGTTTCCACTGCATTACTATTGTTGTCATGTTAGTCTCCTTTAATAGACTAATTTCTTCATTACTGGGAAAACAATCTATTTTTTATTCGACTGTTTTCTTTTCTGCCTAGGATATTAGGATAATTGGATAAAGCCATGAGTAATCACAGGAAAAGTGAATCAATAACAAACACAGCTTTTTTTCAAGGTTCTGGTGCATTCACATATACAAGATAATTCAATTCTGAGAAAGATATGAGGCATTGCGGCACTTATATTTTTTCATTATTGCTATCAACTACAAGATTCTAAATCATTTTCTCTAATTTCTTGATTCTAATACATAAGTTCCCTTCCATATTCTTACTGAGTATAATATCCACATAGATTGACTTTCCAGTGTTCTAGTTAAAATATTTTTCATGTTTATCCAAAAATATTTCAATTTATTTTATTTATGGACAACTTTTATACATGAATATAATGCATTTTGATCATAATATCCTCCCATTTTCCTCAGCCTATTCCTCTCCCAGTGAACCCTTGAACCCCTGCATCTTCCCTCTTCTAATTGTTTCTTTTATGTTTGCTTGTAATCAACCCACTGAGTTTAATTAGGGTGGGTTATATTAGCATAGGTGGGGGTCATTTATCAGAGAATGTGAAACTTACAAGTGGCTATACCACTGAAGAAAATATCCTCCCCTTCCTCCAAAATCATTAACTTTTAATAATTCTTCAGTGAGAGGCATTGATACAATTTCAATGGGTCCAGCATTGGGCAGCTCTTGTGCTTGTAATGGCAGCTGCTATGGGGTCATGAATGCAATGGCTGTCATGTTCAGAAGTTTATAGTCTCTAGAAGAATTCTCTACTACAGCTCCTCAGTTGAATTCTCTCTAATATTTTGACTTTGTCCTACCTTCTTGTTTGTCCTCAAGCATTCTCAGCTCATGTCTTTATCTACTTTACTAATATATATATATATATATATATATATATATATATATATATATATATATGATATATTATGAAAATGTCCCACCAATCCAGCATGCAAATATAAATACTTGAAAAAAATATTGTTCAGATGAATTATCCTTACCCATTCAAATAGCTACTCTGTCCACACATCCGCTGAATTCTATCCCTTGTCATTCACTCAAAGTTAGGACACATATGCTTCTCCTCAGTGATCCATCTTTGTATTGTTCCTCTCCAGAGAGCCTCACAGTGAACATATAAACATCTCATACTATTTCCCACGGTGAACAGAACAAGAAGAGCTACCCCTTCATTTCCCTACCACCATAATGCCACTAAAAGAATTGTCTATACTAGGAGCCCCACGCCTATCTTCTCCTTCCTTAAACCCACCCCAGTGATGCTATTTTCTCAGTGTTCTTCACAAACAGCACATAGCAACATTGTCCATGTCAATCACATTGCCAGGTCAACAGTCACTCCTTGAGTATGGTCTCACTGAACATGCTAGCAGCCTTTGTTACAAATGAGCACTGTTTTCTTAATACATAACCCTACAGCCTTGGAGGCACCACACTAGCCACTGTTCTAGCCTTTCTTTTTCTTTTTAAAAAATATTTTATTTAGTTATTTATTTATTTGACAACGAAAGAGGGAGAGAGAGGGCATTCCAGGGCTTCCAGCCATTGCAAATGAACTCCAGACGCATGTACCCCTTGTGCATCTGGCTAACGTGGGACATGGGGAATCAAACCTGGGTCCTTTGGCTTAGCAGACAAATGCCTTAACCACTAAGCCATCCTTCTAGCACTTTTAGCCTTTCTTGGTGGCTCCTCTTCACCTTCTGGACTTGCAAACATCATGCCTATGGATTCGTTATTCTGTCCTATTTTGTGCATTCTAGTAATAATCTCTGTTGAGTCTCTAAGTGTATTTACAGTGCAGTTCTTACTCTTGAACTACAGAGATTTTTATGAAACATCCTCACCTAATTTCAAACTTTTTTTTTTTTTTCAAGGTAGGGTCTCTCTGCAATCCAGGCTGACCCGGGATTCACTCGGTAGTCTCAGGGTGGCCTTGAACTCATGGTGATCCTCCTGCCTCTTCCTCCTGAGTGCTGGAATTAAAGGAGTGCACCACCATGGCTAGCCCAATTTCAATTTTGAAATATAGTATCTAATAGCTCCAAAACAAGATCTTATTTAGGCTCACCTGTTCTTTTCATGCAGGATTTTGAGGTTCAGAAAGGGGTCCCCCAGAATTTATGTACCCTAAATTTTGGGTTCTGTCCTACCTTTAATAAGAAAGACTCAATAAGGATAAATTATAAAGTTTGTTCAGGGGGAATTCACATACTGTGGGGTTTATTTAGAGAGACTGGGGTCTAGGAAGGGAGGCTAAACACATGATAATTAGGAAATATGTTCTCATGTGGAAACACTGTATAGTTTATAAGGTTCATTTAAGATAAATTGAGGTTTTTAGAAAAGGACTAGAACAGAGTTATAAGCACATGGAAAGTAGAAGTTAGATGTATACGTAGAGAGACCCAGAAAATACCCATGGCATCTGTCATTTGTGCTTCCCTGAAGAAGGAAAGTATAGAGAGACTCAGAAAGAACACACATGATGTCCTCTGTGTGCTTTAAGACAAAACAGGCATTTGGAAAGAAGAATCTAGGGAGCTTGTGCAGGGAAACCTGCAAGCACATGGACTTAAGAGAAACTGAAGGGGACAAATGGTGAAGCTCAAGGGAAAAAACTGAGATGGCAGATATAAAAGAAGAAACTTAGATGCTGGGTGTGGTGGTGCACGCCTTTAATACCAGCACTCGGGAGGCAGATGCAGGAGGATCTCCATGAGCTCAAGGTCACCTTGAGACTACCTAGTAAATTCCAGGTCAGCCTGGGCTAGAGCAAAACCCTACCTTGAAAAACCAATAAAAGGGGCTGGAAAGATGGCTTCATGGTTAAGGCATTTGCCTTCAAAGCCAAAGGATCCCAGTTCGATTCTGCAGGACCCACGTAAGTCAGATGCACAAGTGGGCGCATATGTCTGGAGTTCATTTGCAGTGGCTGGAGGCCCTGGTGCACTCATTTTTTCTCTCTGTCTTCATAAGTATTATGAAGAAGGTTTCCCTCATTGTTACCCCAGGTTTAGCGTAACTATGCAGGTAGCAAGTTTACAGTTGGTGAGAGCACCCATGAGGTAGATTTGGAGGTCAATCCTACATGTAAATAAAGTGAAAAGTTACTGAAGACAAGTGGAAAAGTTTCCCCAGACCAGGCTCACATATGTCCCTGTGGCCTGAGCAAAGAGGAGTCACACACACACACACACACACACACACACACACACACACACACCCCAGAGATCAGAAAGGGTGGGGTTAGAAGGCTGCAGCCAGAGGTAGGAGTATTGCTGTAAGTTTGAGGTCACCCTGAGACTATATAGTGAATTCCAGGTCAGCCTGAGCTAGAGTGAGACCCTACCTTGAAAAAGAGAAGAAGGCAGAGGAGAAGGAGGAGGAGGAAGAGGAGGAAGAGGAGGAAGAGGAGGAGGAGGAGAAGGAGGCTGCAGCCTTTATAGCATGGCTTATAAATTTGGAGGATGAACCTGAGGGTTATCCCATTTGGGTCATCCCACCCAGGTAAGTGCAGTAGACTGTGGGCAGCATGGGGTTCAGTAGACAGGTCTCGGTCAGAAGGGTTTCATATTGAGGTTTGTTCTTGTTTCAGGTCAAGGTGGCATGTGTGGTGGCATCTCATGGATTCTCTTTGATCTTCAGTCCCTAAATGAAACTGTCTAAAATAAGCTAGCTTTCTCCTGTTCTCCTTCACTTTAAGAACAAACTATTACCTACCTTCAATCTTCCCCAACTCAGGAAATAATAACTCTATTCCTTCATTCTAACTTTTAATTATTTTTCGTTTAATTCATCAACAAATACAGATGAACTTTTCTTTAAGATATGTCCTTGACTTCATCATATTATTTTTCCAATGTTACTTTTTGGTACATTGCCTGTTTATTATTTATTGTGTGTCCTGACCCTCCACCCCCAAAAAAATGACATAACAAAGCAGAATTACTGGAGCACCACCACCTTTGGAGTGCTATGGTGTTCACATTTCCTTAGAAACAATGGGAGAGTACAGGGTTGTTTGAGGGAGGAAAGAATGTCAAGAAAATCAGTAGCATTTTGTCCTACCTCACTTTCCATATCCTCACTTGAGAGTCTTTCATGCCTTACTCCAGTGAAACACTGCTGAGAGGACTGCTGGAGGAAAAGGTTAGGAGTAAAGCAGGGAGGATCCATGCTCAGAGATGTACACCACTGTACCCTCCATTTGGTGCCCACTCAAGGAAAGAGCCTAGTCTTCTCTAGAGCACTGTGGCTTGGCCTAGGGTCACCACTGCCAAAGAGCTGGCTCAGTCAGCCTTTAGTTGACCCACTGCTCCTGGCAAGTTCTGGACTTTGCCCTTCATCACCTCTATCCTCCTTATCATCAGGTTGTGCTAAGGCTGTATCTGCTCCACCATCACTGGGATGTGGACTGTGCAGGCTAAAGTGGATAAAGAGGTGTGGTATGTGCTTCTGTCAGGTGTGGACATGGGCAGGCTCAGCACCTCTGGTTAGTTGTCCACTCCATCATCTAGGGGTCAGTGGAGTATCTCCACAAGGCAAAGATACACTGGTTCTATCTTGACCCTCAAGGATAATATGTGCTCCTTGCTCCAGTGTGTCTACATTCACTTCCATGGATGACATGCAATTTATGTCTCATAAGAAGGGGCTTTATGGGCTGGAGAGATAGCTTAGCGATTAAGACACATGCCTGCAAAGCCTAAGGACCCCGGTTCAATTCTCCAGGTCCCACTTAAGCCAGATGTACAAGGGGGAGCACACATCTGGAGTTTGTTTGCAGTGGCTAAAGGCCCTGGCATGCCCATTCTACTCTCCCTCTCTCTTTCCCTCTCTCTGTCTCTAATACATAAATAAATATAAATGATATTTTTTTTAAAAAGTAGGTTCCTTGTGACTCAAAATAAAGATGGGGAAAGGGAAACCCTATTCTCTCTCTGGTAGTAAAATGTTCTAGACAAAAATCTGTTGTGCCCAGAAGCAACAGCTGCTAGCACTTAAGGGGTTCAGAGTATTCAGGCCATGTCAGCCTCTGTCATGATTGGAAACCCCACTGACTCAGTGTATCTGCTCCCATGCCTTCATTTTTTCTCTTCTCTTCTTCTTTTCTCCCTTCTTCCTCCTCTTCTCTCTTCTTCCTTCTCTTCCTCTTCTTTTTCCTCCTCCTTTTCCATTTGCCCTGTCTGTCTCTGTCAGCTAGAGATCTCACCAAGGGTCTCATGTATGAAAGACAGGTGCTCTAATAATGAGCTTTATTTTCAGTCCCTTTCTGCCCCCCCCCTTTTTTTTTAGCAAAACATTAATTTACTTGCAAGGAAAAGAGAGAAAAAGAAAGAAAAAGAGAGAGGGGAAAATGGGCATATTGGGACCTCCTGCCACTGCAAATAAACTCCAGACATGTGTGCCACTTTGAGCACCTGGTTTTACATGGGTACTGAGGAAGCGAACTTGAGCCCATCAGGCTTTGCAAGCAAGTGCCTTTAAGTGCTGAGCCAACTCTCCAGCCTGTATTGTTCTTACATGGATGATTGCAGAAGCCTCCTAACCAGTAACCCAGCCTTCACTTTTCTTCTTTGTTCATTATGCTTTGGTTTCACACTTAATTACAATATATATGAATGGCATAAAGTAGTCAGGATTTTTCCATGAGATTCCAGTCATCTATCTCCATGTTCTACATATAAAGATTTTTTTTTATTTCTATTATTCTGATTTTACATTTATAGTATTGGTTCCATTATCCTCCTCCCTGTTCTCCCTCTTCCAAAGGGACCCTCATCAATGGGGAATGTGGATCATGCATTGTGGGGGCCGTCAAGAGTTCTGGGGGGTAGGCCCCAGCCTCTGTGCTTAATGCCCCAACTTGTGGCTCTAACAATCTTTCTGCCCCCTCTTCAGCGAGTTTCCCTGAGCCACATTGGGGTCATTTTAGTTCTGCTTCAGTGATGAGGTTTTGGGAGCCTCTGTGTCTCTGGATAGCTGGCTTAGTTGGAGTTGGATGTTCTCTGTGTTTATCTCCTTCAGTCATTTTCTGGTGTCGTGATAGCCATGAACGCTGTAAGAGAGCCGACACATATAAAATTCTCTCCAAAACATATATGGTCATCCCTTGTATCTAGTACTAACTTCGCTCTCCGTTGGAGAATTTGCTTATCTCCTTTCCAATGGACAACGAACCTGATGGGAGGATCAGTTAATCGCATCTCACCAGGGCCCCAGCTGAAACCATAGAACAACGCAGGGGAAGTACATATAAAGATTTTTTTTGCAATTAATTTCTACTTTAGCTTGAGCACCCATCCTATCTAAATTCTGAAGAATGGGAAGTAAAGAAAACACAAAGAAGAACGGGTCTGGTGGCACATGCCTTTAATCCCAGCACTTGGGAAACAGAGGTAAGAGGATCTCTGTGAGCTCAAGGTCACCTTGAGACTACATAGACTACATAGTTAATATCAGGTCAGGCTGGGCCAGAGCAAGATCCTACCTCAAAAAAAAAAAAAAAAAAAAAAAAAAAAGGAAGGAAGGAAGGAAGGAAGGAAGGAAGGAAGGAAGGTAGGAAGAAAACATAAAGAAAAAGAAAAGATCACACCCTTCCTTTAGGTAGTATTCCTGCAAGTTGTACAGAAAACATATGCTTATGTCTTATTAACAATAGAATTTGGTTTTACATTTATTTATTTATTTAGTTAGTTATTTAAGAGAGAAAGGCATATAAGGAGACAGAAAGAATGGGCATGCCAGGGCCTCTACCCATAGCAAACAAACTCCAGACACATGTGCAACATTGTGCATCTGGCTTTTGTGGGTCCTGGGGAATTGAACCTGGATCCTTTAGTTTTGCAAGCAAGTGCTTTAACTGCTAAGCCATCTCTCCAGCCCTAACCATACAGTTCTAACTTGAACATACTGGAATATGAAAATTGCAGGAGGGAAATGTTTCCCTCAATATGTTAAGCTAAAAGTCAAGATGCAATTAGAGAATCACATGAGAGTAGACCCAGGTGATATCTCAAGCTTCTCTCATACTTCACTATAGTCTATTCTGTTGTTGTCAGAAAAACCCCATCCAAGCTAGTGCCTTTAAGTGCTGAGCCATCTCTCCAGCCCAGAAACACCCATCCACACATATAGAGTCTGCATGACTAAAAATCCCACCTTCATTTTTATTGGAAGAGGTACTTGCCTGGCCTTCTCATCTCTCGTCGTGTAATAGCCCAAATCAAAAATTTAAATATAATTATATCACTTTTCATCATAAAACCTTTTAATGACACTTGATTCTTATTCTTCCACCTGGAATAGCAGTATTCATGTAGTATTCATGTGATCTCATCAGTGAGATAATATTCTTAGCCAAGTCTGTTTTATTGTCCTAGTCCTTCCATTTTTTTCAAAGAAATGTTTAACTTCTGAACTTACTTGTTTTTGAGATTAGCTTTAAAAAATTAAAAAAAGAGTTTAATTTTTACTTTTGGTACTATCCCTTTTGAAACATTTTCTCTGCCAATCATCAGTTTCATAGCTACATTACATGACAAACATATTCTAACCACTTTATTTATGCTATCTCCCATTATTGTACATTTGTGTTTTATCCATGTTTCCCAAGATAAGTAATTCTTCAATATTAGAGAGGATGTAGAGAAACTGGAGCCACTGTGCATTGCTAATGAGGATGTAAAATGTGCAGACACCTTGGAAAATGGATGACAGCTCCTCGAAAGATTAAATATAAAAGTACCATATGATCCAGTAAATGTGCTCCTGATATAAACCAATGAATTACAAGCAAGGACCCAAGCATTTATTTGTGCACTAATTTTCACAGCACAGACATCCACAATAGCCACATATGGGCAGCATAAATAAGATGCAATATATGTAAAGAATGGAATAAAATTATTGAACATTCAAAGGAAATTAAATTCTAATGCATATTATAACATGGACAAACCCTGAAAATGTTATCCTAAATGAAATTACCCAAACAGAAAAGAACAATATGATATTATTGCAGTTTGTGTTACCTACCATATACATATACAGACAGAAAATAGTATAATGGTTACCAGAGGAAGATGATGAAAAGTATTTAATGGGTTTCAGAGCTTCATTTGAGATGATGGAAACCCTGAAGGCAGGTAGATAATGGTAGCATGTGCACAACAATGTGAATGCATTTAAAGCTAATGAATTATTTAGAAAAAATGATTAAAATGATAAATTTTTGTATATTATCGCATGGATTTTTCTAGAAAAAAACATGATTGAACACATTTATTCATGTTCTGGAAATGAATTAATGGCACTTTGTAAAAAATATAGCACCTCATCCCTAAAACATTAATTAAAAAGAAGAAGTTCTAATATTTTCTCTTGATCAATTTTCTATAAATGTAGGCACAAAGCCATAGAATGGAAAGAAAGATGATTTTTTTCATAATAATCTATTCCACATTTACTGAGTTAAATGGTGAAGCACCAACTAGAAGAAATGGGTTAATTTTTAAAATTTTTTAAATTAATTACAAACTTTACTTTTTGAACAAATTTCATGTTGTTCCCATTTCCTCATGTTATCCTCTTACATCTGTTCTTCCCCACCCCATTCCACTGAAAGTTCTCCTCACTGGTGTTGTTGGTATTCACCATGTGGTTAAGCATGCATCAGTTAGTGTCTGAAGGGAGGGTAACAATATTTCAGGACAGTCCTTCCCACTCTGACTCGTACAGTCTTTCTGCTCCTCTTCCATAAGGTTCCCTGAGCCTTGTTGGTATATTATAAATCTACTTTAATGCTGATTTCTCTACATTCTCTGGATTTTTGCTTTGATGTGCTATGAGTGTTTTTAGTTTTGATCACCATCTCCTTGCAGTAGGTTGTCAGGATAGCAATGAGAGCAGCACTCACATTTAAATCACCACTTCCTCTGTTGTGTCTCCTGGGCCCTCACAGATATGCTAGAGGTGGCTTGTTTCATGCTAGGCAGTCATTGGCTATTTTTCCTTGTATTTATGGGTCTCAGTTCTCCTTGTTTCTCTCTCTCTCTCTCTCTCTCTCTCTCTCTCACACACACACACACACACACACACATAAATTTAAGTTTTTCTCTACAAGGACTATCATTTCAGCTATAGTAATCATTGTTTTATCTTTAGGAATATTGGCCAATGCTTTTTTAAAGGAGCTTAAGCTCAAGTTTTCTATATTATTCTATCTTAATGCTTCCTGGGGTAATGTATAAAAGCTATGTGTATTTGAGAAATTACTTCTGAATCTACATCTGCTAAGGATAACAAGCACTAATGCAGCAAGTACAAAGTAGCCAAAGGAGAGGAGACAAAGATTA
This sequence comes from Orientallactaga sibirica, assembly GCA_036365145.1. Lineage (NCBI taxonomy): Eukaryota > Metazoa > Chordata > Mammalia > Rodentia > Dipodidae > Orientallactaga > Orientallactaga sibirica. The sequence continues at coordinate 33,699,716 of JAEOAD010000006.1, forward strand.
CAGAAGAGAAGGAAGGTAGATTTCTCAGGCCAAATGACATAATGCCATGCGGGATCTGGCCCAGTGCTTCAACTTTTATCTTGCATGTGACAGGCAGACATTAGAGAGGATTGAATCAAGGGAGTAATTTTTGCTAAGAGAACATTTGATTGCGATGTCTGGGAGATTGTACAGAAGGTAGAATGTGGAAGCAGTTGAACCAGTTCCGCAGCTGTATCAGTGTTTCAGAAAGGAGAGATAGGTATGTGCTCCAGGGTGGTAACAACAAACGCGTGAAAGAATGGTTAAGCTAGGGATGTTTTGAAGTCAAAGTCACAGGTCTCTGCTGATAGATTGGCTATCAAATGTCACAAAAAGAGAGGCATTGGGACTAAGTCCAAGGTTTTAGATTAGATTTGTGTTTGGAAGAAATGGAAGATTAAGTAAATATATTCCAAGGCTGAAAACAGAGAAGGAAACTCTTGAGTGCAGATGGAGCAGTCTGGACTTGCTCCTGTGAGCATTACAAAGTTACTTTGGGTTCTTAGGAAAGCATGATGTAAGCAGTGCTGTTGGACAGATGCCTGGCAGCTTTGTGAGGCTGGTATGAAGAAAGAAGACAAGGCAGGACTTAAGAAAGCGGCTTCTTTCTGGAGGTGGTGAAATTCCCTTTCATTCCCAGGGGTAATGGGAACCACACACAGTGTCTTCTCTTCTTTGTCAAACATGCCCCTGAGTACCCTATGAAATGGGTCACCACAAGAACAAACTGAAACTTATGTCATGGGTCACAGAAACTCCAGAAGACAAATGTATTTCACTCTCCTAAATTGTCCCAGCAGTATAATGGATGGTTTGATGTCAACTGTTAACAAAGACCACGGGTTCTGGCTTCACTGCTTGTATTTGCCCAAGCTTGGGAAAATCACTTAATCTTTCTATGATCCAGTTTTCTCATCTGTCATACTAAGATAACAATGGTGCTTAATTCACAGGATAAAGTTGACAACTAAATGAATATTACATTTTAAATATTTGGAGTGCCATTTCAGAGATGGTGAGTTGTTCAATAAATATGACTTAAGTTTTCTCATTGTTTTTCAAATAAGATAACTAATGTAGGCTGATTATTATAAAAAAGGTTCTCATAGAAATACTAATATGAATTGATTAGGGAGCAGAGAAAATATAATTTCAAAATAGAATTTGATGTATGGAGTAGGAAATGAAAGACTAACACTGAACATTTAGTATAATAACATTATTAATGAGAAATTAAAAGGCCAGTTTTAATGTTTTAATGTAGAACACTTCTTAGAAAATATATTTCAATCAGCAGTTTTGGAATACTATATGACACAAAGTATATTTATAATTAAGAGAATTATGCATTAATTTTTTCTAACTATAATTCACAGGATTATTAGAAAAAAAAAAAAAAAGACAAAGCCCTAAAAGAGCAGAAATGGTGTGATCACTTTCAAACTGAATTTTCTCAGAAACTATGTACCATTACTATAAGACTATACTTCGAAAATCTTCCTAAATAATTTCACTTGCACTGAATTGCCATTCTTGTACACAAAACAGATTTATACAGTCTGTATGTTTATACCATATGACTGGTGCCATTCCTGGTCACATATAATTACATGATTTAATTTACTGTATGTTTTTGAGTAAATGTGATCCACAATTATTTTTATCTTCATTAACAACAAAATATAGTTTCACACAGAACAGCTTTTATTTTAAAAATTTAAGTAATAAAGATAATATTTAAGTATAATAAAAATATAACTTTTGAGATTTTCATATATTTTTCCATTCATTTGAAGGACTTTATTTCTTGAAATCTGTGTTCAGCATAATAATGGCTTTGCAAACTCCTCCATGTTTTTTATCCTGAAATTTCAAAGAAATCCATGTTCTATCTCCTATATCTTGAGAACATGTTCCCATGTGTGACAAAGAATAGAGTAGCAGATGGAATTAAGGTTATTGTCTTTGTGATGGGAATCTTAACCTCCATTATCTGAGTTGGGAGACAGTGTAGTCCAAAAGATGAATTTTAGCATGAGGGAGAAAAGGGGAAAAGAATTAGATCAATGTTAATGTGAGGAAGCTAAGAGTTGCCATTTGCTAGATTTGAAAACAGAGGGAACTATGGCTAAGGAATATAGGAAGTCTCCAGAAAGACTATAGACAGCCTTCATAAACTCGATGCTAGTACCAGAAACACAACTTTGAATCTTCCCCTCTACCTGGTTCTACACCATGCTTTATAGTCATTAAGCAATATTGCCTTTTTTGTTTTGTTTTGTATTACTTTTACTATGTCAGTTAGGCTCTTGCTTTCTTAGGTTTCATATCTTCCAAGTTTTCAAAGAAACACATAGGTAACTGCAGAGAAAAATTAAATAGATGCACAAAATAAAACATGACTAGTTAATTATGTCTGTCATAATTACCATACCAAGGTATACGTTTCATCTAAGTATCCTGAATCACAACCTAAAACATTTAATTTCAATTTTACAAGAGGAAAACAGAGGAATAAAGAATATAATAGGTTACAAAAAAAACCAATAAATAAACCATAAATTAGGAAAGGCCCCAATAGTAGCAGCCCTCACAGCTATGTTTGCTATACTTCTGTCTATTTATTTATTAACATTGTAACCCCAATTTTATAACACTGGTCAATACATCTCAATATATCTCAGGCCCTAGATGTCATAAGAAATATTCAAGAATTCCTATCTTGTGTTACATGACATGGAGAGGCTTGCTTACCTCTGGAGCTATTTTTAAGATTATTATTTTCAGACCTAAAAACATCAAAAGAAAAAGAGTTTAAAATTGGGGTCACTATTCATATTAGCTTCATTACTATTATAGATAGCTCTCAAGGAAGACAATGAATGCAATTATATATAAATATATCCATCAACCCTTTATCTAAATACTAAATAATTAATGGAAGAGATTTTTGACTACTGTTTAAAGCCATTCTTTGACCAAATTGTCTCTAGCCAATTTAGGATACAAAAACTTATGTGCAAGGAAGATTTTTGAATAAATTCATTTTCAGCCCCTTTGGTAGGACTAAAGAACTAAATTCAATTGTTACAACATCAGGACTAAAAAAAATGGAAAGAGATGGAGAGATGATTCAGTGATTAAAAGATACAATTGTAAAGCCTGATGGCCCAAGTTCCCCACTTTGAAGCCCACAGTATGTGCCTAGTTCGCATTGCATAGCCAAAAGCACTAAAATGTTTTTATATGTGCCTGGAGTTCATTTTAGTTGAAGGAGGCATTGCATACCCAAACTTCCTTTCTATCTCTGTCTCTTTCTCTAATAAATAAATGAAAATGTTTTTAAAAGTGAGAAAAACCCAATAAAACTATTCAATCTTAAGCAAATTAAGAAAAACAGCTAAAAGGTTCATGTAGATACACGTGTTTTCCTAAGATGCACCCAATGTATTGTAAGACACTTCAAAACACTCCCATGTGTGAGGTGTGCAGGTTCCTCTGTTATGGTAAGAATATATTGGTGCAATCTGACAGTGAATAACACATTCTCATTGTGCAAAAGACAAATCTCAAGCTGGTTGGTTGGTTGGAAGCTACTTCCACACGACCCAGTGATAAAGAAGTATCAGGATTAAAAAAAAAAAAATGTAGACTCATTCCAAAGAGAGAAAGAAAGGAACACATTAGGAATTCACAAAGAAAGAAGCAAGGTCTGGAAATGACAACTGTGACATGCAAGGGCAGCAGCTGGGCAATCTCTGGAGCTGCTCCCTAGTTCATGGCTGTGGAGCCCAGGAACTCTGATACTCCAGCAGACTGATGTCCAAAGATGCATTCCCCCAGTAGGATGTATGATACCTTAGAAGGCTTTGAAAATATAGACAGGCCTACCTTTACAATTCTCAGTTCTATGGCTGGACATCAGACACTCGTTAAACACAGTGTGCACACCGGTATGTGTCATGGGAAAGACAAGAACAGCCCTTAAGTTCAACTGAATGTCCCCCACACCCCCAACACACATGCATGACAGTCTCCAACTGTCCAGAACCAGAAAGAATATACTCCAAAACTTCATCAGTTGTTTCCCCTTCTCTGTCTTGCCTATGTTATTTTATTTTATTTTATTTTATTTTATTTTATTTTATTTTATTTTATTTTATTTTATTTTATTTTATTGATTTATTTGGTTTTTCAAGGTAGGGTCTCATTCTAGTTCAGGCTGACCTGGAGTTCACTCTGTATTCTCAGGGTGGCCTCAAACTCATGGCGATCCTCCTACCTCTGCCTCCCGAGTGCTGGGATTAAAGGCGTGCGCCACCATGCCCGGCGTCACTTATGTTATTTTAATGAGCATTTTTACTTTATCATTTTCTTTTTACATTTGACACTCTACATTTCCCCTTTTTATCCTTTACTATAATTTTAGTGGCATTTTCATTTGAATCATATTGGCTTTATTCTTTAACTTCTGAGAATGATTTTCTTAGGATTTTGAAAGTTTTACTTATTTACTTTACTATTGTGATTGAATCATATGTACTATATGGACTGATATGTTTTTATCAAGGCATTTTCATTCAAGTCTATCATGTACTTTGACCATATTTCGCTCTCTAACCACTCCATTCTCCCTATACCCCTCCTACTAGTTTCCTATTATAAAGTCAGTTTCTTTTCTACTTTTATGCTATCCATATTAAAAACATAAAAAAATTACATACATAATTTTTTTCAGAATTTTTATTAGCATACATTAAATATAATCCATTTCATTATGATATTTTTATAAACATATATAATTTATTTAGATAACATGCACCCCCATTATCCTTTCTTATCCTCTTCTCACCCCCACTACCCCTTCTTCTTCCTAATTAGTCCCCCTTCTGCTTTTGTGTCATTTTTTTTGATGACCCAATGAGTTTCATTAGTGTTTTTTAAGTTATTTTATTTATTTTTGGAGAGAGACACAGAGAGAGATAGACAGAGAGGGAGAGGGAGACAGAGATGGGTGCACCAGCAGTCTCAGCTGCTGTGAACTAAATCCAGATGCGTGCACCCCCTTATGGTCAAGTGCAGCATTGCGCCCTTGCGTCACTTTGCGTCTGGCTAAACGTGGGACCTGGAGATTGGAACCACTGGAGATTGGAATCAGTGTTCTTAGGCTTAGGAAGCAGGCGCCTTAACCGCTAAGCCATCTCTCCAGCCCCACAGTACTTTTAAGCACTACTTGTGCAAACAACCAGGGAAGAAACTTCCAACTTGATTTCTTTGTGTTTTGGAACGAGAGTGTGTGAAGTCTTTTTCAATACTCTCTCATCATAGAGTGCAGTTGGCCAATAAAGAGCAACAGGAATATCTTGCATTGCTTTGGGGGCCTCCGTGACCCACCTGACTAACACTATTCATGGCCCTGGCATTTTCATTTAATAACTGGTATTTTCATTGAATTGATACTAGTATTCATTTTATAAGCTTCTAGAAACAGCTTTATCCTCATACACATGGCACTGATATTTAAAATGTTCAAATGTGTGTATAAATAATTTTCCAAAGAAGATATACTAATGGCCAGTATGGAAAAAGATTTCAGTATCATCTGTCATTATGTAAATAAATATTAACCACAATGAGATATCATTTCATACCTTTAAAATGGCTACTACCAAACAAACAAGACATAAAAAGTTTTGGCAAGATGGAGCTGTGGAGATAGGTAAGGCAATAAACTCTTGCTTTGCAAACATGAGGACCTGAGTTTGATCCTCAAATCTCACATTATATAAAAAGCCAGGGTTGTTGATCCACAGACAGGTGGATCTCTGGGGCATTCTCACCAATCAGTCTAGCCGACTTGGTAAGTTCTAGGCCAATGAGAAAATCTGCCTCCAAAACTGATGTCCAGACCCTTGGGGAGACTGCTTACAGTAGCCCACCCTGAGTAAGGTTAAGTAAGCATCTCAGGTTCAAGGTGAGTGTCCCCTTTGCATGCAAAACTGTTCTCACTCTTGTTTATAGAACATGCTGTTTATAGATTGTAGAAAATGTCAGGGAGACCCAAGACCTATGAAAATGACAAGAAGCAAAAGCTGAGTGCCTAGCACAAGACTATTCATCTCTATTACATGTGTTAGTTCCCAGGAAGCATTACAGAGCAAACGGTGCATTAAATGAGAGTACTGTCCTCATGCCTGAGCAGAGAACCTTCTCCAGGGAGATGGCCATGGACGGTGAGGAGACTCATAACTCATAGAAGCAGAAAATCAGAAGCTTCTGAAAACTAAACACACTGACTGTGCATCCAAAGGTTATCCCCTGACATCTACATTAATTTGTGTGTGAGCAATTACACACACACAAGTGCACACGCACACACACACACACACACACACACACACACACAAATTTAAAAATAGATTTGGGCCATGTCAACAGAAATTGGTGCTTGGATAAACAGTTGGTGGGAATATAAAATCTTGTTGCTGCTATGGAGGACAGTACGGAAGTTTTTAAATAACAATAGAAATACAAAAATCCATAAATTCCAGCTTTTGGTAGTTTATCCAAAGAGAATTAAAATCAGGATCTCAAGGTGGTATCTGTACTCCCTCTTTTGTGGTAACGTAAGCACAATATCCAAAATGTACATTGAAGCATAAATAAAGAAGAACAGTGCATGCATACAATGAAAGAAGCAGCCTTTAAAAGCAAGAAATCCTGGTGTGTAGGACAGCCTAGAGAACATTATGCCAAGTGAGATAAACCAATCACAAAATGACAGCTACTGCCATCATACTATGTATATGAACTACATAAAATTAAATGGCTGGAGAGATGGCTTAAAGGTTAAAGGTGTTTGTCTACAAAGTCTAACAACCTCAGTTGGATTTCCAAGCACCTATGTAAAGGTAGATGCACAATATGGCCCACACATCTGGAGATTGTTTGCAACGGCTGGAAGTCCTAGTGTGTCCATTTTCACTCCTGGTCTTTCTTCTCTCTATCTCTCTCTACTTGCAAATAAAAACATAAAAACATTTCTTAAAACTGTCAAAGTCATAGACACATTAAGAACGGCAGTTAACAGGAGAGGAAAATAGAGAGCGGCTATTGAGCACATGTAATTACATTAACGCATGGCAAATAGGTTCTACAGATCTCTGAGTGTTTACCATCGTCCCTGTAGTTACAACAAGTGTTATGCACTTAAATGTTTAACTAGTGCATTTCATGTTATATTCTGATCACAATAAAGAAATATATAGTGTCAAATGTTCTGAATAATGCTATTCAAGTTTAATGCCAGGTTGTCCACATTTCCTGGGAGCTCCTCTTCTGTCTCTGAATTTGCACAGTCATGTCAAGCTCATGTGTTTATTTAGTTCAAGAAAAAAGGTCAGCGGTTTCCATAGCAACTTCATTTCCTAGTATATGCAAGGTGTTCTCTCTTTTCAATGCTGAAGTTACATTGAGTGTGGAACCTTTCCAACTTTCCCCATCTGAAGCCCATTCATGTGGGAAGATCTGCTGTGGTTCTTGTAGTTCTGGAACTGGATCTGCATCTCTCTAGGACCCTTGATGGGATGCAGATTGTGCTCTTAGGATCCTAAGTGTTCACAGACACCCAGGAGCCTATGTTTTGCTTTTTGAGATCTTACTTTCTAAGACATACATTGAAAACAAGTTTCTGTAGGTCTCTGTTTGGCCCACATAACATTCAGTTGGGCACTTTTCCCAGTCTCTAGAGATCCTCTCTTCAAATATCTTCTCATAGCACATAACAAGTGTGAAGACAAAGACACCACCAGTTGCTCCTTCTAGACACTTTAATTGCCCAAAGATCACAGAATTTAGCATTAGGATTTCAATTCTCTCTTGCAACTTCTTTTCAGGCCTAAAGAACAAAATCCCATTTTTTTTTTGTTTTACCCTTGACATCCTCACTCAAAGCAGATTATATACTGTACACATAGTACTGGCCACCCTGCTGAGAAGTTAAAGGAGAATTATTATTATTATTATTATTATTATTATTATTATTATTTGGTTTTTTGAGGTAGGGTCTCACTCTGGCTCAGGCTGACCTGGAATTCACTATGTAGTCTCAGGGTGGCCTCAAACTCTCGGCAATCCTACTACCTCTGCCTCCTGAGTGCTGGGATTAAAGGTGTGCAACACCATGCCCAGATAAGGAGAATAATTTTTATTCCTTCTTTTTTTTTAAGAGCCTCAAGCACTGAGAAATAAAATATTGTAAATTTTCAATGTATTATTGTATGAACTTGCTATGTTAAATTCTCAATAAATCATTATATTCTAACAGCCTTATTATTTGGTGTCTGTGCCCTCCTGATGTCATATAGTGGAACATTTGTTTTCAAGTGCTACTTCTAACAGGAAGTGAATCATCCAGCCAAAGGGGGATTAAGCTTTCTTTTATACAATGCCCTCTTCCTACACTGGAGCACAGCTCAGAAGCAAGCCTCTTAAAGATACAGAGTTGCAGTACCCATGGTAATGCCCATCATTTGTCAGACTATTGAAGACAAGGAAAGATTTCTGGAAGAAATGTGTTAATAAGTATTTAGAAGTATTTAGGAAAGGTCCATTAACATGTATGTGTCTAAAAAGCTTCATATTAACAGAGGACTATTAGGAATTAGGTGAAACATCAGGAAGAGGAAATTGGTCCAGATGCATCTGTTTTCTTAAAAGATGTTTTGCCATGCTTACAAAGAGGAAGCACCAGAACTTCTAGCACTGCCCACTCACATTCACCAGGGGTTACTGTATTACGACAGCATTTCCTTGTCAGCCAGTGGATATGAAGGAAACACAGGGATGTTGCATGCAATATGCAATTGCCTCAATCCCTTCTCAGCATCACCAGAAGACCAAACTTAGTCTCCTCGTTTTCACTAAAACCTTTGGTGTTTATAATATGATTTATATTAAGGAATTGTCTAACAAAAATAGATGTCTACCAGAGTGAGCATTCAGATAATCAGAGAGGAACCAGATAAAGTATTTTGAAAATATTTCCTAATATGTTCTGATTTGGAACTTTGATTACATTTTTGGCTTATTCACTTTCATAAGTTATGTGTAACATTTGTGTTAAGCTAAGCAGATCCAGTTCTGGACAAGATACCATATATGACCTTCATATTAATGGAAAACCAGCACTGTGCAGAGATACTTCCTAATTGCTGTCACAAATATCTGAAAAGAAACAATTTAAGAAGAGAAGGGTTTATTTTCCCTTCTAGTTCCAGACTACAGTTTATTATGACGAGAAAAGCATGGTGGCTGGAGCATGAAGCAGAGTGTTTATAGTTAGGAAGATAAAACAAACAGCAAGTGGGGTATAATACCTCAAAACCCAACCCCAGTGACCCACTTCCTCCAGCAAGTCTCCACCTCCTAAACAGTCCACAACCTTTCCTAATAATGGCACCAGCTGGGGACAAAATGTTCAAACACACAGCCATTTTATATTTAAACCATAACATGCTGATAATAATGATGATAAGAAAATACAGTATGTGAGTTACTCTATATAGAGATTTAAACATAAGTAAACTCTATAGTTCAGAAAAGGAAAACAGTAACACATATCAGCATATCAAAAAAAAAGCATGAAAGTCCACTCCACAATGACTGACTGCTTCACTCACAACTCATAACCCACAACTCCATGGTGAATGCCAGCAATCTCACTAAGGAGGGACCTCAATGGGGTGGGGCCAGGGAGAAAGGGAAGGATGGTACCAACACTTGATGTATCCATACAAAGTTTCAACTTAATAAAGAGACACCAGGCTTGGTGGCGCAAGCCTTTAATCCCAGCACTGGGGAGGCAGAGGTAAGAGGATCACTGTGAGTTCAAGGCCACCCTGAGGCTACATAGTGAATTCCAGGTCAGCCTGAGCTAGAGTGATATCCTACCTCCAAGAAAGAAAGAAAGAAAGAAAGAGAGAGAGAGAGAGAGAGAGAGAGAGAGAGAGAAAGAAAGAAAGAAAGAAAGAAAGAAGAAAAGAAAGCATGGAAGATAAAGTAGAACTTGGATTATCTTTCAGTGAGTATATGTTATCTTTCATGAATATATGTTAAATGACAAACATTATACTTTAGATACTTCCATTGCATTGTGTGGTACTTGGGATGGTTTGTATTGATTGTAAATTTCATAGGACCTCCAAGCACCTAGGAAACAAGCCTTTTGGGCATGCTTGTGAAAGATTATCCAGAGTAAGGTAGCCTGGGAGCCTGCTTGTGAGGGTCTGTCTTGATAAAGCTAGGAAAACACCCTTAACTGTTGGTGAAACATTCCAGAATGGGCTTGAGCCCTGGGCTATGAAAAAGGAGATCCCGGACATGGAGCTGCATGGTTAGAAGCTCTCCTTGCTCAGCTTCAGCCTTGCTTTGGTCTGATGTTCCTTGCTGTGTCACCATTCTTCCCTTTTTGGATTGGGTATGTTTCCTATGTGCTCATGCATGTTGGAAGCAGGTCGCTTTCTGTGATGTTATAGGTTCTCACAGTTAAGAGTCTGGGATATGAGGAAGCAAGTTAGATGAATCAGCAGGAAAAGGACTCAATCGATAGCTTGGAGGGAAGTCCAACAGATTTTATCCTAAATTATCCATTCCTCAGACAGTCAACAATCACATGACAGAATACATCATTATTGTTTCAACCCACTGAACTTTGAGATGAGTTGTTATATCAATAGTTAATAGAACACCATTTTATATTTTCAGATAATGGCTTCCTAAGAACAATATACTATAAATACAATCATAATCTAATTTTAAAACTCAGTGGATTTGTAGTAATCTTTATATTTGGCTACCTTATCCTAATGTCAGAATATTAGTTTAGGGCCAGGCGTGGTGGTGCACGCCTTTAATCCCAGCATTTGGGAGGTAAAGGTAGGAGAATCACCATGAGTTCGAGGCCACCCTGAGATTACATAGTGAATTCCAGGTCAGCCTGGGCTAGAGTGAGACCCTACTTTGAAAAACCGAAAAATGAAAAAACCAAAAAAAAAAAAAAAAAGAATATTAGTTTAGGGTAGTTCTTCAACTAAGAAGCTGTATTTTTATTTTCAGACTATAATACAAGTGAGAAAAAATTAAAATCAAACCTGGATTAAGTAAGATAGATGCTTTTTACATGTACAAAAGAAACTCCTATGTTACAAGATGAAGAACTCTGGACCAGACCTTGACCATCTTTTCTTTATCCTAACAAAAGTGCAGTTAAATGCATAGTGGGAGAGTACATTTTCTATAATCTTTACTCACTGCTTTTTATTTGCATAGCAAAAGTAGAATTTAGGCCAGGCATGGTGGCGCACACCTTTAATCCTAGCACACAGGAGGCAGAGGTAGGAGGATCCCCAAGAGCATGAGGCCAGCCTGAGGCTCCAGAGTCAGTTCCAAGTGAGCCTGGACTAGAGCAAGACCCTATATCAATCACCAAAATAAATAAATAAATAAATTAAAATAATATAATTTAGTCATGCTGCCATACTTAGAGATAAGAGAATCTAAGAACAGAGGCCTTGATATCAATCAAGTATGATGCTGGTAAAAGTCATAGGTTCTATTATAAAGTTGTAAGTTGAGAATATGGGCACTGGAGAGATTGCTCAGTGGTTAAAGGAATTTTCTTGTAAAGCTTGATGGACTGGGCTCAACTCCCAGACTCACAAAACAACACATGCATCTGGAATCTGTTAGCAGTGGCAAGAAGCCCTGGTATGCCCATTCTCTCTCTCTATCTGTCTCTCTCTCTCACACACACACTCCTTCTCTCTCTTTCATAAATAAATAATTAAAAGTACTTTTTAATTAAATGATTAAAATATTAAAAATGAAGATTCCATATTGTACTACAATATCTATACAGTTTACATGAATAACATCCATGTTCTTTTCAGTTTCTTTTTATATTGAAACCACACTGTGATTAAACTTACTGTGTTTAATAGTCAGAAATAAAAGTCTATTTGATAAAGAGTGCAATTGATGCAGAGTAGTATAGGGACTTTTTTGAGAGCAACAAGTTACATAATGCTGTAATAGTGTAGTGTTGTAAATGAGAATGCATAGAAATGAAATGGGCTTATTTTTCCACAAGTATTCTTAATCTTGTGCACCAACCAAATAACATAATCCTGAGTTTTGGTTTCAGTGGTAATAGAATCCTTTTCAGATGTGTATCTAATCGGTATATTTACTAAGTGAATTTACTAAGTGAATAAAACCATAACTGAGATATCAACTCCCTGGAGAATTATTAAATACTTTTCTCAGAGCTAGCGAGATGGCTTAGCAGTTAAGGCACATGCCTAGAAGGCCTAACGACCCAGGTTCGATTCTCCAGGTCCCATGTAAGCCAGATGAACATGGTTGTGCATGTGTCTGGAGTTTGTTTACAGTGGCTAGAGGCCCTGGCATGCCCATTCACACACACTCTCTCTACCTTTCTCTGTCTTTAATAAATAAATAAAGAAAAATAGAATCTTAAATATTTTTCTCTGTATATGTGGGGGTGTGTGTGTGTGTGTGTGTGTGTGTGTGTGTTAATATAAGTATATGCATACCACAGTGGACATGTAAATGCCAGAAGGGTATCAGTCCTTTTCCGTCTTGTTTGAGGCAGTCTCTGGATGTTTGTCACTGGTGTAGTCCAACGTACTTGGCCCATGTGTTTCTTGAAATAGCATTAGCTCTATCTCTCATTTTGTAGTAGAAGTGCTGGGATTACAGATATATATTGAGGTGCCTGGCTTTATGATGTTCCTGGAAACCTGAACTCCAGTCTTCTTACTTTTACAGCAAGTGCTTTACCCATTGGGCAAACTCCCTAAACCACCCAACCACCCCATAGACTTTTATCTAAATGGAAATATTTTCATTTTATTATAAAACAGAACAAACTTGCTTAGAATAAATTATTTTAGAATAAGTATGAGAAACAATCTATGGTTTACATAGTGTTTACGTAATTCTCCCTGATGACAGAAATTACTGATACTTGCAGTGCTCAACAGTTACAAAAAAAAAAAAAAATCACACAGATGATATTGCATCATAGTCATAATAAATTTGCAAAATAAGAAAAGATACTACAGTTTATAGGTAACAAAACAACATTGCAAAAATATGTTGAATATCTTTGCACAGGTTTTATAACTACTTAGGGCAAATCCTTGGAATTTAGATTAGAAACTATATTAACTTATGTGACATTATTCTCTTAGACACAAATCTTAAATATTTAATTTTTAATTTAACTAAATGGATTAACATGAATTTAATAGCATATAAATAAACTTCTCAGCTCTACTTCCTGACTGCTGATGCAAAGTGACCACGTGCCTCATCTTCCTGACTATGGATCTTTGTGGCCAGGATGGACATTATATCTTCTTAAACTAAACTATTTTTTTCCTTTTATTATTATTATTAACAACATTTTTTTTTCTTTTTAAAATATTTTTATTTATTTGAGAGACAGAGAGAGAATGGGTGTGCTAGGGCCTCTGCAAATTCCAGATGCATGCCCTACTTTATGTATCTGGCTTTTACATGGATACTGGGGAACCGAACCTAGTCTGGTCAGCTTTGCAAGCAAGTGCCTTTAACCACTGTACCATCTTCTCAGCTAGCATCCACATAATTTTTATGTTTAATTCTATGTAACTAAGATGGGGTTTTTCCTCTCTTGATTCTTTCCTTCTCTGTAGTCAGATGTGTCTAGGCATAGGTTTTATGGTGTTTATCCTGTTTGGTGTTCTCTGAGTTTCCTAGCTATATAGTTTATGTCTATTAATTATAAAAAAAATTCTCAACCAGATTATCTGAAATATTTCTTCTGCTTTTCATTCTTCTTCTGTTGTTCTAATTATGTGCAAATTTTGAAATTTTCCCACAGTTCTTCAGTATCCTTTTCTGAGGTGAATTAACAACATATTTTGTATTATGTGTTGCTACTCTCCTTTCACTTGCCCCTGCCCCCATTCCACTGGGGACCCTCTCAGAAGGGTTGCAGGTATTCCCTGTGGGGTTGTGGATTATGCTTTATCACTTATTGTGGAGGGGAGGGAATGCCTCTGGGCATGATGTCTCAACCTGTGGCTCTTACAATCTTTCCACTTCTTCTGCAAAATTCCCTGAGCTGTGGTGGGTGAGTTTTAAGTCTACTTCAGTAGTCTAGGAGGCTCTGTATCTTTGCTTTGGTAGGTGTTGAGTATCCTCAGTGTCTGCCTCCTTCACTCTGGCACTGATTGTCATATTCAGCATAGAAGCAGCACTCTTGCTCATCTCCCCAATTGTTCTGTGGTTTTCAGCTGTGGCTTGGCTGGAGTGCCAGGGGTAGTTTATTTCCTCAGGTCTCACAACCTTCTGAAAAGGAAGAACAGATTCTCCAACAGAGAATGAAGTAAGCATAGTTTAAATAGGGTAAGCATTATGAGTTTAGGGAGTATGTGTTGTATGTAACCCCACTTTTAGCCAAACACTATTGACAGCTTGACACTGGAGAGTATAATCTTTGTCTCTGTGGGATTCTGACCTGGTTCCCAATTCCAGATATGGGTTCCTTTACACTGAGTGTATCTCTCAGCCAATCAGGAAGCTATTGGTTACCCACCACGTCTGTTTGCCACTATTGCACTGGCTTATACATCCTGTCATGGTGTTTGCTTTTGAGTAGCTTAGACCTCTGATTGCTCAGATGGTTTTTGGCCACTTTCCCCCAGTAGCTCATGTAGTGCTTTCCAGGACTAGATGGGCTGTCTGAGGCCTGGCTCTCTTCTGGATTCCATCCAGGTCTCTCCATGCTTTGTGTCAGCAGCATATGGTGTCTTCAGCAATAGGGTCTTACCTTTTGCCTTAGGGAGGTAGGTAACCAAGTGCCTTGACAGAAATCTGTCTTGTTTTGAGGACCTCGTAGATCTCTCTGATCAACAGCTCATTGTGGGTAGCAACAGGCCAGAGACAAAAAAAAAAAAAAAATGTTTTTAAGCTTAGGCTTAATTCCACCTTCTCCAGGACATTTATTTTTTTCTGGTGCTCTCCCTTTACCCTTTTGAAGGGTTTTATCTTTTAGTTTATCTCCAAGGATAAAGGTTTCTATGGCACCAGTTCATTTTGGATTTCGTTGTTTGTTTTTCACCAGCCTCCCCTTCCTCTCCCCCAAGCCCTTCCATCCCTATTGTGGCGATTTCAGCTGCCTCTCTGGTATGTCAGCAACTCAAGCAGGTCCAGGTTAGGAACCACAGATGAGACCAGGCGGCGTTTGTCTTTCTGTGATTTTGTGAGTTTACTGAGTGTGATCTTTGCCAAGTCTGTCCACTTTTCTACAAATTTCATTGTATTTTTTTTAAACTTTTGTTGCTGTGTGTCCTAGAAGCATCAGCCTGCCTTTATCTTAGGTGAGCTCAATGTACTTGAGGGTCCTTCAGTCTACCCTTCACCTCTGGTGATCTTGGGAAACTCAAGAGGCTCATCATTCACCGCCGGTTACTCTGAATACCTGGGAGGCTTTGGTTACCCTTTATGTCCTGTGAGCTGGGTGCACCTGGGAGATGTTAATCTCCATCTTCCTCCTCCATAGGGCTGGCACACCAGAGGTTTCGGCTTGCCTTTCAACTTTTGCAAACTTGGTGCCGAGAGTACTAGGGTTCGTGTTTGGTGTACTAATCAATGATTTGTCAGAAGAAAACATTGTATCCTTGGAACTCAGTCCCTCTTGATCAGAGCAAGCCCTTGTTCTAAAAGAATACAAGTGTGTACAAATAAATAAATAATTTAAGGAAATATATTCAAGCGGTAATGTAGCTCAAGTGCATAAGTCACAATGCAAGAATACAAGTAACATGAGAATCAAAGGCAGCATAATTGTGGCTCTCCAAAAAGTTAACCCTACAACAATGTCCTCCAGTGAGATTGAATTTGAAGAAATTCCCAATACAGAAATAAAGGAATGACTTTAAGTATGCTTAAAGAAATAAAAAAGAACAAGAAAACAAATACCTGAAGGAATCTCATGTTAGCGGCTTTCCTTGGCATGGCTCTGGCATCTCCATAGAGTCTTCTCCTTATCAGCTTCTGGCAGTGTCCTGTTAATGCTTCCTTGTAGGGACTTCAATCCTGTCCCACACTGCCTGACTTCAGTAGATCTCTGGAACCATAGCACAAGTCTCCATAATCCTCTAAATCCTGATATTTCATGTGTGCCAACAAGTGTACTTGGATGACATGATCAAGTTCTACTGCTAGCTTGGCATGGAACCTGGCTCCCTTGGACCACAGTTGAACTAACTTCTGTTTCCTCCCAAGCTGACCTGGGAAAACAGTTCCATGAATTGTAGTTTATGATCAGAGACCCCTCCCGGTGCCATTTTCAGTTTATTCTTTCCTTTTCTTAATTTTTTATTTGAAGTTTTTATTGTATTTATATTTTATTTTTACTTTAGAGAGAGCAAAGGAGAGAGAGAGAGAGCCAGCCAGCCAGAGAGAATAGGCATGCCAGGGTCTCAGCCACTGCTATCAAACTCCAGATGCTTGCACCACCTAGTGGGCAGGTGAAAGCTTGCACTTGCCTCATCTGCACGTCTGGCTTACATGGGATCTGGTGAGTTGAACATGGGTCCTTAGGCTTCACAGGCAAGTGCCTTAACTGCTAAGCTATCTCTCCAGCTCTAGTGTCTTATTTTTAATGTATCTCCATTGCCATAAGGTTTAGACTTTGATAAGTTAGCTTTTGCCCCCAGAGAACCTGTTTTGTTGTCTAAGTATAGAGTGTCAGGTTTTTGTTGAATATCTGGTTCATGGTTCTTAGGCCTTTAGAACTGGTTTGAAGGAAGAATGTGGAAAATTTCAAAACTTCAGCCTAAGAAAGCTATAGAATACTATAGATAGAACTTAATGGGGAATTCTGGTTGGACTTTGAAAGACCAAAATGCCAGGAAAACTCCAGATAGTGGAGGTTCAGCTCATTAAGTTTAAGAAGGATGTAGAGCTCTATTGGGAACTGTATTAGAGACAGTTTATGTTCATCTGGCAAAGAATGTAGCTACATTTTGAATTAAGGAGATAAGGGTTCAAAATTAGTAAGTTCATTAGTAGAAGCAAATCACAAGGCAATCAGGGTATGACAGAATAGTATTCAGGCTATTGTATGACTAATGCTTATTACTCAGATTCAACCTTCAATGAGAGAGAGTAACAAGTAGAGTAGAAAATATTTTTTTTTAAATGTGCAATATATAAGGACAAGAGCAAGAACAATATAAAGTTTTAGACAAGGCAGGTTTGAAAGCAGCTGTACTTTCAAGAGACTAATGCTATTCAACAAAAACCTGACACTCTAAAAATTAGACAACAAAACAGGTTCTCTAGGGGCAAAAGCTAACTTATCAAAGTTTATCATAGCAATAGTTCCATTTCTTGGAACTAAATTTCTGTATTACTTTTTTTGTTGTGACAAAAGAACTGTCAAGAAACTACTTAAGGGAGGAAGAGTTGTTTGAGCTTATAGTTTGAGGGGATACAATGCATCATTGAGGGAAAGGTATGTCCACAAGAGCCTAAAGCAGCAGTCAGGAAAGCTAAGCTTGTATTCTTTTGATTCAGTCTAGGAACTCAGTCCATGGAATGACACTACCTACAGCTGGTATAGGTTTTCCTACCTAAATTAACTAATCTAGAAGCTTCCTCACATTAATGCCTAATGATTTGTCTCCTATGTAATTACAGATCCTATTAAGCTGACAATATTCACTATCACAAATGGAAAGGTTATCTTGAGATGAAATCGGGAGTAATAATTATGTTCCATTCAGTTCAACCCTCCAGGAAGGAATCTTTGCTGTTTCTTCGTGTGTCTGTCTCCCGATCGTATACCAACAGCTTTTATCTTGCCACACATAGAACCCTAGTCCAGTTCGGATGTTTTTCTGTGCACTGCCAATCACTTAATTACTCCAAATTTTACTCCATGGGAGTAAAAGTGTATTTGATGTATGAAATGGATTTCAGAACTATAGTAAACAGAACATAAGGGGAATCATGAAGCTAATAAGTCCTTTTATCTTGGTGACTGTGAAATGTTTTCACCTAATTATAAAGCAGCTTTTCTTTTCTGAATTTCATTTATATTATAATAATTGCTCAGTTTTCCTGAACCATAGAGAGAAAGGCAAACACATTTCCAATGAAAATGGAGGTAATCTGTTGTTTCATGAAAATTGCTAATATAGTTTAATTTTATTGGTATTCTTTTTAAGGATCCTATTATAATGGCAAAAATATCTTATTTCAAGCACATTGCCAACATATTCTAAATATATATATGATTTTCAAAGGGAAATATCCTTATTACTGTACTGAAAATGTTGTTTTAGGCATGTATATGTTTATAGAGAATCATTTCTCAAAGGTGACCTGAAACTCCCTGGAGAATACCTGTAAAAGAATGACTTGTGCCTATTGCAAGAGAATATTTTAGGCTTTTATTCTAGATTGAATGAGTCAAAATGTCTAAAGTATAATCTTTCAAGCCTAATTTAATATGTATGTTGACACTAGAAAATCTTTTCTGCCATTAATACATTTGAATGTAATAACAATAGGGCACTTTGTGTTTATACCAATAATTAATGACCTCATTCAATATGATTTATTACAAGTTCATGGAAAGTTACCCACTATCTCATTCAAATAGAAAATTTATTCTGAAGGTTTATAACTTTTTTCTTTTAGATAATAAGTCTTTAGTAATAAAATTAACAAAAGCGCATATTGATTACCATACCATAACAGAAATGAATGAAAACTTTTATTCAATAAATTTTGATAACAAATGGGCCAATATCTGTGAATTGCAAATGATTTTAGTATAAAGATTGCATAGGTATGAAGATAAGATAAAAATTATTCATGTACACCAGGTATGATGACATTTGCCAATAAATTAGTAAACGAGGCATGAGGATAACTACAAATTCCAGTCCAGCCTTGGATACATAGCAAGACCCTATCTCAAAAACAATAATAAATAGATAATAAAATAAATAAGCATGATATATTTCTCTAAATTTGGCATTAACTGGGCTGGTTTTATTATAGAATTACTATTTGGCATTAGGTTCTCCAATGGCCACAGTTAATCCAGATGAATGCATTAGAGAGTGTGAGGACTGACTAAATGGCCTTCATGGGCATGTAATCTGTGCAGTGGCATAGGGTCCACACTATTGAATCCTTAGGTGTTGACTTCTTGAAATTCTTCAATTTTAAACATATTTTATTTATTTTTAGAGAGAGAGAGAGAGGCATATAGAAAGAGAAAGAGGGAGAGAATTCATGAATGGGCATGCCAGGGTCTCTAGCCACTGCAAACTTCAGATATATGTGCCACCTTGTGCATCTGGCTTTATATGGATACTTGGAGAATGCAACCCAGGTCCTTAGGCTTTGGAGGAAAGTTCCTTAACTGCTGAGCCATCTCTCCAGGCCCAAATTCTTCAGTTTTGAACAAGAAGCTCAACATTTTCATTTGACTTGGTGGTCTTATATTGAGAGTCAGTGAGTTTAGGGTGTGATTCTTGGAGTAAAGTTCTTTCATGTTAAGTGAGGTGAAGATGCATACCTTCACACACAGTCAGGTGTGAAGCACTGATACCCAGAGAAAGAGCCTTTCAAAAATATATGGACATTAGCACAGGGAACAAAAAATGATTTTTGAAAATTGGTAACAGAACAGAGGAATTGAAGGAGAAATACAAATCACAGAATCACTAGATTAAAAGAACTACTTACAAATTATAGTCATTACTTTACTAATGGCTTCTATCATTTTTGAAATATTTATTGACAATTTCATGCGTATGCATAATATATTGCTCATGGCCCCTCCCATTACTTTCTTTCCCTCTTCTCAGCCTCCCTTCCACTGAGTCCCCTTTTCCTCCCAACTAGTCCTTCTTCTATTTTGATGCCTATTTTTTTTTTTTTGCCCTCAAACATCATCCCTAATGGAATGTAGATGGGCCCAATATTTTGCAGGTCTGTGCACATAATGACGGTCACTGTGAAGTCACAAATTCAATGGCCACTTCATGCCTGGAAAACTGTTCTAAAGCACTGTTCTACATCCTCTGGCTCTTACATTATTTCCTCCCCCTTTCCAACAATGCATCCTGAGTGTTGCAGGGCATGATAGAAATGTTTCATTTAGCACTGAGCACTCAACCTTCGCGTATTCTCAGCACTGAGATGAGGTTTAGGTCTGCCAGTACTAATTGCCAACTGCAAAAAGAAGCCTCTCCAACCAAAGGTAAAAGCAGCACTGCGGGCTAGAGAGATTTCTTAGTGTTTAAAAGTTCTTGCTAAACTTGCCAGTCAGAGTTCAGAAGATAAAACACACACACACACACACACACACACACACACACATCATTTTAAAAAGAGTATCACTCATTTGTGGCCACAGACACAAAGACTTAGAGGCCAATTCACTGGTATAACATTTTCTTTCAATCAAGCAATCATTTATGCTGAGGACAATGGATGGCATGATATTTCCCTTTAATCAAACGATCACCGTTTCTGTTTTTCTCCTTAGTAACAAATTGCCTTTCTTCCTTTGATTTCTTGGGTCAGTCTTTTCCAAGGGCTCACACATTGGGCCATAAATTATGAAAATATAGCATTTCTCTGACTCAGAGAATTCATTCCCAGATAATCTCACTCAGTCCTCATTAGAATGAAAACTCCAATAAAGACAGAAATATCTACTTCTATTTTTCTTTTAATTTCCAGCATCTACCATTGTGCCTCTCTATGTGTCAGCTGCTGAACAAAATTATAGAATAAATTAATGAATAAACATCATTTCTCATGTGTGTATAAATGTTAAATCCATGTGTTTATCTCCAATCTTTTTGCAAAACCTCCAAAAATGGGTTTTAAAACACCTAGCTGGTATATTTAAATTAAATTTTCAATCATGTCTCCAAACTTAAATACAGTATTATAAAATATTGAAGATTTTATCAATGAATGCATAGTCTCCTTCCCACTTGATTTTTGTTTAGGTATAAATGCAAAAATAATATTGTTAAAATACCATAGGATAAATTTAATTGCTGAAGTATTTTTGAAATGGTATGTAGATAGAATAAATAATAAATTGTTTCTAAGAAATTTAGGGAAAATTAGAGATAGTGAACTTTGACCTGAGTCATATATATATATATATATATATATATATATATATATATATATATATGCCTTTTTTGTTTATTTGTTTTTTGAGGTAGGGTCTCACTGTGGCCCAGGCTGACCTGGAATTCAGTGTGTAGTCTCAGGGTGGCCTTGAATTCACAGCGATCCTCCTATCTTTGCCTCCCGAGTGCTGGGATTAAGGCCACCACACCTGGCCTATATATATGCTTTTAACTGGAAGAAAGAGAGAAATTATTCTTAGGACATTGATCTTATTGACTGAAACCATAGGAGTATGACTTTATTTAAATTATTTCCAGAATCTTGAGAAAATGATTGTAGCCAGAATATAAGTGCTTATGTTGTAGATGGAAGTTGGTGTGGTCTATAAGTATAACTACAGATGAGGCAAGAACACTAAGGCAATTTTTAATACTTGCTGCTAGATTAAAATAACTTTTTTATTAGAAAAGCAGTACATCTTCATTGCAGTCTCCATTTTCTGGCAAGCACACAGTTACAACAGCCTTCTCACTTGTCTCAGTTGCCTATAAATTTGATTACCTCCATCCATTATGCCTAACATTTCACGATATTGCTGAAGTGATTTTGCGGCTCTCTCCTCCTCAATGTCACACATAAGAAAGTTGCTATGTTCTCATCTAGACTTACTTTAGCTTATGTGATTCACCATCTTCCTTTCTAACAGAAACAAACAGTGCCTAGAAGATTGTCCACTGGAGTTTCTGCTGAAGCAATAAGAGGTGGGATTCTGGTTAACATAGCTTTACGTGATGCCAATATCCAAGTTAAAAAGAAATCACTAAATTAGTAAATTGGACTTTTTTCCTCATAACCATAATCTTCCATCGTTAATAGACAATTTAGGCTATTTACAGCCCAAATAATAAGTTATTTTCTTACAAAAAGCTAAAATTGGCCTGTTTGTATCTTTTGTTCACAGGACTGTTTTTACCCTGAGGCAGTACAAATGATAAGTATATACTTGTCCATATGACAGTCTATTGATTATTTAAATATTTCTTATCATAGAAATCCTGTTTATGTTCCTATGTAGAATTTACAAAAAAATTAATAAAGGACAAAACACTAAGGTTTTGCAGCTAGGTTAGCCCATCTCTGGTTGGACATTGAGCTGGTCACATTCCAGCCTCAGAAAATTTTGCTGCTATAAATTCTTGACAATCCTCAATGGCATGGTCTACAAACAGATTCAGGCTGCATTGGAGGATGCCACGAAGACATTTGGATTAAATTCCTAGAAAATAGCCACACTTATGTTAGCTGTTCTTCAGGCTAGTAGACTGGTTAGAACTTTTGTGTGTGGAAAGTTGAAATGTGGAGAACTCTAGCCAAATGATCTATTTTTTTTTTTTTTTGTCAAAAAAAAAATCTGTGCTCTGTGCTTTCCTATAACTCACCTACCTAATGTTCACATCAATGCAAATGAAAAAGTGAAATCTATCTTGACTTCTGACTTTTTAATCCTCTGATTTTAAAAACTTCATGAAACCATTTCCACACTGGAGCATACTATTTTATTTTTTTTAAATTTTTTTTTATTTTTGGAGAGATATACAGAGAGAGACAGACAGAGAGAGAGAGAGAGGGAGACAGATAGAGAATGGGCACACCAGCAGTCTCTCAGCTGCTGTGAATGAAATCCAGATGTGTGTGCCCTTTGTGGGCAAGTGCAGCATTGAGCCCTTGCTTCACTTGCATCTGGCTAAACATGGGACCTGGAGATTGGAACCGGGTTCTTAGGCTTAGCAGGCAGGCACCTTAACTGTTAAGCCAGCTCTCCAGCCCTGGAGCATATTATTTAACATGAATCTGTGTCCCTAGGGTCATGTTCACTTGTGTCCTGCTCAGAATTAACTTTCTTACTCCCTTTGAGGTGAAATTTCTATTTTGTATTCAAACCCTTTATTTTCCTTATTATCAAATACAAGATCACTAGGCCTATGTCAAATGGTTGAAATGTTACTTAAATTTAAAAAAAAAATTAAAAAAAAGGTTTTTCATGGTAGGGTCTGTCTCTAGCCCTTGCTGATGGAATTCAATATGTAGTCTCAGGGTGGTCTCCAACTCACAGCAATCCTCCTACCTCTGCTTCCTGTGTTCTGGGATTAAAGGTATTCATCACCAAGTTTTTTTTTTTTTTTTTTTTTTTTTTTTTTTTTTTTTTAATTATTTACTTCTTAGAGAGAGAGAGACAGAGACAGAGAGAAAGAGAATGGAGATGCCAGGGCCTCTAGCCATTGCAAATGAACTCCAGCTGCATATGCCACCTTGGGCAACTGGCTTTATGTGGGTACTGGGGATTGAACCTGTATCCTTTGGTTTTGCAGGCAAGCACCTTAACCACTAATCCATCTGTCCAGCCCCCAAATTTTAAATTTTAAATAAATATGTGAAGTACAAATACTGAGTAGAAATACCATAGAAGACTATACATTGTAAGCTTCACGAGATCAAATTGGTTTTGTGTTTATTTAATTTCATGGGTTACATGGGTTATTATTCAGGCAGTCTTTCCCCACTCCTATATCATGGAGAATTCCTCCTATTTTTTCATCCAGTACTTTGAGAGATTCAGGTATTATATTGAGTACTTAAATCCATTTGAATTTGTTTTTTTCTGTATTGTGAGAGGAGTGGGTCTAGTTTCATTTTTCTGTGTGTGGTTATGCAATTTGTCCAGCACCATTTGATGAAGATTTTTTGTGTTCATGGAATGTTTTATCATGGAATGTTTTCCTTTCACCAACTATTATCAGGAATACTTTCAATGGGTACAGTACTTTGGGTTGGACAACATAGCTTTTTAGACATTGAGTGTTCCATTCCAAACCCTTCTGGCTTTCAGGGTTTCCTCTAAAAAATCTTAAGTAATTCTAATGAAAATGCCTTTGTATGTAATGAGTTTTTTTTTTTTTTTTCTTGCTGCTTTTAGCACTCTCTCTTTGTTTTTGTTGTTTAGGGTTTTTCTTTTGAGGGGGTTGTCCACGAGAATTAGATGGTATAACTCTAATGCTGAAGACAACAAATGATTCAATTGCTGGTCAATGAATAATCAAACTGGAACTGACCTGAAATATTCCTCTCTCTTGGTAGCTGCTATAATGCTGGAAAATTATATACAGGCAACAGGGGAAGAAAAGTCATTAACAGTCTTACCCAGTAATGGACCATGTCAGCCACAAAACTGATCAAAGGATGTGCTTACTGGTATAATAGTTGTGTGACTGCTATGGTGGTAATCAACTGCTTTCTGATGTGAGATTTGATGGAAACTCATAATGGGAAGATCATAAGCACAAAGAGGGAAGCTCCCACAGTTGACCACATGGATATATTGTGTGCCCATCAAATTTTCTTCCCATAGACGAGTGACATTCTTACCTTTGTTTTGAGAAGATTCTTTTTGAAAATGGTGGTGACTATTGAGCGTACTCCAAACTAAATGAACTGCTAGGAGTACATGACTCCACAATGCTCGACTGTAAATGAGACAAGGCTCAAGCAACAACAGTGAACAGACATTAGAAGGAATGTAAGAGCCAGAGGATGGGGAGGAGTGCTGTGAAACATCGTCATCCAGGAATGATATGGCCATTGAATTCATGACCTCACAGTGACTAGCATCATGTTTGCAAGACCCTCACAATACTGGGTCCAGCAAGTTTCCATACTGAACCATGGAGAAAGGTACAGGGCTCTTATCCTTCCCTGAGGATTTATAGGCAGTTGTTGGTGGCCGCAGCATTTGGAGACAATGGTATGAACCATGTACTTTAGTAAAAATAAAATTCTATACATGTGCCAATGTAGGTGACCCTAATTAGGCTCAGTAGGTAAATCTTACAGCCAAAAATTGAGATATAAAAATAGATGAGGGAAGAAAAAGGAGCTCTTCAGAAAGATGATGAGGAAAAGGGTCAAAAAAACATAATGAGAGGGGGTTGACACATAAAGTCAATGGAGTTCTGGGAAGAAGCAGCTTTGTCAAGAATCTATTGATTTTTATCTTACAAAAATATATATTTCCAGAAAATACATGATACATGCTATCTCTGATTAAACTTAACATGCTTTTATTATCCAGGTTTACTTCTATAGTTCCCCATAATTCTAAAGAAAGGGTATTAATTTGGAAAAGATCATTATCATTGCTTTATTTATTGTACATATTTAAAAGCAGAAATATCAGTTTCTTAAATTCAGACCACTATTGATTAATATAAAATTCTTGGTAGGATCATGGTATTTATGACAAGAAACTTCTTAGTGTGAACTATGAACAATGCAGCTATACACATCAGGAACATTGAGTAATGAAGAAAGAAACCTGTTGACTAAATGATTCATAAAATCCTTGCAGCCTGAGTCACTGTGGATTTCCAACATGAGTAATAGTCACAAAGCTCAGTGAAAGGGACATGATATCATGATATTTCATGACTATGCTGGCAGGCATACCTTCGTAATCTATAATCTCATAGTTAACTTGCTCAAGGTAAGACAGATTGGGCATTAGAGGTTTGAAGACTATTATCACAAAACTGGAGATTCATGAAGCATTTTATTAGTAATAATAACCCACTGAATATAGATCATGTAAGCCAATAATTCATTGCTGAAGGAACTATCACTTTTAGCTGTGCTATCTTTACAGATTTTGAAGATAAATTGATTTCACAAATTAATTGAGACTCTCAGTGATATTTGTGTATATACATACTTCATATGCTGATCTTTGGTGCCAGTACTTATTCTTCCCAAGATTCCCATCTCTTCTCATGGCTCTCCTCTAAGCATCCTTTTCAGTCACTAAAGTACTCTTTTAATTCCTTTCTGCCCTCCTCTCCCTTACACTCCCCTGTCTCTGAAGTCTGCTGTTCCATTATGTACTTTTAAAAACTTGTATTATTCTTTTTCCACAAATGAATATGGACACATGACATTTGTCTTTTTGAGCATGGTTTATTTTACTTAACATTCTTCTTCACTTCCATTCATACTGCTGTAAATGACAAAAATGATTGGGTTTGATCCTTATTATGTATAAGTAGTACCCTGTATAGTACTATACTTTTTTTGTAGGATAAAGAACTTGAGAAAAAGCAAAACAGATTCTCCAAGCGAGAGTGAAGTCAGCCCACATTAAATTGGATAAGCATCATTAATTTAGGGAGATATTGATGGATATATCCCCTTTTAGCCAAGGACTAGTGAGAGGTTGACATTGGAGAGTAAAATCTTTGCTGCCATAGGATTCAGAGCTGGTTCTCAATCAGATATGGGTTCATTTAAACTGAGCAGATCTCTTAGCCAATCAGAAAGCCACTGGTTACCCACCAAGGCTGCGTGCCACTATTGCAGTGGTGTGTACATCATGTCAGGCTGGTTGCTTCTACTTACCTTAGAACCTTGATTGCTCACACCGTTTTTGCCAGCTTCCCCCAGTAGCTCATGTAGCACTTTTTAGCACTAGGTGGGCTATCTGGGGGCTGGCTCTCTTCCAGATTCCAGCTATGTCTCTCTGTGTTCTGTGAAAGCAGCACATGGTGTCTTCAGCAATAGGGTCTTAACTTTTACCTAAGGCAGGTACTTTATTAGTAATAATAATCCACTGAATATAGATCATGTAAGCCAATAATTCATTGCTGAAGGAACTATCACTTTTAGTTCTGCTATCTTTACAGATTTTGAAGATAAATTGATTTCACAAATTAATTGAGACTCTCAGTGATATTTGTGTATATACATACTTCATATGCTGATCTTTTGTGCCATACTTATTCTTTCTCCTTTTCCTTTCACTAAAGTACTCTTTTAATTCCTTTCTGCCCTCCTCTCCCTTACACTCCCCTGTCTCTGAAGTCTGCTGTTCCATTATGTACTTTTAAAAACTTGTATTATTCTTTTTCCACAAATGAATAAGGACACATGACATTTGTCTTTTTGAGCATGGTTTATTTTACTTAACATTCTTCTTCACTTCCATTCATACTGCTGTAAATGACAAAAATGATTGGGTTTGATCCTTATTATGTATAAGTAGTACCCTGTATAGTACTATACTTTTTTTGTAGGATAAAGAACTTGAGAAAAAGCAAAACAGATTCTCCAAGCGAGAGTGAAGTCAGCCCACATTAAATTGGATAAGCATCATTAATTTAGGGAGATATTGATGGATATATCCCCTTTTAGCCAAGGACTAGTGAGAGGTTGACATTGGAGAGTAAAATCTTTGCTGCCATAGGATTCAGAGCTGGTTCTCAATTCCAGATATGGGTTCATTTAAACTGAGCAGATCTCTTAGCCAATCAGAAAGCCACTGGTTACCCACCAAGGCTGCGTGCCACTATTGCAGTGGTGTGTACATCATGTCAGGCTGGTTGCTTCTACTTACCTTAGAACCTTGATTGCTCACACCGTTTTTGCCAGCTTCCCCCAGTAGCTCATGTAGCACTTTTTAGCACTAGGTGGGCTATCTGGGGGCTGGCTCTCTTCCAGATTCCAGCTATGTCTCTCTGTGTTCTGTGAAAGCAGCACATGGTGTCTTCAGCAATAGGGTCTTAACTTTTACCTAAGGCAGGTACTTTATTAGTAATAATAATCCACTGAATATAGATCATGTAAGCCAATAATTCATTGCTGAAGGAACTATCACTTTTAGTTCTGCTATTCTTTACAGATTTTGAAGATAACTTGATTCTACAAATTAATTGAGGCTCACAGTGATATTTGTGTATATACATACTTCATATGTTGATCTTTGGTGCCAGTCCTTGGAAGCCTGTCTTGTTTTGGGGACCTTTGGGTCTCTCTGATAAACTGCTCAATGTGGATAGCACCGATTTCTTGTACTGGCAGTTACAGGTTAGAGCCAAAATTTTTTGAGGTTTGGCTTCATCCCACACTCTCCAGGACTCTTCTTTTTGGGGGCACTCTCCCTATTCTCCTATTGAGGGTTATATCTTTTAGTCTATCTTCAAAGAGAAAGGCTTCGATGGTACAGTTCATTTTGGGTTTAGTTTTGTGTTCATTTCCTCCCACCTTCCTTTCCCCTCCCCACAAATCATTCCAAGCCTATTGTCTGGGCCTTAAATTGCCTATTTGCTAAGCCAGAAACTAAAGCTGATCCAGGTTAGGAACCACAGATGAGTGAGAAGATGCAGCCTTAGTCTTTCTGTGATTGTGTGAGTTCACCGAGTCTGATCTATTCTAAGTCCACCCATTTTTCTACAAATTTCATTACATCATTTTTTTCTTACTGCTGAGTAGAATTCCATTGTGTATATGCACCACAATGTCCTCATCCATTCATACATCCATTTGTATTTTGATTATATCTGAAATGAGGTTTCTTTCTTTTATTTTGAAAACATCACATAACCTGACAACCATGCATGTGCCAGGAATGGGACTTGGGTTGTTTGCTAATTATCCAGGTAAGTGAAAGTTTCAAAGTATATGATGGCATGGACTGATAATCATTCATATATCATTTTCATGAACAAGGGCATTTGGTACATAGAATAAGGGTTAAGAAAAGAAAAGGAAATTACCAGGTGTGGTGGTGCATGCCTTTAATCCCAGCACTCAGCATTCAGTAGGCAGAGGTAGGAGCATCAGCATGAGTTTGAGGCCACCCTGAGACTACATAGTGAATTCCAGGTCAGCCTGGACAGAGCAAGACCCTACCTCAAAAAACTGAGAAAAAAACAAAGAATGAAAAGACAGAAAAAGAAAATTTTCATTCGTGATTAATCCTGTGGTGAAAAGAATCAAGCTAAACTGGAAGATTATTCAAAATAGTAGTCAATGGGCTGGAGAGATGGCTTAGCGGCTTAGGCACCTGCCTGCTAACCCTAAGAACACCCGTTCCAATCTCCAGGTCCTACGGTTAGCCAGATGCAAAGTGACCCAAGGGTGCAATGCTACACTTTCCCACAAGGGGGCGAACACATCTGCAGTTTGTTCACAGTGGCTGAGAGGCTGCTGGCATGCCCATTCTCTGTCTTCCTCTCCCTCTCTCTCCAAAAAAAAAAAAAAAAATAGTAGGCAAATGAAGGTGATAGCTGTCTCTTTTCTTCTCTGAAAAAAAAAAAAAAAACACTCCAGGATTTGGATATCATAACACTTTTGGTACCAGTTCCTAAAATTAGGTCTTTTAGAATTATTCAGTCTAGTATCAAAGCTTTATGGTACAAATTGTAATAAAATAAGATAACTAACTATAACAATAGGGTTGTTAAAGTGAGGTTTCCTTGTTAAGGTAGGAAAGGGCTCTATATGCTAATGAGAGAAAGGAATATTGCTAGTGGAAGAGAAAGAATGGGGAAGAAACAAGTTATCTAATAAGTGAGAGAGCAATCAACAGTACTTACTGCAAGTGAGAAGACGTTACATAAGAAGTGGAATATTTCCCTAGAGGAAAAAGGATGACTGCAGATGTGGACACTGAAGCTGGATTACTAGAAGTACAAAATCTGGAAATACTTAAAATATGAATTTTAAAATATTGCTGTGACAGAGAAATCATGAGTTGAAGAGACACGAGATGAAAGGTGATCTTGGAATTTGGCATGATGTCTTCACTAAATTTACCAAATGATTTATGAAACAATGGCAAATGGCATGGAAAAGGCCTATTTGAAGTTTGGCTAAGCACTTTTACATTTGTTCTAATATCATTCAGGGGCAAGGGCAGATGATAAAATTTGAGACAATCCAATGTTGGGATTAATAGGGTAGGCCTTTAAGTCTTAAAGGAGCTGCTAAGATTAGTGGGAGGGAAGCACTATAACTGTCCACGGGTACTCTGCCCTGGGAAAATCCAGCATGAATTCTGCTGTTCCCTATTTTTTGCAGGCTAGCCAGAAATGGTCTGTTACATTTTCTTTCTGACTATTGGCCTATATAAATGGCTAATACTGTCCTGAGAATAGTATGTTCAGGTTTATCTAGTGTTCATCATTCAAATATTCTATGTATGGTATCAATATCCTTTATCTATGGAAGCAGTAAGTAAAACAGCAAAACTTCCCTGGGTTACAGCACACAGAGGAAATCTATTTTAGGCCTGTGGGATATGACTAGAAAGATTAGTATAGGCACTGCACGATTTCTAAGAAAAATAGCTCTCATGGCACTAATTCTAGGCAGCAGTTGATCTCATGAAATCATTAGGGGCTTGGAAGCCTATTAAACTAGATATGCAATCAAGTGCTGGCCTCCATATAAAAGAGAGTACGTCTCACTCAGTTTGACTTTTCAAAGTTTTTATGGGCAAATAATGTCATTTTTCTAATAATGTGGGGAATTTTCCCAAGGAGAGCAAGTCAGCATGATTACAGCATTCCCGTGACCTTGGCACATGCTGCTTTGAAGTTGGTCTTTTTCCAAACACATCTAACCTGAAGGCCACCAATGGCATTTTACTAGAAAATGACCACACAGTTGATTATGTGACAGCAGCAAGTAGTCTAGAGGTAATAGTTATAAAATGTACAGTTGGTGGCTATTAATATAAAATATTTTCTTTTTGAACTTCTGCTCTGCAGAGAATGGTATTATTTTAATCCCTGGTATTATTTGTATACTATTTTAATGTTTATACATTAATATATAAATTTAAGTGAGTCAACAGTAGAGTAATAAACATAACCTTAGAACTTTTATTTTGTAAAGTTACATGAAAATCATGAATGGCATTCTGCCTTCAAATTTAGCCTGCAGAATTTTCATTGTCATTTCATCTCCATATAGTGTTGTGGAAGGTCACTGCATTTAGAAGCACATTTACTTGAATTCAATTCTGATAACTAAATATGAGTGTGAACTTGTAGACAACTTATTTAAAGCTTCTTTTCTTTCATTTCTCCCTGGGAAAAGATGGGACAACTTATCTTCACGTGGATATTATGACAGGACATTAGAAAAGACACTGAACCTGTGGCCACTATATTTAATAATACAACTAATAATAATAATGCAGAGAAAACAAGATTAAGTGTTCATTTAACACACCAGTTGGCCAGTGCAAGTAAGATATTGTGTATACCAACTCCCTAGGCAATTCAAAGACTACAGAAACATTGGAAGTTTGTTGCTTCAAATACTGCTTACAACAGAAGAAACTTTTTTTGAAGTGTAGTATTGGTTGTGGTAATTAAGCTAATACTGTTATAACCACATGCAAAAATACGCTGCAGTGTATTTTTATATAGTTAATGCTAAAGGATATATGTTATATAAATGATATATAGATGACTTTTAACTTGACTAGTAGAACCAATAGTTTAGTCCCACCTCCCATAATTAAAGTGGCATCAAATATAGTGGTCCTTGACTAATTTACTGATATGTCAATGTAAATGCTGCTAGTTTAATTGTCTAATATGGGTTTTATGTACTGATTAATATATATATTTTTAATTTTTGTATATATTAGTGTCTGTAAAATAAGCAGATACAAGGTAAAATTATAAGAACCCTAAGGATATTACAGATCTGCTATTATTCCTACTATTTCACTATTTTTACTGTCAGTACATTTTTATTTTTTAGTTTGTTTTCTGTTAAAAATTTATTTTTATTTTATTTGTTTGAAATAGTATTATCATGTAGCCTTGCAAGATGATCTTGAATACTCAGTCCTCCTGCCTCACTCATTGAGTGGTGGGATATAAGTGTGCATCACCACACCAGACCAGTTTTTCAAGTCAGACTCTCTTTCAATAGTGAGACTTCTGAGAAATACACAATATGTCAAGATAGCTCAGTGGTAAAGGCACTTGTCTGCAAAGCCTAAGGACCCAGGTTCAATTCCCCAGTACCTACATAAGACAGATGCACAAGGTGATGCATGCCTTTGGAGGGTTTTTTTTTTTGTTGTTGTTTGTTTGTTTGTTTTTTTTCCAGTGGCTGGAGTCCCTGGTGCATCCATTCTGTCTGTCTTTATATATCTGTTTATTTTTTTCTATTGGTTAAATGCATCACAAAAGAATGAATAATTACTAACCAACTAAACTACTTTATTGTCATCTAGATAAATCATTCTTTATTTTGTACACATTCTTTGACTTAAGTACTGAATATAGACATTCTTCAGTATGTGAATGCACCATCATTTGTACCATTCTTCAAAGCATTTAGAAACTAAAGGGGCAGGGAAGAGGGAAAGGATGGTACCAATATGTGTTTACATACTAAATATGTCCATAATGAATAAAAATAAATTAAAATAAATAAACCAATAATCAGCAACTATCTCATATATCAGTAATAAACATACTGAGAAAGAAATCAGGGAAAAAAATTCCTCTCACAATCACCTCAAAAATAATAATAAGACACCATGAAATAAACCACAAAAAGAATATTAAAGATCTAATTTTGTTTATTTATTTTGTAAAAGATTTTATTTTTACTTATTTATTTTTGGAGAGAGAGTGAGAATGGGCATACCAGGGCCTCTAGTCAGTGCAAATGAACTCCAGATGCATGTTCACCATGTGCATCTGTCTTACGTGGGACCTGAAGAATTGAACCTAGGTCCTTAGGCTTAACAGGCACGTGCCTTAACTGCTAAGCCATTTCTCCAGCCCTTGTTTACTTTTATGAAAATAAATTTTCAATACACATGGTTAGAATTTTATATCATAATAAGAAAAGCGAATAAAATTTCATGTAGAACATTTCTCAAATACTTTATGACATGTATTGAGTTAATATTTGTGAGCAGATATTGTTATATAAACCTCTGATTAATATTGTATAATTTTTACATTTCCCAGTTGTCTTGTTCAGTAATGTTTGTGGCTTTCTCTCTCCTAGTGTGCTGCCTATATTCATGTGCTTGATCTCCTTCCTATTCAGGCTCATCACTCCATGACATGTGCTCAACATTGTTCCTCCATGATGGCCAGGTTAGGCTCTATGCAGTCTGCATTCTTCACCCTACACAGACAAATGCACCCTGGCCAAAGCTGTCATTGTCCTGAAAACCTTGTTGTGGTTCTTATTGTGCCATCCTATCAGGAAGCATATCCTTAATATTTTGTCAGATGTTTTTTCCTTATGTGTGTTAATTTCTCTCCTCTTACTACAAACATTCTGCTCACCACAAACATCTTGCTCCCCATATAGAATGTTTTAGAGAGCTCATGTTAGTTATTTTTCTCACTGCTGAAACAAATTAGTTAATAAAGATTAGTTTAAGGAGGAAGGGTCTCTTTCAATCTACAGTTCCAGGTTATAGTCCATATGCCAGGGAAGCCATGGCAGAGGAGCATGAGGCAGCTGGTCACATTGCATCCACAGTCAGGACATCATTCCAAGGAGTGGCACCCCCCGAAGTTCAGGTACATGTATCCTCTCACCTCAATTAACCTAGGCTCATTTCCTAAGACATTCTGGGTGGTCGAGGTGGAAAATCAGTACAACCCATCCATCACAGTGTGTGTGCCCATGACTTTCTCCTTTTTCTTGATAAGACATTTGGGGATTTTCACTGGCTGTCTGAACATGGATCCATTTACTTCTATATATTTTGTTTTATATAATTAAAATTATTGTCCTTGGAATGAGATTTTAGAAGTTTCTGTCATACTGTGATATATTGCCACACTGTGGAAATTGATCTCGTGTCTTCAATTGAATGGAAAAATATCCTTGTGGGTGGCTATCCCATCTTATATTCATTAAAGATAAGTGCTTAGGGGGCTGGAGAGATGGCTTAGCGGTTAAACGCTTGCCTGTGGAGCCTAAGGACCCCGGTTCAAGGCTTGATTCTCCAGGACCCACGTAAGCCAGATGCACAAGGGGGTGCGTGCATCTGGAGTTTCGTCTGCAGTGGCTGGAGGCCTAGGCGCACCCATTCTCTCTCTCTCTCTACCTGCCTATTTCTGTATCTCTCTCTCTCTCAAATAAATAATAAATAAAATATTAAAAAAAAAAAGATAAGTGCTTAGGTAATTATTATAAAAATAAGAAGGCCAATTCCTTGCCTCAGAATCTACTGTGTTTCACCATTTATTTTACAAATAGACTTGCAAAAACCAAACTGGAAACCCAAATTTATTAGCTGATTTACTTGATTAGAAAATTAAGACTGTTAGACTAAAAGAAAAAAAAGAATATCATTGTATAAAGTTAAAAATATATGAAGAGATTTTGGGCTTTGCATGGGTAATAACAAAACCTTAGGAATAAGTGTGTGTGTGTGTGTGTGTGTGTGTGTGTGTGTGTGCATTGTGCATTTAAGTCAGTTTTCTATTATGCCAACAAAACTTTGAGATTAAATCAACATTAGCTTTCACTCACAGATGTGATTTCAGTCCATGACTTCAAGCCCTGTCACTTTGAATCTGTGATTAATGATCCATCATGGCAGGAATGTATGATGGAAAAGGCATGCTCATCTATGGCAAAATACAAAAAAAAAAAAAAAAAAAAAAAAACAGCAAAGGACTGTGGTCCCATCTCTCCCTACAAGGTAATACCCAACCTCTTTGTATTGTTATTATTATTTTTTTAAATTTGTTTTGCCTTGCTGGGGACAGAACCCAATTCCTTGCACATGCTAGGCAAGCACTTTACTGCTGAACTATATCCCATCTCAGGTACCATCTCTTAAAAGTTCCAACAAGCCTAGGCCACAGGGTAAGATCCCGTATCAACAACAAAAAGGAGAGTAATTTTTATCATCTTCCAGTAACTCTTAAGTTTCTAAGTAAGCCTTTAATGCATGGGCTTCTGGATGACACTCCAGATCCCAACTATGGCAGTGTACACATGTGTGAGTTTATATATGGTATATATGGTACCTTTGGTATGTGGGAGGAATGGCTATATGATTTGTATTCTCAACATGTGTTTCTTTAATTATTTAGAGCAGAACCATAATTATTACTTGAGAGATTGCAAGCTACTGAATCCAATTCTTTTTGTTAGCAAGCACATTAAAGCCATTCAATGAGAAAGTTTAAAAAGCTCTCCTTTGCCATGTGTGAAATTCCATGTGTCTAGTGCATATGACATAGTAGCTCCACAGAGGTTTAAAAAGGCAAATTACTACAGAGCATAAACATCTGCATCTCTTCTCCACAATTCAGTCAAGCTAAAGACAGGAAAATGCATAAATGCACACAATTTATCGCAAAATGTCAAGGATTCACAGCTCTTCTAGAGCTAGAAATGGGGTATTTTGAATGAGTGGCAAGAAATGATCTGTAAGGAAACGAATGGAAATCATTTGACAGAAGGGGACAAAGTAGAGGCAGACAGAATATTTGGAAGTTATGTCTAGTGTTGAAAATGAGAATGAATTTACCAATAAATCATAAATAGAATAGCTTATAAAATCCAGAAAAGAACCTTGAAGTTTTAGCTTTATTTTAATGTTTGGTATGTGTGTAAGTGGAAATAGAGTGTGTGTCATGTGGTATTGATGTCACATAAGTGTATATAAAAATCTGTGTGCAGATGTGTGTGCTCTGTGCACATGAGTGTGGGGGACAGAGGAGAATGGCAGGTGTCTTCTTACTCATCTGTCAATTTCCTTGAAGCAGAGTCTCACACTCAACTCAAAGCTGCCACTTTACACACTTTTTTTTTTCAGTCAGTAAGTTGTAGCAATTCTTTAGCTTTCACACCAACCACCATAGGATGGGATCATGGATGTTCTTTGCCACATTCAGCTGAGATTTTATGTGTTAATGAAAGTGGTCAGTGTTCAAGGAATAATAAAAGCTTAGAAGGATTTAGCTAACCATGAAGTGGAAATCTACATATTTAACAAATGCCCTATTTTCCTCTGAGGCTTGAATAAAATACATTTTCCTTGATTTAAAGGAATCTCCCTAGTTTATACTATGGTTCTAGTGAGTTGCAGTTTTCCCTGGAACCAAATCCCCTGTAGCTGTTTTTGCATAATAAGCTTCAGTTTTGTTACGAGTTTCACACTACTATAAGCTCTGTTCCTTTTACCTCTGATCAATTTTGTCTTCCATTTTCTCTTCACTCATAAAGTAAGGAACATGCTTATACCATTAACAGTATTTCCTGGTAGGATGCAATCACCTGGCTTTCTTTGTATTTTTTCATGCCACACAGTTTATAAACTTTTATTTCTAATAAAAAATTGGTAACCCCTTTTTGTTCCTTTATTTCCATCCTTTCCCAGTATCTCTGGACAATGACATTTAAAACATTCACTCTTGCGGCAAATGAATCGCTTGCAATAGGTGCAACTGGCCTTATATCTTCCATCCTACTTTTTTTTTTTTTTTACTTCTAAACTAAGTTGACAGTGACTTTCAATGTCTCATCATGTTCTTAAGTGCTTGGTATGTTCCTGGATCCATCTTAAGTACTTTAATGAGTTCGCTTACTCAGTCCTGAAGTCCTGATAAAATTTGATAGAGGCAAGTAATGCTTCCATGATATAAGGATATAATGGAAAAATCGAATGTTTGATAGCCGTCACAGTGCATGCAATGGAGACTACTAGAGTCAAGATTTTCATGAGAGATACTGGGCCTTCACACATACTGAACCTCAGAGGACATGCTCAGGGCCAGTCAACCTCCATGCCAACCTTGCTCTTCCTTACAAGTTTCTTTCCCTATTAACTTAGCTATTCATATATGACCAAATGTCATAAATTCATATCAACTCCTCCTTTCTAATTCCTTTCTCTCTACTGAACAACATTTACTCTCAGGCTTTGATAAAATTACTTAAATTTGTTCTAGTTGTGTTAACTTTTTGATACAAGAATTCTGCCATAATGGACATAGAATATAGATGAAACTTTATGGTAGGGTTTAATTTCTTGGCTTGTTGGAAGTTATTTTATATAAATAGTGAATGAAAATAATTAAAATGACAAAGATAAGCATGTCGCTTCTTCCACAGCAATAGCACCATGATGATAGCCATATGCTATATGCTTCAATCCTCCTCAATGGCAATGAAAGGCAGCCAAGAGTCTTGACATCTTGAAATGGCAATACCTTTAAGCTCCCAACGTAAGGTCTCTGACGCTCACTCCATTACTTAGGACATTACAATGTGAGATATCACCAAACACAGAAGATTCATTTTATTGAAAAGAAAAGTGAACTTCAGATCTCAGTATTACATAATACACTGGAAAGAAGATGATGCACCTCCTTGGAAGAGCTTTCTAAACTGCAATGCAGAAAGTCATCTCTGAATAAAAACAACACTGTGAAATATATTTAATGTTTCAGGTCACTGTCGCCACTGAAGCATTCTCCAGCTTCTGCCAGGCTGACAGCATGTAAACGATCTCAAGAGAATAAAGAATATTTTGATTGAAGTCGTCTACTCAATTTTTTCTTCAAATAATGACTTGAGTACACATAACAGGTCACTGCTAAACAGTATTTATGATCTGTTTGACATGTTTTTCTGTATCACATCAAGCCACATTTTGGTCTTACTTAAAAAAAAATCTTGATAAGTTGAATGTAATAACTTTCTTCCACTCTTCACTTAATTGTGGTAATTAATGATGTTCAGGTCATATTTTGCATTATTTTCGTTTAGCTTTGAAATTGCATTTGTTACAGAATTTCCTGTCATCTTGAAACTATACCATAACTCACTCGTTCCAGTAGTCAGGTCCTCAATTTCTTCCCAATGAAATGACAACACAATAATGGCTATGTGTTAGAAAGAAATGAGTTAGTAAGTACTATGTCTTCTAAGAGTATTCTTATTAAAATATAGGATTAAAGTGAATTCATTTCAATGAATGAAGTTGAAATGCTAACAAGAGGAATCATTTAAGTTGTTCACATACTTTAACTTATTCCTACCTGAGAATGTGTGTTACTCTAGTGGCACCACTTAAAATCCGTTAAAGTGCCTGCTTACATGAGGGTCATCATGGCATCAGGAATGTATTGCTTTTCTCATATGTACTTCCTTATTTCTAGAGTTTATTTTCTCTCTCCACAATTATTACTTCATGTTTGCTCCCATTATATTTTCATTGTATAGTAGGCACTAAGCTTATAAAATGTTTTCCTCTATGCAATGAAGTCCAGCCAAGTTTTTATAATATACAAATTTACAAATATTTTTAATGCAAATATTTTTAAATTAGGATACTAAACAACACTAGTAGACAAACCAAGTACTCACCAATTTCATCCTCGAACAGAAGGACTAATCAATACTTTTTCTCTAATTTCATGTTCCTTGCCTCAACACTGGGGTGCTCTAGATTATTGGTCAAGTTTGTTACTTTGATATCCATCTGGAACAAATTCATTATCCTTACTGAAGCCCAGACTTACTGAAGCCCAGACAGATGACATCATAGAAATGAATTGTGCTTGCCTGTCTTATTTATTTTCCATGTAATCTTTCCATCGGTGGGGAAAGAGTTTCTGCATTAGTGTTTCTCCCTCAACATAACAGCATTGACATCAAGCACTGTATTAGAGCCAGAGCTCATTGGCTCACTGGGAAAGTAGCAGCTTTTAAGGTACCCCCATTTCCTCTTTGGAGGGGCCTTATTAGATAGACAACTACAGTGAGCTTTTTAAGCAACAGATCTGATCATGCTGCATTCTTGAGATTATTCAATGTTTTTTCTTGCTGCT
The DNA here is from genome assembly GCA_036365145.1 of Orientallactaga sibirica. NCBI lineage: Eukaryota > Metazoa > Chordata > Mammalia > Rodentia > Dipodidae > Orientallactaga > Orientallactaga sibirica. Next base: position 33,738,658 of record JAEOAD010000006.1, read on the forward strand.
TGCATCTGTTTCATGTGGCATTGCAGTTTTCCCTGATCTTGCCTGTGCCAGCAGAGCCAGCCTCAGCTCACCTCTTCTGATATATATCCTAGACTCCTTTCAGACAGATGTCTCCACATTCCAGAATGTATCGTATTCTTCCTGCCATCTTTCTGGTATGTTTACCTCTCTTGGACTTCTAGAGTAACACCACTAAAGGCACTCTCCTTCAAGGCCTTTGAGTAATAAAATTGTGTCTGCCTTTCAGATCAGAGGACTTTATAGGATTTTGCTGCAACATTTTGTCACTGTCAGTTCAGTTTCATGTCTCTCTGTGCCATTAACTCTGAGTCTCTATAGATGAGACTCAATTTTCCTATGAGAGTCATTAAAATTATTCTTCTGTATAGATTACTTCAAAGAACAAAAGGAGGTTTTAAAGCAAGTAAAGAGAGGCAATTGCATATTTTTGTCATGATATTGAGCAGGTCAAGGATTATAATGAACAAATTTGGAAAAATGTTTTCATAAACTTAGATGGGACTAAGGAAGTCTACTGGGCCAGTAGCATTCATTGAGTGTCTCCTATAAGTCAGGCATTTTACTGGATTCTTTTATGTATCAACTAATATGACAAGATATAGGCATGCATGACTCACAAAATAATGCTCAAGACTTGATCATATAAGAAAAAATAGTTGCAGTGACTGTGACTTCCAATTCTATTATTTCTAAACTTACTAGGTTTTCAAATGACACAGAAACAGACAAATATTAAACCCTCATGTTATGTTTAATTTAGCCCACAGGACTTAGGCCTAACTGTGGATGAATGTGTGTTGACATGGGAGAAAAACAGTAGCAATTATCTCAATGTGTATGGATAATAGATTACTAGATGTTAATAAATTAGTAATTATGGTTGGTCTCTTATTGAATACATTTTACTTTGGATGATTAACATTTTCAAGCTTTAAAAAAATATGTTATGAATCATGCATTAAAATCATTAATAAGTTTTTGGGCTTATGTTTTGAGTGAATACAAGGAAGATGTAAATAGTAAATTTGTTAAGCATATTTATTTATTTTCTCTAAATTCTGGAGGCTCAGAGCTAGATATCAAACTATCTGCAGTGCAGATTTCTTCTGGGGCCTTATTTTGGCTTATTACTATGGTTTGAATATATTTTCTCTTTAGGTATGTATTGAGGGATTCCAAGTTAGCATACCTGTATGTCCATATTTATTATAGTACTCATCATAATAGTCAAGTTATAAAACAGCCTAGGTGCCTATCAAGAAATGGTAATAAAAATAAAGTATGGCCAGGCATGGTGGCATTTGCCAGTGGTTCCAGCTACTCAGGATGCTGAGACAGGTGGATCACTTGAGTCCAGGAGTTCTGGGCTGCAGTGAGCTATGCTGATCGGGTATTCACACTTTTGGCATCAATATGGTGACCTCCTGGGAGTGGGGGACCACCAGGTTGCATAAGGAGGAGTGAACTGGCCCAGGTCGGAAATGGAGCAGGTCAAAAAGAAAGTGTGGCATATTTATATAATTTCACTACTAAGAACAACAAAATTATGCCCTTGGCAGAAAAGTGGATGCAACTGGAGATCATTCTATTAAATGAAATAAACCAGCTTACTAGGAGAAATATTGCATGCTTTCTCCCACATGTAGATTCTACATGTAAAGGAAATAAAACTTGAAAACAGAGCAGGGAGCATTTGAAAGGAAAACAGAGATTGGTGTGTGTGTGGGGGAGCGCAGGTGTATAGGAGAGGGGATGAGGATGAATTTGTTCAAAGTATATGAAATAAATGCATAAGAATGTCATAATGAAACCCATCACTTTGAACAGTGAATATGCACTAAGAAAAAGATAAGGAATCAAAACAAGTAACAAAAAAATGTTAAAGTTTAATCCCCAATGTGGGTTGTTAAAGAGTGGACATTATGCTAGGAGGGTTTTTGTGATGTGATTAGGAGGAAATGCAATTTCCAGGGCAGGACAGTGGTAACTGGTAGTAAAATCCCTACCTAGACTACATGAGGCATTAGGTTTAATCTCCAGCAATTAAAAAAATAAAAAAATCATCAGGGTACGTTCCTATCTTTCACCAGAAGTAGTAATAAAGGAAGTTGGATTCATATCAAAGCTTGAAGAATTTAAATATTTAATGAGTAAAACAGAATAATACATTTTCACAAGGGACTATAAAAACGTGAGAAATAATCAAGAAGAAGAGGTGTTGGAGCTGGAGAGATATCTGAGTGGTTAAGGTGCTTGGCTGCAAAGTCTAACAACCAGGGTTCAGCTTCCCAGTACTCACATAAAGCCAGGTATATAATGTAACACATGCATCTGGAATTTGTTTATAGTGGCTGAAGGCCCTGGTAGCCCATTTTCTGTCTTTATCTCTCTTTCTCTCTGCTTACAAATTATATATATATATATATATATATATATATATATATATATATATATGCACATCCATCAACTCTCCAGGCCCAAAAGGGATTTTCTTATTCATGTCTTTGGAATCTCTTATTATTTTTATTAAATATAACAAAATAAACTGCCTCTCTCTCTCTCTCTCTCTCCATATATATATATATATATATATATATATATATATATATATATATATATATATGGTAATATATTGTTATATATTAAACATATATGTAAATATGTTTAAAGATGTTTAGATGACAAAAGTATTGCAGGACGAAATTCCAATGTGCTAAATGCAGCATTCAGGGAGGTTTGTGACAGAGGTGAGCACTGTCGAAGACAAATAGTATATCTTAGAGGGAATTCTCCCACATTTGCTAATAAAGTAACAAGTAATGAGTCTAATATCATAAGCATAATATATACCCTATGTGGTAGTTTGAATATATGTCCCCCAATATATTCAGTGTTTTATTAGTTTATAGTTTGCATCTGCAGCCACCTTGCTGGAGGCAATGTCATTGGGTGGATCTTAAGGTGTGATGGTGGGTTTGAGATTCCATTGTAGATATGCAAAGTGTGCCCAGTTGGAGTTCCTGAAGTGTGCTGTGGCTTTTGGCTGTAGTTTTGCTCTGTGTGTTGTGTGCCTGGTTGGTTTTTCTCTCTCTTGCCTGGTCCTGTGAGAGCAGGCTGCTTCTCCTGCCATTATGGAACTTCGCCTGGATCTGTAAGCTTCAATAAATAATATCCCTTCCTCCATAACTGTTCCTGGTTTGGAAGTTCATCTCAGCCAACCTGAAGCTGTCTGCTACACCCTAAGAAAAAGCAGATTCATGGAATTACAATCAAAATATGAAAACCAGCTTTTCAAAGAAATTAGATGAGCTAAAGAAGCAAAATAGAATGCTAGGGTCTTTACTCATTCTTGCAGTAACTTCTAATGTAAGATTGATTGTTATGTGATGGATTTATTATTAGTCAGTCCAAGTGATGATTAATGCTTGAGGAACATATAAAATATAAACATTTGTCATTGGTTATATAGCTATAGTAACATGAAGTTGTATGTGTTCTACAGTATAGTTATGATTCTTCTTCACTCAAAATAAGCATGCATATTATAGGGCGGGGGGAACAACTGCTGCCTGGACTTGAGACACTCTCCATGGCAGGGATTTCTTGCCTGGTACTGAAAACATAATTAAAATCCTGTGATTGGAGATGTCATAAGCCCTAGGGGGGAAACAATACTGTTGTTTGGAGTAATGGATATATTATGCCCCCCAAAATTGCCCTTTAAATACTTATGTTCCTGCCCATATATTAATGCTACTATTACTTTTGTTTAAACAAGCTTTTCTTCTCAGATGGAAGTGAGCACTAGAATGGCTCAACTCTCATCAAACTGCAGAGAAAAAGAGACAGTATAGTTTCCTTCAGTAAATTAAACATCTCTATTATACTGTCCAGGAGAATTGCAGAAGAGGTAATGATAAGAATGAAAGAGCCAAAGGACAGGAGGTGTGCTTTGTAGTATTGTCTTCAAAATACAAAGTAGTGATGGTATTCATGATCTCAGAGTGGCGGATGTTACCTCGACAAGACCTGCTTAATAGGAGGGAAAAATGACGTAATTAAAATTGAAGAGATACTGGTTGGAAAGAAGAATTCAGTGGAAGGGGAGTAGACAAGGAAGAAAGGGAAGGATCATGGGAGAAGAGTATGATCACGGTATATTACACACAGATACATACATATGGGGGCTGTCAGTAAAAGACTAAGAAAATAAGGAGACATCACAGTGTTAAGTAGAACAAAAAACCAGTTAAGATGTTGAGAATTCAAGTATTTTTGGCATTCATTCCTTTCTTGGTTTCCACAACAACATCCTTCTCCTGTTTTATTCTCAAGTCTTTGAATCAGACTACTGCATTTTAAAGCTTTATATCCATCACTCTCTGCCAGATAGTTCCTCCAGCATTTAATGGAAATTCAAGTCCTCAATTCAAATTAATATACTGCACTTTTCTATAAATAGTACACCCCATTTAGCTTCACTGATAGAGGAATATCATCTTTTTGCAAATGCTTGTCCTAGCTTGGGCACACATTAAATGCCTTCTAGTTCCTCTAACAAAAAGTCTGTAATGATTATAAAAGGACAGCTGAATTTAATGGAAAGATGGCTGTGTGAAAACTTCTAAAATGTTTGTTTCTGCTCATCTCCATTTTCACAGTTTGAAAGTATAACCAGTATCTATATGTCCTTGCTGCCTCTCTTCCTCCTGTGTGATGTCCTGTGTTTTTTCTTTCTTTTTACTACTCATATTACATTTATTATTACTTATGAGCTATTATTCTTTTTCCTTCATAAAAAGTCTAATCATTACTTGTTTTAGATTCAGCCTATAGTATCTGAGAAGCCTAAGAAGAAACCCCGGTATGATAATAAGCAGGGGAATGGACCACTGAACTTCCCAAGTGTCCAAGTAAAAATGTACATTGGGGCCGGAGAGATGGCTTAGTGGTTAAGGCACCTGCCTCCTAAGCCTAAGAATGCTGGTTCCAATCTGCAGCGGTTCTAATCTCCAGGTCCGACATTTGGCCAGATGCAGTGATGCAAGGGCGCAATGCTGCACTTGCCCACAAGGGGGCGAACACATCTGGATTTTGTTCACAGCAGTTTGAGAGGCTGCTGGCACGCCCATCTCTATCTGTCTTCCTCTCCCCCTGTCTCTGTCTCTTTCCAAAAAAAAAAAAAAAAAAATGTACATTGGCATTAAGATTTTGTTTCTATAATTGGTTATACAAATCAAACATTTTTCTGGATCATCACAATCAATATATTGTTCTATTAACATTAACAAAGGTATGGAGTCTTATGTAAATTGTGTTTCAAAACAAAAGTAAGCACTGAATTTAAACAAGACATCTTAAATTCTGCGTTTTCTTATACCACACAAGAATATAAGCCCAATTATACATTATTAAATGAAAGGTACAGGAATCTGTTAATTTTCATTCTGCATGGACATTTTGTTGCTATTTTATTGCTATTTATTTCCTTTTTATTAAAAATATGAAATATCTCTATTAAAAATTTTAGTAACCCAAAACAATGCAGAAGGGAAAAGATTTAAGATGTAATAGATGGGATTTAAGTCTCTTGACTCACACACTGGAGAAACAACTATGTGTTCTCAGGAACATGCTCTGTGACAAGATGAAGCCACACAACACCTCTTAACATCACTGTAGAGCAAAACTTGTGTTCATAAAAACATGGATCTTCTTATTTTTGTTTATTTTTATTTATATTATTTGAGAACAACAGGCAGAAACTGAAAGAGGCAGAGAGAGAGAGAGAGGGAGAGAGAGAGGGGGAGAGAGAGAGAGAGAATGGGAGCACCAAAGCTTCAGCCACTGCAAATGAACTCTAGATGCATGTGCCACCTTGTGCATCTAACTTACGTGGGTCTTGGGGAATCAAGCCTTGAAGTGGGGTCCTTAGGCTTCACAGGCAAGGGCTTAACTGCTAAGCCAACTCTCCAGGCCCCAAAGGGATTTTCTTATTCATGTCTTTGGAATCTCTTATTATTTTTATTAATTATAACAAAATCAACTGTCCCTAAACCAATTATAAACTTCCAAGAAACAATCATAATTGTGAGTAGGCACAAAATAGAAATATGGGATGCACATAGATTATTGTGAGTGACTGCAATGGTATGGTGGTTGGAATCAGAAATCAACAATAAACTCATGTGTTTTGAATGCTTGGTACCCAGCAGTTGGCAACTTTGCAAAGGGAGCACTTCTTGAGAAGGTGTTTTTTTTGGAGGCAGGTTTAGATGTGAATTAGCCCTCTCCCTCTTGATAGAGTTTGGCTTACTTTCTTGCTGTAGTTTTCACCTTTTGAGGTGATGTGCCGCCTCTGTTCATGCCATGCTTTCCCCTGCCATCATAGGATTTTCCCTGAGATTATAAGCCAAAATAAATACTTTCTTTGCATTATCTGCTTTTGGTCAGGTGATTTGTTCTAGTAATGAAACAGGAACCACAACAGAAAATTGGTACTAGTTTAGTAAAGATGATGCAGCTAGAAACCTTAATGTGTGGCACGTGTTTTTTTGGAACTGATTTGCATGAGGAATTAGAAGGAGTTAAAGTATTATCCTAAGAATGTTGGGGTGTTGCGACCGCCTCGACCAGCCTCGACCAGCAAGGAAGACGCAACGCTCGGACTCTTCTTTCAACAGTTTATTCAGGAACCTTGAACAATCTTCTGACCCGGGGAAAAGCCCGCCCAACGCTTAAGAAGCCTTTGAACAGCCAACCCTGGTGTGCCACGTGGTGAATGCAGATAGGTCCACATATGCGGAAGCAAGCCTAGATCACGGCCCAAGCCAAATAAGGACTTGTTTATCCAGGAGAGCACTCGCCATTGGGAAGGCGGAAGGCGGAAGCAAGCACCATCTTTAAGGCGCGGCACCTCACAGCTCTCTACATTGGGGTTGATAAAAACTTTGGAGACTTTTAATATTTTTTTATTATTTATTTAGAGAGAGAGACAGAGAGAGAGACATAAAGACATAGAGATATAGAAATAGGCAGGTAGAGAGAGAATGGGCGAGCCAGGGCCTCCAGCCACTGCAAATGAACTCCAGATGCATGCGTCCCCTTGTGCATCTGGCTTACATGGATCCTGGAGAATCAAGCCTTGAACCTGGGTCCTTAGGTTTCATAGGCAAACGTTTAACCACTAAGCCATCTCTCCAGCCCACTTTGGAGACTTTTAAAGTCGTATTGAATGCATCCTATTTTACATCAGGGGACCAGGAGTGGAATGAGATAGTTTTAGTCGGATGTCGAGATGTCTCATTTGTTTGGAATGCTTGGTCCCAATCTTCTACAGTTACCTTCTTGTTGCTGGCACAAAGCGCCTGACAAAATAACCTTGTGGGAGGAAATGGTTTTTTGACTTAAAGACTTGAGAGGAAAAATCCAGAATGGCAGGGGGAAACATGGCATGAACCGAAGCTGGACATCACCTTCTGGCCAATATCAGGTAGACAACAGCAGCAGGAGAGTATGCCCAAAGAACACTGGCAAACTAGGGCTAATAAACTATTAAGGTGCACTCTTAGCAATACACTTCCTTTAGAAAAAAAAAAATCCACTTCCAAAATTACTATCAGTTGGGGATGAAGCATTTAGAATATATGAGTTTATGAGAGATGCTTAATTTAAACCACCACATTTAGCCCCTATTACCACAAACTGATAACTATACATGATGTAAAATACAAGATATTCAGTACAATTTTAATAATCCCCATAGGTTTTATGAATCCCAACACTGTTCAAAAACCCCATAGATAAAGATGTCTTAACTATTAGCTATAAAACCCACCAAACAAACAAAAACATAGTGTCACTGAATAAACATTCACACTGAAAAAATGTAGCATTGGTCATAACAATAATATATTGACCTAATACAAGATTTAAAACAATGGAGAAAACATAAAATTATGTAGCTCCAAGTCCAACAACTGTAACCAGTGATGAATCTCAAGTTCAAATTATACCCCTATAGCTGGGTTGTTTATAGCCTGGGGAACAATGCATCCCAAGCCAACAGCTCCTTCGGATGGCTGTCTCGCAGTCGTGGCATTTCACAAATTCCTGGGATCTCTACTGCAACCCACAGTTCATCCTCATGACTCCACCAGGATGCCAGGCAGGGACTTCCAACAGCCCTGCCTCACATTGTTCATTGCCCAAAAACAAAGCTGTGTTGCAAATCCAATCACCCCTGTTTCCTGCTCAAATAGTACCAGGTAGGCTACAGGGAGAAACAAAGACAACTTTGAAGAGCAAGAAAACGTGGGCATTCAGGCCCCCTTCTTTCAAAAGTGACTGAATGTCATAGAGATACTCTGTTCCCATTTAAAACTTGTGACCTAAACAATATTATACATAAGTTACTCAAGTTCCACTTTTGGCAAGTAAAATAGATTGAAATGTTTTCTGATTTTCTCACCTAGTTATCTCTCTAGATTACTGACGTTGTCTCCTTCTACACACGGTATTTGAACATATCAGTCAGCCTGGTATGCTTCTATCACATTCTAGACATTTACTTTAGTTGCTTCATCTTCTGTACTTTGTCTGTGTAGTACACCTTCTTAACACCCACTGTCTAAATACTGCTATTAGATATTTTGACCATGAAGACTTTCTGTGCAATGCATGCAGACTTTTTTCTAGACAGTCCACTTCTTTTCAGAGCTGCCTGTCCTTCAGGTATTGCAAATGGTAAATGTGTGGTCTGTTCTTGCATTACTGGAAAGAGAAAAGCTGTCTAGTGTAGCAGGGTGCTCAGAGGCAGAACAGAATCGTTTATGAGTGTGCACTAGTAAAGTACTCAAATACACTGCTTTGGCTTAGTAGTGTTAAAAATATGAAATTAGAGACTATTTTAACTATGTTTCTGTGAGTAAAATGCTTTTTGACCTCCAAAACTGACTTATTTAACCTTAAAATTCAACTTTAGGGGGAGAGGACATGGGTGTATCTTTTTTCACCATTGTGATTTTAAGAATATAACAATAAGGACCCTTTCTGTACTACCATAGAAAGGTTTTCACTGAATATGAGAAATTCTCTATTATTATTATTTAGAAATTAGAGAGAGGGTCTGATCTTGAACTCATTATGTTGTTGAGGCTTGCCTTGAACTTTTGATCCTGTCACTTCTTCCTCCCATATGCCCAAATAACAGGCATGTGCCAACACACCCAACATTTAATTATTAAATGATTAAATCAATCAATTCTTCATAACTACCTGATCACCTCTGTTTGTGTGAAGAATATCCTTGTTAATAAATCATTTTTTCTTATTAAAGGTCTTTATTTAAAATCACTATATAAAGAAAAAGCAGAATAGTTACAATCCATTAAGCTATCAACCCACTGTGTTGCAATTCAATAGAGTTAGACATTCTTGTTTCAATATGTCCAGCTGATAGAGTTATGTCTATTCTTTTCAATAACTTTGTTACATGGGCATAGATAGGAACAGATTTATCTTAGGAATACACATTTACTTTATATCATATGATTAGACACAGAAATATTATTTTTATTTATTTTTGGAGAGAGAGACAGAGAGAGATAGACAGAGAGGGAGAGGGAGACAGAAATGGGCGCACCAGCAGTCTCTCAGCTGCTGTGAACGAAATCCAGATGTGTGCGCCCCCTTGTGGTCAAGTGTGGCATTGCGCCCTTGCGTCACTGCATCTGGCTAAACGTGGGACCTGGAGATTGGAACAGCTGGAGATTGGAACCAGCATTCTTAGGCTTAGGAGGCAGGTGCCTTAGCTGCTAAGCCATCTCTCCAGCCCTAGACACAGAAATATTGATGGATCAGTACAGTCAACCAAAGTCACTTCACAACCTGACACAAAAGAAAACATTAATAATACTGCCCTACTTCAATTTATATTTTGAAATTTTGGTTATCTTGTTTTTGCTTTAATTTTGATTCTTTTTAGAATATTACATTAATAATTTGCATTAACATGTATAGAACTAGATATCATTATGGTATGATTAAGTTATGGTATTAAGTTATTAAACAGTGAGTTTGAGGTTCAGGAAAGTCCTTGGATGTCAAATCCTAGGTTTTTGTTTACTTCTAACCAAATAATTCAATAAATTAAGATTAAGTAGGACAGTCTTTATATTTATTGAGGGAAGTACAGAACCAAGAGAAGGAAAATGAATATACTCATGTGGTATGAAAGGCCACACACTGGCCCTGAAGAAACATTTTAAAAGAGTTATAAAGGAAAGAAAAAAAAGTACAAAAAGCTCCTGCCATATGGAGGGCAGGAGGAGATAAAGAACCTATGTGGGAACTAGGCAGTCAGAGGTTTCTCCCCTGGTCAGAAACTCACCAGGACTTGGAAGAGCACAAGTGATGAACAGGCTGCCAAGAGAGGTTGCCTTTCCCTAGGAAACATATTTATAGCCTTTATAATAAAGTGGTGGGACCTACATTACAGCTTAGGTGAGCCCTGAGAGATAGCTGACTGGTCTGAATTAAGGCCTGTCTCAGGAAGAGGCCAACCATGACACCAAGTTCTGGGGAATGAACTTGACCAACAACAATGTTAGGGTTAAACCCTAGGAAAGAAGACCTTCCTTGAGGAGGGGCCCAGGTTGTTTGTGGAAAACCAGATCTAGGGAAGGGACAGGGCACATTATACTTTGATCTCTAGCAAGTGCATATTGCAGAGGGCAGACATTTCTGCCTTTACTTTCAGGGGCCCAGTGGCCCTGGCTGTCTAACAGGGCTACCTGACTCCCTCTCAGTCAGGCAGAGGACAAGGACTCTGTGATTTAATTCATATGTGGAATTTTCAAATGTTAATATTACAGAAGTTAAGAGTACAGTAGTTATTAATACTGGCTTGGAGAGCGAGAGGGAGGGGCAAGAATTAGATGTTGAGTAATGAGTAGTAATAGGTGGGAAGAGAAAGTTCATGAGTGTTATTCTGGCTGTAAGGCGACTGTAGCTCATTGTTATGTACTGTGTATTTCAAAAAGAATTCAAAGCCTTGACCATAAATAAATGACAATTTTTTTTTTTTTCGAGGTAGGGTTTCACTCTAGCTCTGGCTGACCTGGAAATTAACTATGTAGTCTCAGGGTGGCCTCGAGCTCACAGCGATCCTCCTACCTCTGCCTCCCGAGTGCTGGGATTAAAGGCGTGCGCCACCACGCCCGGCTAAATGATAATTTTTAGGAGATAGATATATTTAAGTTAATTTAAACTTTATACAATGTATACATGTATCAAAGCATTATGTGGTACTGAAGGAGAAATAGGAGTGAGGTACATTTTGACAGGTAGTGAGGGACGGAAGCCAAAAGATGGAACAAGGAAATGCCATTCTGGTCTGCGATGGAAAAACTGTAACTTGTGTCTGACTCTGGCTCATGCCAGATAACTGCCGGCAACATCTGCCAGCAGGAACTTCTGCTTCTTCCTCAGTTCAGAGTCTGTGTATCAGCTCCTTGAGTCCAAACCAGTCAGGTCTCTTCTTAACATCTGAGTCTGATGATGTGGCTCAGACTGATTGGAAGTCTGATCTATGTAAAGGAGTTCTCTTTCCTCTCTCTCTCCCTCTTTCTCTTGCTCTCCCTTCCTCACCATTTCCTTCTCTCCTTCCCTATCTCTCTCTCTTTCTCTTCCTCTCCCTTCCTCACCATTTCCCTCCCTCCTTCCCTATCTCTCTCTCTCTCTTTGTTCCTTGACCTGAACACATGTATGCCTGCCTCTGGGAAGGAGAGAGCACATCTCTAGTTCAAGTTCCCTGCTTAACTTCCACCTGTGCCTCGCTTTGGAAGTCATCTCAGGGAACCTGAAGCTGTCTCTTACAAGGGGGCAGAAAAAAAAAATGTAAGAGTGAAAGAAGGAAAGAAGTGTTTCATAATACTGTCTTCCAGACAAAAAAATCGTAGTGGCCTAACAGTGCCTGGCAAGACTTGCATAATAAGAGGAAGAAAAAAAGGACTACATCAAAATAGAACAGAAACTAGTTGAAAAGAAGAAGAGATTCAGTGAAGAGGATATAGGAAAGTACAGAAAATGGAGGATGGTGGTAGGGGATTATGATCATGGTATATATATATATATATATATTCAATAAAAAGTTAAATAATAATAATATTTATTATTATTATTAGCCATTCTTGCTAAAGGGCTAGAGAAATCTTAACTTCAACATAGTGTTAATTAAGTGTGTGTTTTGGCTTCTGATCACAAAGGAGAAACAGAAGTGTCCCACTCTAACTGTCTGGCTCTTCTACCTGCTAGCAGAGGCTGGTTCTGTTTCTTGTTGTTGCTGTTGCTATTGCTGTTTCTTTCTTTGTAATCGCTTTGAAGTTCCATGTTGTCTCATGCAATAGCTTGAAGTTCACTTAGAACAGTCATCCAAAGCAGCTGTAACAACCCAATGTTTTCTTTCTTGACTAGAATATTTTGAGAGCATGAATAAGATTGTGAATAAGAATAAATACTATTCAGAAAGTATGTGAGGGTCTTTATCTTTTAATTTATCATATCATATGCATGTGAATTGATAAAAACCCAACCTATAAATAAATTTCAGATAATTTGTGACTAAGCAGTCTAACAATATCATGTAGAAAGTTTTATCTGCAACATTTTGTTTGGAAAAATTATATTAACTCAGCATAATAAATTAATATTTTATCCATGATTCATTTTCTAAATGGAATACAATGACCTTCCATCCTGGCAAGAGATCTAAAAGGATATTGCTTGACCTGAAAGTCACTGACTGGGGAATACAAGTTTTATTAAGATTTCTACCTAATTTGTTTTAATGGACAAAAATAGTCAATGCATTTTAACTGGTATGATATAGAGAGTCAAAGTGGAAGAATGCATATTTATTCTTCATTCCAAAATGCCATAAATAGTTTTCAGAAAGAAAAACTAAAGTATTAAAGGAAATGAAGCCAGATTAACATGAACTTAATAGTGACCAGGAGTGACTTTAGTGTTAAAATGGAAAATAAAACTCTACATTTTGTTAGGATAGCAAGTTTTATTTAAAAAAATCCCAATTCACAGATTTATCCTCTGATATGCAATGATATATATCTGAAAGATTAGAATAGTTTCATTTCCTATGAAATATTCTTGTAAAACTGTTTCAAGCTAATTTTTGAGAAAAAAGTTATGTAGTTAAAGTCTTTCTGGAATAAAAATTAATCTAAGAAGTATTTGCACTGGTATAGGTGAATGAAAAGTTTGACTTACTTTAATTAATTTTTATAATATGTTAAAATAAGATTCTTTTTTTTTTCTGGGAGGGAAGGGTTCAAGATAGGATCTCGCTCTAGCCCAGGATGACCTGGAATTCACTATGTCATCTTAGGGTGGCCTCAAACTCATGGTGATCCTCCTACCTTTGCCTTCTAAATGCTGGGATTCCCTGATTAAAATCAGATTTCTATAAGCAAAACTTTGCTTTTTTCACAGCGTTAATGTAACATAAAAGTGCTTTAGTTAAGTAAATGCTGCATCTACAGAAGAGATGGGATGATTTTTATTTATTTATTTTTTTACAAAGGTGGTAATCTTATATCCACTCTCCTCCTGCCCCGCTTTCCCCGGTGATGTTGGTGAGAATTGTTGGGTAATTAAGGCCTCACTAAGTCTCTGTGTGGGGCAGTGTGCCTCAGGATATTTCTGATTTTAAAAGTTTTCTGTAGTATCTACTCTGCTTCTCCTTGGCTTTATGCATGGTAGGCAAGTTCTTTACCTCTGAACTGTACCTCTTAAGCCATGATAATATCTAGTTTGTAAACTAGAAATGTTTCTATTCTTCGTCTCTCCTTTTTGCCTATCTCTACTTCTTGAATGTCTTCAGCTACTAGGCATTAATGCTATCTTGTATTTTATTGCACCTGATAGTTGACAATGTACTTTTCCATACATTTCCTCCTTTCATAACCTGTGAGTAGTTATTATTATCCCCCTTGTAAAAAAAAAAAATCAATCCTTTTCAAGGGCTAATAGGGACTCAGATTCCACCTTATGAAGGTAGACTGAACTGGGGGCTGAAAACTGGCTCAAAGTACAGTGCACAAAGAAAATAAGAGCATTTGAGATTTAAGAAAGCATTGTACTTCCCAGGCAACATACTAGACTATTTCCAGAATGTAGATGCAGTCATAAATTTGGGGGGAGGCTCCAAAAGTTCCCTAGCAACATTTTCCTTTATTGAAAAAAAATACAATGAAACTGTTCAAAATTACTTATGTTAGCTTTACATGAGAACCGCTACAGGCTGCCACTGATTTTGTGTTGCTGGTTACAACTGAAATGCTACAGTTTGGTTTTTAAATGGCAGACAAAAGAAGTATAAATAGTATATTACCACTAAACAAAGGCCACATGTTGTTTAAATATACTGTACAGACAGGTTTTGTTGAAATTTAGATGGGAAGTAACTGAGAGAACATTGAGACATCTTCAAGCACACAAAATATAAACAGCTTAACACATAAGAACTGGCACTGTAGGAGTCAATACCATATTTACCAAATAGGGATAAGATATCAGAAAAAAGAATATCAACTCCTATATTAAATTATCAATGTATGTTTGAATTTTTCTAAAGTTTAAAATTCATTTTAAATTTGTAAGCTTATCTAGGCATTATAATTGAATGTATAGAAGCTTAAATGATGACAGATTTATTCATTCTCTCTAGTATTATATGTAAAATACATATATACAGAAAGATGTGTCAAATAATTTTATTTTTATAGATATATTTATGGATATACATATATATGCATGTGTGTACACATGCACACCCATGTGTGGAGGCCAGAGGACTACCTCAGACCAGGGGGTGGGGGGATGCAAACCCCAGGGATTCTTCTTCTCTCACCACACCCACTATTTTTATGTGGGCTCTGGAGATCAAGTAAATGTCCTCATACTTGGGAGGCAAGTACTTTACTGACTAAGCTATCTTCCCAGCCAAAATTTATTTTTTTTTCTTGCTCTTCTGATTAAATTGAGAAAGAAAAAAAACCCCACAAAATTAACAATTGTTATAACACCAAAATAAATGAAAGAACTGGTATTGGAAAGAGCACATTACTATGAAGCAGGAAATATATTTTCTTTACATAGAGTTATTCTATTTATACCAAGTTCCTATTTATCTCAGTTTCTTTATTTACATTAAATATGATAAATCAACTTCAGATTTCTTAAATCATTTTATCATATGTGTGTTTATATTAATATATTTATTCTTCTATGGGAAGATGTACATAAAAAGTGTCTGTGAAGCTAATACCACAGGACAGCTGTTGGCAGAGAAGAAAGAGTTCCCTTGTCCAAATTCTCTCTTATTGATTCAATGACCAGTTCTGAGAACAATAGTTTCCTTCCGCAATAACTACTGCAGCCCTGTTTATGGAGTCACTACCAGCTCAGAAGAATCTAGAATATGCCATCTAAAGTCTTAAGTTACAGAAGATGCTTCTTTCTTTGTTGTGCAAATGGGTCTCTTCTACGCTGTAAGAACTTACTTACAAGAGGCTGTAGACAGTGAACAGGACTTTGATCTCTAGTAACCAGAGCAAGTTTACTCTATGTGTTTTATATACTAAACTTAAAAAGATATCATTTGAAAGAAAATTCTAAAGCTTATTTATATTAGAGACCTAACATAATAGGATATTTCATTAGTGAAACATTTTCAAGAAATAAAACTTCTTAGCTCACCTAATTGGTGACTTCATAAAATCTTCCTGCCATATATTTGATATATTGAAATGTTGAGTCTTGGGTTTTATGATGAGTCATAGCCAACTAATGGTTGACTATGAAAAAAAATCAATTTTCATCAATGCACCAACTTGTGTTGTGAAAGGATCTTAATTTGTTATGTTATTTTGGTTTTCATACAATACCTGTATAAATTTACTCAGAATAAAACTGGAAATCTATGTATTCTAGGGTATATTGCATTCTGAACAAACTTTTGTTTCTTAATATTTTAACAAAGGACTAATGAGATTGATCAAGTCAGTATATTTAAAGCTAAATGGGCAATACAGAGATGACCAAACATGAGGACACACCAGACTCCTCTGGAGCTATTAATGTATAATACTTAAGGAAATAACCAGATTTCTTCTCTGGATGTATTAATGTATAAAACATAATAAGGCAGATGCAAATAAAAGCAATTATAAAATATAATTATGCTTTCCTCTAATTAGCAAAAATAAAATATTTTTATAGCTTCTGTGTTGATGAGGTCATGGAGAAACTGAGACTTCCTAATAGCACTGATGAGGATGTTAATTAGTGTGATCATTTGGTGAGGCATTTTATAAATTTGAAGATATGTGAATGATAATTCATTTAAAGATATTAATTATCCTTAACTATCAAGAAGATAAAAATACATAAGAGGCAGGGCATTGGTGGCGCAACGCCTTTAATCCCAGCACTCGGCAGGCAGAGGTAAGAGGATCGCCATGAGTTCGTGGACACCCTGAGACTACAGAGTGAACTCCAGGTCATCCTGAGCTAGAGTGAGACCCTACCTTGAAAAAACAAACAAACAAACAAGCAAAAGTACATAAGAGACAATGCAAATTTTGACACTTTGGGCACCAAAGTGAATGTGAAAAGCATTGTTTACTCTCCCAGTTTTGAAACAACCTAATATATATCAGTACCAGAAATAAGTAACTCACATGTCATATATATATATATATATGATGACTATTAAGACACACCAGCGTAATGAATTAGAGGAATATTTGAATTTTCAAAAAGTTGTTGTTGTAAAGCTTCTTCTTGTAAGCAGGTTGAGGTGACATGTGAAAATGGTTCTCCACTCTCTTGATCCAGGGAAGCTCACAAAATTTGCAATCAACCAGTTCATATCTGCGTGCTTGCTTTAAGAACATCTGTGAACTGCTCTAAAGAGTATGCACATCGGGCCGCCATTGTTCCAGCTGCTCGGGCCTGGCTCTCTGCCCTACTCGCTCTCAGGGTCTCCAAGGCCCTGGTCCGAGGGCAGTGAGGTCTCTGGGAGCTGGCACCCTGGGTCCTTGCGAGCAAATTGTGTTGAACAAACAGAAGGCGCCGGAGGAGACCCTGAATATGGGGGCGGGGAAGGATCACCGACATGCTCAAGAAGTTGTAAACTTTGAGAAGAACGTGAGCCAGGCCATTCACAAGTACAACTCTACAGAAAAGCAGCATCTGTTATAGCAAAGTACCCACACAAGATCAAGAGTGGAGCAGAAGCTAAGAAGTTGCCAGGAGTAGGAACAAAAATTGCTAAAAAGATCGATGAATTTTTAGCAACTGGAAAATTGCTTAAACTGGAAAAGATTAGGCAGGGTGATACGAGTTCTTCCATCAAGTTCCTGATTTGAGTTAGTGGCATTGGTCCGTCTGCTGCAAGGAAGTTTGTAGATGAAGGAATGAAAACTTTAGAAGATCTCAGGAAGAATGAAGATAAATTGAACCATCATCAACGAATTGGACTGAAATATTTTGAGGACTTTAAAAAGAGAATCCCTCATGAAGAGATGTTGGAAATGCAAGATATTGTACTAAGCGAAGGGTCAAACGTGGACTCTGTGTATATTGCTACAGTCAGTGGCAGCTTCAGAAGAGGAGCAGAGTCCAGTGGGGACATGGGTATTCTGACCCACCCAGACTTCACCTCAGAATCAGCCAAACCGCCAAAGCTGTTACATCCTGTTGTAGAGCAATTAAAAAGTCCATTTTATTGCAGACACTTTGTCAAAGGGTGAAACAAAGTTCATGGGTGCTTGCCAGCTTCCCAGTAGAAGGGATGACAAGGAATATCCACACAGAAGAATTGATATCAGGTTGATTCCCAAAGATCAGTATGACTGTGGGGTTGTGTGCTTCACTGGGAGTGACACTTTTAATAAGAACACAAGAGCTCATGCCCTAGAAAAGGGTTTCACAAGCAATGAACACACTATCCGCCCCCTGGCCTGCAAGAAGGAAATTTTTGATTACATACAGTGGAAATACCGGGAACCCAAGGATCAAAGTGAATGAGGCCGTGTTTTCCCCAGGTATAGCATCTAGAAGTCTTAATTTATTTCTCATCCTTTTCTATGTAAGTTTCTTTGGTATTTTTAAATGACTGCTTCTTCCATACTTCCAGGGCACGGTAGTCAATAAAACCTCTTGCATTATTGCAGAAAAATAAAAGAGTATGCACATCCAAAAAGCCATCAAATATCTGAAACATGTCACTTTAAAAATCAGTGTGCAACATCCCCATGGTATAATGGTGGAGTTGGTAGGCTAGACATGTGGCTGGACATAGGGTTGGTTGCCCAAAAAGAGTGCTGAATTTCTGATGCACTAGCATAAAAATGCAGAAAATACTGCTGTATCTGTGGGATTGGATGTCGATTCTCTGGTCCTTGCACATATGCAAGAGAAATAAGTATGCAACAATAAATAAAATACATAGTATTTTGTTTGGGAAAGAACTGTGAATATTACACAAAACACACTAATAAATACCAATACTAATAAACATGTGGTGCTTCATACTTGATAAAAATTAATCAAGAATTCCTTTTAGTTGTTTCAGTAGATGCATAATGACAGCTCATTATGTTTTTAATTTGCACTTTCCTGATGGTTAAGGATAATGAATGTCTTTTTTTATGAGCTTATCTGCTTATCTATTATTTATATCTTCTCGTTGGTGAGTGCTTGCTTATTTTTTAATTGGAGCTTTGTCTTTGTCCTTTGTCTGTACTTGCAAGTCATTTATTTAAATAAATGACTTGGAAATATTTTCTTTCAGGGTTTATCATATCATGTGACCCTATTATTAAGGCCTTTTACATATGAAAACTTTGCAAATTTGATGCAGTCCCATTTGTCAATTCTACCCTTTATGGATTTTGTCTTCAGTCATAACTAAGCGATTGCCATCTCTGCATCGCAAACTTCTATTCTTTCTAGAAGTTTTATATATTGCATTTAAGTCCCTGGTCAGTTTTGAGTTAATTTTCATAGAAGACGTTAGTTAGTATTAGGCCAAATCGATTTTTTAACTCTTGAATATCCAATTGTGCCAACACTGTTTGCTTAAAAAGCTATCTAATTGCTGGTAAATTACCAGTCATTATCTGCAGGTAGAGGAATACACCAAGAGTCTCTGGGTCTTTGACCTGCCTCTCAGCTACATGGGACACTGCCGCTCTTGTCCTTTTCCTGATATATTCCATTCTTTCTACAATTAGTCCTGCAGATTTTGTCCTTAGTGCTTTTTGATCTTTATTTTCAGTATGCTTGTGTTTTAAATACTAGAGTCTCTCCTTCCTAGACAATTAAAGCCATGACTTCAATTTCTATCTGTGTACTGACACTATAGAAAACTTTATTTGTAAAACCTTTCCCCACCCATATACCAGTCTTGTTTCTTGGGGACTTGAGCCACATTCTTGCCTCCCTATTTGGAACACTTGCTGATCTATCCATATTCTTAGAATGTATTTGTGGCAGAGTACTGTGTCTGACCCCTTCACTCAGACTTTCAAAATACCTTATGGAGAACTTGCTTGCCTAATACTCTTAGAATATTACCTGTATTACATCCTTAATCTTGCTGTTTCCCTATAACCTTATAAGTCCATGGCATGTGTTTGAGCATAGACATGTTTGTCTGCCTACCATCCAACCTGTACAGTGCTGAGACACTGGAGCCTTATCCACTAGTATGTTCTCCATGTAATGTACTTAGCAGAGGCTCAATGAATGTTTGTTGAATAAATACTTCAATAATTATGAAAAACGGAATAAAATAGAACAATTATATGAATCAACATATTGGATCTACTTCTTCATCTTCTGTTTACTCAGATAAGTTAAAAGTTTCATAGTTTATATCTACAAGAGGTTCCATGAGCAAGAAATGAAATGACTCTTAAGTCACCTAGTAGAATGCCTAGTACACAGCAAGCAGAGAATAACCTGCTTTATTTTTCTTCTAATGAAATATATTTTCTTCCCTTCTTGTATATTAATAGTGATCTCAACAAAGATAAAGTTATGGCTTCCTCGCTGACAATAAAAACTTTTTAGGTGTTATTAATAGCACATCACCTACATATTTCTATTTAACGTTCTTCACACGACTTCCAGTGTGTCAGTTTGTGTAACCACCAAGATGGATAAAACTTTCTCTGTTTGAATCGATTTCTCTTCTTCCTACTTCTCCTAACCTTTCCTTTGTAAATTTTTGGAAGAACAGTCTAATTATTGATTCTGATATGTGGGTGAACATCTTCAGACATGTTATCCAATATACCTTTAACTTTTGTATGATTAATACATTTCACCCTGATTTTCCAGTGTTAAGATGTTTTATTCTCTTATTATCTTTACATTCTTATTTGCCCCTTTATGATAACTACTGTTTTACTGCTTTGAAATATGTTTCTAGTGTTATGGCAGGGGCTGCCTGGAGCTCTTCTGGAATGAAAGTATTTGTTTTTATATCACTTATTCTCCGATAGAGGGGATAAGGAAGTGGGGATGTATTTTAAATTTCAGGGAGAGGTTTTTTTAATTTTTTATAAACATATGATATACCCTTCCTCCTATTTATTATTTGTTAAGAATTGTTACATTTTTGAGAATGTTATCATTACCTTATTAGTTCCATATCTTTTACTTGACAGGGTTGTATGAAGGAGAGTTTACATGTGATGCCTTGAATGTCATTTGTCTCCCTATGTCAGTTACTTTCTCATGCTGGGACAAAATACATGAGCAGAAGCTGCTTAAGGAAAGACAGTGTTTATTTTCAGCTTATAGTTGTACAGTAGATGTTTGGTAAATGAATAAGTGAAACAACCCTGACTGTTAGAATTCATTTTGTTAAGGGGAGTAAAGAAAGAAAGGTGATAATCACTTGTGGCTGAAAATTGGTAAAACATACTATGATATGAACATCCTGCTGAGAGCCAAATGTACATGATAGAGAACAAGAGAAGCTTTGTCATTCCAACCTTTTCAAAGAAAACCTATGTATTCCATGTGCATGGCGCACACACACATGAATCTCCAGCATATAGGAGGCTGAGGCAGGAGAAATATAAATTCAAGGCCAACCTAGTCATAGGGAGCTCCAGGCCAAACTTTGCTACACAGTGAAATAATTGTCTTAAAATATTTAAGTAAGTAAGTAAGTAAATAAATAAATAAATAAATCCCCATATACATTACATTTATAAAGGGAGATACTTTCTTTATTCTTAAGGAATTTCAACATATTTTTTTTTTAATTCCAATGATGTCTTTCTATTCATTTGACATCTTCACACAGAAACAGAGCATTCCATATTTTTTCCTTTTCTTTGAATGATTAACTTTTGACATTTTATATTTAAAACAATTTCAGACTATGCCATATCATGAATGTTTGAGCACAAAATATATATTTTATTTTGACATTCCTGTTTATTTCCACAATGTGGCCTTTCTTCAATTATCCTCCCTTCAAAGAACTTGAAGACTAGTTTCTCCCTGATGACTGAAGCTTCATTACCCATTCCTCTCACATAATCAAGTAATTCCCTTTTGCTAACTGGTTCAGTGAGTTTTGTTTCCAGGGATCTTCA
Source organism: Orientallactaga sibirica (assembly GCA_036365145.1). NCBI lineage: Eukaryota > Metazoa > Chordata > Mammalia > Rodentia > Dipodidae > Orientallactaga > Orientallactaga sibirica. The sequence goes on from JAEOAD010000006.1 coordinate 33,760,380, forward strand.
TACTAAATCACCTGAAGGATTTGGTTGGATAATTTATAGAGTGTTAAATTTTGGACACCACATATATACATACATATATATATATATATATGTAACCTCTTTGTGTAGTCATGAAAGATCCTCTCCCATTCTGTGGACTGTGTATTCTGCTATTTCCTTTGGTGTACAGAAACTTTTTAATTTCATGCCACTCCATTCATTAATTCTTGGAATTATTTCCTGTGTCGTTGGAGTCTTTTCAGAAACTAGTTGCATATGCTTATGTTTTAAAGTGGTTTTACTTGTATTTTCCTCTGGTAGTTTCAGGATTTCAGGATTTTATATTAAGATCTGTGACTGAGTGAGAATAATTGCTCTATTTTCATTCTTTTAATATGGATAGCCAGTTTTTCCAGCACCATTCATGGAACAGGCAATCTTTTTTCAATGTATCTTTTTAATATATGTTGACGTGTTGATGGGTCCAATATTGTGCAGGTAATGGCAGCTGCTGCGAGGTCACAAATGTCACAGCCACATTGTGCCCAGAAGAAATTCTCCCCATCCTGTGGCTCTTATATTCTTTCCACCACCTCTTCTGTAATGTCCCCTTAGCCTTGATTGGTATGATAGAGATATCTTTTTTAGTTCTCAGCATTCAACTCTCACTTCTCAGCACTGTGACAAGTTTCGGGTCTCTCCAATAGTCACCTCCATCTATGAAAAGAAGTTTCTCAAACAAAAGTTAGAGTAGCAATCTGTGAGTGGGCCTAAACATAAATATTTAGAAGGCTAAAATTTAATGGGGACAACATATCCATTTGGACAAATGATAGTAATACATTCTCTTTTAAGACCTGTGACCTTCGAAACTATAGGCTTTAACTAGATTTTCAGTACCATTCATGAATTCCCTCACATTGAACAGGCCTCCAGGCTGATAAGATAGCAGTTGGTTACCCTCATAATAGTCATTATACTGTTGCATTGGATGGCACATCTTGCCTAGCTGGTTGTGTAGCTTATAGAGTCCACTGTTGGTTAAAATTGTTAATAGCTTTTCTCCTCTAGCATCCTGCATGTCACTTTCCAGCACTATGACACCTACCTAGTAAGGAGGAAGCTTCTAGCCCTTTTCTAACTTGATTTCTCAGTGTCCTGCAACTGAAGCATGTATCTTCAGAAATAGGGTTTCACCATCTAGTTTGGGTGGGCAACCAAGAGCATTAACAATGGCCTCTATTGCTTTGGAGATTCTATTGTCTTCTCTAAACAACAAGTGAATGGGAAGTATCCTACCTCTGGCACTGGGATTTTCTTATAACAAGTTATGGATGGCTTCTGGTAGAGCACTATATATCTCTGCAGAGTACTTCTGCATTTGTAGAACCCTCCACACTGATTTCCATAGTGACTACAGCAGTTTACACTCCATCAACAGTAGATGAGGGCACCAATTTCCTCACACCCTCACCACCGGCATTTTGTGTCATTTAATTAAAAAAATAATTACTTATTTCCAAGGAGAGGAAGAGAGAAAGAGAGAGAGATACAAAGAAGAGAGACAGACAGAATGGATGCACCAAGGCCTCTAGCCACTGCAAATGAACTCCAGAAGCATGCATCACTTTGTGCAGCTGGCTGACTAGTACTCCATAAGAGTACTGCTAGAGGTGTTATCATTCCTGATTTCAAGCTATACAATAGAGCCAAAGAAACATGACCAGTATGGAATCGACGCAAGAACAGACATGCAGATTAATGGAAGGAAACTGAGGATCAGGCATAATTCTATGTAACTACAATCACCTGATGCCAAAAATATACATAATGTTGGCTTAGAAGAAAAAGGCAGGTAGCATTCTTTCCATTTCTATTTTACGGAATTACTTGAGAAGCATTGGTAAATGTCTGATATAATTATGTGATAAACAATGTGTAGTCATTAGGGTTTTTTATTCATAAAATTTTAATTGCTGCTTTAAATCGTTGTGTGTTATAGATCTCTTTAAATTTTTAATCTAATATTGGTTTACCTTTGGTAGGTCATATGTATTGAGGAATTCATTTATTTCTTTTGGATTTTCCCATTTGGCAGAATACAGGTATTTGAAGTATGTCCTCATAATTCTCTCAGTTTCATTGGTATCTATTATAATGTCTCCATTTTCATTGCTAATCTGACTTATTAGCATATCTTTTTCTTTTGGCAAATATGTAAGGGTTTATTAATCTTCTCTAATGCCAACTCTTTATTTCATTGTGTTTTAATATTTTTTCCATTTCTATGACATCAGTTTTTACTCTGATCTTGATTATTCATTTCTGTCTGGTACTTTTTGTTTCATGTGTTCTTGTTTTTACTAAGCCATCATGCATCATTAACATAGTCACTTATTTGAGACACTTCTGTTTTTGTAATGTACACATTTAGTGCTATCAACTTCCCCCTTAGGATTGTCTTCATTGTGTCCTATATGTTTTGCTATGTTGTATTTTAATTTTTCATTCAGTTCCATGAATTTTGGATTTTCTTCTTGATTTTTATTCAATTACCAACTTATGGCTCAAAAGTATATTGTTTAATCTCCAAGCGTTTGTGTAACTTCTGTATTTTTCTTATTTATTTATAACATTATTTCATTTTTTGTAAACTTGTTGAGACTTGCTATATTATGTGCTAATATGTGATCTACTTTAGAGAAAGTTCTATGGACTGCTGAGGGGAATGCATCTTTTGTAGTGCTTAAATGGAACATTCTATGAATATCTAACAGAACTGTTTAATATAGATGTTATTTGATTTCATTGTTTCTCTTTCTTTCTAGATGGCCCACATGTATATCAGTAAGAAGATGGTATTGAAATCACCAAGTATTATTATGTTAAGATATATGTCTGATTTTAGATGTAGCAGACTTTTATAATATTAGGTGAACCTGTGCTCATGTTCAGTGCAGATATGTATATATATATATATACATATATGGTGAATTATTGTTGGCTTGATCATTTTTTATGAATAAGCCATATGAAAACCAACTTCTTTGGATAATGGTACACCCAGAAGTCATAGATTGTTACTAGAAAAAAAAAAAAAATGAGTACCGGGGAAGGAATACCTTCCAGCAACTTGTTGGTCAAGGAGGTCCCTGATGCCCCTAAACATTACAGGCCATTGCAAAGGCTCTTGGCTATCCAACAGAACTAGATGGTAGACCCTATTGCTGAAGACTTCACATGCTTAGCTATAGGTCACTGAGAAATTAAGCTAGGACTAAGCTGTAAACCTTTTCCCTATTGACCAGCTATCAGAAAGTTGGAAAAAGCCATGTTACATGCAGCCCTATGGGAGAGAGGTCCTCAGTGGTGGTAAACAGCAATGGACACTGAAAGCTTTAACACTGGCCAGCCAGGCCAAATGTGCCAACTGGTCCAAAGTGGAATGTCTGTTAAAGGGGAACCAACCTCCCTCTAATTGGACTCCATGGGAGGGAATGCATGCCTGGTACTGTAAACATAGTCTAAATAATATGGCTAGGGAGATCATGATCCCTAGGACAGTAACAACTGATGTTTTTGGCTAATATATCATGCATATATTATGCCCTCCAAACTGCCCTGCAAACAGTTTTTCAATGTTTATACCCATATATTAATGCTATTCTAACTTTTGGTTAGAGAAGCTTCTTTTCAGATGATGGTAGCCACTGGGATGACTCAAAAATCACCATAATGCTGAGAAGTGACAGTCGAGTTTTCAGCACTGACACATCTCTGTAACACCTTCCAAGGTTCAGGGTCTATCATGGAAGAGGTGGCAGGAAGAATGTAAGAGCCAAAGGAAGGGTAGGTCTGTTTACAATGCAATCTCCAGGACACAAAATATCCTGGGTATTCATGACCTCACAGTGCTCTGCTGCTACCTACACATGACCTTCATAACAGAAGGAAAAGATGATGGCATCAAAATAAATGAGAGACTGAGGGGGGGAAGGGATATGATAAAGGGTGGGTTTGAGGGGGGGAGTGGGGGTGGAAAATTATCAGGGTTGTCTATAGTTATGGAAGCTGCCAATAAAAAGTTAAAAAAGAAACCATGTTTATCATTTTTTAAAATTTATTTTGGTTTGAAGTATATTTTGGTGAATATTAGAATACAAACATGCTTGGTTCCTGTTCCATTTACTTAGAACATCTTCTTACATCCTTTGACCTTAAGGTACTGTCTTTATTTAATGATTGGATGAGTTTCTTCAAGACAATAAAAAGATAGATACTGTCTTCTATCTTACTTGATAGTCCATGTGTTTTGATTAGGGATAGAAAACCATTAATATTCATTTATTACTGAAATGTGAGTATAATTCCCATCACGATGACTTTGTAAATATTGGTGCTTTCTGGGTCTTTATTTGCTTAACAACAGCCCCAGTTTTAGTTATTTTTCCTTTCTGTAGACTCTTAAATATTTTTATTTTTTCTTTGATGTGAAGTATTCCATCTAATATTCTCTGGATAACTAGCCTAGTGTTTATATAATCCTGTAGCTTGCTTTTGCCATGGAGAGTTTTTCTTTTTCCTTCTGCTATGAGATACAATTTTGCTGGATATAGTAGTTTGGGTTGGCAGCTATAGTCTTTCAATACTTTACATATAAATCATTCCATGCCCTTCTGGCTTTTAGAGTTTCCATAAACAAAAACAAAATGGCTGGGCTGGTGACATGACTTAGAAGGTAAGATGCTTGCCTCTGAAACCTAAGGACTCAGGTTTGATTTTCCAGTATCCACATAAGGCAAATGCACAAAGTGGTGCATGTATCTTGAGTTTACTTCCAGTGGCTAGAGACCCTGGCATGCACATTCTCTCTCTTACTCTCAAATAAAACATTTTTTAAATCTATTATTCTTATAGTCCTGCCTTTTGTTGTAAGTTATTAGATGTTTCTCTCTTGTAGCTTTTAGTACTTTCTTTGGTGTGTGTGTGTGTGTGTGTGTGTGTGTGTGTGTGTGTGTGTTCTTGTCTGTTTGGTGTTCTGTATGCCTCTTCTGTCTGGATGGCAATTTCTCTCCTAGATTTGGGAAATTTTATTCTATAATTAAAAAATAATTGTATGCCATTCACCTAAAGTTCTTCTTTTATGCTCATTATTTGCACATTTGGTCTTTTTAAGGTGCTCTACATTCCTATCATTTTCTGTTCATATTTTTTTCTAAACTTATTGATCCAGTTTCTCTTCCTTGTCGTGAAGGCCTGATACTCTGTTTTCCACTTGTCCATTGTATGGGTGAGTCTTTCCATGGAGCTTTATTTAGGACTTTTTGCTTTTTCCATTTTCCCCTTTATTTCAGCTTGGTTTTTCTTAAGAATTTCCATCCTTTTATAGAGTTTATTTTGACGTCCTCATTTCACCTGGATGTGTGTTTGTGTTCTGCTGGAATTCATTTAGATACTTATTTTTTCTGCTTTTGAAATTGTTTGAAACTTCTTTCAAATGTTTGCTTATGTCTTCTTTGAGTTCTTAGTTCATATTTATTGTCATTCTCCTGACCTCTATGTCTGGAATTTCTTCTATGTGGCTCTCAAGGAAGTCTTCTACTGTGAGGTTGGTATTTCTTGAGGGAGGATATTGGCATTTCTTTTTCATGTTACCTGATTTGCATTGAGCCTTATTCATCAGGAAATATGTCTTTGTGCCACACCTTTGCTGGACCAGTACTGGATGTTTCTTTGTGTTAACTGGTCTTTGCTCTGATTTGTGGTTCTTGAAGTTCAGTCTTGAATGTGCTTGGTCTTCTCAATGGTAGAGTATGTGATATGGTCTCAGTTCAGTTGTAACTGTTCTCACACTTACACACTTGTCCTGATAAGGCTCTGATTAACAATGGCCATAATTGATATTCTGAAGTGGATTGTGTTTAATCTGTAGATTACTTTCAGTGATATACTTATTTTTTACAATACTAAGTCTACTACTTTACAAGCATGGAAAGTCTTTGTATTTTCTACTGTAAACTTAATTTCCTGTGTGGTGGTGGTGGTGGTGGTGGTGGTAGTGATGGTGGTGTGTGTGTGTGTGTATATGTGTGCGCATGGGTGCATGTGTGTGTTTTAAAGTGTTTACTGCAGAGAACTTTCATGTTCTTGATTAGGTTTATTCCAGTGAATTTTATTTTATTTCTTAAAATGTGTGAGAATAGGATTTTTTCCTGATTACTTTATAGGAGAGTTTATTATAAGTACATAGAAATGCTTTTGATTATTTAATATATATTTTGATTCCTGTTATTTCACTGAAAATATTTATCAGACCTGAGAATTTTCTGGTGGCATCCTAGGCCTTTTAAATATAGAATCACATCATCTACAAATAGGGATAACTTATTTTTCTTTTCATTTGTATACCTTTTATTTCTTTCTCTTGTCTTATTGTTCTAGCTAAAATATTGAGTGCTATGTTGAAGACTATACTAATGATAATTCTCAAATAAATAAAAAAATTAATTCACTCTGGTAATCAATCTCATACACAGATCAAAGTTGTGTAAAGTCTTACATATTGGCCACCCTTTACAAGACAGCCAGAGCACCTTACCCTTTTGCTTATCAATAACACAGAATAATAACATGTAGAATTATTTATTTTGTGCATTATTTGAAAATTTTCAGTATGTTCTGATAAATTCAAATCTTAGATTTTAAAATTTTCTCAATTTTATTTTAAGTCTCTAACATAAGCCCCATCTTTTCCTACCAATATTTTTTGGATTTCATTCTTCTTATGTTGAAAATGACTATAGATTTTTCATGTTTCTAAATGTGTCAAAATATTATATCATAGGCCATCAATAATAGATGTATGAGGTAGATTAAATTATTATAAATTATACTTGTCAGAATAGGAAAATTAAACATAAGCAAGTTTACTTTTCAAGGTCATATAACTAATATATTGAGACCCAAATGTTAAATATTAAAAATATACTTATATCTAAAAAAAAATCTCAATATATTCTGCTCTGAAATTTCCATAAACATTGATTATATACAAAACATAACATGTTATTTTATCTTCTTTGGAAATTTTAATGCATGAAAAATGCCTAGAACCTATGATTTATTGCTGAAAACAAATGTATTGAGCCATGACTTTTCCATTTTTCTCACCTGGTATTCTTGGAGAATATATTAATTGTTAGTTGCAATTGTCTGGAACCAGGGGACAGAGAAGATATAGTCCTTTAGAACTGAAGGGGATGTTCCTGTATAGAAGAACAAGTTGATACATCTGATGAAAAACTGGTTTTGGTGCAATTAAAATGAAACTCTAAACATGTCTTGGCAGTTCTTTACAATTGATAACATCTTGAAAAATAATTACTTGCCCTTAAATGATTCTACATAGAAAAAAATATATACACTCTAGGTCAAAAATCTCTTATGTAAATGCTATTTAAATTTTACAAATTGTCAATGTTTGTTCAGTATCATGTAATTGTCTTTGAGGTTACTCCTCAGCATGAGTCATAGGCTAATGAACCTAAATTTAAAAAAAATCTAGTGAATATTAAGGTTGAGGCAGGGCAAGGTTGAAGTGGGATGCTGCTGTATGCTCTGATATAAGGTTCAGGTAGGGTGCTGCTCTATGTTCTGATATAGGGTCCAGGTAGGGTGTTGTTCTATGTTCTGATATAAGGTCCAGGTAGGGTGCTGCTCTACGTTCTGACTTAGGTGTGTGGGAATCAGAAATGTTGCCATTTATTTGATCAACAGTAGTCTAGGCAAAATGCTGCAGTACATTTTCATGGTGTATTGGAAATGTTCATGTCTTTCTGATAGTCAGGGATGAAAGTCTAAAAATAATATGAATATTTTAACTTAGAAATTGCTGAAGGAGATCTGTTGTAAATTTGGTTAAAGAAACCTCAGTAGGGGAGAGCAATAGAAGTTTAGTCACAGCCATACATGCTGGGTTTGTGTTATGGGAAAAGAATATCAATATTCAAGTCAACCTACTTAGCTTATGAAAAGATTCAAATGATGTGAAAGAGCTTTTCTGTTTTGTTTTGAAGCAGGATCTTACTCTAGCCAATGATGACCTAGAACTCCCTCGATAGCCTAGGCTGGCCTCAAATACCTAACTATAGTTCCACCTCAGCCTTCCAGCTTTTAAAGAAATCTAATATACTTTTTTCTATTAGTGTGCCAAATTCAATGTTAAATTGAAAAGAAAGGTAGAAAGGAAAAATTATATTGTGGGTTGGTAACTTGCTATTGTTTCATTTGTCATGAGAGATGGCATCATAAGATGCTTGTCACCTTCATATAAAACATACTCATTCCTAGAAATAGGGATACAAAGAACCCTGAGATTTAAAATGTCCAATTTAAATTAAAGGCGAGGCTATATAGAAAATAAGAACATTCAACGATAGTTATTTTTCTTGAAAAAAAAAAGGGAAGAATAAATAGCTGTGTCTGACCTGAAAAAGTGTCCTTTAAAGCACTCCAATTCTAAATTTTCCTCTTAGTGTTTCAAAGAAAAGTTCAGTTTGTCTAAATATTTGAAACTACTGACATTGACATGAAGGCATATCTAACAAAGATGCTCTTACAATGACACAGGAATTTATGATGAGTTGTTTTTCAAGAGTCCTTGGTCTTTGCTTGGTCGTTTATTCCTTTATCAGAAGTCAAGAAAGCCAAGGTCTACTGTTGCACCTTTTTTTCTATCTTGGCTCCATACTTTAGAAATCATCATAAAGCCATGCCCTGATCACTTATTTAGTCATTTAAAACATAAAGGATGAATAATGTTGCTTTTTATATTGTGTTCCAACAATGGCTCCAATGTATTCCACATTGAGTAGAATTCAACATTCTCATGTCAGCTTATCATGTTGCTGTGAACTTTATGCATTCCAGGCTAGGTAGGGGGAAGCCTCCTAGAGGCTCAATTTGAAGTCCTGATCATTCCTTTTCAACCCTAAAACAGATAGATATTTTGTCCTGTTGGTAATAATGCCAAGAAAAGAATAAGTAGAGTGGGTATGATGATTTAGATTAGGGCTCCAGCTGCAGAGAGCTTTTTAATTAGTTCAACCTCCAAGCATGCACACTTAAGTAAATCATTGTTGAGCTTATGGAAATCATTTAAATCGTTAATGACCCAGTTGGTTTTGTTAAGCTACTCAAATAAAACACAATATTCTATATTTATTTTTAGGGGAAGCTAGGAAAAAAAGAGAAGGCTCATTTTTCCATCTCAGTTTGCCTAACTTTAGGGACTAATCTCTCAGACTATGAGGACATTAGAGTAAGGAAGAAAGCTTCTTCTTAAAGGGCATTAATGGTGGTGGTATGACTCAATAAGTCAGCTTATAGTAGAGATACCTGAACACCTAAGCTGAAATAAACCTAGATGCCCATAAATAGATAAATGAATAAAGAAAATGTGTAGAAACACAATGAAGTTTTATTCAGTCATAAAGAGGAACAAAATGGTGCTTGTGGGAAAATGGATGGAATCATCATGTATGTCAATCACAACAAATCAGTCTCAGAAAAACAAATATTTTATGTCTTCTTGAATATGTAGTACTTATTTTAAAAATGGCACGAAGGTAAAACAGGGACTGTAAAGGATGTGGATGGGACAGGTAGAGTTATAGGAGTAAGAAAGGGCACTCCAGGGGTGAACATTCATGTATAGTAATGCCACAATGAAACCTATTACTTTGTATTATTAGCATACACTAATAAGGAAAGAAAATGTTAAATTCTGAAGTAGCTATTGCTGCTTAGGCATTCTAACCCAGGTTTACTAGCTCTGAAACTTGAAGTCACTTGGACTTGAAAGCCGTCATTTCTTCATATGTAAGATGAAATTGATGTATTCTACTTATCACATCATTATGAGATTCTTGATGATGCATATTTAGTATCTACTATAGTAAGTATCCTGAGCACACACTCAATAACTAGCAATTACTTACTGTATCTGCCTCCCATCATTTTAATAGCTGAGATCTTTTGTGCTCCCAATTAATTTTAAGATTTTTTTCCTCTTTCTATGAATAATGATGTGGGATTTTTGATTGATTGCATCAGATTTATATATCTCTTTTGTAGGATGTCCATTTTTACAATATTATTTCTTCTAACCCATTAGCATGAGAGGTCTTTCCTTCTTCTCATGTCTTTTTGTATTTCTTTTAATATAATCTAATTTAATTTTTGGTTTTTCAAGGTAAGGGTCTTGCTCTATCTCAAGCTAACCTGGAATTCACTCTGGAGTGTTGGGATGGCTTTTCAATCACAGCAATCCTCCTACCCCAACCTCCCAAGTGCTGGGTTAAAGTGTGTGTGTTCCACCACTCATGACTCTTCTTGTACTTCTTTATATGGTATTTTACATTTTACTGGTTCTTCATTATCTTGGTTAGGTCTATTCTAAGTTATTTTATTTTATTTTATTGAGAGAAAGAGGCAGAAGAGAGAGAGAAAGAGAGAGAGAGAGAGAGAGAGAGAAAGAGAATGGGTGCGCCAGGCCTCCAGCCACTGCCAACGAACTCCAGATACCTGTGCCCCTTGTGCATCTAGCTAAAGTGGGTCCTGGAAAATCAAACCAAGATCCTTTGGCTTTGCAGGCAAATGTCTTAACCACTAAGCCATCTCTCCATCTCCCAAGTTGTTTTAAAGTATTAAATTTTTTTAAATTTATTTTTATTTTGGAGAGAGACACAGAGAGATAGGAAGAGGAAAACAGATAGAGATGGGCGTGCTGGCAGCCTCTCAGCCACTGTAAATGAAATCCAGATGCGTGTGTCCCCTTGTGGAAAAGTGCAGCATTGTGCCCTTGTGTCACTTTGCATCTAGCTAAATGTGGGACGTGGAGATTGGAACTGATGTTCTTAGGCTTAGCGTGCAGGTGCCTTAACCGCTAAGCCATCTCTCCAGCCCAAGTATTAAAATATTTTTAGTGGTGATTCACAGTTAGATAAAATCAAATTCATTTTTCTCAGTAGAAAATTAGGATGATTTGCATATTGTGAGATCATAGTATCTGCCCAGGTAAACACTGCCAGGCATTAGGCTTCTCTGATTTCCTTCTGGTGTGAAGTATGAATTCTATCCATCTCTACACATTTTACAGAGTTGCTTCATTATGACAGTGTTTCATCTCACATAATAGGAATACAAACTATTATGCTTACTACATTTAGTCTACTATTTAATTAACTGTCTCAGTTTCAGTTTTGTCATCCCCCAAACTGGAGATCATAATGTCAAGGTTTGTTCATGATCAAATGAGAGAATTTGCAGAAAGCACTGAGAATAAGTGTTTAGCATATAGAAATTTATCAATATATGCTAGCCAACATTATCATATTCAAGGATCAAAATTAGATATAACAGTTACCAAAGATCACTGTAAATAGGCAAAAATAAACATAACAGACATCTGAAGTTAGGCATGGTAGCTGATGCCTGTAATCCCAGCATTTACTCAGAAGGCTGAAGAACAAGGATTGCTGCAAGGCTGAGGCAACAGCCTGGACTACATAGTGAATTTATGACCAGTCTTGGTAGCCTGAAATACATTGCCAAAACTTGCCTTATTTATTTATTTATTTATTTATTTTGGTAAAGGCTGGTGCTTATGAAGAGTCAGAAAAGGAATTTTAAGGAAACAAGGTCTCGGTTCAAACTACTATGATTGGTTAATAGTAGTTTATTGAGTGTCATTCCAGGCAAATATGGATTTCTCCCTAAACTAAGGTCAATGAAGAGATGATCCTTTAACTTTTAATATTTGAAATATTCTTCTAAGCAAAATCAGAGTCAGAACCATAACGAACAAAGAGGAAAAGAGTGGGGAGACAAAGATTGCCTTTTTAAGCTGATTGACCAAATTAGTCCATCACATATCTTTCTGCATTTCTCTTCTCCATTCACCCTGCATGAAAGGAACAATGTCGTTTTTACTTGAAGAACAAATTGTGTACCCCTTTAGCTATCACAGTCTGTGCTAACCTCTGTATCTGAAGTGTTCAAGAATCATCATCAATGCAATTCAGCTTTGAGTATACCAAAGAGAGCAAGCATTTAAAGACCCATTTCCTCTCTGCTGCTCTGTACCCTTTGCTGTATGTAGAAGGCATGTCTGGGTCTGAGGAACTCTATATGATGCTCATAGCCTGGACATTCACAGAAAACGTTCTTTTTAATAGTGCACCAGTACTAGATAATGGCTAGAAAATTCTACAGAAATACATTCCAGTATTAGGTATGTAACTTAAGTAGGCTGACAGCTTTAGATTGCCCCATGGCAAGATGTATTAGACGAGCATCCCATTGTGTTCCCAGTAAGACTGTTAAACTGCGCAGGCATGCCAGTCACTTAGGAATCTCATTCAAAAGCTTCCTCTGATCAGACCATTCTAGTGCAGAAAGAGAACAGTGGTGCTTGTTTTATAATCATTTTTTGTTCACTTTAATTAAAGATTGGAGATGACATTAAAGTAGTGGGATAAAATACAGTTATAAGAAAGAGCAAGCTCAGAAAAAAAATGTACTATTTTGAAGAGTGACACAAGATAGCTTAATTTCATTAATTAAAAATAGCTATATCTGTGTTCTCAGTACATAAGATAAGGCTGGAAATCAAGCAAGTAGACAGCAGAACCAGGAAAGAGAGCTGGAAGTATATCTCAGTAGTGGAGAACTTGCCTAACATGTGTAAGGTCCTAGGAATCAAGCTAATGACCACAGAAAAGAGAGAGAGAGAGAGAGGGGAGAGAGAAATATGGAAATATGAATATATGATATAAATAATTCATATATGATCATGTTATTTGTTTTACCTGGGGAAAGAATATGGTTGAACATGATGCCCTAAATGAACAGATATCTTTTTATTTATATTTAATTAAAATTGAAAAAAATATAATTTTATATGTTTTCTACTTTTAAAACAGTTCTGATACAAAGTAACCAGACATGGCATTTATTTTTTAAAACATGTTTTATTGGGAACTTTAATACATGAACTGTTCCTGTTACCTTTGCATTGCTGTGACAAAATACATGACAAGCAGCTGATGGGACAAAGGGATTTATTTCTGGCTTAAAGTCTAAAGGGAAAACTCCACAATAACAGGGGAAAATACAGCATGCACAAAGGCTGGACATCACCTCTGCCACAGCTGGTAGAAAACAGCAGCAGGAGAGTGAGCCCACTAACAAGCTAGCAGCTAATAAACCATCAAGTTCCACCCAGCAAAGTACCTCCTGCAGCCAGGATCCACCACCCAAATTGTGACTAGCTGGGTATCAAGCTTTCAGAACACATATATTTATGGATAACACTCATTCAAACCTCCACATGAACATAGTATAATTTAATCTAATCCCCATTCCACTAACCTCTCTTGTCCCTGCCCCCACCTCCATTTCACTGAGCACCCACCCCTTTCCACATAATCCTTCCTATGTTTTGATGTCTCATTTCTTCTGTCCCTCATCCTCCATGTCAAAATGTTGATGTGCTCAGATCTGTTCAGGTCTTGTGGGAGTTGTGGTCATGAATTGCCAGTCAGTTCCTGTTGGTAGGACAGTACTGTAAAGCACTCGTCACCATTTGACTCTTAAATTCTTTCTGTCCCTCTTGCACAATGTTCCCTGAGCCTTAGAGTATGTGATAGAGATTTCTCATTTAGTATTGAGCTCTTGCCAGCCTCTTATTTTCAGCATTGTTGAGTTTTGAATCCTTTCAATGTCTATAGCTATTTTCCTAGAGAAGCTTCTCTGGGGATGGTAGTGAGAGCAGCACTAATATTCTTTCTTCCACTTTCTCTGCAATATCCCTGAGCCTTGGAGAGTGTGATAGAAATGACTTGTCCAGTTCTAAGCAGTGGGCTTTCTTATCACCTTGATGATTCTTGGATCTCCCTAGAAATTAACTGCCATTTGTAAAAATAAGCTTCTCTAACCAAAAGTGAGAACAGCATTTCTAAATTGACATAAGCACGTACATTTAAACAACAATTCGATGGACTCAACATATCCATTTAGGTAAACAACAGAGGCAACTTCCCTCTAGGGTCTATGTCCTTCCAAACCATAACCTTTTGACGAAATTTACAGTACCAGTCGTGAATCCCTCCCACTGAACAGGGCTCAGATCCAATCAGAGAGTAGTTAGTTGGTTACCCCCATAACTTATGTGCCCCTCTTGGACCCTTGGGCACATTTTGACTGGTTGTTTTTGTAGCTTGAAGGACCCACTGCTTGGTAAGACTGTTGATGAATTTTCTTCCCCACATAGCACTTTCCACCACCGTGGAAGCAAGTCAGTAGGCATGCCTTCCCCATCAATTCCAGCTTGTTTTCTGTGTCCTTCAATCAGTGTCTTCAGCAACAGGGTCTTACCATCTAGTTCTAGTGTGTTACAAAAGCACTGGCAATGGCTGAAATTGTTTTGAGGTCCTCATGTGCCTCTCTGACCAGCAACTCACTGGGCATGTGTGTGTCTGTGGGGGTCCCTAGCTCTGGGATTTATCTGCACCCCAACATGGTACTTCTGCCTAATCTCTCTCTTCTCTCTCTATCTCTCTTTCTCTTTTAGTTTTCCTAGGTAGGATCTCAGAATCGAGCTTAGGCTGACCTGGAACTCACTGTGGAGTTTCAGGTTGGCCTGGAATTCATGGCGACCCTCCTACCTGTGCCTCCCCAGTGCTGGTATTAAAGGCATGTGCCACCACACCAGGCTCATTCTCATATTTTTAATTAGCTAATGAAAACGTAAGCTTGTATATGAAATTATTCATAATGCCTTTAGTTTTCTGTGTCCTTCTCCTTCTTTCTACTTTCCTCCCTTCCTTTTCCCAACATCTATTTAGACCTTTCTACCCCCTGTATTCATAGAGATCACTTCCAGAAATCTTGTGTCTACTTGCTTGCAAACACTGAATTTCTGAAAGCGATCTCTAGGACTCAACTGTGACCAGCTATAAGTTATCAATAGTGCCACCTCGTGTTGGAATTCTCATGCTGCAGCAATGTATGGTATGTATACAAGTAGATAGCATCCTTACTCCTCAGAAGAGTTTTCCTGAGCTAGTTATTGTGCAGACATTGCTTTTTAAATACTTTTGCTTCATATCAACATAGCAATATATTTTACCCCTTTTGTGGTCACAAAATTGAAATTCCAAATAACCCTGGGTTAATTCCATAGACAACAATTTAGTAATTTAAGCCATAAAAATTGGGTTGAAAAATAGGCATAGCACAAGTCTGAAGTTAAACATATTAGTTGCATGTTTATTTTTTTACCTATTTTCAAAACTGTAAACACAATCTGAAATTCCTTAAACATCAATAGGCTTTTGTGATATATTTAGGAAATTTGCAAAGAACTTCAATAGTTAACATAAATAAATTTAATGCCAATTTAAAAATTAAAAATACAAGAAAATTAGTCAAAGTAATTACAAATATTTCAGCTAATAAAATAATTATCACCTAGAGTAAGCACCTTCCATTAACAATGCAGGAATAGTATATTACTTATTACAAATAGATAAGCACTGTAGGACCAAAGAACCAGAAAATAAAAACTGGTTATGCAAATAAGAAAAAGATTACCAACCTCTTAATCACATACCATTCTCTTGCAAATAAATAGCTAACTTTATTAGATAAACATAATTGGAGTATTTCCAATTATCTACAGTTGAGAGGGTTAAATATACAATGAGTGCTCTCCACAGACAAGGACCATATGTTGCTGTCTTGCTTCATTACCCATATGCTTCATGTTTGCTTCCTATATCTCTCCTCCATCATAAAGACAAGTTGTTCCTAGCACAAGAATGCCAGCAGGCTTTAGACTTCAGGTTGACTTAAATGTGCAAGGAGAGAAAATGATGAATATCCAGAAAAAAATAAAGGATGATTATCAGCTCCTCCGGGGCATTGAAAGAGTGGAGATAAGAACCTCGGAAAGTCAAATACCACATGTTCTCTCTCATCCATAGTTCCTAATATAAACATTTTTTAAAGTTTAGTTTGTAAGTGGTTGTAAGCATCAGTAATATTTTAAGGAAGTTTTATCTTAAAACCATAGGTTACATCCAGAGGCAGAGCTGTGAGACGTTGATCAGGGAAACCCATGTGGCCCCTAAAACAATACAGGCCATTGCCAAAGCATTCGGTTACCAATAAGATCTAAATGGTAAGACTCACTTTCAGGACATTAAGAGATTATGTGGGGAATGAGAAAGATGCCACCTCCATCATGGTAATGGAAAGTGCTATGCAAGCTGCTGGAGTATAATGGTCACCAACAGTGTCAGCTTTCCTTTCTTGTTATAATGATAGGTCTAGGGTCTCTGAGATATTTTCTTCCATATGTAAAATGCAGACTCTAACCAAGAATGAGAGCAGCATAGACCTAAAGGAATAAAGCAAGATATTTAGAAGAATTTTTGATGGGCATACCCATCCCTTTTAGCTAAAGAACAGTGGGGACTTCCCTCTAGTGCCTATGACATAAGCCAACTGCCTAGCACTAGACAAGTCATCTCTATTACATCTTCCAGGTCCCAGAGAACTTTACAGGGGAAGTGGCAGATTAAATATGAGTTTTGCTAGCCTGAGAACCTCCTCCAGGGAGATAGCAATAAACTCTTAGGGGACTCAAAAACTCATCAAAGCAGAAAATCAGAAGCTGCTTTGGCTTACACTATAAGAGACTTATAACATGCCCTCAAAGGTTCAGGGAACACTGCAAAGAAAAGGATGGGTTTTGGAGTGCCATCAGCTCAGGGAACAAATTCCTGCTGTTCCTAACCTGAATCAACCTGGACAGTAAGCATTTGCAAGTACTGACAGGACACTAAAATGCACCTAGGAGAAGATGGCAATATGAAGGAAAGAAGGAAGGGGTGTGGTGATTTGAATTTCAATATATGTCGCCTAAAGCCTTGGGGATTTTGGATTAAGGTCAAGCTTTCTACTTAAGTCTCCAACAACCTGCTGGAGGAGGTGTTACTAGGGGTATGCATTTGCATTTCCTGCACATAATGCTTATTCCAAAACTACCATCCATAGGCTTACAGAATGCCTTATCCACCGTCATGGTATTCCACACAGCATAGCTTCTGACCAAGGAACTCACTTCACAGCCAAGGAAGTACGGCACTGAGCTCATGATCATGGCATTCACTGGTCTTACCACATGCCCCACCTCCCTGAAGCAGCTGGATTGATAGAGTGGTGGAATGGCTTCTTATAGAAACAGCTACTGCACCAACTAGGTGGCGATAGCTTGGAAGGCTGGGAAAGTGTCCTCCAGCAAGCTGTATATGCTCTGAATCAGTGTTCTATATATGGTGCTATTTCTCCTATAGCCCAGACTCACGGGTCCAGGAATCAAGGGGTGGAAATGGGAATGGTACCACCTACCATCACCCCAAGTGACCCATTAGCCAAATTTTTGCTTCCTGCTCCCTCAATCTTATGCTCTGCTGGCCTAGAGGTCTTGGTTCCAGAGGGGGAAGTGCTTTTGCCAGGAGGCACAAAGAACATTCCCCCTGGCCACTTTGGGATCTTGATGCCCTTGAGTGCACAGGCTGAAAAAGGAGTTACAGTGGTAGCAGGGGTGATTGATCCAGACTACCAGGGAGAAATTGGACTGCTCCTCCACAATGGAGGAAGGAAGAGTATGTCTGGAGTGCAGGAGACCCTTTAGGGCATCTCTTGGTGTTATCATGCCCTGTTATCAAAGTCAATGGACAACTGCAGCAACCCAATAAAGGCGGTGTGATAAATGGTCCAGATCCTTCAGGAATGAAGGTATGGGTCACCCCTCCAGGTAAAGAACCAAGACCTGCTGAGGTGCTTGCTGAAGGTGGAGGAATTACAGAATGGGTGGTAGAAGAAGGCAGTTACAATACCAGCTAAAGCCATAGAACCAGTTACAAAAACGTGGACTGTATTTGCTTTGAATGTTTCTGTCTTCCCTTGTTAAAAGTGTTTGTACATATCTACACCAATATTAAGATGCTTTTGTTCTTCCTCTATTTCTCTAGTAGGTAATTAATACTGATCAAGATTGTACTGCTAGCTAACCACTGTTAAATTTATATTTGACTGATTAAATTAGAAACTAAGCATTCCTCAAGGAACTTGCTTTGTGTTGGGTGGAAGATTGTGTGTTTCCGGTTGTACAAAGGATAGTTATATCATGTTAGGTGGAGTTCTGACCTTGTTAATGTCTTCATTTGGAAATTGAGTATTGATGTAAGGAAATATGTTTGGGTGTCAAGTTGACAAGGGGTGGACTTGTGATGATTTAGTTTGTGTCAACTTGATCTGTTTAGTAATCCACAGACATTCTGCATAAGTGTCTCTGAAGTTGCTTCTAGGAAGGATTAACTAAAGGAGGAATCCTTCCCCCAGGGTGAGCCCTTCCTCCAGAGTGGACAGCCCCTCAGAGGGGGACTTTATCTATGGAAGCTCTGGAAGGCAAGCTCTCTCTCTTCCCCACTGGCTGCTGATGCTGCTTGCTGTTCCCTGCTTGGTGCTTGCTCTTTGCTGCTTGGTGCTTGCTGCTTTCCAGAGTGGACTGAAGACCAGCATGACTGAAGAGCAGCATCTCTCCAGGATGCCTCCAGGCCTTCAGTGCCAGATCGGGACTGCTGAGGCAAACAGCCTCCTGGACTGAGCAGCTACCAGGTTCCTTGACTCTCAGGCCTGCAACCAGCTATTGTTGGACTGCCATAAACGAATCCCAATAAATTCCCTTTTAATACAATTCATACTATCAGTTCTGTTTCACTAGAGAACCCTGACTAATACACACAGATATTGACTGGTGTATTCATGACACTGTAATGAATACTTATTACCCATTGAAGAGTGCCTTCAGTGGAATGAGGGCAGAGGAGAGGGAGTGTACATGTAAAACCCAATGGGAATATGACCAATGTGCAATATGTTCATACATAAAGTTCTCAAGTAATAAAATCATGAACCTCAGGACCAGTTCACTAGCTAGAAGCAGCTATGAGCAGTGAATTGAGAGATAGGCAGTGATAGAAAAAGGAGTTGTGTGTGGAGCCTGAGAAGCATGAGTGAGCTGAGGTTAGAGAGCTACTTCATGGCATGAACAAGCAGCAAGGGTAGAAAGTGAGATGAGCTGAAGCTAAAAGAGGGAACAGAGGAGGGGGAAGTGCCAGAGAATGAAGGAAACATCTCAGAGAAGGGAAGTTACACATATCTGTGGGTGAGCAAAGCACTAGCAAAAATAATTGCAACTATGAAGGCACACTTTATTTTTTTTAAACATTTCATTTATTTGTGTGAGAGAGGCAGATACAGAGAGACTGGGCATGACAGGGCCTCAAACCATTGGAAACAAATTCTAGCTGCATGCAACACCTTGTGCATCTGGCTTACATGAGCACTGAGGAATTGAACCTGGATCTTAGGCTTCACAGGCAAGTGCCTTAATTGGTAAGCCATCTCTGCAGTCCACATGCTTTTACTCCCAGCACTTGGGAGGCTGAGGTAGGTGGATCATCAAGGCCAGCCAGGGCTACAGAGTGAGCTCCAGATTAGTCTGGGCTACAGTGAGACCCTACCTTTCAAAGAAAGAAAGAGAAATAAGATAGAAAGAAAGAAGAAAGAAAGAAAGAAAGAAAGAAAGAAAGAAAGAAAGAAAAGAGAGAAAGAGAACAAGAAATAAAAGAAAGAGAAAGAAAAAGAGAGAGAAAGAAAGAAAAGGAATGAAAGAAGGAAGGAAGGAAGGAAGGAAGGAAGGAAGGAAGGAAGGAAGGAAGGAAGGAAGGAAGGAAGGAAATGCAATTCTAATTAGTTTGGCTCCTTCTCGCACCAAGAAAAGAGGTTATAGATGAGGAGTGACAGCAAATGTTAGAATCAGTAAATAGAGATCCCTTATCATTCTCATCTAGAAATGTGGCTAGCTCAGGAATTGTTAGTTTAAAGCTAATTCACATCAATATCTTTGTTTTATTATAATTTTATATGTAATATGTTCAATGATTATAAACTAATTTCTATGATATTTTCCAGTCTAATGACAAAACTGCCAAGCAATTGTACTTAACAAATCATTACGATTGGTGTGTGTGTACTATGTGGTGTGTGTGTGTGTGTGTGTGTGTGTATTACAGTGTGTGCACAGGTGCACTTGCTTATGAGCCTGTGAACAGAGACCAGAGGAGGACATAGGGTATCCTCGTCTACAACTCTTCCATCTCATTTCCTAGAGATGGAGTCTCTGAATTTTGTATACCAATTTTGTTACCTGCCATTTTGCTGAAAGTGGTATTGGTCTAGGAGTCCTCTGGTGGACTCTTTAGGGTCTCTTATGTATAGTATAGAATCATCTGCAAGTAAGGAAAGCTTGACTTCTTCCTTTCCTATTTGCATGTTTCCTTTTACTTCCTTATTGTTTTTCAGTACTATAGATAAGACTTCAAGCACAATATTTAATAGGAGTGGAGAAAGTGGATACCCTTGTCTTGTATTTTATCTTACACATCCTTTGAGTTATTCTCCATTGAACATGATGCTGCCAGTATTTTTGTCATATATAGCCTTATTCTGATGCACTTCTCTCATGTATAATTTAATGTGTCTCTCTTGAAGCTTTTAGTACCTTGCTTTGTTTTATATGCTGCTTGGCAATAATACATGGTGATGAGTTTCTTTTCTTATCCTGTCTGATTGTTTAATTTGTATTCTGCTTTTTGTGGCTTCTTGTACATAAATGGGAACTTTTGCCCTAGGTTTAGGATTTTTTTTTTTTTGTATATTTTTAATGAAAATATTTTCAATACTTTTGGCCTGGAGTTCTTTTATTTCTCCTATGCCTATAATTCATAAATTTAGTCTTCTCATGGTTTCCCAAATATCTCTCATATTCCTCTCACATGTTTTATTGAACTTGTCATTGATTTTGATTGATACAATTTCTCTATCTTGTCATTCTCTGATATTCTGTTCTCTATATGACCAATTCTATTCTTTCCACAGATGTTTTATTTGAGTTATTATATTTGACATTTCTAGCAATGTTTCCATTTGATTTTTCTTCAGTATTTCTACCTCTTTTTATTCCAATTTTCAGATTCTGTTTGACTTTCTAATTTCATTCAAAAGTAGCTTGTTTGGCTTTTATATCCAGGTAGTTAGCAGATGAAGGAATATTGTGCTTTAAAACAAATATCAAATTTTCTACTTAAATTGATGTCAATAAGTTTGAATCCTTTTTATTTTTATAGAGGGTCACAAATATATATATATATATATATATATATATATATATATATATATATATGCAGTCTCATATATTTCATTTCCACACAAATCTTAGACATTTCTTTTAAAACTGAGATGAACTTAATGACATTTGAAAATTGATGTTCCCCCTCCATAAACAATGAGCTTCAATGGTCTGGAGATTCGTAGAGACTTGATCATTACCTGTGTGGAATTGTCAGGAAAAAAAAAAATGAAACTAATAAACAACTCAAAATTCCATGAACCAAAAAAAAAAAAAAAAAAAAAAAAAAAGAACAAGTAGCTGTATGTTCTCATGGATTTTATGCAGGCACTTGCTCATGTCATCTTCAAATTCATTCAAGTATTTGTGTTGTGTTTGGATTCATTCCAGCATTTATTGTGTCAGTTTTAGCTCTTTGTGTATATTTGTCATAGCTCTTTTTAGTTCTTCATCTGGAACTTCCTTTGATTAGCTCTTATTTGGGGTCATTACCATGGGATTAATGATTTTTGGAAGAGACATTATCACCTCAGCTTCTTGTGTTATTCATTTGACATTCTGGGATGTCATAGGCCTGCCTTAGAGGGAATCTATTACTGTTGTTTTTTAAAGCAGGTGTGCTGTCAAACTGTCATCCAAATATCTACATTTCTACCCTCCATTTAGTAGCACTCTCAGCCTTGGCCAGAAAACATTTGTTTGCTTGCTCTTTTTCCTCAGTGGGGCAGTGGTTAATAAAAAGACTCATAATTGGTCAGATAGTTGAAAATAAATTGACTGTTGTGTCATTAGCCCAGTATGGGATGGATATTCCATATCACCCCCTCTATGGCTCAGGGAACATCCCAGAAAAGAGGGAGGAAAGAATGTTAAAGCTGGAAGACGGAGGACAGTGAGGTGTTCTGTGGAATGTTGTCTGGATGAGATAAGACCATTGCAATCATGAGAACAATAGCATTTATGGTTACTGGTATAACACCTATAAATGATAGAGCCAGTCAAAGGTGCCTCGTAGACAGGGCAAGAGCTTATAAGGCTATATCTCTCCCTAAGGAGCTAATATCCATTAATGTTTAATAGAGGAGAGGAAATCACTCTCTTTACTGGTGTAGCCACTGATAAGTGGTGGGGAAAGGAGGTCTAAGGATGTGGGAAAGGATATGAGAGTATAACAGGAGAATATATATATATAGTTGTCAAAAATGCAGAAAAAAGTGATTCTTCAATTCCTCAAATAAGGAAAGACAAATGTTCTCCTACAATCTTTATATCACATGTAAGTAGATTCGCAAACATCTAATAGTCCTTTTCTCTTTTGTATATACAGCTGGCATCTGTGTACTATTTAGAGGCACAAAACCTTGTATCGATTGAAAAAGTAAAGCTCAGTTAGTCCTTTGTTGTGATATCAATCAAGAAGTTGAATGTCACAGGGAAATTTACTTTTCCAGTCACACAAGTAGTTGATGTTAAAGCCTGGAATAAAATCCTAGGGTAGGCTGGTTTCTCTCTTAAGTAGCTGAAGCACTTGCCATTGCCTTGTTTCCACACATACTCTATAATGTTGCACTGACGTAATACATAGGCTATGTCAGATTCTCTGTCAATCTTGCACATAAATACCTATAGCATCCTCTTGTTCAAAACACCCCCATCTTGCCCTAAGTTAACAGTGCAGTGTATTTTATATCACTCTACAGGTGACAGCCATAGAGATTTTCTTTTCTTTCCTTACTAATCTTTTTTAAATGAGGACAACAATTGGCCACAATGTGTTAATATTTAACTTGGGCCTCTCATTTCCCATCCTGTTAATCTCTCTCTCTCTCTTTTTTAATGTTTAAGCTTCTAATCAATTAATCTTTGATAAATTGTTAGCAGACCTCAGTGACCTCCAACAAAGATGCCAGGAATACTCACCACACTGAAGTTAACAAATCTGAGTTCCTGAATTCATTCATCTTTCTGGTACTGAATAGGTTCTGACAGTAACATCCAGCATAATGTTTCATATATCTCTGTTTATTGCATGGTAATAAATATGTAAATTTATTGCTAATGGGTATATTTGGGGTGACAGAGTTTTCCCACAAGGCATCCAAAACCAATTAAGTAGAAACTCATCAATCTGTTTGGTCTTATCATGCATTTATATATCACCCATCTCTGAAGAATAAGGTAAGGATCTGTAGGGAATGATGCATGAGTTTTCATTTACTTTCTGTTTTAATCAGAAGCTCCTGTAACAGATACTGCACAGGTCATTTAAAGGTAAATGTGTGCATTTGGGCACCATTGATTCAATTTACATGTAGAATTGTCTTATTTCTTAATTTTTCTATGCAAATCTTTTACTTTACTATATAGTAAGATAATTTCCTATATTGTATTTCATAAAGTTATATTTAATAGTTGAATATATATGTACATATATGTATATCTATATTACTGTGTAAGAGGTATTGTATTCTAATAATATTTATGTAATAGTGTGCATCAGTGGCTTGAAATTGGGTTCACTGAATTTTAAGATTTTAAGTAATGAGTAAGTTTTTGGAAAAATTGGCTTCAAAGTAGCTTTGGAAGATCTCAAATTTCTGAAAGTTTGAGCTATATTTCAAGTTTATAATCTGCAATATGTAAGGTGGTGATCAAAGATAAGTAATAGTATTAAATGCATCTCGTCTATATAAAGAGCATGTGTCTATTTCATTATACACATCTGCAATTCAATTATTATGAAAACAAGGAATTCTGAGGTCATACTGCCAAATCAAATGGCTATAAGTCTACTTCTGGCTATTACTTTCAACTAGCAGGGTTTTCAGTTATTCTCCATCCTAAACTGAAATTAGAAAATGCTTTTATAGTCATTCAAAGACTCCTGTTTTCAGTCATATTTGCTTTCATAATGTTACTATTCTCATTAATATTTTTATGTTCCTGATTGCTATCTAGCATCTATTTAATGAGATACTATGAAAAGTATTGACGAGAGCCGAGTACATAAATAAGAAGAATATTTAGAGAAACACATTCAACCACTCAGAAGCATACTCAACCTGAGGTCCACAGTCATGTGGTATGATCACATCCCAATACTTTGGCCTGGCTGAGAAGTCCTCTCCCCAAAGCGGATCTGTTCTGTCAAGACTACTCTCTACAATGATTTGACTAGATATATTAATACTTCTTCACAGTTTTTTAAGTTTAATTAATTGTTTGCCATGTCTAAATACACCTTTTATTATTGAGATATCATGCACTCCAATAAACATTGAGATATGAAGGAGGTCATCATATTGTTCCTACCTAAACTATTTTATTAATAATAAAATGAAGAGCCTGGACCAGAGTGAGACCCTACCTTGAAAAACCAAAAAATAAATAAATAAATAAATGAAGATTTGATAATAGAATAAGATATTCTTTAGCCCATAAAATCAAAATTTCTTCTTTAAACTTTCATTCTTTGGGCTGGAGAAATGGCTCAGCAGTTAAAGGTGCTTGCTTGCAAACCTTTTTGGCCTGTGTTTGATTCCCCACATAAAGCCAGATACACAGACTGGTGCATGTGTCTGGAGTTTGTTTGCAGTTGACAGAAGGCCCTAGTGTACTTATTCTCATCCCTCTCCTCTCATTTTCCTTCTCCCCCAGAAATAAATATTAAAAATACGCTCTGACTCCATCTTGAACAACTTCATTACAATCTCCTTTTTTTGTCTTTGTATATTCCAGACTATCAGAAAAGTCATTATTGCCCCTGGTTCTGACACCCACTTGCATGTTTTTCAGAATAGAAATGGACTATATTGAAGACAAATTATCCAGTGAGTTTGTCTTCAGCAACCTAAATATCAAAGGAACTTTTGGCTGTGAAAAAGCTTTAACATGTGAAACCTGGAGTCCTGGCTCCAAGCTCAAGGAGAGGCTGCCCACAGAGAGCTGAAGAGATCATGTGACTGTCATGTGCTCAAGATTTATGATGTGTGGCCACCTTATGGGGGAAACTAGAATGATGCATTTTGAAAATGAAAAAAGAAAAGAACTTCCATGCTTTATTCATTGTCTTTATAATTTTTACTGCTGCTTTGAAATAAATTCAGATTTACTGTTTTAAAAGTACAACATCACTGGTTTCTACATTTCATGTACTCAGTTTCCTTATTTTAATGTATTTCAAAATAATAGTATTATGATTGAAACTAGACATTAATATTTATATGACACTACTAACATTTATGTGACAATACTAGTATTTATATGACACTACCAACAAATCTACAAATTCTATTCAACATTCACCAATTGCCATTTTTAAGGTAAAAATTGAATACAAAACCTTATATTTTAGTTGTCTGTCATGACTCCTTGGGGTCTGGCAACCTTCATGAGTACAACAATTTGTGTTTAGCACAGCTGAGAAAAATATATGTATATGATGTGATATATATATATATATATATATATATATATATATATATGTGTGTGTGTGTGTGTGTGTGTGTGTGTGTGTCATTAAACTGTTCTTTTCAGGTCTGTCTACTGTTCTCTCAAGATTAGATTGAAGTTCAAAAATTTGAGATAAGTAATGGATTGGAAATTTAAAATGTCATTTATAGAAATACATAAAAAATGTTAAGACTATAGTCTTAGATAAATTATAGGGTAAAATTGTGTTACATATATTCATAATTTTGAGAAAAATTATATATATGGAAAAGTATATTTTAAAAACATGAATAATAGTTACTTCTGAGTGATAAGACTTATATTAAATTATTTTAAAAACTGATTTATGATTTTTACAAATTCTATCTAATGGACACACTATGTTTAATAATCAGGAAAATATAAACTTGAATGTTTAATCTTCCCTGGTATTTCCCCAAACTTACAGCAAACTTATAGTATTATACATTATGTCCTACAGTTACTTGTGCACTTTGATCTCTGTGAGCTCCTTGAGGACAAGGACTATGCCCATGATCAACTATCTACAGTGTTCTCTCAGTATCCCATGTATAGAGCCCATTAAGAGCTATGATTGAAAATATTATTCATTCATGTAACTTCCATTTGGAATATTTCTTTTGATGTTTCACCACTCTCTAGAAGGCACATGGGAAATTTTTCTCCTGAATATTACATTTATATTCATTTTCTTCCCAAATACTAGAAAAATCCTTAAGGTGTTATAATTTTAGTAAGCCAGTTGATGAGATGTTAGTTCCCTTTATGAGTAGAGGAGCACAGCACACTACAATAATGAAGGAAACTACAATAACTGCCTTAAACATAATAAATAAATGCAATAAATAAAATACAGTGCAATAAACTAAGCTAGAAAACCTGATGGTTGGCATGTGTTGAGAAGACTGTGTCAAGATACACTTTCATAACCTATCTTCACTGACTTCTCTGTCTTACCTTGGTCATCATAATCTAGAGCTTAAGTTTTGAGTTAGACCAGAGTAGAAAAAAAGTAATTTTAGTATGAAATTAGTTCATTTGCATCTGATTCCAATGTAATTTATCCAAAGTCAATTAAAGTTTTACCTATCACTATTTAAACCTGAAATTTAACACATATTTTATTTATTTATTTTTTAAAGATTTATTTTTATTTACTTATTAGAGACGGGGGGAGGGATAGAGAGAGAATGGGCATGCCAGGGCTTCCAGTCACTACAAATGAACTCCAGATGCATATGTCACCATGTGTATCTGGCTTACGTGGGACCTGAAGAATCAAACCTGGATCCTTAGGCTTCACAGGCGTATGCCTTAACCGCTAAGCCATCTCTCCAGCCCGTAACACATATTTTTAAAATGCTGTGTTGGAAATGTAGCTCAGTGATAGAACATTTACTAAGTTCAATCCCCAGTGTATCCCCAAAATATCTCTTCTGGCCCAGGTTTGCTAGCACATGCATAGTTTGAAGCTATCCTGGGCTTCATGATGAAACACTATCTATCTCAAAAACATCAAAATAAATAAGACCAAAAATATATCAGTAGCCTGAGATATAAGTGATAGATTCACTTCAGTTACATTGAAAATCATCTCTCTCCATGTTAGCTTTTTCTCTGAATTCACTGAGTAAAATTTAGCATGTGTGTCAAGCTAGGGAGAAGAGATTATGTACTTAACTGGGAATTTGCTGATGATTTCACATACCGAATGAGTGAATCCTTACAAAGGTGATATAAAATTGAGTTTGCATTTTCTTGTACAGAGAAGGAAATAGTTTGATACAAGTTAATAAATTTAATAAATGTAAAATCTGTTTTTTATCTGTACTAAATCTATCTACTTATCTATCTCTTTATCAAAATATTTATGCAGAGAAAAAAAGATAGGATTTAAGTCTTCAAAGAGAAGCTCTTAAGTTTAAGTAATGTATACAATGTGTAATAAGCAGATGTGAACATCAAGTTCTCTTCATCTAAATCCAAAGCTATGGACCTTATTTTCTAAATATGACTCCTGGGCAATGTCATATGTCTATTTAAGTATAGAACCATATGCCGATGTTAACACTAATGGTTTTTAGCAGCATTGGAAGAGTGATGTCAGAGCTGAGGCTGCAGGTTCAAATTCCCTGGGCAGGACAATGGGCGAAGAAACCTTCAATGCAACATCAAAGGCAGTGTCAGAACAGAGAACCCTCTATTCATTTTTTTTCCTCTACTCATTTTTTAAAGTAAAACACAAATTAAGAATTTAATATATTATTTATTTATTTGAGAGAAAGAGGCAGAGAAAGCGAGAGAGAGAATGACCATGCCAGGGCCTCCAGCCACTGCAAACAAACTCCAGAAGCATGCACACCCTTGTGCTTCTGGCTTATGTGGGTCCTGAAGAGTCAAACCAGGATTGGATCCTTTGGCTTTGCAGAATACGTCCTAACGGCTAAGCCATCTCTCCAGCCGCAGAAATTAAAAGATTAATAAAAATATTTTCATTTCTACTGTACTAAATTTTTAGTTATTATTTATTTCTATTTTAATTAGCATAGAGAGTGTTAGGTGTCAGTATTTTTAATGAGTTTCTGGAAACCTTTCAAATCATTTTAAAACACTACACTAGCATTTATCAAGCTCATTTGTTGGCCACATCAGATCCTCTGTTAATAGTATAAAAGTCATACTCTGAAACATTACAGACTGTACTTATTTTTAAGAAAATATTTTTAAAGTCAGTAGTCAACATCACATTACTATAATTATAATAAATTGAACATCTTATGAGAAGATACTATAATTATAATAAACTTGAGTTCGAGGCCATATCATAGTTAATTCCAGGTAACCTGTGTGAGAAGATCCACTTTATTTCCCTGAAAGTGAACTGGGCAATATGAGCATGCCTAAATAAGCTTGGTCACACTTAGCACGAATGCTTTTTGATTTTTTTTTTTTTTAGTTCACTTTGATCTATGCTCTTTCAATCATTCCAGACATAACCTTTCTTCTTGTTTTCCATCCAAACCTCCCAACCTACTTCCCTCAAACGTAATCATACTCCAACGTAAAATCCATTAACTTTATTGAATACTGAAGAGGTAAGTAGTTATAGTATACTTTGTTTCAAAAGGTTTTCAGTCATTTCTTCTTGAAGATTTTCCCTGTGGATTTCTGCTGATTAATTTTGCTCTCCCAGCTTAAGTCACTGATCCTTCTGTCTCTCCCTTGTGCTTCTTATCTATTTGCCTCTTCATCTAAAAACCACAGTGATTATCATGCAGAGTGGTATGCTTGCTCCTATAATCTACTGAAAAGCAGGTATCATGACTTTTTAGGATCAATAACTGAAGCTAATAATTCTCTCGTGTATTTGAGGTTTCAAGAAAGCTATGTTTTACAGTGGGAAAGGTATACAGCAGAGTCTCAGCAATGTCTGAATGTGTGTACCCTTCAACTGTCTTCTCCCAATGTTAAGGTCTGAACTGATCATGGTATATTTGGCCAACTTAAAAGAAGTAACATTATGATAATACTAAAAATTCAGCTGCAGATTTTAATTTGGATTTTAGTTAATTTTCCAAAGATGCATTTATCTATTGCAGGACTCAATACAGTAAATCAATGTGCTTTTAGTTGAGAGTTATTTTAAGGAAGTTGCTGGTTCATAAAAGGTATGTCAGCATGGCATGGGAACCTTGAACTGAAATTCATCATTATTTCTTTTTAAATTTTTTATTAGTTATGTACATACTTAGTGTGTAAACAGCACATGTTGGTACCATCCTTAGCCTCCTCCCCCTTCTGAAGGGACCCTCCTCTTTGGGAATGCCAGTTATCACCATGGGGATTGTGGATAGTGCATTGTGGGGGTAGCCATCAGTTATGGGGAAGAGGCAATGTCTCTGTGCATAGTGTCCCAACTTGTGGCTCTAACAATCTTCCAGCCCCCTCTTCTGCGAATTTCCATGAGACATGTTGGGTTCATTTTAGGTCTACTTCAGTGTTGAGATCTCGGGAGCCTCTGTGTCTCTGGATCTCTGGTTTGGTAGGAGTGGAGTGTTCTTTATGTCTTTGTCCTTCACCCTTGTGCTGATACCAGGTCCACCGAGAAAGCAATACTCTTGCTCATTTCCCCAGTTACTCTACAGTTTCAGTTGGGGCCCTGGTGAGGTGCCATGGGCTGATTCTCTCTTTTTTTTTTATGACTAAAATATGACTAAAATGACTGCCACCGTCAACGATGAGTAGAATTTACAGTAATAGGGTATGTGGTAACCCTGAAATATCTGACCCCGCCCTCTTTTGGGTACAATGATTCTGGTCAGGAATCTCTCTCCCCTCTTTTTCTTCCTCGCTCTTTCTCTCTCACTCTTCTGCTTTCAGCTTCAGCACAGGCCTGCTAGTCAGGAACAAGCTTTGCTCTCATCAAGGAAAAATGAAGATGGAGGCCAGGGCAGTTGTAAAGGAACACACTTTCTGTTATCTGCTGCAGTTGTTAATTCAGCCAAGATGATTTCAGGACACACAGAGGAGCAGAATGGTAGAATTACTAAAGGCCTCTGAAACCAGTATGCATGGTGTGGTGGGCTCATCTCAGAATGCCCAGACTACATTTTGGTAGCATCCATTAGCAGCTCTGGACTGAGTGAGGTACATTCCTGAGAAGCAAAGGTACTGGGTTAGTCTAATCACAACCCAGGATGATTCCCAAGAGCTCTGGAGATATTACATCATCTCACAATATCAAATATTAAACCAATTATGCAGGGGTTCTGCAGTTCCCAGAAGAAACTCTGGTTTGTAGAGATTCTGTAACTTCTAAAAGACTGCCCAAAGTCATATTTTTCCTCACTTGTCCCCACCTCTTTCTTCATCAGGTAGCCTCTGATGCTGTCCAGATTAGCTGAGAATTCACATGTAGCCTAGGCTGGACGCTATTTATAAAATCCTTCTGCCTTAGTCTCAGGAGTGCTGGGATTGCAGAGGTACACCACCCTGCAGAGCCACACAGCTGTAATTCAATCATGCTTTGGAACTTCAAGCCCTGTATCTTTTCTAGACAGCACCTGATCTCTACCTTCAATGGTCATCATTTTGTGTCAGACCAAAGAGAGAAGAGCAGTCAAGTGGAAAAGAATACCTAACCTAGTTCTCAATGGAGGCTCAGCTCTGCCTGATATAATGCGTAACAGGACAATAACATGCACAGGGAGATATTCTGGGTCAGAAGTGTGCAGCTGAGAAAGAAGATGGGGCTACTTAGAACAGATATGTCCCAAAGGAGTATGATTTCCAAGTTATGCTTACTTGGCTCACTGCACAGTCATCTACAAATATACCCACAGTTTTGTTTAGGTTTGCTATTTTCTTAGCAATAAAGGGATCCTGCTCTCTAAAATTGGATGTAAAGCAGATGCATTGCCCTCCCTTTATTCCCATTCCAGAAGAATGGGACATTTAAGCTTCATTTAAAGAGGCATATATTTTGAAAGAGTTATGGGCTAAATCTTACAAACTCCCTGTAACAGAAGTGAAGGAAGGTTTCTTTGAAACATAGCTCAAAGCATTTCTTATGTCAGTATGTCTGAACTGCTAGCTTGCTGGTCATGTATTCCAAGGACTTTGGTAATATTGGGTGGCCTTAGTCCCATGCTTGCTTTCTTGAATTACTTTTTAAAATTTTGCTTTCTTTCTTTCTTTTTTTTTTTTTTTTTAAACAAAGGGTAGTGCCGTGAAGTAAGGTGCACACCCTATGTGTGAGAATTTAGACAGGTATAGCAGGTTTGACCACTCTTTCACTCAGAAATGAGTAAGGAAATTCCTTCCCTGCCCACATCTGATGGACTCATATATTTGGGAAGACAGCTCAAAAGACCTGCATTGTCCCTTCTTATTCTTGAAGGGGATAAAAAGCAAAATGTTGATCTTGTATATTACTAGAATATTTATCTTCCTTGCTGATTCTGCAAGAGAATTCAGAAGCTATGATGATGATCGCTTTAAGAACTGCATAATGGAGCTTGGTCAACAGTGGACAACATATGCAATTATAATCCCATAAGATTATAATGGACCCAAAACCTCCATACATAATGACATTGTGTCTTTGATAAAGTCACAGCACAATGCAATGTCAATTTTATTTTTTTAAGATTTTATTTTTTTATTTTACAGTCAGAGAGAGGGAAAGAAAGATAGAGGGAGAGTGAAAATGGGTGTGCCAGGGCTTCTAGCCACTGCAAATGAACTCCAGATGCATGCATCACCATGTGCATCTGGCTTACGTGGGACCTGGAGAATCAAACCTGAGTCCTTGGGCTTTGCAGGCATGCACCTCAACCACTAAGCCAATTCTCTAACCCACTAATTTTATTTTTGTGAAGCTAATATAAATTCATGTCAGGGGCATATGGTCACAAAACAAAATTAGATAGGGTAAATAAAACTTCATACTAAGTGAAAAGACTACTGCTGTATTTATTATACTGTAAATTTTATAGTTACTTAGTGTAAGCTTATACTTTTATAAGCAAAGAGTGTGAAGAAGAGGCTGGAATCCCACAATCCCCTTCAAGTGTATGCTTCTAAATACCTAAATGTCTGAAAAGCTCTGAGGTCTTAGAAGCCCACAACACCTTCCAATAGTGCTCCAGTGGGGATTAAGATTTATATGTATGGAGTTTGAAGAATGTTAAACCTCAAAATTAAAGAAACTGTGCAGTAGCTAGAGGCCCTGGCATGCCCATTTCTCTCTCTCTCTCTCTCTCTCTCTCTCTCTCTCCTCCCTCCCTCTCCTCTCTCTCTCTCTCTCCCTCCCTCCCTCTGTCTCTCCTCCCTTTCACTATCTCTAATAAATATATAAATAAAAATCTTTAAAAATGTGAAAAAAAACAGAACTGTACTTTGCATAGTCACTGACATACATTGTAGCTCATAGGGGCATAGTGAATTGGAATTGTTCACTACCTTACATACACACTAGCTTATAATGTCAAGGTGAATTAGAATTTGAATACTATATTAGATTTATACCACTTTATAGTGCCATTGTAAAATTAAATTTATTTAGTATCTTAATTGGGTACTGGTCCATGATCCCAAAATGAACAAAATTTTCAGTAATATTCCCATATCCAACTACAATTTGTATACTTCCCTAAAAATGCAATATCATAGTGTCATAATGACCTAAAGATTGTATGCAGGTTCATAGTGTCATAGTGAACTAGAATTTGATTACTACCATGCATACATACTAACTTACAGTGTACTACCTTAAATGCATACTGGTCCATAGTGCCATAGTGGACTGAAGTTCATATACTACCTTTTATATACACAGGCTCCTCATGCCAGAGTTCACAGTGCCATAATATGTTAGAAGTACAGCACCTAACATCTGAACAGGTTGGCAATGTCATATTAAAGTAGAATTTGTAAACTATATTACATTTCTACTGATTCACAAAGTCATTGTTGAAACAGAATTTGTAAATCACTTTATATACATACCAGTTCATAGTATTGTACTGAATCAGACTTTACACAACCTTATAAATGTACTTCTTCATGATGTTATAATGAACTAGAATTTGATGCTATATTATAAACATACTATATTTTGTACCATACTGAACTTGAATTTGAATTCTAACTTATATGCAGACTTGTTCATAGTGCCCTAGTAACCTAGAATTTGTAACCTTTTTTATATACAAAATGGTTTACAATGAGAGAGGGAATTGAAATCCATATATATGAAAGTACTATATCAATTATTATTTTATAGTACTTTCCATACATATGATTTCACAGTGCCATAGTGAAGTATCATTTGTATTTTATATACATAGAAGATTATAGTGCCATAGTGAAATAAAACTGTATACTACATTATATGCATACCAATTACCTTATATACATTCTTGTTTGTAGTGACATAGTGATCTGAAATTTGGACAGTACCATATATGTGTATATGTATGTATGTGCCATTGTGAACCACAATGTGAACATTAATTTACAGGGCTATGAGTTCACAGGGACAAAGCGAGGGAGGATTTGCATACTACATTACAAGTATATTGTTTTACATCCCCATAGAAAACTAGGATTTGTATTTTACCTCACAAACATATTAGCTCACACTGCCATAGTGAAATAGAATTTATATAGTACATTACATTCAGACTAGTTCATTGTAACATAGAAAAAATATTTGCCTGCTACTGCACATAAAGAACATTTCACAATGCCATTTAATAAATAAGAAATTATATAGCAATTTAAATCTATACTAGTTTATATCATCAAAATGGTATAATTATAGTTACCATTTGTTCTTAGTAACCCATACTGCAATAGTGAACTAAGATTTGTGTACTCTCTTAGACATGTACTAGCTTGTTGTGCCACTATAATTGACAATATGTATGTAACATTTCATGCATATTCATTCAAAGTGCCAGTGATCTAGAGAGCATACAACATTACATGCCCAGTGGATCACAGTTCCATTGTGAACTAGAATTTACATTCCCTATGTACATATTGGTTCACAGTGGCATAGTGAACTAGAATTTGTACACTGCATAGTATACATACAATTTGTTAGTAACATAATGAACTGGAATTTGTTTAACACTATACCTATGTACTGGTTCACAGTTTATAATGAAATAGAATCATATATTAACTTACACATTCATTCCTTATACCATAGAAATGAGAATTTATATATTACACTACATTCAAGATAGTTTATAGTAATGTATTGAGCTAAAATTTATGTACTACTTTTCATAAAGACTGCTTGAGTGCCACTTAATGGATTAGAATGTGTGTACTCTCTCTATCATCTATTTGTCTATACATCTATATATGCTAGTTTATAGTGCCATTTTGAACAAAAATGTGTGCACTACCTTTCATGTATAGTTTTTCACACTGCCTTAGTGAACTCAAATTTGTCTACTACACTTATTCCATGGTAGTCCACAGAGCCATATTAAATGAGGACTTGTACTAGCTTGTAGTGCAATTGTGAACTAGATTACATATCCTTACATACAAAATACTTAATAGTATTACAGTCCACTAGAATTTCTATAGGACCTTTCATGCATAGTGTTAGATAGTACTATAGTGAACTACAATTTGTATATTACTTTACATAAATATTAGCTCATAGCAAAATAGTGAACTAGAATTTGTGTACTGCTTGATAAGTATAATGTTTCACAGTGCCATTGTGAACTAGAATTCATACATTTCCTTACATCTGTATTAGTCTATTGTGACAGAGTTAACTAGAACTATATACTACATCAGAGACTAACTCATAGTAACATAGTGAACTGGAATTTGTTTACTACTCTATATAAGCATGGATTCACTAGTCCATGGTGCCACAGTGAATTAGAATTCAAATACTACTGTACATACATACTTGTTCATAGTGACGTAGTGTGGGAGATTGAATGTATGTCCCTCATAGACTGGCTGGAGGAGGTTTCACTAGGGATAGATCCTGGAGATCAGCTCAAAGGTATTCAGAGCAGTCTAAGCTCTGGGGTGGGTCCCTGCTCATTGAGGTTTTGTGTTTGCTCTTTGTACAGGGTTGTGGGTTGTTGGTGGTTTCTTTATGTCTGAAGTTATGAATGGGAGCCAGCTTCTTCCTTCAAAGATGGAGCTTTTTTGGATCTGTGAGCTTGAAATAAATCCCTTCCTCCCCTAAATTGTGCTTGGTTTGGATGTTCATCCCAGCAAGGTGGAGCTGTCCACAACACATAGCAAACAAGAATATTTATACTATTTTACCTAGTTCCTAGTGCCATAGTGAATTGTAATTTAGATACTTCATATATATATATATATATATATATATATATATATATATATAAACAGGAGTGAGGTTTGCAAGAATATTTATTTGATTTTAGTTTTGGATGAGTTTTTATCTATTATAATGTTAGGACATTCTAGCTGCTGAGCTGCTACAAAGCCATAGCACATTTGAGATGCTGTTGAGGGTGAATTATTAACCAGTGTAAGAGATGTCCTGTTACATTCAAAGCCTTACTTAAACTTAAGTGGGGAAAGAGTGGGAGGACTTTTGACTCCACAAGCTTCTGTCATCCTCCTCTGAAACTATCTTCCCTTCACAGCAGGTCCCTTTCACCGTAATGTTAGATACAACACATAACTGTCCCTGGGCAAAAGGGAACTCTGAAGTCCTATGATCAGGCCTATCTTTTATTCTTAGCTTATGTTTTTCTCAAATGGATTTTCAGGACTTTTGTAGCCTCATAACTATCTAAGCTCCATTTTCTAAATATTAAGTACTTTAAAAGTTTAAACTGAAGTTGCTGTTTGTAGATTTATTACTCCATGAAAGCCAAGCCATTAAGACAAGTCCTCGAGTGTTCTTTGAGAAAATGATTGTGGTCATTGCAGCTGCAGCCTCTCCTGGGTTTTCCTGTTTGGCTCTCTGCTGATCTCAGCTTCCTGGCTTTTCTTACTTCTATCCCAGCTCACCCTTTTCTGTTTTGTGCAGTGATTCGGTGAGAGAAATTATTGCTTTTGTCTCCCAGCCCTTGAACTACATGAATTTCAAGTTTTATTATTTAATATAAGTGCCTTATGTTGACTTTTAAAAAACCTTTTCTTTTTAAAATGGTTTATTTATTCTTATTTATTTCAGACAGAGAGAGAGAGAAAAAGAGGGAGATAAAGAGAGAGAATAAGTGCACCAAAGCCTTCAGTAGCTGTAAATGAACTCCAGATGCATGTACCACCTTGTGCATCTGGCTTAGGTGAGTCCTGGGGAATTGAACCTGGGTCCTTTGGTTTCACAGGCAAATGTCTTAACCACTAAGCCACCTCTCCAGCCCATATGCTGGCTTTTTTAAATATAAAAAAAAATAAGCCAGTGATAATTTTCAGCTAATAATTTCAAAGGTGATTTAACATAGTCATTTATTTTGAATTTTTTTATTTAAATTATCTGGGAAACATTTAAAATTGAAAATATATATGCATTTATGGCAATATAAAATATAACTAATTTCATGCCACTATACATTGTGCATATTGCAGACCTAAAACTAATGTTTCATGTCAAAGGATTTTCTGGTAATTACAAAATTGAATGGTTGCTTTTATAGTATTGTCTTCATTAACTTTCTAATAAGTTATTTATAATTATGATATGGCTATTAAAAAGTTATATTCTCAGCTGGGCATGACGGTACACACTTTTACTCCTAGCACTCAGGAGGCAGAGGTAGGAGGAGTGCTATGAGTTTGAGGCTAGCCTGAGACTCTATAGTGAATTCCTGGTAAGCCTGGGCTAAAGAGAGACCCTACATCAAAAAATTAAAAAAAAAAAAAAGGAATTATATTCTCCATATTTCTGTTTATATCAGGGAAAGAAAACTCTCTTCATTAATTACATAAATGATTACTTAGCCCTGTTCAAAATACAGTCAAATTCTCTTCCAGTGTACACACACAATTCAATCTAAAATATTGAACCCCTGAAACATCATATTGTATGGACAAAGTCAAAGACATATTATTTTATAGGAAATAATATTTTGAACACTCATGTTGTTTGAATCTGATAGTTAATAAAATGAAATTTGTGACTTACAATATATGAAAATACTATATATGTATATACACATATACATCAATCTATCTGCACAGTAATTTGTAATTATCTCTTGGCTGGTAAAGTACATGGTGCAAAATAAGTGTTCAATTATATCTTTGTTTTGATCAAATGAAGCTGGGTCAGTTTGATCCTAACACACACACACACACACACACACACACACACACACACACGTTTATTTATTTAAGAGAGAGAAAGAGGCAGAGAGAGGGAGAAAGAGGAAAAGAGAGAGAAAGAGAATGGGTGTGTCATGACATCCAATCACTGCAAACAAACTCCAGATACATGCACCACCTTGGCATCTGTCTT
The DNA here is from genome assembly GCA_036365145.1 of Orientallactaga sibirica. Lineage (NCBI taxonomy): Eukaryota > Metazoa > Chordata > Mammalia > Rodentia > Dipodidae > Orientallactaga > Orientallactaga sibirica. The sequence goes on from JAEOAD010000006.1 coordinate 33,798,137, forward strand.
ACGTAGATCCTGGGGAATCAAACCTGGGTCCTTTTGCTTTGCAGGCAAGTGCCTTAACTGCTAAGCCATTTCTATAGCCCTGATCTTATTCTTGATTTGTAACTTGAATGACCTAACTGATAGTAGTATCCTCTTGATCTCAATATTCTAGTATTCTGGGCATATGAAGTGAATGAAGAGCCAAATGATAAATCCCAGATTTTAGGACCTCACCTCTCTCTATTTCATTGTGATCATGAAGCTGTGCACACAGGCCAACCTTTAGTGCAAAGAGGACACATTGACTAGGCTATTCGGCTCTGTCTAGAGAACATCTGCTACTAGCAGCTATTAACCAATGTTTTTAAAAGGATCATCTCTCATAGACTTCTTTGAATTTTCTTTCTTATGAATTGAAAAAGGTAAAAAGGAGACTCAGAGTTTTTAAAGGTGGTTGCAGCAAAACCAAAGTTCAGTCTTGGAGATACAACAAAGCTGGGGGATGCAGAACTTGTCTTGCAGTCTGCAGTGCATTTCATCTGATAGTCACTTGGGACTTCTTTAAAGAAGCTCATCTTATTCTTTAAAATAGACAAGAAATCATTAAAGAGCAAGGTGAGTTTAGACAACAGGTAAAACTCCTCCACTATCCATTCCAGAGAGGTATGCTGAATAAGAGTGTGTCCAATTTTCTTCTCAGTAGGCCTGTGATTCTCTCTCTCTTTAGTATTAGGGATTGAAATTAATTAAACGTTACAAATTTTCTATGTTCAGTGTAAGTAGACAATTTATTAAACAGTAAAGAACAATATATAGTATGTCTATACCTATAAATGTTTTTTTAAATTTTTTTAAAGGAGAAAGCCATTTATTATTTATTTATTTATTTATTTATTTATTTATTAGAGAAAGACAGATGGAAAGAGAAAGAGTGAGAGTGAGAATGGGTCAACAGGGTCTCTAGCCACTGCAAATGAACTCCAGACACATGTGTACCCACTTGTGCATTTGGCTTATGTGGGACCTGGAGAATCGAACCAGGATTCTTAGGCTTCACGGGCATGTGCCTTAACTGCTAAGCCATCTCTCCAGCATATATATATATATATATATATATATATATATATATGTTTATATATTTGAGGAAATTGTAATAAGTATTTATTAAGAGAGGATAGCTCACTGACTGGGATATACAACTAAAGAAGAAATGCTTCAATTCCTTCACATGAGTTTAATGTGAGTAATAACCTAAAGGTAAGACTTACCCAAGAGCATATAAAAGTGTCCATTTAGTCTCAGCCCCTCAGGCTCTCCAGTGAGGACTCTTGTATTGAGACTCACTTGAATTATATGGCACAGAAAAGCTGTTAAAGGTACATGAAGAGTATTTTTTGTTTTGTTTTGTTTTATTTTATTTTATTTTTAATAAAGCAAGAGTGAGTTACAATGTCTCTTCAAGTTAAAAGAAATAAAACAGGGCTGGAGAGATGGCTTAGCAGTTAAAGACCTTGCCTGCGAAGCCTAAGGATCCAGGTTTGATTCCCCAGAAATCATGTAAGCCAGATGCTCAGGGTGGTTCATATGTCTGGAGTTCATGTGCAGTGGCTGGAGGCCTTGAGGTGCCCATTCTTTCTCTTTCTCTCCTTCTCTATCTTTATTAAATAAATAAACAAACAAATAAATAATAAGAAATAGAACAACAGCAACATTTGAAGGGATTAAATGTCATTTCCTTCAAATAATCTGTTTATAAATGACCAATTTATCACTAAGAGTTTCTATTTAGTTTTCAATTCAATGACATGACGTAATATTCATAGCACTTCTATTAAATATGAAGCTCTGTGCCAGGCACTAAAGTAATAAAAGTGACATTTCATCAAAATGTAGGATGAAAACTATGAACATTTATGTTGATATGGTAAGATTGTAAGAGTCCAGTAAATGCATAGGATGAGAAAGTTTTCTTCAAGACAATGAAAATAGATGATATTTTACTTGCTGAAACCTTACAGAGTGAAGTAGAGGTCTTTATAAGATATGGTATTCCAGTGAGAAATAAGTTACAACTGAAAGCACAAATGTATGAAAGGAAAGTATTTTCATTTATTTTTCTTTTTTGGAGACAGACTTTCATGTAGGCCAGGTTGGCCTCAAACTCCTGATGTAGTAATGATGGCCGTGAACCTCCTGCTTCTACATCCTCAGGGCTAGAATTACAGATATGCACCACTATGACAATATCTGGTCAGGAAGGGGGGTAGAGGCATGGAAGGTGAGGATGGAAAATAGTCTGGATCTAAATTAATAACTATTTTATTTAGGGAATTATTATATGAGGCATGATGTGTACTCTACAGTGTAAGTTAGCTGTCTATCTCCAACTTGTAGAACCTAAGGAGAGCCTTTGAGTACCAAAACTCAAATTTAGGTTTCTGTCACCTACTCTGGTAGTAACTTCAGGATGGTTGTCCTTTACTGTCTGCTCTAAGCAACACAGAGTCCAAAGGATATGTCAAACTTTTCATGCATAGTGAATTTTGACAGTTCCAGAGGACTAGATGTAAAATGACAAATCCTCTAGTCCCTAAAGAGCTTTTTTTTTTTTTTTTTTTTTTTTTTTCCCCTCCTGTTTCCGCACATGGAGAGTAAGAGCTCCCTGCAAGGGGTTGCAACAGAGGGATATGGATAGTTACCAGAAAACAGACAGGTCAGGCCCAATCCAGATCTGACAGGTGAAATGTGGTCATAAATAAATTCTCTAGAATAGCTGATGCCAGACATATCTTTAAAAAAAAAAAAAGCCCATAAAATTCTTTACACATCATGGTAAAGAGCACAGATGTCAGATGTTTCTAACCATCAAGGGACACGTGAGCTTTTCAAATAGAAAACTGAGTATAAACTTTGTGAAGAAAATGTTGACAGTTTGAAGAATACTGAGCTTGGTACTAGTTAGAGACCCAGAGAGTATAAACATGAGAAACGGATTTGAAGGAAAGCAGCAAGCAAAATTGAGAGTCTAAACAGTCAACAAGGAAAAATATGAGGCTGACAGTGAGTGAACACAATTTTTGGGTTTGAGCTTTCTGTCTTGACTATGTGATATTTTCTCTCTTGAATATGGAATATCAGATCTTACCTTTGGGATGGAAAATATTGCAAAGCTGGAATGACTGGGAAGTCAGAGAATAAAAATATTCTATTGATCTTCCAGGATGTCCTAGTGTATTGAATCCAAGAAGAGATAATACAGGAAACAGAAACACTAGATTAAAGAAAAACTGTTTAATACTTTAAAATGCCACCTAGTCACACTTATTTTTTGAGTGGGATTTTTACTAATGCAGTCCTATCTCAATGAGTGTCCTATTAGACTTTTAACTATGTACTCTTACAGAGGAAGTGGTATATTAACTATGAGTGCTATTCTCACTACTAGTCTGAGAACCTCCTTCAGGGTGATGATGATAGAGACTGAGGAGGCTCACAATTCATCAAAGAAGGAAATTGGAAGTTTCTGAGAGCTCAACATGAAAGGAGACTTATAACACACCCTCCAAGGCTCAGGGAACATTATGGGAGGGGGCAGAAAGAATGTTAGAGTCATAGGGTGGGAATGAGTATCCTGAGTCATTGTGCCCCCTCATAGAGACTGACGTATTCATGACCCCACAGTGGATACTACAATCCCACTGAGGAGGGCCTTCAGTGGAATCGGGGTGGAGGAGAAGCAGCAAAAATGTATAAATCAAGTGAAAAATTCAATATGCTTCTATAATTAAGTTCTCATTTAACTTTAAAAAAAGTTTAAACTGTGTTTTCTTTATAAGTGGGATTTCAAAACAGAAAAAATTAACGTTTCCTTAATTACTGGTTAGTAGTAATTTTATTAAGAATTTTCATAGCATTAGAAGAGAAAAAAAATTCCCTGGGATTTTGCAACTCTTACAAGGTACTACACTATGACCTCCAGATGAAATATGAAATTTTATATTTCATGTGGAGCTATAAAATAAAGACAGTGTTCTGAGCCAAGGATCAGCAAGTTTTCCCTAAATGGCAAGTAATAAAGATTTTAGATATTGTGGCCATGAAATCTCAGTGGCAACCTCCCATCACTGCTCAGTTAAAATGTGTGGTTGCATTTCAACTAAAATTTTATTTTCTAAAAGCACATAATTGGCCATCTGACTCCCAGGTTATAGGTGCTAACCCTTTCTCTGAGCTGACAAGCTCTCATTCGCCATATATTTCATTGCTAGACACAGCTTTTGGACAGAAAAACAATTCTCACAAGACTTCCTGCCAGGATAGGGTATAGTTAATAAACAGATTTTTTTTTATCTTAGTATATAACAAATTGATTTTGAAAAGAAAAT